>CM022303.1:192921647-193589104 GCA_011799875.1 Thinopyrum elongatum | reverse complement strand
GTTTGTTTGTATGCAGTTTCTTTCTGTTTTTATTTTTTGTGTCATGTTTTAGGGGTAATTTCGGTTGTCGGTTTTCCTTTTTCTTGTTCTTATTACTTGTTGATTTTTATTTTTATTTTTTGTCGGTATTTTGTGAGTTGGGTGTGCATAAATTATATAAAAATACTATGTTGTCGGTTTTCCGTTTTTTAGTCGATTTTCCTATTTCTTTTCGTTATTACTTGTTGATTTTTTTTCTGTGTCTGATTTTTGTGATGTTGTGGTGTTGTGCGATAAAGTATATAATAAATACTATGGAATATGGGCAAAAATTACACTATTATATGATGGATGTTTCTACAATAAAAAGTGTGTAATTTTAGTACAAAGTGTTGCAAATGTCTTTAATTTTTTTTGATTATTTTTCTCTTCAAAAAAGTAGTTCCAATGCAAAACCTATTCATTGTTCCTATTAAAAATGTTATTTTGTTTTTATTTAGTTATTATTTCTTACATACATATTTTGCAAATTATAAAAAAAGTGCAATTTCTAGTAATTATGTGCCAAATTTATCTTTGTTTGTTTCTATTTTTTATTTTATTCTTCTTAATGGGTAATGCAATGTCACAATTCATTCTTCCTTAACAAAACTTATTGTTTTGATTTTGTTTCAGTGTTGTTTCATTTGTCTTTCTGCTTAAAGGTAATACAAAAGCCACTAATTCATTCTTTCTTAGAAGAAACTCATTAATTAGAGTTTGTTTTTTCTTACTTTATTTTCTTTTTAGTTAATGGTAATCCCGATGGTGGACTCGTTCATGCCTTTCCTAGGAAACTTTTATCTTTTTGCAAAAAAATACCCACTAATATGCTCATTCTTGCATATTTTTTTAAAAAACAATTTTTTGGTTAAATTGTGTGCCAATTTGTTATCATTGTCTTTTATTTCATTGTTTTTCTCTTAAAGGTAATACCTATGCCACTAATTCATTTCATTCTCCGAAAGCATTTGTTATTTTGATTTTTTTTTTTTGGTTTTCATTCTTTTTGTTTTTAAAAGGTATTACTAAAGCCATAATCATTCCTTTTTTACAAAACGTCATTGTTTTGATTTTTTTTCTCACTTCATTTCTTCTTTGTTTATGATTAAGACCATTGCCACTGATTTGACTCCTCCGTAGAAACTGTTCATTTTCATGAAATTCCTCATTACTTGCATATTGTAAAAAAACACAAATTTTGTGTAATTTATGTGCAAATTTGTCATTATTGTTTTATATGTCATTTATTTCTCTGAAAGGGTAATACGATGCCACCAAATTATTCTCAGAAACTCATTATTTTGATTCCTTTTAGTTTTTAATTATTCTTTCTCTGTAAAGGTAATACCGATGCCACAATACTATTTTTTAGATTTTTTTGAAATTCCACTTTATATGCGGGTATTTTGTGTATTATAAAGAACACAATCTCTGTAAATTGTGAGAATTTTTTGCATTTTTCTTTTTTCTAAAGGGTTATACTAATGCCACAATTCATCGTCGTAGAAAACGTTGTCATTTTGATGTGGTTCGAGTTATTTCATTTTCTTCTTATTTATGGTAATTACTAATGGCATAATTCCACGATTATACATTTATTCTGCAATTATAAACCAAAAGCACAATTTCTGTGTAAATTGTGTGATAATTTTGCAATTTAAAACAAAAGCGCAATCCATAAATTTACTTTTATATGCTTATCTTGAGTATTATAAAAACTGGGATTGTGATTCTATGTAAATATGTTTTTCTTTGTCATTTATTTTAGAGTTTTTTTCAATTTTCATTTCTACTTAAAGGTAATACAATGTCACTAATCCATTAGTTGTTAGAAAATCAAGTGTTTGATTATGTTTTCGTTTTTTTTTCTTTTGTTTCCTAAACGCATGGGGTAAAGTGCCCAATCCATGCATGCATGGCCGGCGCTGGTCAGGCCAACGGTGTAGGTGACGTCCCGTCCCATCACAATTATTTATTCAATCACTACTAATACTCAATTAGTCGGTTGTTAAAAAAAGTGACTTGCCAAATTCTGTGTAAATTTTCCGCAAATTTTTTCATTGTTTGTTTGATTTTTTTATGTTCTTTCTTCTTCAAGGGTAATATTAATGCCAATAATTCATTATAGTTAGAAGACTTTCATTATTATGATTTTTTACTTTCTATTATATTTTATGTCTTCTTTAAGGGGCATCAGAACTCCACTAATTATTTGTTTGAGAAAATCTTTTTTGCAACAGTTCCACTACATAGGTTTATTGTTGCATATTGTAAAAAAAAACATAATTTCTGATATAGGGTGCAAAGTTTTTATCAGTTTTTTATTTATTTTGTTCTGGGGGGGTTGGCGGTGCGTGGTGGGTTGTACGGTTGATGGTGTAGAAGTGCAAACTTGCGTGAGGTTAGGCAAGCTAATCTATTCAACCATAGTACCCTCGGCTTAACAAAAAAGGCAGGCACACAAAGCAGCATCCAAGTTCATGCAATTACTACCCCAAAAAAAGTTTAGTGGAAACGGGAGAACTATTGGAGGAATGGGCGTATGTGTCATGCGTCCATGCATAGGCATGCAGAATGAATGGCATGGTACTGCATGCATGCGTAGATACACGCATGGGTACTGCAAAAAAGTTTCGATCGGAGGAGAGGATCATGAATGCATATTATGCATGGGTGCGAAACGTGTGCATGCATAGCGAATCAGGCTGGAATGGCCGGCTAGCAAACACAGCGTATGTCGACTGACCCAAAAATAAGAATCAGTCGACATTACAAGCAGTCGCTCCCTAATTTTACATCAAATTCATGTGACGACGGTAATCCAGTTCCTACATGCATGTCGCTGGAGGCTTGCTTCGGCTTTATACTACTAGTGGTTAGATTCCCCGTTTTGTCGTGTTAGCAAACAAGCATAGGGTCCAAAATAAGGGGGCATTAAAAAAGTCGAAAAGTCGAAGGTGTAAACTAAGTGGGTAGAAGTTGGATGTGAGTTGGACTCCAAGCGTAAATTGCACTCTAGTTAAAGGTAGGAGTGGGCAGTGAACGTACATGACAAAGGAGCGGGGTTAATGGAGGAGAGAAGTTATAGTATCCTTTGTTTTTTAGTCTGCTTGCTAAGACGAGGTATTGTAAACACATCCCTACGGCTGCCACCTCATCCTTGGTATAAATCTTGAGATCCATTTTCATTTGTTGGATTGTCAGTTCAGTCCCATAATAGATTCCTGTTGTGTGGTTGGTGTGAAATTTGGGGCGCGTACTTCTAAGGTAAGCCATGGTGTATACTACTGTAACTTGCAATGGCTTCTCCCATGTTCTTGTGCATCCTCGGTGGTATGGCAGTACCTTTCCAACCATTTCTGCTGCCGGCGGACGGCGTAAGCAAAAGACTTCGTGTGGTGTACAACCAGTCATTTCAGACACAAGATGTCTGCTCCCACCTCCACATCACGGTACGTACAGTGCATGAATTGAGCTGGCATAATTTTCGACGTTAATCGATCTGCGTTATGATGACGACTGGATTGGTTCAGTGCGCCGCGGCCACACACGCCGGCGCCGCTGTCTGCGCGGGTGCCACAGGCACGGACCTGCGCCCAAGTCCGCCGTCACCGACAAAGCCATAATCTTTGCCGAGGCGCTTCACAGAAGCGCGTCGCGCGACACGCAGAACACATAGCAGAGCAGGACCAGAGGGAGAGCGCAAGGTAGCATCCCGGCGCACCGGGCACCTTCGTGGACTGCAGGAGTAGTCGGGTGACGGTTGGGCCTGGGCACGCGGCCGTGGAGCAGGTCCTCCTCCTGGACACCGGCAGCGACCGTCGTGGTGCAGTGCGCGCCATGCAACTCCACCGACTGCTCCCTGAAGGATCCTTGTTCGACCCGCGCAAGTCCTCCACCTACGACTCCCATCCCCTGGGCTCGACGTTCTGCAAGAAGCCTCCAGTCCACACCACTGTGAACAATGTGCAGCATGAAGGCAATGGCACCCCCAGTCCAGTGGGGTCATCGAGTTCGAGTACGGACGGAGGGTCAAGACCAGCGGGTGTACAGAAAACGAGGCGCCTCACGCTGGCGCCCGGCCGTCTATCAAGGACTTCCATTTCGGTGCGGGTACAAGCAGGGTGGCCCAACGACAAGTTCGACGCCTGCTCGGGCTTCGGCGGCGCCCGAGTCGCTACGGTTCAGACCTCGCGCTCTACGGCGGCTCTTTCTCCTACTGCCTCCCTCGGTGAGCAGCGGCACCGGGTTCCTGCCCTCGGCGCCCCAGCAAACCTCGGGCTTCTCATTCCGCCCATGACCGCTTCATGGATTCCTCACCACTACCTGGTGAAGCCACCGGAATACAGGTCGGGGGAAGCAGCTCCGCATCCCACGGAAGGTGTTCGGGGGGCTGATCGTGGACTGCGGCAATATCATCTCACATCTGCCGTCGACGCCCTACGCAAACGCGGTCCGCGTGTCCGGGCGGCCATGGGGGTCTACCGCTCTCCCGAGCGACGACCGACAACACTGTACAACTTCCGGATACAGCAAACGTCACGTGCCACAATGTCGCTCTACGTTCACCGCGGGCGTCACGGTCGACCTCGATAGTCCCCAAGGGCTTGTTGGAATGGTGTCTGGCCTTCACCGAGTCCGGTAGATGGTTACTCGGGTTCCTCGCAATGTCCAAATGAGAACGTTGAAGATGTTGTACGACGTTAGGGGTTGAGACTCGGATTCCGGGCAGGCTGCTGCTGACTCACTCCAATCGTCGGGAGCTAGCTTACCAAAAAAAGAATCGGTTTGCTGTTAAATGCTCGATTGCTCCACAGTGGGTGGCCCGTTCGATCATCCTCGCCTGTTATTTTCCGTTTTTGTCCCTTCTATCACTGTTGTCAGTTGTGATAAGAGTAATATAATAGAATAACTGCTCTACATTTTTAAACTCTGCAACTAAGCAAGTACTACTATCATATGCAATACCTTGAATCTTGACCTTAACGGTGATATACGTAACGGTACAATCCTATACTATATTAATGCAAGTTATATCATATCCAAAATCATCTATTATATATGTAAAATGGACTTCTTTTTTTTTCCTGATGCGAATACTGAAAAAGAAAACACCCTAAAAAATACCACAATAATATATAATATGTGAAAAGTACCTGATGGGCTCACTACAAAAAAGATATAAACAGCCTAAAAAAATATACAACCACATTTGAGCACACATCCGGCCCTGTAACGGGGTGGGCCTATAGTTTGTGCAACTGTACTAGAACCTTTAGACCCCTTATAATCCAGTGTGGACCCATACCGTACGCAACCAAATTAGTCTAGTATTAAAAAGTACTTGATGATATCACTAGAACAAAGATAAAATAACCCTAAACAAAAAAGCCACAAATCAACCCTTTAATCGGTGGACCTATTCCCGTCAACGTATAGGGTCCTTTAGATCTTTATAATCCAGGTGGACCATACCATATGCATCAAAAATCCAAATCAGTCTCTAAACCAGGGGGACCCATCATACACGTCAACCTAGGCAGCAAAAAATCACAACCAAATCTCTTTGATCCTAATCCATGCAACCAAAAAAATTCTTGATCCTAATAGGTGGGACCATCACCATGTACATCTACACTAAATTCTGGACCAAACAGGTTGCCTGGACCATCCCAGGATTAAATAAAAAAATGTCACGCAAATGAAGAAAAGTTATAACTCTAGTTTCCAAAAGGCTCAAAAAAAAAAGTTTGGGTAAAAAAGGTACAATCTGTGGAGAGCGAGATTGGGGTGCTCGTTTTTTTTTTTAAAAAAAAACCACTTACAAGTCTAAAAAATTCAATTTCTTTGCAAAAACTTGTATTGTGTCACTATGGGATACATGAAAATTAGTTTTGAAAAAAACACCAATTTGTAAGCTGTACAAAAAATAACAAAATTCTGGAACAAACACAATCAAAGTGTCCCATTTGAAAATACATACTTTGTTCTCTTGTTTGTACGCCACATGGAAAGTCTAAATGTTATGAATTTTTGGCAATATGCAGTATACATTGTATATGTTTGCAAAAAATCAACTTTTTTTGCGTTGTATAAAAGTTTTTTAACGCCACCAAGGTGCCGAGCACCATTATGGAATTTCTGACAATTGTGGTGTTTTCTTCTTTAATGATCCCAGAAAAAAATATAACTCTAGTGTTCCCAATATGTTGGGTTCTTTAATTTAGTGTTCACGTATTTGAGAGAGTTCATGAATTTGGAAAATGTTCATGAAATTGTAAAATAGCTTGAATTTCGAAAAAAGGTTTGGAATTTTTATATAAATAATTCACGTTTTTAAATAAATAAAAGGTTTAAAACTTAAAATTAGAACAAAAGAAGAAGAAGAACAATAGAAAACCCGCGAAAAATAAGATGACTCAAAAAACCCAGAGAAACTGGACGAACCTTCTATAAGGTTACCACTTATCTATCACTATGGGCCATTGTACGGGAACTTTGTTCTAAAGATAGTACAGGGATTCTATTTACTCAACGCATGGAACGACCCCCGGCTAGTCTGTTTTTGAATTATTTTGTTGTTTTACTTCGTTTTCTCTCCCATTTTCCTTTTTTGTTTCCTTTCCCTTTTTTTTGTAGGTTTCGCTTTAATTTTCCCTTTTTGTTTTCCTTGTATTTTCCTTTTTCCTTTTCAATCTGTAAACATTTTTAAAAAATTATTGATCCTCTCAAAATTACATCTTATTTTTTTCAAAATCTAATATCCTTTTTTTTAAATCTTGAAATATTTCGAAATTCATAAACTATTTTTAAATTTGTAAACATTTTTAAAATCAAGAAGAAAGTGACAAATTCAATATTTATTTTTCAAATATCGCCACATTTTCATATGAATGAATATTTGAACTTGATCATTTTAAAATTTTAGGAATTTTTTGAAATTTGTGAACCCTTTCAACATTGCGAAAACATTCAAGAAAAGGGTAAAAGGGTGCATTCTTTGGGTTTTTCTCTTTAATGATTGCAGAAAAAAAGAACTGCCCAATGATCCAAAAATTTGTGGGGTTTTCTTTCTTATTGTTCCCAATTGTTCTGAAAAATTCATCATATATTAACGGCAATTCATGAATTTTCAAAATGATCATAAATTTGAAAATTGTCCATGAAATTAAAAACAATTCTCTTGATTTCTAAAAATGGTTTGAATTAAAATGTTTGGAAAAGTTTTATTAATGTTTTTTGAAATAAACGAAATAATAAAGGAAGGAAACAAAAATAGTAAAAGGAACAAGATTAGAAAACACACCCACACCGATATCATAACACCGACAACATCTCAACATTTCATTAAACCCCCCGAGATCGATCAATATGAATGAACTCTAGAGGCTACCACATAAGACACGCAACCTTTAGATCTTCATAATCCAAGTGGACCCATACGTATGTACAAAATCACAATCATTCATACACGAGGTGACCCATACCCTCCATTCTAAGCACAAAAATCACAAACCAATCTCTTGGTCCTAGTAGGTGGACCACCATGTACATGTCCATCAAACTCCCAATCCTAAACAGGTGTGTGCAGCCGAGGCGTAGAAAAATTAGTCTTAGCAGTTCAAAATAACAATCCAAACATACATGGTTGAAGAAAAATATATCAAATCTAATGATCCCAGAAAAAATCAAAAAAATAGTAAAGTGTAGAATATACCGTGTTTCTTCTGTAATGATCCAGGAAAAAATATAGCACAAATGATCTCATAGAATTTGTGGTGTTTCCTTTTTATGTTCACAATTTTTCTGAAAATATTTCAAGTATTTTAGAAATATCATAATTTCAGAAAAAAGATCATGAATTTAGAAAATGTTCATGAAATTGAAAAGTCCACTTGCCTCTTAAAAATTGTTCATAATTCAAGAATGTTTAAAAAAATTATGTACAGAATTCAAGTTTTTAAACGAAAAAAAAATAAAAAATATTTAAAAACAATAGTAAACAGAAAAAAAAAAAACGAAAAACAACTTAAAACACAGAGAAATTGGCTTAAACCTTCTAACGGGTTACCATCCAGACTATATATATTGCTGGTGAGTGTGGGCTTATTTGTCACATACTAGCCCTTTAGATATTAATAATCCAGGGGACCCATACCGTACGTACCAAATCACAATCAATCTCATACACGAGGTGGACCCATACCCTCCGCCCTAAGCACAAACATCATAACCGATTCTTGATCCTAATAGGTTGGACCATACCATGACATCTCCACTCAAATTCCTGATCCAAACAAAGGTTGGGCCATCCCACGAGTAGAAAATTAGTCACACCAGTCCACAATAAAAAAATCTAAACATATGTGGTGAAGAAAAGATAACTCTTAATGATCCTAGAAAAAAACTCAAAAAAGGGTACAATCTATCATGTTTTCTCTGTATGATCACGGAAAAAAAACATTAATGATCCTAGAAATTTGTGGTGTTTTCCTTTTCAATGTTCACAATTTTTAAAACTGTCAATGTGATTTTGATATTTCGTGTATTTTAGAAAAAATTATCATGAATTTGGAAAATTTCATGAATTGAAAAATGAATCTTGAATTTAGATTAAAAAATGAAAAATAAAAATGAAAAACCCAAAAATAGTAAACAGAAAAGAATAGAAAAACCCAAACAAAAAATAGCTAAAAAACACAGAGAAACTGGACGAACCTTCTATACGTTACCATGTAAGACCTATCACCATTGCTGGTGAGTGTGGGCCATGTACGGGGAACCTTGTCTAAAATAGAACGAGGAGACGTCTATAAGCGGGGGATCTATGCCCCGCGCAAGTGAGGGGAGATAGTGACCGAAAGCGCACCCTCGTCCCGCAGTAATGGGCTGGCCTGCTAGTATTTTTTGCATTTTTTTGTTTATTCTATTTTTTATTGCTTTTTTCTTTCCGTTTTCCTTTTACTTTTTGATTCTTATTTTTTTGCCTTTTTTGTCTTTCCTTTTTTTCCTTTTCCAAATCTGTAAAGCTATTGAACTTCATTGAAAGTTACAATGTTTTTGACTTTCATAACTTTTTTGAAAAATCTTGAACTATTACAAATACATAACCATTTAAAATTTGAAACATTTTGAAATCAAGAAACAATTGGACAAATGTAATATATTTTTGCAAAATATGCGCACCATTTTTCAATTCTAGAAATGATTCAAATTTGATCAATTTTGAAATTCTGAATATTTTTTGGAATTGCGAACATTTTCAACCTTGCAAAAAAACCCAGATAAGTTGTATAAATGGTACATTTTGTGGTGTTTTCTCTCTTAATGATGCTAGAAAAAATATTACTCATAATGATTCCAGAAATTTGTGGTGTATATTATTTTTTACTGTTCCTAATTTTTTGGAAAAGGTTCGTGTATTAAGAAAGTGATGAATTGGAAAAATTCATGAAATTTTAAAAAAAGTTTGAAGTTTTCAAAAATGTTCAGATAATAAAAAATGTCAGAATGTTGTTATGAAGAATTCATTTTCTAAATAAAAACAAAAAATTGAAAATGAAAAACAAAATAGAATAAGTAAAAGAATAGAAAAAAAAAGAACAAAAACACCTCAAAAAAACCAAGAAACCGAAGGGTACCTTCTATAAAGTTACCAACTTAAGACCTATCACTGTTGCTGTGTGAGTGTGGGCCATTACGAAGAGGCTTTGTCTAAAAAAAGGTAATGGGAGATGCCTATACGGCAGGAGATCTATTCCCCGCACAAGTGGGGGGGGGGGGGGGGGGGGGGGGGGGATAACAACCGAACGCGCACCCTCGCCGGACGGGAGATCCTATTTCCTTGCGCTAGTCCTTTTTTGTCAAAAAAGTTGCCTTTTTTTCTTCATTTTCCCGTTTTCAGTTTTTTTCCTTTCCCTTATTCTTTTTTGTTTCTTAAATTTTCATTTTTTTCAGCCTAAACAACTCCACCCACTAATAATTGAAACTTTGCCCTTTATCGGTGTAGCTTGGTTCATCAACGTTCTAGAACCTCAAAATCTTCATAATCAGGTGGACCGTACGCAACAAAATCACAATCAATCTCATACACAGGTGGACCCATACCCTCTTACCCTACGCAAGAGAAAAAGCAAATCAATCTCTTGATCCTAATAGACTGGACCATCCACATACATCACACTCAAACTCCCGATCCCAATTGCTTGGCCAATCCAGGATTGAAAAAAACCTCACCACCAATCCACAAACAAAAATCAGACCTCACACGGCTGAAAAAAACAACCTGAAAAAATATGTAAAAGGGTACAATCTATGTGTTGTCTCTTAGAATCCCAGAAAAATATATGACTCTAATGATCCCAGAAAGTTGTAGTGTTTTCTTTTTAATATCAGAATTTTCTAAAAAACGTTAAGATTTTAGAAAGTTCTTCAATTTAGAAATATCATGAATTTGGAAATGTTCATGAAATTAAAAAAATCTGAATTTTAAAAAAATGTCATAAATTTAAGAAGGTTTAGATTTTTATATAAATAGTTCATATTTTTAAATGAAAAGGAACAAAAATAGAAAAAGGAAAAGAATAGAAAAAACCTGCACAAAAAACAGCTCAAAACCATAGAAGAAACTGGACAACCATCTATAAGGTTACCACTTAAGAAATATCACTATTGCTGGTGAGTGTGGGCCATGTACAGGGAGACTTTGTCTAAAATTGTACCAGGAGACGCTATACGGCGGGGATCATATTCCTCAAGCACAGTGGGTGGTGATAACGATCGAACATGCAACCTCACCTCCAGTATATGGGCTGGCCGCAGTCTGTTTTCACTAATTTGTCGGTTTTCTTATGTTTTTTCTTTGTCCATTTTTCTCTTTTCTATTTTTTCTTTTAGGTTTCTTTATTTTTCCTTTTAGTTTCTGTTTTTCTCTTTTCAAATATGTAATTTGTTAAAAAATCGTTGACTTCAGTGAAAGTTATTTTTCAAATTTATTAACTTTTTTGAAAATCTTATCTTGAATATTTTCAAATTCATGAACCATTTTTGGATTTGTAAACTGTTTTAGAATCAAGAACAATTGCCAAAGCATGTTTTCTTTTCACAATATGCGATAGTTTTCATTCTTGAGCATATTTCAACAACATCATGTTAGAAAGTCCTAACATTTGTTGAAATTGTGAACTTTTTACACACCTCGCAAAAACTAAAAAAATGTGAAATGTTAAATGGTACAATCTATGGGTTTTTATTCTTTAATGACGACAGAAATTTGTTTTGTTTTTTTTAGTGTTCACATTTTTTCTGAAAATGTTCATATCTTTAAGAAAGTTCATGAATTTGAAATATGATCATGTTATTGAAAACAAATAATGTTTAAAAAATGTTCATGAATTAAAAAATGCTCAGAATGTTTTATAAAAATTAGATTTTTAAATGAGAAAAGAAAATAAAAATAAAAAAGAATAGAAAATAGAAAAAGGAAAAGAATAGAAAAAGCATGAAAAAAACAGCTAAAATACCCACAGAGAAACCGGACAAACCTTCTATAAAGTACCACTAATATCTATCATGGGCTGGTGAATGGGGGCCATGTGACAATGAACTTATCTACAAAAAAGTACGGGGGAGGGATCCCATAACTCAAGGTTTGTTAACCGAAAAAGCTAACTTCTTTTCTTGTTTTCACCATGCTGGAGTCTATTCACTTCATGCCTCGATCCACGCACATAGATGGCAAGGGGACTAATAGTTGTGTATTCACTTACAATCAGATTAGTATCATTGGTGTGTACTAGATCATGATGGCACGCGCTTGCGCACCCATCTATTTTGACAAAAAAATGTAGAAATAGATTACAAAGAGTAAGCGCCAGAAATTCTAGTTTTTTTCGACAAACAATTCACATATGGTCCCTCAATATAGGCAAGAAATATAAGCGACATACTCAAGGAAATTGAATTGTGAAAAAAGGAATCAGATCAAATCACAGCCAGCCAAGGAACATCATGCAAGTAAAGCTGTTCTCCTGTTCTAGTCTAGAAAATAATATAAAGTTGATATTAGAAAAAAAAAACAGATGGCCACATAAACATGTTTATACAGAACAATCGATGCATATTTCAAAATGTGCAAACTCTGAAAATAAACACATCAAATTTTGAAGCATGCGTTTATTTGTGTTGAAGCATTTTAAACATCAAATTCATGTGAAAATTTTAGAAGACGGTACATTTCCTCCATGTCGCTCCAGGCTTGCTTCGGTTTTTTTTTTCAAACGGAGGACAAATATTTGCCTCATATTTAAATAAGGGAGAGTACAGTTTACAAGATCCACACGAATACGTCATTACTGTGTGAGATCCCCGTTATCGTGTTAGCAACAACGATAGGGTCAAAATAAGAGGGATTAACAAAGTTGAAGGTTTTCTACCTAAGTGTGGGTTAGAGTTGGACTCTAAGAATAAATTGCACTCAGTTACAAGGTAGGAAGCGGGCAGTGGGCAGTGAACGTACATGCAAAGGAGTGCGGGTTAACTCGAGGGAGAAGACAGTGTCCTTGTTTTGTCTAGTTACTGCTAAGACGAGGTAAAACTGTAACACATCCACGTACGGCTCCACCCAATCCTTGGTAAATGCTTCCAGCCCATTCATCTTTCGTGATTGTTCAGTCCGTTCCACTTAGATCATGTACGTGTGGTTGGTGTATAAATTAGGGCGTCCTAGAATGGTGTAAAAGCCCTGGTGTATACTAATGTAACTTCCAATGGCTTCTATCCTCACTTGTTCTGTGCACTCATGGTTCGTATTTGGCAGAGTTTTCAACCAAAACTACCACAAATGACGGAAACGGGACGAAAAACTACCACTTACGATTTTTGTGCGGAAGAAACAACTATCACGTTTCTTCATTCAACTTCCGTGGTCACTTCAAAACGATACTACAACTCGCAACAAATATCCTGCTCACGCTTCGCCCCGCGCCTACATCTAGCACCAAACCGCACCAGCTCACTCCTTTCGAACCGGAGGTCCCACGAATCAGTTGCCACATGGCCAAGGCCACACGCCCGCGCGCATTACACGGTCAAGACCCCGCCGAAGCTAGAACACGGTGGAGTGCTGCGGTCTCGCGTAAACTGATATGATAGTTGACTAGTCGCACGTACCCCTCAACCCTGTGTACTCCCTCCAGCCCAATCCGTTCTGCTGTCTTTGGTCCACGTTCTAGTCTCAGTTCGACCCCTCTCGCCACATGCCCCCCCTCCCCTCTCGCCCCCCCCCACGCCTGGCAGGCGCATTCTCGTGACCGTGGCGGCGGCGATATGGGTGGTGGCGCGGCCGGCGGCGACGCCGGCGGCGATGGCACAAGTTTGGACGCTTGGCTCAGTCGATTAATGGTTGGGGAGCACCAGTTTCTCGACGCAGGCAGGCTTGCAGCAGCGGAGGCACCGTCGCCCAGTCATCGCCGGCGCCTGGATGTTCTATGGGTTGCAGGTATGGAAATATCTCTTGCTTAAATGAACATGTTTTCCTCAATCTGGCAAATTAGTAAGATGTGTTTGTTTATGTTTGTTGAACATGTGTAGTAAACTGTATTGCACTTGTAGTTAGTCAATTTCAATTCAATTCATGAGTACTTTTATTGTGCAGTTTGGCTACCAAAAGGGGGACATATGGTTTCATTCGAAGGAAGAAACCCTGTGAAAAAGGTAGGGTATATATGAGACAGATATTTCTTTCTTACTCTACAATCACTCATTGCTAGTGAAGGGTTATGGGGAGAATGATTACATTGTATTATGTGAAGGAGGAGGAAATGGATCTGAAAGAGTAAAGTATTTAGGTAATGAAGCTAGGTTATGAAATGTTGGAGTTTTATCATCATGTCAAGGTTGTGAAACATAAGGGTTGTGAGAGATGTTGAACCTACAAGTAGTACACAGGCTAATGAGAATTACATGAACACTCAAGAGAGCTGCTGTGTGAAAAAGATAGTGGAGCAATCTGAGCTTCAGAATCAGATAAATGATAGAAAGGCTCAGCTTGGAGGAGCAGGATTCAAAGAGAGGCAGATTTGAACCACTTTGAAGGAGACACTGAAGTGTCTGAATTTTGTTCTGATGATTCAGTCATTCAGATGGGAGTGGAAGCTGTTCAAATGGAAATAGAGTGTGCCTCTGAAGAGGATAGAGCATTGGAAACTACTGCTATTGTGAAACACGTGATGAATCCTGGTCCAACTAGCAGAGTGTCACAATGAGGTAGAGAAAAAAACGCTTTGAAGATGGTTTCTGAAGCAGAGTTGATATTTTGGTTGTGGTGATGTACGCATAAGTGATGAGGAAGAAGAAGATGAAGTTGAACTACCATACCTCCTGAAGAGCCAAGAGTAATAAGAAAAAGAGAAGGATAGGGTAATTTTGACCCCTCAATTCCCAATTCACATTTACTGTGTGCAAAGAGCGTGTGTTTGACAGTGTTTACCAGTTTAGAGAAGCATTAAGGGATTTTCATATAAGGACTTTGAGGTCTTTCCTACCACAGGAACTCCCCAACAAGAATTATGTTTGGTGTTCACAGAGAGAGCATGGATGTGAATTTACATGTGTGCCTCCAGGATAGCTCATGAAAGAACTTTTTGCATTAAGAAGTGTACATGGAGCACACTGTCCAGACATCAGCATAGGACAAAGGTAACACAGGCTTACAACATAAGTGGCTTCCAAAGCAGTTGAGCCTTCTCTTAGAGCAGATCCTAGAGCTCCTGTGGATGCACTTATTAAAAACAAACAAAGTCAATTTTTTGTTGATGTATCAAAGAGTGTGGCTATGGGGCAAGGAGGAAGGCTCTTAAGGTTGTGCAAGGTGACCAGAAGGAGCAGTACTATGAGACTGAGGGACATACCTACAAGCAGTTATTGATACAAAACCCTGGTAGCAGGTGTATAGTTACAACATTTGAGGGACCCAGAAAACCCTGCACCAACTCCTAGATTAAGTACAGTTCTACTGCTTGCATGCATCAAAGGAAGGATTTCTTAATGGTTGCAGTCCCTTTATAGGTAAATGTACAACTGCATTTTCTTCAAAATATCTGTGTGAGAAAATTATGGTAGCTAATTGGGTATGGATGCAGGGCTTGATGGTTGCTTCATCAAGCTAACCACTGGACAGCAAATTCTGCAGCCACAGGAAGAGTGGCAACAACAACATCTACCCCATAGCCTTTGGTGTGGTTGAGAAGGAAGATTCTGATAGTTGGACATGGTTCCTAACCCAGCTAAGATGTTGCATTGGAAAGTAGAAGCAAATTTGGAAACTACATCATTATTTCTGACAGGCAAAAGGTATGCACCCACTATCTTTGCCAGTACTTTAGAAATATTGATATTACTGGCTTAATTTCTTTTTGTTAATGACCATAGTTATTAATTTATAAAAGGGTCTTCTTAAGGCTATAAATGAGGTGTTCCCTGATTCCCCTCAGAGTACTGCCTCAGGCACATATATGCAAATTTTCAGTCAGCTGGTTTCAGGGAGCAGAACTAAAGAAGCTAGTAGATCAGGCTAGCTACTCATTCTCCAAACAGGCATGAATTAGCAATGGCAGAGCTGAAAGCAGAGTGTGAGGATGCCTGGAAGTGGCTTAAGAAAAATTCCAAAGAGAGGAACTTGGTGTAGGTCTGCAATGGATTATAATTGCAAAACTGATCTTGTTGTGAACAACCTTAGTGAGGTTTTCAACAAAATGATCCTTGATGTTAGGGCCAAACCATTAGGACAATGTTGAAGGAATTAGGACTAAGCAGATGATCACAAAGGCAGAAGACTAGGGAAAAGACAGAGACCAGCAGGTGGATGATCACACCCAACTATTCAGAGAAACTGGAGGAGAATAAGAAGTATGCCAAATTTTGTGAGGCACATAGGGTGGTCCTGACATTTGGCAAGTGTCAAGTGGTGAAAATTAGTACTGTGTGAACATAGCTACTAAATCATGTGACTGCAGGAGGTGGGACATGACAGGTGTGACATGCAGTCATGCAATAGCAGCAATGAGCAAGCTTCACATGCCCCAGAGGACTATGTGCATGATTTTTCAAAAAACCATATATATTTGAAGCATACAAAGACATTGTGTACCTGTCCCTGGTCCTAATTCTGGCCTGACACACATACTCAGGATATTGAGCCACCAGTGTTCAAAGAAAAACCAGGCAAGAAACAAGACAGCTAGGAGGAAGGGCCAGTTTGAGGTGCCTGCACCAAAGGACACAAGCAGGATTGGAACAATTACATGCAGCAATTGTGGTCTACAAGGCCATAGATATACAAATGTGGAAAAGCTCTGAAACCAAGTTTGAGATGAGAAAGAAAATACATCAGGTCATTTGAAAATCCATAGATATCTCACAAGGCCATAGATATTTCATCTAGAATTACTAACTGTTTTAATTTTGTCATGCAGGAGAATAGAGAAATTTTCAGGGGTTCATTAGTGCTACACATGTACCTCCACAACCACCACATCAACACCAAAGTTCACCACACTCCAGCCTCATCTGCTCTACCTCCTAAAGCAACGAGGAACGAAAAACAACAGCAGCTAAGAGAGGTTCAGCATCAACAGTTTCAGCAGGACCAACCAAGTCTTCACCCAGCACCTCCAAGAGGATCAGGATCAACAAGAGCTCCAAGAGGATTCAATGCACCCAGAACATCCACCGGAGAACCTGGGATATAACAGGCAAGAGGAAGAGGAAAACTACTAGCAAGTTTGCAGCCTATTTCAGTGCAAATGGAAATCATTGAAAAATCTGTTCTGCTACTTCAATGTTGAGTGTATGCTAAAGTTTCTGTTGTGCTACTTGAATGTTGATTGTATGCTACTAAGTTGTTGTTCTGGTACTTGAATGGTTAAATTCAGACTTGTGAACTTGAATGTTGAATATATGGTACTGAATTGTGATAGTGGCAAGTGCATGTTTATATTTGTTTTTGCTACTGCATTTCTACAGTTCAGAAAATTTTATATTTGTTTTTGCTACTTGGCATATCTACAGCTCAGAAAAAACCAGAATTTTTTTTAATAAAAAATAATAAAAAATTTGGCCTGGGGCTGAACCCAGGACCAGGGGGTGTAACCATGCGTTCAATACCAGTGGGCTATGTAGTGATTTATTTGTAGCACCGCGCCATCCTAGTTATGTTGGTTGGTGGGGCACGTAATGGTTAAGCGTGCGTTGCGCCGGCTGCGTCGTGAGCGTTGTTTCATACCGCTAGTCGTTTCGGATTCCCAGGGCATTAATACGTGTCCACTCGCCGCTCTCTCACTCGCCCATCGCCGCTCGCACCGCCCACTACACTCCCCCTCTTCTCTGTCGAAATCCACGCCGACAACCACCCCTCCGCCGTCGCCATGGACGGGAGCTAGGCTGGCAAAGGGCCATCGAGGAGCTCCGGCACAAACAGGAGCTGCGCGGCAGTACAGGGAGATCGGCGCTGGTTCCCCCAGCGTGGAGATGATGAGGAACCACGCCCGCGGCCTCGTGAAGGTATGACGGCTGCTGAAAAGCAGCGTGCTTCCCTCGCGGCTTCACCGTCCCGCCGGCGACCATTCTTCTGTGGGCGATGCGTGAGGTGCAGCGCTCCCCGACCACGGCAGCGCGCCGTTGTGGATGTACCGCTCATCCACCACGCCGCCGGCAGGCGACGATCCTGCGCGCGTTGCGTCCAGGGCGGAGCACGTCACCGACACCGTCCTAGCTCTCCCAGCCCCCATCAACAACGCCTACTGGAGGAGGCGCAATCCGTGGGTCCTCGGGCCAGACGATGACTCCGAGGTGGACTCATCTGATGACTCTGACGATGAGTCCTCTGACGATGAGGTGGAGGAGCTCGTCGTACTCTCCGACGACGAGCGGATGTGTAGCTGTGGGCGCCCGTCCTCGACGCCGTGGAGGGGGACAAGAACCTCCCAATGACGTGGATAAGCTGCCGGAGGTCGCAGATCTCCCAGAGGTCATGTCGTGAAGGAAGAGGTTGAGGAGGAAGATGTGGTCGCCCCGGCGCCAGGCAAGAAGAGGGCGGTGGTGAAGAGACTGCGGTGCGGTGCTCCCAACGCCTGAAGATGCTGAAGAAGGAGGACTGAGATGCGTCTTCAGTTTCGTCAGTCAAGAAATGTTCAGTTTCGTCAGTCTTATCTTGTTCAGTAAGTTAAAATGTTCAGTTTGGTCAGCACTATGTGACTCCTAGGGCTGTTCTGTGTCAGTTCAGTTAGTTTGGTAATCTACTTGCTATCTATGTATGCCAGCACTATGTCAGACTATCTATGCCACTACTACTATGTATGCCAGCACCTATGTTCAGTTCTATGCCAGACTATCTACTTGCTATCTATGTATGCCACTACTATGTTCTCAGTTCACTATCTATGTCAGACTATCTAAGTTGGATATGGGCAACACTGACTATCTGATTATCATTTCCAAGTATGTCACTACTGTCAGCTAGCTAGATATATATGCAGTATTGGCTACACATAATATATGCAGAGTAAAACAGCCTCATCATAGATAAAACATTTTTACTTACTTAACTTAGCATGAGTACTCACTTAGCATAGTAGGTCTTAACATAAAAGTCAACATCATAGATAAAACCATCTAGTTCTTAAACCATAACAGTAGCTGGCTCATACCATCTTGATTCAGGTTTTGAAACCACATGAAACTTTCCCAAAATATAACATAACATGCATGACATTCCAGGCCAGCTATATATATAGGCCATTACTTAACCAAACCAGCAAGCACTTCACTCATTCATTATGCCTTGATCCCTCCCGCTTATCTTTGCTGGCATGCCCAACATTGAGCAGATCAGCAATCAGATACTCCAGCTTCTTCTTCTCTTGCTTAAGTAGGTCCCTGTCCCCCTCCACTTCTTCTGCCTTCCTATGTTCTGAATGATATCTGCTTGGCTTTGAAGAATGCACCTTTGCTCCTTGGCACAGCTTCAGCTTTTCCATACTTATCTCATCTTTGCCTGATCCTCAATGTTGTTTCTTTTTCATTTAGTTTCATGTTGCCTGACTGGTATAGTCCATGTCATGAGACATCTTGCCATCTTGATAGTCAAAAGCTGGATACATCTTCCACCAACTGGCTGTAGTTGTTTGACAGGAAAACAATTTTTTCTTGCTGCCCACCTCTTTCTCATGGGCTTGTTTATCCTTCACCTACCCAAGTTCTGTCATGGTACATGTCCCAAACCTTTCTAGGCACCTTGTAGAATCTTCTGGCCAAGGACCATCTACCCACTCCACAACCCCACAGTTGACACCTACATCCTATAGAAGCAATTATTTATAATTAAGCACAAAGCACCTAGTAACAAACTTAGTACAGATAACTCAAGTCATAAACTCAATTTAGTTAAGTGAAACCCTATGTTTACATCAATGCTCTCTGAATCAGCTAACATAATTCTTTGAAACTAAGCACACAACACCTTATTTAGCAGCAAAGATAAATTCAGTAACTCTATTCTTTCAGTTAACAGCTATATTCAGTTAACAGCAACAGATAAATTAGTTCATAGTTCACAGTTCACATTTAACAGGTGTTCTCAGGTTCAGTCATTTATTGAATTCAGTTAACTCAAGATCTACTTTCACATATATGCTTCCATATGTATGGCACTTTTCAATTTCAGTTCAAAAACAGCACACATCTCTGCACAAATTAATACCTGTTGCACCACACATCTCCAGCAGCAAAACACATCACACACCACAAACACACAGCAAAACAAGTAAGCGTTCAAGATTTCATACCTGCTGCACAGGACAACCGAGATATCGCCTCCCAGTCAAAGCACCTTCAAAAGCTACCATCTTCTTCGGCCTCTGATGATGCATCATGCACGTCGGCTCAGATTCAGTGAAATAACCACAGAAAGATGGATCCACCACACTGTCAGGGGTTTCCTGCAAAGAAACTTCGAATCAAACCAAAAGTAACTTGGAATCTCCAATTGGATGACATAACCCTAACCCTAACTCTGTTCCACCATTATGCACTTACAAAGAGCTGAGGATCCATTGAAACCATGCAGATGTCCTCGTCCGAGCTCTCTCGTCATTCCAGGATGGCATCCTCAAGTTCTACCGGCAGCAATGGCGGCGGCGGTGACGGCGATATGCTCAGAGCACCTGGGAGAGGGAGAGGATGAGGAGGAAAGATGAGCGAGCGAGGAGGAAGAGGATGAGTGAGTAGCTGAGCTCGCTCTCACTTATTGGACGACCGATAGCCGCCGTTTCCGACCGCAGACGCGGGTTAACGGCCGTTAAAAGCGCGGCGGGCGTCGTTGGCCACGGTGGCAACTGATTCGTGGGACCGGCCGTTAGTTTGGTGCTTAATGCGGGCGAAGCTAGCGGTTTGGCGAGTTGGTAGTTTTTTGCCACGGATTAGGAGAAAAGTGGTAGTTTCCGCACAAAATCATAAAGTGGTAGTTTTTCGTCACATTTCCGTCAATTGTGGTAGTGTTTTGGTTAAATACTCTATTTGGCAGCTACCTTCCCATTTCTGCTGCAGGCGACGGTAGCAAAGCTTCGTTATGGTGTCAACCAGGTCATTACCGAAAAAGGTTTCCCCCATTTTATATTATAAAGCAACGATCACCATACATCTGGCGAGCCGGACAAACACATGCCACCATGATATACAACGAACACACCCAAGGATAGATACAAAGGTGCCGGGCACCATATACACTCGACACAACCAAGCAAATAAAAAAATGAGCTACGAAGAACCACTGGAGCCACCGAGGGGGAGACGAACAATGACGAAGCAAGGACTCCAAGACGGTGCCTCCCAGAAGGGTACGATCATGGATAGCCGCCACCGTCGATCCACAGATTAAGTTTTCACCCGGAGCGATGCAGGGGGGTGGAGTACCGCGACAGAGCCAGAAAAGGACTGGGCAAGTGATGAACCCGGTGCTCACACCCCGCCGACACACACCTGCTCCGCCACCACCCCGCAACCAAGTCCCCCGCGAAACCATGGTGACCGCCGCACCTGAGATGCAGGTTCCGCTCGCAAACGCCACGCCACCCACCGCCAGGGCCGCCGCCCAACATCCAGACACCCCAAAGACTATCCAAAGAGATCAACTTTGCACAAGAGGAACACCAACGACCGACGAACCGCAGCATACGTCCTGCCTTGAACATCGCGGAGCTGGACAGGCAGCACGCGGCCGGGGAAAGGGGGAGGTGGGGGAGCTGACGCATCCGAATCGACACACCCCTGTGCCAGTGATAGGGGCCCGAGCACATCGGCGCCACCATCCCTCCAGCCAGCCTCCCCACCGAACACACCCCTGTGTCGCCCCACACACATCGGCGACGCAGAACCACGCAAGGTCACCGATGCAGACCCGACACCGGCCAGGGAGACCCCAAGGATGCCGCGAACGCCAAGAATACTCACTGGGGAGCCCATCTGCCTGCCGCCGCCGTCCAGCCGGCGGGACGCCTGGATCCCGACCAGCATGCCCACCAGCCACCGCCGCTGCGCCTCCACCACCACCAGCAGAGGCCACGGTAGGGGTAGACGCCCGCAGCCCTCACCATCGCGGCCCTCGCTGGCGGGCCAGATCTTGCTGACCGCTGCCGCCGGAGCCCACCGCGCACCGCCTCCGTGCGGCCCTTCATGCCGCCGCCACAAACTCGCGTCGCCGCCGCCAGCTACTGCCGCCGCGCCCCGAGCGAACGCCGCGCCGCAGCCCGACCCGGAGGCCCGCGCCTGCCGGACCGAGAGGGGGAAGAAGAGGGCCCCGCACCGCCTGCAATGGCGGGCTTCGCCCGCCAGTACGTCGACGGGCGGCGGCGAGGGGAGGGGGCTCGAGGAGGGGGGCTGGAGGCGGTGCTAGGGTTTTCCCCCGGGCGCTCGAGGGAGGGCGCCGCGGGAGGGAGAAGGGTCTGAGGGTCGGCCGAAATATGACATGGACCTCAACCAGGTCATTTCGGCAGTGGCGGATCCAGGCCTAGGCGGGGGGGCCTGGGCCGGGGCGTGAGCAGCAATTTCTTTGTGATTGTAGCCGATGTGGCACTGTTTAAACACTATAGCGACCCTGTAGTAAGCCTGGGGCCCGGGGCTTGGCCCAATCCTAGATTCGCCAATGATTTCAGGCACAAGATGTCTGCTCCACCTCCCACATCCAAATCCACAGGTACGTACATGAATGAGCATGGCATAATTTCGACGTTAATCGATCTGCATGTTAAGAATAGTATGACACTCGGATCGGCTGTTTCAGTGACACCGCGGCCAAACCACGCCGGCGCCGCTGTGCCGCTAGTGCACAGGCACGGACCTTGCGCCAAGTCGCCGTCCACCGACAAGCCAACATCTTTTGCCGAGGCGCTCACAGAAGCCGCATCCGCGCAGACTACATCATGAGCAGAGCACGGACCATGCAGGAGCAGGACGAGCGCAAGGTGAGCATCCCGGCGCACCAGGGCACCTTCGTGGACTTGCAGGAGTACGTGGTGACGTTGGGCCTGGGCACAACGGCCGTGGAGCAGGTCCTCCTCCTGGACACCGGCAGCGACCTGTGCAGTGCGTGCCATGCAACTCCACCGACTGCTACCCTTAGAAGGATCTCTTGTTCGACCAGCGCAAGTCCTCCACCTACGCTCCGATCCCTGTGGCTCCGACATCTGCAAAAGCCTCCAGTCCAACCACTTGAACAATGGTTGCAGCATGAATTGCAATGGCACCCAGTCCCAGTGCGGGTATCGAGTCGAGTCTCGAGTACGGAGGAGGATCAAAGACCAGGGGTGTGTACAGCAACGAGGCGCTGACACTGGCGCCCAGCGTCTCATCAGGGACTCATTTCAGTTGCGGGTACAAGCAGGGTGGCCCCAACGACAAGTTCGACGGCCTGCTCAGACTCGGCGGCGCGTCCGAGTCGCTTCCGGTTCAGACCTCTGCGGTTACGGCGGCCTTTCTCTACTGCCTCCTGCCTGTGAGCAGCGGCACCGGGTTCCTCGCCCTCGGCGCACCAGCAACACCTCGGGCTTCTCGTTCATGCCCATGACCCGCTTCATGGATTCCTCCACCTCCTACTGGTGAAGCTCCACCAGTACCAGTGTCGGCGGGAAGCAGCTCCGCATCCCACGGAAGGTGTTCGAGGGGGGGGGGGGGGGGGGGGGGGGGGGGGGGGCTGGGGGGGGGGCTGATCACCTTCCGTGGGATGCGGAGCTGCTTCCCGCCGACACTGGTACTGGTGAGCTTCACCAGGTAGGAGGTGGAGGAATCCATGAAGCGGGTCATGGGCATGAACGAGAAGCCCGAGGTGTTGCTGGGTGCGCCGAGGGCGAGGAACCCGGTGCCGCTGCTCACAGGCAGGAGGCAGTAGGAGAAAGAGCCGCCGTAAGCCGCAGAGGTCTGAACCGGAAGCGACTCGGACGCGCCGCCGAGTCTGAGCAGGCCGTCGAACTTGTCGTTGGGGCCACCCTGCTTGTACCCGCAACTGAAATGGAAGTCCCTGATGACGACGCTGGGCGCCAGTGTCAGCGCCTCGTTGCTGTACACACCCCTGGTCTTTGATCCTCCTCCGTACTCGAGACTCGACTCGATACCCGCACTGGGACTGGGTGCCATTGCCATTCATGCTGCAACCATTGTTCAAGTGGTTGGACTGGAGGCTTTTGCAGATGTCGGAGCCACAGGGGATCGGAGCGTAGGTGGAGGACTTGCGCTGGTCGAACAAGAGATCCTTCTAAGGGTAGCAGTCGGTGGAGTTGCATGGCACGCACTGCACAGGTCGCTGCCGGTGTCCAGGAGGAGGACCTGCTCCACGGCCGGTGTGCCCAGGCCCAACGTCACCACGTACTCCTGCAAGTCCACGAAGGTGCCCTGGTGCGCCGGGATGCTCACCTTGCGCTCGTCCTGCTCCTGCATGGTCCGTGCTCTGCTCATGATGTAGTCTGCGCGGATGCGGCTTCTGTGAAGCGCCTCGGCAAAAGATGTTGGCTTGTCGGTGGACGGCGACTTGGCGCAAGGTCCGTGCCTGTGCACTAGCGGCACAGCGGCGCCGGCGTGGTTTGGCCGCGGTGTCACTGAAACAGCCGATCCGAGTGTCATACTATTCTTAACATGCAGATCGATTAACGTCGAAAATTATGCCATGCTCAATTCATGTACGTACCTGTGGATGTGGATGTGGAGGTGGAGCAGACATCTTGTGCCTGAAATCAGTGGCGAATCTAGGATTGGGCCAAGCCCCGGGCCCCAGGCTTACTACAGGGTCGCTATAGTGTTAAACAGTGCACATGCGGCTACAATCACCAAAGAAATTGCTGCTCACGCCCCAGGCCCAGGCCCCCCCGGCCTAGGGCCTGGATCCGCCACTGCCTGAAATGACCTGGTTGAGGTCCATGTCATATTTCGGCCGACCCTCAGACCCTTCTCCCTCCCGCGGCGCTCCCTCGAGCGCCCGGGGGGAAAACCCTAGCACCGCCTCCAGCCCCCCTCCTCGAGCCTCCCTCCCCTCGCCGCCGCCTCGACGTACTGGCGGGCGAAGCCCGGCCAGTGCAGGCGGTGGCGGGGCCCTCTTCTTCCCCCTCTCGGTCCGGCAGGCGCGGGCCTCCGGGTCGGGCTGCGGCGCGGCGTTCGCTCGGGGCGCGGCGGCAGTAGCTGGCGGCGGCGACGCGAGTTGTGGGCGGCGGCATGAAGGGCCGCAGCGGAGGCGGTGCGCGGTGGGCTCCGGCGGCAGCGGTCAGCCAGATCTAGGCCCAGCCAGCGAGGGCCGCGGATGGTGAGGGCTGCGGGCGTCTACCCCTACCGTGGCCTCTGCTGGTGGTGGTGGAGGCGCAGCGGCGGTGGCTGGTGGGCATGCTGGTCGGGATCCAGGCGTCCCGCCGGCTGGACGGCGGCGGCAGGCAGATGGGCTCCCCAGTGAGTATTCTTGGCGTTCGGCGGCATACTTGGGGTCTCCCTGGCCGGTGGTCGGGTCTGCATCGGTGACCTTGCGTGGTTCTGCGTCGGCCGATGTGGTGGGGCGACACAGGGGTGTGTTCGGTGGGGAGGCTGGCTGGAGGGATGGGTGGCGCCGATGTGCTCGGGCCCCTATCACTGGCACAGGGGTGTGTCGATTCGGATGCGTCAGCTCCCCCACCTCCCCCTTTCCCCGGCCGCGTGCTGCCTGTCGCAGCTCCGGCGATGTTCAAGGCAGGACGTATGCTGCGGTTCGTCGGTCGTTGGTGTTCCTCTTGTGCAAAGTTGATCTCTTTGGATAGTCTTTGGGGTGTCTGGATGTTGGGCGGCGGCCCTGGCGGTGGGTGGCGTGGCGTTTGCGAGCGGAACCTGCATCTCAGGTGCGGGCGGTCAGCCATGGTTTCGCGGGGGACGTGGTTGCGGGTGGTTGGCGGAGCAGGTGTGTGTCGGCGGGGTGTGAGCACCGGGGTTCATCACTTGCCCAGTCCTTTTCTGGCTCTGTCGCGGTACTCCCACCCCCCTGCATCGCTCCGGGTGAAAACTTAATCTGTGGATCGGACGGTGGCGGCTATCCATGATCGTACCCTTCTGGGAGGCACCGTCTTGGAGTCCTTGCTTCGTCATTGTTCGTCTCCCCCTCGGTGGCTCCAAGTGGTTCTTCGTAGCTCATATTTTATTTGCTTGGTTGTGTCCGAGTGGTATGATGGTGCCCGGCACCTTTGTATCTATCCTTGGGTGTGTTCGTTGTATATCATGGTGGCATGTGTTTGTCCGGCTCGCTCAGATGTATGGTGATCGTTGCTTTATAATATAAAATGGGGGAAACCTTTTTCGGTAATGACCTGGTTGACACCATAACGAAGCTTTGCTTACCGTCGCCTGCAGCAGAAATGGGAAGGTAGCTGCCAAATAGAGTATTTAACCAAAAACTACCACAATTGACGGAAATGTGACGAAAAACTACCACTTTATGATTTTGTGCGGAAAACTACCACTTTTCTCCTAATCCGTGGCAAAAAACTACCAACTCGCCAAACCGCTAGCTTCGCCCGCATTAAGCACCAAACTAACCGGCCGGTCCCACGAATCAGTTGCCACCGTGGCCAACGGACGCCCGCCGCGCGTTAACGGCCGTTAACGCCGCGTCTGCGGTCGGAAACGGCGGCTATCGGTCGTCCAATAAGTGAGAGCGAGCTCAGCTACTCACTCATCCTCTTCCTCCTCGCTCGCTCAGTCTTTCCTCCTCATCCTCTCCCTCTCCCAGGTGCTCTGAGCATATCGCCGTCACCGCCGCCGCCATTGCTGCCGGTAGAACTTGAGGATGCCATCCTGGAATGACGAGGAGAGCTCGGACGAGGACATCTGCATGGTTTCAATGGATCCTCAGCTCTTTGTAAGTGCATAATGGTGGAACAGAGTTAGGGTTAGGGTTAGTTCATCCAAATTGGAGATTCCAAGTTACTTTTGGTTTGATTCGAAGTTTCTTTTGCAGGAAACCCCTGACAGTGTGGTGGATCCATCTTTCTGTGGTTATTTCACTGAATCTGAGCCGACGTGCATGATGCATCATCAGAGGCCGAAGAAGATGGTAGCTTTTGAAGGTGCTTTGACTGGGAGGCGATATCTCGGTTGTCCTGTGCAGCAGGTATGAAATCTTGAACGCTTACTTGTTTTGCTGGTGATGTGTGGTGTGTGATGTGTTTTGCTGCTGGAGATGTGTGGTGCAACAGGTATTAAGTTGTGCAGAGATGTGTGCTGTGTTTTGAACTGAAATTGAAAAGTGCCATACATATGGAAGCATATATGTGAAAGTAGATCTTGAGTTAACTGAATTCAATAAATGACTGAACCTGAGAACACCTGTTAAATGTGAACTGTGAACTATGAACTGAATTTATCTGTTAGCTGTTAACTGAATATAGCTGTTAACTGAAAAGAATAGAGTTAACTGAATTTATCTTTGCTGCTAAATAAGGTGTTGTGTGCTTAGTTTCAAAGAATTATGTTAGCTGAATTCAGAGAGCATTGATGTAAACATAGGGTTTCACTTAACTAAATTGAGTTTATGACTTGAGTTATCTGTACTAAGTTTGTTACTAGGTGCTTTGTGCTTAATTATAAATAATTGCTTCTATAGGATGTAGGTGTCAACTGTGGGGTTGTGGAGTGGGTAGATGGTCCTTGGCCAGAGATTCTACAAAGGTGCCTAGAAAGGATTTGGGACATGTACCATGAGCAGAACTTGGGTAGGGTGAAGGATAAACAAGCCCATGAGAAAGAGGTGGGCAAGCTAAAGAAGAAAATTGTTTTCCTGTCAAACAACTACAGCCAGTTGGTGGAAGATGTATCCAAGCTTTTTGACTATCAAGATGGCAAGATGTCTCATGACATGGACTATACCAGTCAGGCAATCAATGAACTAAATGAAAAGAAGAAACAACTTGAGGATCAGGCAAAGATTGAGATAAGTATGGAAAAGCTGAAGCTTGCCAAGGAGCAAAGGTGCATTCTTCAAAGCCAAGCAGATATCATTCAGAACATGAGGAAGGCCAAGAAGGAAGTGGAGGGGGACAGGGACCTACTTAAGCAAGAGAAGAAGAAGCTGGAGTATCTGATTGCTGATCTGCTCAATGTTGGGCATGCCAGCAAAGATAAGCTGGAGAGGATCAAGGCAATAATGAATGAGTGAAGTGCTTGCTGTGTTGGTTAAGTAATGGCCTATATATATAGCTGGCCTTGGAATGTCATGCATGTTAGGTGTATATTTTGGGAAAGTTTCATGTGGTTTCAAAACCTGAATCAAGATGGTATGAGCCAGCTACTGTTATGGTTTAAGAACTAGATGGTTTTATCTATGATGTAATGACTTTTATGTTAAGACCTACTATGCTAAGTGAGTACTCATGCTAAGTTAAGTAAGTAAAAATGTTTTATCTATGATGAGGCTGTTTTACTCTGCATATATTATGTGTAGCCAATATCTGCATATATATCTAGCTAGCTGACAGTAGTGACATACTTGGAAATGATAATACAGATAGTCAGTGTTGCCCATATCCAACTTAGATAGTCTGACATAGATAGTGAACTGAGAACATAGTAGTGGCATACATAGATAGCAAGTAGATAGTCTGGCATAGAACTGAACATAGTGCTGGCATACATAGATAGTAGTGGCATAGATAGTCTGACATAGTGCTGGCATACATAGATAGCAAGTAGATTACCAAACTAACTGAACTGACACAGAACAGCCCTAGGAGTCACATAGTGCTGACCAAACTGAACATTTTAACTTACTGAACTAAGATAAGACTGACGAAACTGAACATTTCTTGGACTGACGAAACTGAAGACAGCATCTCAGTCCTCCTTCTTCAGCATCTTCAGGCGTTGGGAGCACCGCACCGCAGTCTTCTTCACCACCGCCCTCTTCTTGCCTGGCGCCGGGGCGACCACATCTTCCTCCTCAACCTCTTCCTTCACGACGATGACCTCTGGGAGATCTGCGACCTCCGGCAGCTTATCCACGTCAATTGGGAGGTTCTTGTCCCCCTCCACGGCGTCGAGGACGGGCGCCCACAGCTACACATCCGGCTCGTCGTCGGAGAGTACGACGAGCTCCTCCACCTCATCGTCAGAGGACTCATCGTCAGAGTCATCAGATGAGTCCACCTCGGAGTCATCGTCTGGCCCGAGGACCCACGGATTGCGCCTCTCCCAGTAGGCGTTGTTGATGGGGGCTGGGAGAGCTAGGACGGTGTCGGTGACGTGCTCCGCCCTGGACGCAACGCGCGCAGGATCGTCGCCTGCCGGCGGCGTGGTGGATGAGCGGTACATCCACCAACGGGCGCGCTGCCTGGGGTCGGGGGAGCGCTGCACCTCACGCATCGCCCACAGAAGAATGGTCGCCGGCGGGACGGTGAAGCCGCGAGGGAAGCAACGCTGCTTTTCAGCAGCCGTCATGACCTTCACGAGGCCGCGGGCGTGGTTCCTCATCATCTCCACGCTGGGGAACCAGCGCGCGATCTCCCTGTACTGCGCGCGCAGCTCCTGGTTGTTGCCGGCGAGCTCCTCGATGGCCCTTTGCCAGCCTAGGCTCCCGTCCATGGCGACGGCGGAGGGGTGGTTGTCGGCGTGGATTTCGACAGGAGAGAGGGGGGAGTGTAGTGGGCGGTGCGAGCGGCGAGTGGGCGAGTGAGAGAGCGGCGAGTGGACACGTATTAATGCCCTGGGAATCCGAAACGACTAGCGGTATGAAACGGACGCTCACGACGCAGCCGGCGCAACGCACGCTTAACACATTACGTGCCCACCAACCAACATAACTAGGATGGCCGGTGCTAGTCAAATAAATCACTAGCACTAGCCCACTGGTATTGAACGCATGGTTACACCCCCTGGTCCTGGGTTCGAGCCCCAGGCCAAACAATTTTTTTATTATTTTTTATTAAAAAAAATTCTGGTTTTTTCTGAGCTGTAGATATGCCAAGTAGCAAAAACAAATATAAAAATTTTCTGAACTGTAGAAATGCCAAGTAGCAAAAACAAATATAAACATGCACTTGCCACTATCACAAATTCAGTACCATATATTCAACATTCAAGTTCACAAGTCTGAATTTAACCATTCAAGTACCAGAACACAAACTTAGTAGCATACAATCAACATTCAAGTAGCACAACAGAAACTTAGTAGCATACACTCAACATTGAAGTAGCAGAACAGAGTTTCAATGATTTCCATTTGCACTGAAATAGGCTGCAAACTTGCTAGTAGGTTTCCTCTTCCTCTTGCCTGTTAATATCCCAGGTTCTCCGGTGGATGTTCTGGGTGCATTGAATCCTCTTGGAGCTCTTGTTGATCCTGATCCTCTTGGAGGTGCTGGTGAAGACTTGGTTGGTCCTGCTGAAACTGTTGATGCTGAACCTCTCTTAGCTGCTGTTGTTTTTCTGTTCCTCGTTGCTTTAGGAGGTAGAGCAGATGAGGCTGGGATGTGTGAACTTTGGTGTTGATGTGGTGGTTGTGGAGGTACATGTGTAGCACTAGATGAACCCCTGAAAATTTCTCTATTCTCCTGCATGACAAAATTAAAACAGTTAGTAATTCTAGATGAAATATCTATGGCCTTGTAGAGATATCTATGGATTTTCAAATGACCTGATGTAAGTTCTTTCTCATCTCAAGACTTGGTTTCAGAGCTTTTCCACAGTTTGTATATCTATGGCCTTGTAGACCACAATTGCTGCATGTAATTGTTCCCATCCTGCTTGTGTCCTTTGGTGCAGGCACCTCAAACTGGCCCTTCCTCCTAGCTGTCTGTTTCTTGCCTGGTTTTTCTTTGAACACTGGTGGCTCAATATCCTGAGTATGTGTGTCAGGCCAGAATTTAGGACCAGGGACAGGGTACACAATGTCTTTGTATGCTTCAATATATAGTGGTTTTTTGAAAAATTCATGCACATAGTCCTCTGGGTGCATGTGAAGCTTGCTCATTGCTGCTATTGCATGACTGCATGTCACACCTGTCATGTCCCACCTCCTGCAGTCACATGATTTAGTAGCTATGTTCACACAGTACTAATTTTCACCACTTGACACTTGCCAAATGTCAGGACCAGCCCTATGTGCCTCACAAAATTTGGCATACTTCTTATTCTCCTCCAGTTTCTCTGAATAGTTGGGTGTGATCATCCACCTGCTGGTCTCTGTCTTTTCCCTAGTCTTCTGCCTTTTGATCATCTGCTTAGTCCTAATTCCTTCAAACATTGTCCTAATTGGTTTGGCCCTAACATCAAGGATCATTTTGTTGAAAACCTCACTAAGGTTGTTCACAACAAGATCAGTTTTGCAATTATAATCCATTGCAGACCTACACCAAGTCTCCTTTGGAATTTTCTTAAGCCACTTCCAGGCATCCTCACACTCTGCTTTCAGCTCTGCCATTGCTAATTCATGGCCATGTTTGGAGAATGAGTAGCTAGCCTGATCTACTAGCTTCTTTAGTTCTGCTCCTCTGAAACCAGCTGACTGAAAATTTGCATATATGTGCCTGAGGCAGTATCTCTGAGGGGAATCAGGGAACACCTCATTTATAGCCTTAAGAAGACCCTGTTTATAAATTAATAACTATGGTCATGAACAAAAAGAAATTAAGCCAGTAATATCAATATTTCTAAAGTACTGGCAAAGATAGGGTGCATACCTTTTGCCTGTCAGAAATAATGATGTAGGTTCCAAATTTGCTTCTACTTCCAATGCAACATCTTAGCTGGGTTAGGAACCATGTCCAACTATCAGAATCTTCCTTATCAACCACACCAAAGGCTATGGGGTAGATGTTGTTGTTGCCATCTCTTCCTGTGGCTGCAAGAATTTGCTGTCCAGTGGTTAGCTTGATGAAGCAACCATCAAGCCCTGCATCCATACCCAAATTAGCTACCATAATTTTCTCAACAAGATATTTTGAAGAAAATGCAGTTGTACATTTACCTATAAAGGGACTGCAACCATTAAGAAATCCTTCCTTTGATGCATGCAAGCAGTAGAACATGTACTTAAATCTAGGAGTTGGTGCAGGGTTTTCTGGGTCCTCAAATGTTGTAACTATACACCTGCTACCAGGGTTTGTATCAATAACTGCTTGTAGGTAGTCCCTCAGTCTATAGTACTGCTCCTTCTGGTCACCTTGCACAACCTTAAGAGCCTTCCTCCTTGCCCCATAGGCCACACTCTTTGATACATCAACAGAAAAATTGACTTTGTTGTTTTTAATAAGTGCATCCACAGGAGCTCTAGGATCTGCTCTAAGAGAAGGCTCAACTGCTTTGGAAAGCCACTTAGTAGTAACCTTTGTGTTCTCTGCTGATGCTGGACAAGTGTGCTCCATGTTACACTTCTTAATGCAAAAAGTTCTTTCATGAGCTATCCTGGAGGCACACATGTAAAATTCACATCCATGCTCTCTCTGTGAACACCAAACAATAATTCTTGTTGGGGAGTTCCTGTGGTAGTGAAAAGACCTCAAAGTCCTTATATGAAAATCCCTTAATGCTTCTCTAAACTGGTAAACACTGTCAAAACACAAGCTCTTGCACAACAGTAAATGTGAATTGGGAATTGAGGGGTCAAAATATACCCTATCCTTCATCTTTTTCTTATTACTCTTTGGCTTCTTCAGGAGGTATGGTAGTTCAACTTCATCTTCTTCTTCCTCATCACTTATGCGTACATCACCAGCAAAACAAAAATCATCTGCTTCAGGAAACCAATCTTCAAAGCGTTTTTTTCTCTACCTCATTGTGACATCTGCTAGTTGGACCAGGATTCATCACGTGTTTCACAATAGCAGTAGTTTCCAATGCTCTATCCTCTTCAGAGGCACACTCTATTTCCATTTGAACAGCTTCAGCACTCCCATCTGAATGAACTGAATCATCAGAACAAAATTCAGACACTTCAGTGTCTCCTTCAAAGTGGTTCAAATCTGCCTCTCTTTGAATCCTGCTCCTCTCAAGCTGAGCCTTTCTATCATTTATCTGATTCTGAAGCTCAGATTGCTCCACTATCTTTTTCACACAGCAGCTCTCTTGAGTGTTCATGTAATTCTCATTAGCCTGTGTACTACTTGTAGGTTCAACATCTCTCACAACCCTTATGTTCACAACCTTGACATGATGATAAAACTCCAACATTTCATGAACACTAGCTTCATTACCTAAATACTTTACTCTTTCAGATCCAATTTCCTCCTCCTTCACATAATACATGTAATCATTCTCCCCATACCCTTCACTAGCAATGAGTGATTGTAGAGTAAGAAAAGAAATATCTGTCTCATATATACCCCTTTTCACAGGGTTTCTTCCTTCGAAATGAAACCATATGTCCCACTTTTGGTTAGCCAAACTGCACAAATAAGTACTCATGAATTGAATTGAAATTGACAGAACTACAAGTGCAATACAGTTTACTACACATGTTCAACAAACAGAAACAAACACATCTTACTAATTTGCCAGATTGAAGAAAACATGTTCATTTAAGCAAGAGATATTTCCATACCTGCAACCCATAGAACATCCAGGCGCCGGCGATGACTGGGCGAGCGGTGCCTCCGGCTGCTGCGAGCCTGCCTGCGTCGAGAAACTGGTGCTCCCCAACCAGTTATCGACTGAGCCCACAGCGTCCAAACTTGTGCCATCGCCGCCGGCGTCGCCGCCGCCGTCGCCACCACCCATATCGCCGCCGCCCCCCACCGGAGTCACCGACGACATGGCGGCCGCCACCTAGGTCAGAGAAAGGGAGAGGAGGGAGAGAGTGAAGCGAGAGGGGAACGGATCAGATCTTGACCCGCACCCGACCGACAGCCACCGTTCCGACCGCAGACGCGGCGTTAACGGCCGTTAATGCGCGGCGGGCGTCCGTTGGCCATGGTGGCAACTGATTCGTGGGACCGGCCGGTCAGTTTGGTGCTTAGCGCGGGCGAAGCGAGCGGTTTGGCGAGTTGGTAGTTTTTTGCCACGGATTAGAAGAAAAGTGATAGTTTTCCGCACAAAATCGTAAAGTGGTAGTTTTTCGTCACGTTTCCGTCAATTGTGGTAGTTTTTGGTTAAATACTCTGCCAAATACGACCAGGAGGATGCACAAGAACAAGTGAGGAGAAGCCATTGGAAGTTACAGTAGTATACACCAGGGCTTTTAACCCAGTCTAGGACGCCCTAATTTATACACCAACCACACGTACATGAATCTAAGTGGGACGGACTGAACAATCACGAAAGATGAAAATGGGCTGGAAGATTATACCAAGGATTGGGTGGAGCCGTACGTGGATGTGTTTACAGTTTTACACTCGTCTTAGCAGTAACTAGACAAAACAAGGACACTGTCTCTCCTCGAGTTAACCCGCACTCCTTTGTCATGTACGTTCACTGCCCGCTTCCTACCTTGTAACTAGAGTGCAATTTATTCTTAGAGTCCAACTTCTAACCACACTTAGGCTAAACCTTCAACTTTGTTAATGCCCCTTATTTTGGACCCTATGCTTGTTTGCTAACACGATAACGGGGATCTCACACTAGTAATGACAGTATTCGTGGGATCTTGTAAAACTGTACTCTCCCTTATTTAATATATGAGGCAAATATTTTGCCTCCGTTTTGAAAAAAAAAAACACCGAAGCAAGCCTGGAGCGACATGGTAGGAAATGTACCGTCTTCTATAATTTTCACATGAATTTGATGTTTAAATGCTTCAACAAAATAAAGCATGCTTCAAAATTTGATGTTTATTCAGAGTTTGCACATTTGAAATAGTGCATCGATTGTTCTGTATAAACATGTTTATGTGGCCATCTGTTTTTTCTAATAATCAACTTAATTATTAATTTCTAGACTAGACAGGAGAACAAGCCTTTACTTGCATGATGTTCCTTTGGCTGGCTGTGATTTGATCTGATTCCATTTTTCACAATTCAATTTCCTTGAGTATGTTCGCTTATATTTCTTGCCTATATTGAGGGACCATAGTGTGAATTGTCGAAAAAAACTAGAGATTTCTGGCGCTTACATCTTTGTAATATTTCTACATTTTTTTGTCAAAAATAGATGGGTGCGACAGCGCGTGCCATCATGATCTAGTACACACATGAGACTAATCATGATTGTTAAGTGAATACACAAGCTATTAGTCCCCTTGCCATCTATGTGCGTGGATCGAGGCATGAAAGTGAATATGACTCCAGCATGGTGAAAACAAGAAAAGAAGTGTAGCTTTTTCGGTTAAACCTTGAGTTATGGGGATCCCTCTCCCCGTACTTTTTTGTAGATAAAGTTTCATTGTACATGGCCCCCATTCACCAGCCACAATGATAGATCTTAAGTGGTAACTTTATAGAAGGTTTGTCCGGTTTCTCTGGGGGTTTTAGCTGTTTTTTTCATGCTTTTCTATTCTTTTCCTTTTTCTATTTTCTATTTCCTTTTTATTTTTATTTTCTTTTTCATTTAAAAAATGAATTTTTATAAAAACATTCTGAGCATTTTTTAATTCATGAACATTTTTTAAAAATCATTATTTGTTTTCAATTACATGATCATATTTCAAATTCATGAACTTTCTTAAAGATATGAACATTTTTCAGAAAAAATGTGAACACTAAAAAAGAAAACAAAACAAATTTCTGTGATCATTAAAGAATAAAACACCATAGATTGTACCATTTACACATTTTTTTTAGTTTTTGCGAGGTTAAAAAGTTCACAAATTTCAACAAATGTTTAGGACTTTCTAAAATGATAGTTGTTGAAATATGCTCAAGAATTTGAAAACTATTCGCATATTTGGAAAAGAAAACATGCATTTGGCAATTGTTCTTGATTCTAAAACAGTTTACAAATCCAAAAATGGTTCATGAATTTGAAAATATTCAAGATTTTCAAAAAAGTTAATAAATTTGAAAAAATAACTTTCACTGAAGTTCAACAGTTTTTAAACAAATTTACATATTTGAAAAGGAAAAACAGAAACTAAAAGGAAAAATAAAGAAACCTAAAAGAAAAATAGAAAAGGAAAAAATGGAAAAGAAAAAAAACATAAGAAAACCGACAAAATAGATGAAAACAGACTAGCGGGCCAGCCCATTACTGGAGGTGAGGTTGCATGTTCGATCGTTATCACCCCCACTTGCTTGAGGAATATGATCCCCGCCGTATAGCCGTCTCCTGGTACTATTTTTAGACAAAGTCTCCCTGTACATGGCCCACACTCACCAGCAATAGTGATAGTTCTTAAGTGGTAACCTTATAGATGGTTTGTCCAGTTTCTCTATGGTTTTGAGCTGTTTTTTGTGCAGGTTTTTCTATTCTTTTCCTTTTTCTATTTTTGTTTCCTTTTCATTTAAAAATATGAACTATTTATATAAAAAATCTAAACATTCTTAAATTTATGACATTTTTTTAAAATTCAAGATTTTTTTTAATTTCATGAACATTTTCCAAATTCATGATCATTTCTAAATTGAAGAACTTTCTAAAATACATTAACGTTTTTTAGAAAAATTCTGAATATTAAAAAGAAAACACTACAAATTTCTGGGATCATTAGAGTCATATATTTTTCTGGGATCATTAAGAAGAAAACACCATAGATTGTACCCTTTTACATATTTTTTCAGTTGTTTTTTTTCAGCCGTGTGAGGTCTGATTTTTGTATTGTGGGATTGGTGGTGAGTTTTTTTCAATCCCTGGATTGGCCAAGCAATTGGGATCGGGAGTTTGAGTGTAGATGTATGTGGGATGGTCCAGTCTATTAGGATCAAGAGATTGATTGTGATTTTTCTGCGTAGGGTAGAGGGTATGGGTCCACCTAGTGTATGAGATTGATTGTGATTTTGTTGCGTACGGTACACCTGGATTATGAAGATTTTGAGGTTCTAGAACGTTGATGAAAACAAGCTCACCGGATTAAAGGGCAAAAGTTTCAAATTATTATGGGAGTTTTTAGGCTGAAAAAATGAAAATTTAAGAAACAAAAAAGAATAAGGGAAAAGGAAAAAAACTGAAAACGGGAAAATGAAGAAAAAAAGGGGCAACTTTTTTGCAAAAAAGGACTAGCGCAAGGAATAGGATCTCCCGCCGGCGAGGGTGCGCGTTCGGTAGGCTTGTTTACTCCTCCACCCCCCCACCCCCACTTGTGCGGGGAATAGGATCTCCTGCCGTATAGGCATCTCCCATACCTTTTTTTAGACAAAGCCTCTTCGTACATGGCCCACACTCACAAGCAACAGTGATAGGTCTTAAGTGGTAACTTTATAGAAGGTACCTTCGGTTTCTTTGGGTTTTTGAGGTGTTTTTTGTTCGTTTTTTCTATTCTTTTACTTATTCTAATTTTGTTTTTCATTTTCATTTTTTGTTTTTTATTTAGAAAAATGAATTCTTCATAACAACATTCTGAACATTTTTTATTCATGAACATTTTTGAAAACTTCAAGACTTTTTAAAATTTCATGAATGTTTTCCAAATTCATGCACTTTCTTAAATACACGAACCTTTTCCAAAAAATTAGGAACAGTAAAAAAGAATACACCACAAATTTCTGGAATCATTAATGATATATTTTTTCTAGCATCATTAAAGAAGAAAACACCACAAAATGTACCATTTTACAACTTTTCTGGGTTTTTTTGCAAGGTTGAAAATGTTCGCAAATTCCAAAAAAATATTCAGGAATTTCAAAATTGATCAAATTTGAATTATTTTCTAGAATTTGAAAAATGTGCGCATATTTGCAAAAATATATTAAATTTGTCAATTGTTCTTGATTTTCAAAATGTTTACAAATTTTAAATGGTTAATGTATTTGTGAATAGTTCAAGATTTTCAAAAAAGTTAATGAAAGTCAAAAAACATTGTAACTTTCAATGAAGTTCAATAGCTTTACAGATTTGGAAAAGGAAAAGAAAAGGAAAAGACAAAAAAGGCAAAAAATAAAGAAACAAAAAAGTAAAAAGGAAAAAGGAAAAGAAAAAGCAAATAAAAAATAGAATAAACAAAAAAAATGCAAAAAATACTAGCAGGCCAGCCCATTACTGCGGGCGAGGGTGCGCTTTCGGTCACTATCTCCCCCTCACTTGCGCGGGGCATAGGATCCCCCGCTATATAGACGTCTCCTCGTTCTATTTTTAGACAAAGTCTCCACGTACATGGCCCACACTCACCAGCAATGGTGATAGGTCTTACATGGTAACGTATAGAAGGTTCGTCCAGTTTCTCTGTGTTTTTTAGCTATTTTTTGTTTGGGTTTTTCTATTCTTTTCTGTTTACTATTTTTGGTTTTTCATTTTTATTTTTCTATTTTTAATCTAAAATTCAAGATTCATTTTTCAATTCATGAAATTTTCCAAATTCATGATAATTTTTTCTAAAATACACGAAATATCTAAAATACATTGACAGTTTTTAGAAAAATTGTGAACATTGAAAAGGAAAACACCACAAATTTCTAGGATCATTAATGTTTTTTTTTCCTGGATCATTACAGAAGAAAACATGATAGATTGTACCCTTTTTTGAGTTTTTTTCTAGGATCATTAGAGTTATATCTTTCTTCAGCCACATGATGTTTAGATATTTTTTATTGTGGACTGGTGTGACTAATTTTCTACTCGTGGGATGGCCCAACCTGTTTGGATCAGGAATTTGAGTGGAGATGTACATGGTATGGTCCAACCTATTAGGATCAAGAGATCGGTTATGATGTTTGTGCTTAGGGCGGAGGGTATGGGTCCACCTCGTGTATGAGATTGATTGTGATTTTGGTACGTACGGTATGGGTCCACCTGGATTATTAATATCTAAAGGGTCTAGTATGTTGACAAAAATAAGCCCACACTCACCAGCAATAGTGATAGGTCTGGAGTGGTAACCGTGTAGAAGGTTAAGCCAATTTCTCTGTGTTTTTAAGTTGTTTTCGTTTTTTTTTTCTGTTTACTATTTTTGTTTTTAATATTTTTTATTTTTTCGTTTAAAAACTTGAATTCTGTACATATATTTTTTAACATTCTTGAATTAATGAACAATTTTTAAGAGGCAAGATTGACTTTTCAATTTCATGAACATTTTCTAAATTCATGATCTTTTTTCTGAAATTAATGATATTTCTAAATACTTGAATATTTTTCAGAAAAATTGTGAACATTAAAAAGGAAAACACCACAAATTTCTAGGATCATTTGTGCTATATTTTTTCCTGGATCATTACAGAAGAAAACACGGTATATTCTACACTTTTACATATTTTTTGATTTTTTCTGGGATCATTAGAGTTATATTTTTCTTCAACCATGTGATGTTTGGATTGTTTATTTTGAACTGCTAAGACTAATTTTTCTACTCCTCGGCTGGCCCAACCTGTTTGGATTGGGAGTTTGAGTGGACATGTACATGGGATGGTTCAACCTACTAGGACCAAGAGATTGGTTGTGATTTTTGTGCTTAGAATGGAGGGTATGGGTCCACCTCGTGTATGAGATTGATTGTGATTTTGTACATACGGTATGGGTCCACTTGGATTATGAAGATCTAAAGGTTCTAGTCTTATGTGGTAACCTCATAGAAGGTTCATTCTATTTCTCTCGGTTTTTGAGTTGTTTTTTATTCGTGTTTTTCTAATCTTTTCCTTTTACTATTTTTGTTTTCTTCCTTTTATTTTTATTTTTCGTTTATTTCAAAAAAAATATTTATAAAAACTTTTCCAACATTTTTTAATTCATAAACATTTTTAGAAATTCAAGAATTGTTTTTTAATTTCATGGACAATTTTCAAATTTATGATCATTTTGAAAATTCATGAATTGCCTTAAATATGTGAAATTTTCAGAACAATTGGGAACAATAAAAAAGAAAACACCACAAATTTTTGGGATCATTGCAGTTCTTTTTTCTGGCATCATTAAAGAAGAAAACCCGAAAGAATGCACCCTTTTACCCTTTTCTTGAATGTTTTCGCAATGTTGAAAGGGTTCACAAATTTCAAAAAATGCCTAAAAATTTCTAAAATGATCAAAGTTCAAAATATTCATTCATATGAAAATGTGCGCATATTTGAAAAATAAATATTGAATTTGTCACTTCTTCTTGATTTTAAAAATGTTTACAAATTTAAAAATAGTTTATGAATTTCGAAATATTTCAAGATTTAAAAAAAAGGATATAGAATTTGAAAAAAAAATGTAATTTTGAATGAGGATCAATAATTTTTTAAAATGTTTACAGATTGAAAAAGGAAAAAAAGGAAAATAAAAAGGAGAAACAAAAAAGGGAAAATTAAAGAAACCTACAAGAAAAAAGGGAAAGGAAAAACAAAAAATGGAAAATGGAGAAAAACGAAATAAAACAGACAAAATAATTGCAAAAACAGACTAGCGGGCCGGTCCATTACGTTGGTAAATAGAATCCCTGTACTATCTTTAGACAAAGTATCCCGTACATGGCCCATAGTGATAGATAAGTGGTAAACTTATAGAAGGTTCGTCCAGTTTCTCTGGGTTTTTTGAGCAGTTATTTTTTCGGGGTTTCTATTGTTTTCTTTTTTCTAATTTTAGTTTTACCTTTTATTTTTATTTAAAAACGTGAATTATTTATATAAAAATTCCAAACCTTTTTTCGAAATTCAAGCTATTTTTACAATTTCATGAACATTTTCCAAATTCATGAACTCTCTAAAATACGTGAACACTAAATTAGAAAACACCAAAAATATTGGGAACACTAGAGTTATATTTTTTCTGGGATCATTAAAGAAGAAAACACCACAGATTGTCAGAAAATGCAAATGGTGCTCGGCACCTTGGTGGCCGTTAAAAAAACATTTTATACAAAGCAAAAAAAGTTGATTTTTTGCAAACATATACATATGTATACTGCATATGTGCAAAAATTCATAACATTTTACTTTCACATGTGGCGTACAAAAAGAGACAAATATGTATTTTCAAATGGGACACTTTTGATTGTGTTTGGTCCAGAATTTTGTTATTTTTGTACAGCTTACAAATTGTGTTTTTTCAAAACTAATTTTCATGGGATCCATAGTGAACACATACAAGTTTTTGCAAAAGAAAAGTTTGAATTTTTTTAGACTTGTAAATGTGGTTTTTTTTTAAAAAAAAAAACGAGCACCAAAGCTCGCTCTCCACAGATTGTACCTTTTTACACTTTTTTTTTTGAGCTTTTGGATAACTAGAGTTATACTTTTCTTCAGTTGCGTGACATTTTTTTTAATCCTGGGATGGTCCAACCTGTTTGGATCAGGAATTTAAGTGTAGATGTACATGGGATGGTCCAACCTATTAGGATCAAGAGATTTTTTTGGTTGCATGGATTAGGATCAAGAGATTGGTTGTGATTTTTGTGCCTAGGTTGGACGGTATGGGTCCACCTGGTTTATGAGACTGATTGTGATTTTGATGCATATGGTATGGGTCCACCTGGATTATAAAGATCTAAAGGACCTAGTACGTTGACGGAAATAGGCCCACCGGATTAAAGGTTAGATTTGTGGGCTTTTTTAGGTTATTTATCTTTTTTCTAGTGATATCATCAAGTACTTTTTACATATACTAATTTGTTGCGTACGGTATGGGTCCACCTGGATTATAAGGGTCTAAAGGTTCTAGTACGTTCACAAAAATAGGCCCACCCGATTAAAGGCCGGATGTTTCAAATTATTGTGGTATTTTTTTAGGCTGTTTATCTTTTTTGTAGTGAGCCCATCAGGTACTTTTCACATATAATAATTATTGTGGTATTTTTTAGGGTGTTTATCTTTTTTCAGTATTCCCATCAAGTACATTTTACATATAATAATAGATGATTTGGATATGATATACTTGCATTAATATAGTATAGGATTGTACCGTTACGTATATGCACCGTTAAGGTAGATTCAAGGTATTGCATATGATAGTAGTACTTGCTTAGTTGCAGAGTTTAAAAATGTAGAGCAGTTATTATATTATATATACTCTTATCACAAATGACGACAGTGATAGAAGCGGACAAAAACGGAAAAATAACAGCGAGGCGATGATCGGACGGGCCACCCACTGTGGAGCAGTCGAGCAGTTAACAGCAAACCGACCTTATTTGTCTTGGTAAGCTAGCTCCCGATTGAGTGGTCAGCAGGCACCTGCCCGGAATCCGAGTCTACCACCCCTAACGTCGTACAACATCTCCAACGTTCTCATTTGGACATTGCCGAGGAACCCGATGTAACCATCTGATCCGGACTCGGTGAAGGCCAGACAACCGTCCAACAGAAGCCCGTTGGGGACGTCGAGGTCGACCGTGACGCCGCCGGTGAACGTGAGAGCGACCTTGGGCACGGTGACGTTGCTGTATCCTGTGAAGTTGTAGCATGTGTCGAGGTCGTCGCTCGGGATGAGCGGGTAAGCCGCCATGGCCGCCCGGAACGCGGACCGCAGTTTCGCGTAGGGCGTCGACGGCAGATGTGAGATGATATTGCCGCAGTCCACGATCAGGCCCCCCTCGAACACCTTCCGTGGGATGCGGAGCTGCTTCCCGCCGACGCTGATGCCGGTGAGCTTCACCACGTAGTCGGTGACGGAATCCATGAAGCGGGTCATGGGCGTGAATGAGAAGCCCTGGGTGTTGCTGGGCGCGCCGAGGGCGAGGAACCCGGTGCCGCTGCTCACCGACGGGAGGCAGTGGGAGAAAGAGCCGCCGTAGAGCGCGGAGGTCTGAACCGGGAGCGACTCGGGCGCGCGGCCAAGCCCGAGCAGGCCGTCGAACTTGTCGTTGGGGCCACCCTGCTTGTACCCGCAGCCGAAATGGAAGTCCTTGATGATGACGCCGGGCGCCAGCGTGAGCGCCTCGTTGCTGTACACGCCGCTGGTCTTTGACCCTCCTCCGTACTCGACTCGATACCCGCACTGGGACTGGGTGCCATTGCCGTTCATGCTGCAGTCATTGTTCAAGTGGTGGTCGGACTGGAGGCTCTTGCAGACGTCGGAGCCGCAGGGGATGGGAGCGTAGGTGGAGGACTTGCGCGGGTCGAACAAGGGATCCTTCTGAGGGTAGCAGTCGGTGGAGTTGCATGGCGCGCACTGCACCCACGACAGGTCGCTGCCGGTGTCCAGGAGGAGGACCTGCTCCACGGCCGGCGTGCCCAGGCCCAACGTCACCACGTACTCCTGCGAGTCCACGAAGGTGCCCAGGTGCGCCGGGATGCTTACCTTGCCCTCCTCCTGGTCCTGCATCTGCATGGTGTTCATGACGTAGTCTGCGCGGACGCGGCTTCTACGAAGCGCCTCGGCGAAAGATGATGGCTTGTCGGTCGACGGCGACTTGGCGCAGGGTCCGTGCTTGTGCACCAGCGGCACAGCGGCGCCGTTTGGCCGCGGCGCCACTGAAACATATATCCGAGCGTCATACATGCAGATCGATTAACGTCGAAAATTATGCCACGCTCAATTCATGCACGTACGTACCTGTGGATGTGGAGGTGGAGCAGACATCTTGTGTCTGAAATGACCTGGTTGACACCACAACGAAGCTTTGCTTACGGTCGCGTGCAGCAGAAATGGTGGAAAGGTAGCTGCCAAATACCACCAGGAGGATGCACAAGAACAAGGGAGAAGCCATTGCAAGTTACAGTAGTATACACCAGGGCTTTTAACCCAGTCTAGGACGCCCTAATTTATACACCAACCACACGTACAGGAATCTATGTGGGACTGACTGAACAATCACGAAAAATGAGAATGGGAAGATTATACCAAGGATGAGGTGGAGCCGTCGATGTGTTTACACTCGTCTTAGCATAAGCAGATAAAACAAGGATACTAGTAACTTTCTCTCCTCAAGTTAACCCGCGCTCCTTTGTCATGTACGTTCACTGCCCACTTCCTACCTTGTAACTAGAGTGCAATTTACTCTTGGAGTCCAACTCAAACATCCAACTTCTAACCACTTAGGTTAAACCTTCGACTTTTTTAATGCCCCTTATTTTGGACCCTATGCTTGTTTGCTAAACACGACAAAACGGGGAATCTAACACTAGTAAGGATAAAGCCGAAGCAAGCCTCCAGCGACATGCATGTAGGAAATGGAGTACCGTCTTCACATGAATTTGATGTTTAAAATTAGGGAGCGACTGCGTGTAAGTCGACTGATTCTTATTTTTGGGTCAGTCGACATACGCCTGTGTTGGCTAGCCGGCCCATTCCAGCCTGATTCGCTATGCATGCACACGTTTCGCACCCATGCATAATATGCATTCATGATCCTCTCCTCCGATCGAAACTTTTTTGCAGTACCCATGCGTGTATCTACGCATGCATGCATGTACGCATGATGCATTCTGCATGCATATGCATGGACGCATGACACATACGCCCATTCCTCCAATAGTTCTCCTTTTCATCTAAACTTTTTTTGGGGTAGTAATTGCATGCTTGGATGCTGCTTTGTGTGCCTGCTTTTTTTGTTAAGCCGAGGAGTACTATGGTTGATAGATTAGCCTTGCCTAACCTCAAGCAAGTTGCACTTCTACACCATCAACCGTACACCCCACCACCACCACCCCCTCAGAAACAAAATAAATAAAAAATGATAAAACTTGCACCCAATATATACAGAAATTATGTTTTTTTTACAATATGCAACAATAAACATATGTTAGTGGAACTGTTGCAAAAAAGAAGTTTTCTCAAAAGAAATAAATTAGTGGAGTTCATGATGCCCTTAAAGAAGACATAAAATATAATAGAAAGTAAAAAAATCATAATAATGAAATCTTCTAAGCTATAATGAATTATTGGCATTAATATTACCCTTGAAGAAGAAAGAACATAAAAAAATCTAAACAAACAATGAAAAAATTTGCGGAAAATTTACACAGAATTTTGGGCAAGTCACTTTTTTTAACAACCGACTAATTGAGTATTAGTAGTGAATTGAATAAATAATTGTGATGGAGACGGGACGTCACCACACCGGTTGGCCTGGACCAGCGCCGGCCATGCATGCATGGATGCACTTGTAACCCATGCGTGTAGGAAAACAAAAGAAAAAAAACGAAAACATAATCAAACACTTGAGTTTTCTAACAACTAATGGATTAGTGACATTGATATTACCCTTTAAGTAGAAATAAAATGGAAAAAAACTCTAAAAAATAATGACAAAAGGAAAACAGAATTTACATAGAAATCACAGTTTTTTATAATACGCAAGATAAGCATATAATAGTAAAATTTATGGAATTGCGCTTTGTTATAATATGCAAAATTAGCACACAATTTACACAGAAATTGTGCTTTGTTATAATATGCAAGAATAAATGTATAATAGTGGAATTAGTGCCATTAGTATTACCATAAATAAGAAAGAAAATGAAATAAAAACTAGAACAAAATCAAAATGACAAAGTTTTCTAAGGAAGAATGAATTAGTGGCATTAGTATTACCCTTTAAGAAAAAAGAAAAAATGACAAAAATTTCTCACAATTTACAGAGAAATTGTGTTCTTTATAATACACAAAATACGCATATAATAGTGGAATTTCAAAAAATACTAATAAAATAGTATTAGTGGCATCGGTATTACCTTTAAAGAAGAAAGAAAATAATATAAAAACTAAAAGGAATCAAAATAATGAGTTTTCTAAGAAAGATAATTTGGTGGCATCGGTATTACCCTTTCAGAGAAAAATGAAAAATATAAAACATAATGACAAATTTGCACATAATTTACACAAAATTTGTGTTTTTTACAATATGCAAGTAATGGAATTTTCATGAAAATGAAAGTTTCTACGAGGAGTAAATCAGTGGCAATGGTATTATCATAAACAAGAAAGAAAATGAAGTAGTAAAAAAAATCAAAACAATGACGTTTTGTAAAAAGAATGAATTAGTGGCTTTAGTAATACCTTTTAAAAACAAAAGAAATGAAAACCAAAAAAAAAAATCAAAATAACAATGCTTTCTGAGAATGAATGAATTAGTGGCATAGGTATTACCCTTTAAGAAAATAAAATGAAATAAAAGACAATGATAAAATTGCACACAATTTCACAAAAAATTGTTTTTAAAAAAAAATATGCAAAATGAGCATATTATAGTGGTATTTTTGCAAAAGGAATAAAAGTTTCCTAGGAAAGGAATGAACGGTCACATCGGTATTACCATTAAATAGAAGAAAATAAAGTAAAAAAAAAACAAACTCTAAATTAATGAAGTTTCTTCTAAGAAGAATGAATTAGTGGCTTGGTATTACCCTTTAAGAAGAAAGAAAATGAAACAACACTGAAACAAATCAAAAATTAATTTTTTTAAGGAAGAATGAATTAGTGACATTGGCATTACCATTTAAGAAGAAAGAAAATAAAAAATAGAAACAAACAAGATAAAATTTGGCACATAATTACATAGAAATTGCACTTTTTTATAATTTGCAAAAATATGTATGTAATGAATAATAACTAAATAAAAACAAATACAATTTTTAATAAGGAACAATGAATAGGTTGCATTGGAACTACTTTTTAAGAAGAAAAATAATCAAAAAAATTAAAGACATTTGCACACAACTTTGTACTAAAATTACACACTTTTTATTGTATGCAAACATCCATCATATAATAGTGTAATTTTTGCACATATTACATAGTATTTATATATATATTTACGCACACCCAACATCACAAAAATACAGACAACAGAAAAAAAATCAACAAGTAATAAAGAAAAAGAAATAGGAAAATCGACATAAAAACGGAAAACCGACAACATAGTATTTTTATATATATTTATGCACACCCAACATCACAAAAATACCGACAAAAAATAAAAATAAAAATCAACAAGTAATAAAGAAAAAGAAAAAGGAAAACCGACAACCGAAATATACCCATAAAACATGACACAAAAAATAAAAAACAGAAGAAAAATGCATACAAACAACCCAGTATGAAAACACGTAACTGGCTCAGCCCAACAAAAAATTGACTGGCCCAAAATGGTGGTCAGTAAAAAAAATCCAGCCCAATACAGGACAACACACGCAATAGAAAAAAACAGCCAGAACACATCTTGAAGCAGCATCCAACTGTCAAAAAAAAAATCGAATGACCCAAATTTAAAAACCAGGCAACTTACATATAGCTAAAGTGTTAAAATTATGCTTCAAAAAAAAGCATGCTTCAAGATTTGATGTTTATTCAGAGTTTACACTATTTCCTGTATGAACATGTTCATGTGGTCATCTGTTTTCTCTAACAATCAACTTATTAATTTCTACACGGGAGAACAAGCATTTACTTGCATGATTTTCCTTTGGCTGGCTGTGATTTCATCTGATCCCATTCTTGACAATTCAATTTCCTTGAGTTTGTTCGCTTATATTTCTTGCCTATATTGAGGGACATAGTGTGAATTCTAAAAAAAAACTAGAGATTTTTGGCGCCTACATCTTTCCTATCATCTTTTTGTCAAAATAGACGGGCACGGCAACATGTGCCATTAGGGCATCTCCAACGACAACCCACAAATTTCCTCCTGCATCCGTCCACAGACAGGGGGACCAGTCCGCGGACACGGATGCGGGAGGCCGCTACCCAACACTAGCCGCATACATTTTCACAACAACTTAAATTAACTGGACTAAATTCGATCAAACACGACCGGATTTCTTATAAACATGGCAGGATTTCATATAAACATAACGGATTTCATTTAAACAAGACGGATTTCATCTAAACATGACGGATTTTATTACATTTACATCAACTAAGCAGAGCTCGTCCGGCTAGGTCTAAATGGTCGCCGGCGCCCGTTCCCCGTGTCCGTCCATGAACCAAGAGAATTGAAGCTTCACCATCTCCAGCTCCGCCTCGGCACTCTCCAGCTCCGCCTCTGTAACCTCCTTCTCCGGAGGCCCGGGAAGTGAAGCTGTCTGCCTCCACATCGCCGCCAAGAGACTAATCGGCCGAAGATGCCAGCCCACCAAGCTTGTCGTCGACGAGAGCGGTGGAGCGGTGGCCTTCCTGGGACCAAAGCGGCGGCGACCTACCGTGCACTATTGTTCCTCGCTGTCGGCAGCGCCCACGGACGTGTCGGCTTCTTCGTGGTGGTGGCGGGGCGCGACCTCGGCGTTTTCCTCCTCCTCCTCGTCGGTCTCGCCGAACACCGCCTCGCTCGCGTCGTCATCACACTCCTTGCCGGCGGCTGCCACCTCCGCCACCCGCTGCCGGTACCACCAGCGAGTGAGGCGGATCTCGCGGGCGGAGCGGTAGGATTCGAGCACCGCCTCCTACTCCGCTAGGTCCGCGTCCGTGATACGTCATACGTCCATTTTGCATCATGTTTTCCTATTGTTGTTTATTGCATTTTGGATTGTTATTTCACTTTATGATGCAATTCTTATGCCTTTTCTCTCTTATTTTGCAAGTTCCACATGAAGAGGGAGATTGTCGGCAGCTGGAATTTTGGACCGGAAAGGGCTACAACAGAGATAGCTATTCTGCATAACTCCAAATGACCTGAAAATTTGTGGAGAATTATTTTGGAATATATAAAAAAACTGGCGAAAGAAACACCAAAGGGGGACCCACCAGGAAGCCACAAGCCTGGGGGGGGGGGGGGGGCGCCCTACCCCCTGGCGCGCCCCCGAGCTTGTGGGGCCCCTGGCAAGCCTCCGGGGCCCATCTTCTCCTATATGATGCCATTTGCCCTAGAAAAGATAAGAAGAAGACTTTCGGGACAAAGCACCGCCGTCTCGAGGCAGAACCTGGGCAGGAGCACTTTTGCTCCCCGGCGAAGCGATTCCACCGGGGAAACCTCCCTCCGGGAGGGGGAAATCGAAGCCATCGACATCACCAACGATCCTCTCATCGTGGGAGGACCAATCTTCATCAACATCTTCACCAACACCATCTCATCTCAAACCCTAGTTCATCCTAGTTCATCTCTTGTATTCAATCTTTGTCTCAAAACCTCAGATTGGTACATGTGGGTTGCTAGTAGTGTTGATTACATCTTGTAGTTGATGCTAGTGTTATATGTTCAGATCCTTAATGATATTCAATACCCCTCTGATCTTGAACATGAATATGATTTTTGAGTAGTTACTTTTATTCTTGAGGACATGGGAGAAGTCTTGTTATAAGTAATCATGTGAATTTGGTATTCGTTCGATATTTTGACGATATGTATGTTGTTGCCTCCTTTACTTGTGTCGTGTGAACGTCGACTACATGACACTTCACCATACTTGGGCCTAAGAGAAGGTAGTATGGAATAATAAGTAGATGATGGGTTGCTAGAGTGACAGAAGCTTCAACCCTAGTTTATGTGTTATTCCGTAAGGGGCTGATTTAGATCCATATGTTTCATGTTATGGTTAGATTTATCTTAATTCTTCTTTCGTAGTTGCAGATGCTTGTGAGAGGGGGTAATCATAAGTGGGAGGCTTGTTCAAGTAAGAACAGCACCCAAGCACCGGTCCACCCACATATCAAAATATCAAAGTAGCGAACGCGAATCAAATAAACATGATGAAACTGACTAGATGATAATTCCCATGTGTCCTCAAGAATGCTTTGCTTTTATAAGAGAACGTTCCGGCCTGTCCTTTGCTATAAAAAGAATTGGGCTACCTTGCTGCACCTTTGTTACTATTGTTACTTGTTACCCGTTACAAATTATCTTGTTACAAAACTATCTATCACTATTACTTATAGCACTTGCAGAGAATACCTTGCTGAAAACCGCTTGTCATTTCCTTCTGCTCCTCGTTGGGTTCGACACTCTTATTTATCGAAAGGACTCCGATTGATCCCCTATACTTGTGGGTCATCAAGACTCTTTTCTGGCGGCATTTCTGGGGCGTGAAGCACCTTTGGTAAGTGGAATTTGGTAAGGAAACATTTATATTACGTGCTGAAATTTTCTGTCACTTGTTACTATGGAAAATAATCCTTTGAGGGGTTCATTTGGGGTATCTTCACCTCGACCGGAAGCACTAAGAGTTGTCCCTCAACCTACTGAACCAACTGAAAATATTTATTATGAGATTCCTTTGGGTATGTTAGAGACACTGCTTGCTGATACGTCTCCAACGTATCTATAATTTATGAAGTATTCATGCTGCTATATTATCATTCTTAGATGTTTTACAATCATTTTATAGCAACTTTATATCATTTTTTGGGACTAACTTATTGACATAGTGCCTAGTGCCAGTTGCTATTTTTTTGCTTGTTTTTTACATAGCAGAAAATCAATACCAAACGGAGTCCAAACGCAACGAAACTTTTTGTGGATTTTTTAAGGACCAGAAGTCATCCAATGGGCCAGAGCAGCACCTGGGGGTGCCCCGAGAGGGGCACAACCCACCAGGGCGCGCCTGGGCCCCCAGGCGCGCCCCGGTGGGTTGTGCCCACCTCAATGGCCTCCCGCACCGCCTCTTCGCCCTATAAATTCCTAAATATTCCAAAAACCCTCGGGGTAGGCCTAGATCAGAAGTTCCGCCGCCGCAAGGCCTATGTATCCATGATATTCAATCTAGACCCTGTTCTGGCACCCTGTCGGAGGGGGAGATCATCACCGGTGGCCATCTTCATCATCCCGGCGGCCACCACGATGAGGAGGGAGTAGTCCACCCTCGGGGCTGAGGGTTTGTACCAGTAGCTATGTGTTTAATCTCTCTCTCTCGTGTTCTTGAGATGCACAATCTTGATGTATCGCGGGCTTTGTTAATATAGTCGGATCATATGGTGTTTTCCCCTCTCTATCTTGTTGTGATGAATTGAGTTTTCCCTTTGAGATTTCGTTTTATCGGATTGAATACTTTTATGGATTCGAGAACACTTTATGTATGTCTTGCTATGAATACCTGTGGTGACAATGGGGTATCGTATTGATTCACTTGATATATGTTTTGGCACTCAACTCGCGGATTCCCGAGGTGACATTGGGGTAATCTATGCATAGGGGTTGATGCACGTTCTTCTCTTTGTTTCTCCGGTAGAAATCTTGGGGCACTCTTTGAGGTTCTTTGTGTTGGATTGAGTATTATGAATCTGAAATTATTTGGTGTTATTTTAGTACGAACTCTTGGATAGATCGATCAGAAAGAATAGCTTCGAGGTGGTTTCGTACCCTACAAACAATTTCTTCTTATGTTCTCCGCTAGATAGGAACTTTGGAGTGATTCTTCATCGCACTTTGAGGGATGGTTATATGATCCAATTATATTAGCATTGTTGAGAGGTTGCACTAGTGAAAGTATGGACCCTAGGCCTCATTTTCAAGCATTGCAATACCGTTTGTGCTCCGTTTTATCAATTGCTACCTTGCTGTTTTTATTTATTCAGATTATAAAAATATATTTCTACCATCCATATTACACTTTTATCACCATCTCTTTGCCGAACTAGTGCACCTATACAATTTGCCATTGTATTGGGTGTGTTGGGGACATAAGAGATTTCTTGTATTTGGTTGCAGGGTTGTTTGAGAGAGACTATCTTCATCCTATGCCTCCCACGGATTGATAAACCTTAGGTCATCCACTTGAGGGAAAATTGCTACTGTCCTACAAAACTCTGCGCTTGGAGGCCCAACACGTGTCTACAAGAATAAAGTTGCGTAGTAGACATCAAGCTCTTTTCTAGCGCCGTTGCCGGGGAGGTGAGTGCTTGAAGGTATATATTTAGATCTTGTAATTGAATCTTTTAGTTTCTTGTTTTATCACAAGTTTGGTTCGTAAAAGAAAACTACAAAAAAATGGAATTGAGGTTGCATCATATTATTGATCATCTTTATAATATCTTTCTTGAAAATGATGGATCGGAAAATTGTGCTCAATTGTTAGAAGAAGTCAATAAAATGTTTGGCACAAAATATTTGAGTGATGAGCATGATTGCAATGTTGTTAGTATGAATTCCTTGAATATCCAAAATGCTAATGATTATTGCACTAGTCATGAGAAAAATGTTTCTTATAAGCATGTCAATTTTTGTGGAGTGGAAAGACTTTGTGAAGACGTGCCTTATAGGGAAGATAGATTTTGTAAGAATCATAAGCATGATAGAACCAATTCTTTGCTCAAAGTGATAGATGAACTTGCTACAAAATTATGCTCTCTTTGTCCTATTACTTGTGAACTTTGCAATAAAGTTGGTCATCTTAATTTCCAATGCAAACTTTTTCATGACCGTATCATGGCCAAATATTGTAATGATTTGATCACCCTTGAACTTTATAATGAGCTTTGTCTATTTTTGGGGAGTGAAGAATTGACATATAAAAATAGTTGGTTTGAAGTATTCATTCTCACGGACGACATTGAAACTAAGCTAAAAAATATCTATATGTTTTGCATGGTAAATTGCAATGAGAATTCTTATATTGCCAACTATAGAAAGATGGGGAAACCAATAGAATATAAAAGGAATACTAATGAAAGGGTAAAGATTTCCACTTTCCCTCCTATTGTCTCTCATGATGAAATAGGTAATAAGGAGGAGCTCCTATCCAACCAATCTCATCAATAAGAAGCTTGAAAAAATTAATTAAACCCACACATGATGTGGTGAAGAAGAAGAAAAGAAGAAATAATAGAGGTAAAAAGGTATCTCTCCCAAATAATGTTGCTCCTATTATTGTTGTGCCTCATGAAAATGAATCAAAAATAATTGTGGAAGATGATGCACTTGATGATGATTTTGTTATGCCTATTGCTTGTTGTGATGATTATGATTGGGAAGATAATTATACTTCTTATAATCTTGGAAATCTTTTTGGCACCAACTTGGGAAATTATGATGATAGCAATTGTTATAACGTTGGTGCTATTCATACTATTAATGATGAGAGTGATTATGCTTATGATATGCCAAGCCACAAGCTTGGGGATGCTATGTTTGATGAGAATGACATGTTTGAGAATTTATTTTCTGCAATTAATGTTTGTCCCAAGCTTGGGGATGCTATGCTTAATGAAGATGATCTTTTTAGCCCCCCTACTTTGAATGATCGAATTTGCTATGATGGTTGCATGCCTCCTATCTATGATGAGAACAAAGTTGCTACTTATGATGATTATTGTGATGACACTTATGTTCTAAAAAGTAGTGGTGATTATGTTTATAAAACTTGTCATAGTTATTACTACCCTTTTCCTGAACATTACTCTTTTAATGTGGAAACAATTTATAGTATTCGAGTTTCATATGATACTCCCACCATTGTGAATGAGAAGAAATTTTCTTATGTGGAGAGTAATAAAATTTCTATGCTTGTGGATCATGAAAAGAATGCTTTATGTGATGATTATATTGATGAATCTATTCATGATGCTACTGAAAATTATTATGAGAGAGGAACTTATGATTCATGATGCTCTCTTTGTGTTTCAATTCCTATCTTTTGTGCGAGCATCATTGAAATCATCATGCCTAGCTAAAAGGCATTAAAGAAAAGCGCTTGTTGGGGGACAACCCAACACTTTTACCTACTGTTTTTGTGTGTTCACACGGTTATGCTACTGTAGTAATAATGTTTTATAGCTTTTATTTCAATAAAGTACCAAGTAAAGCCTTTGGGATAGTGTGGATGATAGTTGACTTGATTCTGTGCAAAAACAGAAACTTTTGCGCCCAGTAACAGAATTGTTTAAATTCACTAGAGTGTGTAAAAACTCTGAATTTTTTACAGTTGTTGGGTATACAAATTTTGTACGTTTTCCTAGTTTTTCAGAATTTTTTGAGTTACAGAAGTATGACCGTAATACATATCTTTACGTACTGTTCTGTTTTTGACAGATTTTGTTTTCAATGCATAGTTTGCTTGTTTCCTAGTTTCTATGGCTTATATTGCTCAATATAAATTGTGGAAATGATATGCTACAGTAGGCATTGTGTGGAAACAATTATTAATCTTGTCTTTGACAGTACCAAAGTGAAATGGTTTGCTCTTTATCATACTAACCTATCTCACGAAGTTCCGTTAAGATTTTGTGTGATTGAAGTTTTCAAGTTTTGGGTGAGATGTTGATATGAGGAGAATAAGGAGTGACAATACCCTAAGCTTGGGGATGCCCAAGGCACCCCAAGGTAATATTCAAGGATGATCCAAGCAACTAAGCTTGGGGATGCCCCGGAAGGCATCCCCTCTTTCGTCTCCAACATTATCGGTAACCACACTTGGAGCTATGTTTTCATTCGTCACATGATATGTGTTTTACTTGGAGCATCAATTTATTTTGTTTGGATTTGCTTTCTGTTATTTAGAATAATGTTTTGCATTTTTTATTTCAATAAAAGTGGCAATGATAGCCTTTGCCATGCTTATTTTGCAAGTCTACATGTTGCTGTTTCAAAACAGAAAGTTTATTGCTATTTAAAAAATTCTCTACAAAGTTCAGATTGTGATAAAATGTTGAAACTTTTTGAAAAATAAGCTCTGATAAATTTTCTACAGTGTGCTAAATTTTCAGAATTTTTGGAGTTAGATAAGTATGAATACTCTTGCATTCTTTACAGACTGTCCTGTTTTGGCAGATTGCTGTTATGTTTGCATATGTTTGCTTGTTTAATGATTCTATTTGAGGATAGGACTATTAAATATGCAGAGGAATTTAGTATGCAATGTTAAATTATAATTTTAGTGATTTGCTACAGTAGAGAATGATAAGGTTTTTGCATTGGTTTATAATAACTTATCTCACGAGTTCTTGTTGAGTTTTGTGTGGATGACGTTTTTAAGATTTAGGGAAACCGTTATATGAGGAGAATTAAGGAGACACAAAAGCTCAAGCTTGGGGATGCCCAAGGCATCCCAAGTTAATATTCTAAGAAGTCTCAAGCATCTAAGCTTGGTGATGCCCCGGTAGGCATCCCACCTTTCTTCTTCAACAATTATCGGTTAGTATCGGTTGAGCCTAAGTTCTTGCTTCTTCACATGATGTGTGCTATTCTTGGATTGTCATTTTATTTTGTTTTGCTTGCTGTTTTAATAAAATACTCAGATCTGAAAGTTTTAAATAAGAGAGAGTCCTCACATAGCTATCTATTTACTTAACTACTTGATTGATCTTCACTTATATCTTTTTTGAGTAGCTTGTCATTTACTCTTGTGCTTCACTTATATCCTATGAGTAAATTGTTGAATGAATTGAATATCATGAAGTTGAAATTATATGTTCATATCATGCCTAGTGGTAGCTTCACATTGGGTTTATAAAGTGAAATCTTTTGAAGCTTGACAATCACAATATTGGTCATACAAGCAATTCCTGAATGATTACTATAAGGAAGAGAACTTTCACATGCAAATACACTATCTTGGAAATCTTTTATGATTGTGAGCCCCCATCAAAATATTATATGCCAAAATTGTTGACGTTGGACAAGGAAGACAACGTAATGATTTATGTTTGTTCATATTCACATAGAAGTTAAATTGTCATAGATCCTTCAACATGTGGTGCTTGCCCCCCATCTTTGCTAGCCAAAAATTCCGCACCAAGTAGAGATACTACTTGTGCATCCAAAAACCCTTAAACCCAAATCTTATTTTCAAGAGTCCACCATACCTACCTAAGGATTGAGTAAGATCCTTCAAGTAAGTTGTCATCGGTGCAATAAGGCAATAAAAATTGCTTCTAAAAGTGTTAGATCATTTAGTGTAAGAGAAAATTGAGCATTGTACGAACTTGTGATGGCAAAGAATAAAAGCGACAGACTGCATAATAAAGGTTGCTATCATAAGGGGCAATATAACGTGATGTTCTTTTGCACTAAGGGTTGAGCATACAAACAAATAAGCGCATGGCAACCTCTGCTTCCCTCTGCGAAGGGCCTATCTTTTACTTTTATGTATTTACTTTTATGCATGAGTCAAAGTTTTTCTCTCTATTCCTTTTTATTTTTCTCTTTTGGCAAGCATCATGTGGTGAGGAAAGATCTAGGCACATATATCCAGTTGGATATGGGTAGCATGAGTTATTATTGTTGACATCACCCTTGAGGTGAATACGTTGGGAGGCGAAATTATAAGCCCCCATATTTCTATGTATCTGGTTGAAACGTTTTGCTCATGTGTATGCGGTGAGTGTTAGCAATCATAGAAGACTATATGATGGTTGAGTATGTGGAGCTCTTACTTAGACTCTGTTGAATAAGTTGAATTGCAATTGTTTGGTGACTGAGAACATAGGTTGTTGAGTTTCAAGAGAATTCATTGTTTGAACCTTAACATGTGAATTGGTTGCTACTTTAACATGATGAGTTTTATGAGAAAGAGTTGCTGTTATGATGCTAGGAAAAGTGATTGAAATTACTATTGATCAAACTTATGCACTTTGCTAGCATTCACACTTCATAAATTATTTCTTTTATCATTTACCTACTCAAGGACGAGTAGGAATTAAGCTTGGAGATGCTGATACATCTCCAACGTATCTATAATTTATGAAGTATTCATGCTGCTATATTATCATTCTTGGATGTTTTACAATCATTTTATAGCAACTTTATATCATTTTTGGGACTAACTTATTGACATAGTGCCTAGTGCCAGTTGCTGTTTTTTTGCTTGTTTTTTACATCGCAGAAAATCAATACCAAACGGAGTCCAAACGCAGCGAAACTTTTTGTGGATTTTTTATGGACTAGAAGACATCCAATGGGCCAGAGCAGCAACTGGGGGGGGGGGGGGTGCCTCGAGGGGGGCACAACCCACCAGGGCGCGCCTGGGCCCCCAGGCGCGCCCTGGTGGGTTGTGCCCACCTCGATGGCCTCCCGCACCGCCTATTCGCCCTATAAATTCCCAAATATTCCAGAAACCCTCAGGGTAGCCCTAGATCAGAAGTTCCGCCGCTGCAAGGCCTTTGTATCCACGAGATTCAATCTAGACCCCGTTCTGGCACCCTGCCGGAGGGGGAGATCATCACCGGTGGCCATCTTCATCATCCCGGCGGCCACCACGATGAGGAGGGAGTAGTCCACCCTCGGGGCCGAGGGTTTGTACCAGTAGCTATGTGTTTAATCTCTCTCTCTCGTATTCTTGAGATGCACAATCTTGATGTATCGCGGGCTTTGTTAATATAGTCGGATCATATGGTGTTTTCCCCTCTCTATCTTGTTGTGATGAATTGAGTTTTCCCTTTGAGATTTTGTTTTATCGGATTGAATACTTTTATGGATTTGAGAACACTTTATGTATGTCTTGCTATGAATACTCGTGGTGACAATGGGGTATCGTATTGATTCACTTGATATATGTTTTGGCACTCAACTCACGGATTCCCGAGGTGACATTGGGGTAATCTATGCATAGGGGTTGATGCACGTTCTTCTCTTTGTTTCTCCGGTAGAAATCTTGGGGCACTCTTTGAGGTTCTTTGTGTTGGATTGAGTATTATGAATCTGAAATTATTTGGTGTTATTTTAGTACGAACTCTTGGATAGATCGATCGGAAAGAATAGCTTCGAGGTGGTTTCGTACCCTACAAACAATTTCTTCTTATGTTCTCCGCTAGATAGGAACTTTGGAGTGATTCTTCATCGCACTTTGAGGGATGGTTATATGATCCAATTATATTAGCATTGTTGAGAGGTTGCACTAGTGAAAGTACGGACCCTAGGCCTCATTTTCAAGCATTGCAATACCGTTTGTGCTCCGTTTTATCAATTGCTACCTTGCTGTTTTTATTTATTCAGATTATAAATATATATTTCTACCATCCATATTACACTTTTATCACCATCTCTTCGCCGAACTTGTGCACCTATACAATTTGCCATTGTATTGGGTGTGTTGGGGACACAAGAGATTTCTTGTATTTGGTTGCAGGGTTGTTTGAGAGAGACTATCTTCATCCTACACCTCCCACGGATTGATAAACCTTAGGTCATCCACTTGAGGGAAAATTGCTACTGTCCTACAAAACTGTACGCTTGGAGGCCCAACACGTGTCTACAAGAATAAAGTTGCGTAGTAGACATCACTTGCTAATCCTTATGCAGGAGATGGAACAGTACAGCGTGATACGCACTTAATTTATGTGGAAGAAATTTGTAGATTGTTTAAGCTTGCAGATTTATCCGAGGATGGAGTTAAGAGGAAGGTATCCCCTTTATCTTTGGAGAGAAAGGCATTTACATGGTATAGGCTATTGGATGATATTGGAACATGGGATTGGAACCGATTGAAATTGGAATTTCACCAGAAGTTCTATCCTATGCATTTGGTTCATCGTGATTGGAATTATATATATATAATTTTTGGCCTCGTGAAGGAGAAAGTATAGCTCAAGCTTGGGGGGGGGGGTCAAGTCCATGATGCATACATGCCCCAATCATGAGCTCTCAAGAGAAACTATTATACGAAATTTTTATGCTCATCTTTCTCATAATGATCGATCCATGCTCAATACTTCTTCTGCTAGTTCCTTTATGAAGAAAACTATTGAATTCAAATGGGGTCTTCTAGAAAGAATTAAACACAACTCTAAAGTTTGGGAACTCGACAAAGGTAATGAGTCAGGTATAAAACTTGAGTTTGACTGTGTTAAATCTTTTATGGAAACTGATGCTTTTCATAAGTTTAGTACTAAATATGGAGTTGACTCTGAGATAGTAGCTTCCTTTTGTGAATCAATTGTTACTGATGTTGATCTCCCTAAGGAGAAGTGGTTTAAATATCACCCACCTATTTTGAAGAATTGTTAGAGGAACCTGTTATAGTTAAAGATGAAACTATTATTTATAATGTTGATCCAGTTGTACCTATTGCTTATATTGAGAAACCTCATTTCCCTGTTAGGATTAAGGAACATGCTAATGCTACAACTATGGTTAATAAAGTAATATTAGAACACCTAAACCCTCTGAACAAATAAGTGTGGAACCTAATATTGCTATGGTTAAAGACCTCTTTGTTGATAATATTGATGGGCATGTTATTTACTTCTGTAGTAAATCTGCTAGAATTGCTAAACCTGCTAGAAATGAACAAGATATGTTATATAAGAATAAGCTAGTGGTTGGTATGCCTGTTGTTTCTGTTAAAATTGGAGGTCATTTCTATCATGGTTTATGTGACATGGGTGCTAGTGTGAGTGCTATTCCGTTTACTTTATATCAAGAAATTATGAATGCTATTGCACCTGCTGAGATTGAAGATATTGATGTCACTATTAAGCTTGCAAATAGAGATACTATTTCATCGCTTGGGATTGTTCGAGATGTTGAAGTATTATGTGGTAAAATCAAATACCCTACTGATCTCTTAGTACTTGGTTCACAACAAGATAATTTTTGTCCCATTATATTTGGTAGGTCTTTCTTGAATACCGTTAATGCTAAAATTGATTGTGTTAAGAAAAGGTTAGAGTCAAGTTTGGTGATGATCTCATGAGTTTAATTTCTCTAAGTTTCGTAGACAACCACATGAGAAAGAATTATCTAGTAAAGATGAAATTATTGGTCTTGCTTCTATTGCCATACCTACTACTGACCCGTTAGAACAATATTTGCTAGACCATGAAAATGATATGCATATGAATGAAAGAAATGAAATAGATGAGATATTCTTTACACAAGCACCTATCCTTAAACATAATTTGCCTATTGACACTCTGGAAGATCCTCTTCCACCTAAGAGTGACCCCGTGTTTGAATGAAAGAAACTACCTGATACACAAAAGTATGCTTATCTGGATGAAAAGAAGTTATATCATGTTATTATTAGTGCTAACCTTTCAGAGCATGAAGAAAAGAGATCACTCAACTCTGAAGAAGCGCCGTGCTGCTATTGGATATACTCTTGATGTTCTTAAGGGCATTAGTCCCACTCTATGTCAGCACAAGATTAATATGGAGCCTGATGCTAAACCGTTTGTTGATCATCAACGCCGTCTGAATCCTAAAATGAAAGAAGTGGTAAGGATTGGAATATTAAAGCATCTGGATACAGGTATAATTTATCCCATAGCTGATAGTAGATGGGTAAGTCTTGTTCATTGTGTTCCTAAGAAAGGAGGTATAATTATTGTTCCTAATGATAAAAATGAACTTATCCCACAAAGAATTGTAACCGGTTATAGGATGGTAATTGATTTCAGGAAATTAAATAAAGCTACTAGAAAAGATCATTACCCCTTGCCTTTTATTGATCAAATGTTAGAAATATTATCTAAGCACACACACTTTTGTTTCCTTGATGGATATTCTGGTTTTTCTCAAATACCTGTGTCAAAAGAAGATCAAGAGAAAACTACTTTTACTTGCTCTTTTGGAACTTATGCTTATAGACGTATGCCCTTTGGTTTATGCAGTGCACCTGCTACCTTTCAAAGATGTATGACTGCTATATTCTCTGACATTTGTGAAAAGATTGTTGAGGTATTCATGGATGATTTTTCTGTTTACGGGACTTCTTTTGATGATTGCTTAAGCAACCTTGATCGAGTTTTACAGAGATGTAAAGAAACTAATCTTGTCTTGAATTGGGAGAAATGCCACTTTATGGTGAATGAAGGTATAGTACTTGGGCATAAAATTTCTGAACGAGGTATTCAAGTAGATAAAGCTAAAGCTGATGCAATTGAGAAAATGCCATGTCCTAAAGATATTAAATGTATAAGAAGTTTCCTTGGTCATGCTGGTTTCTATAGTAGATTCATTAAAGATTTCTAGGCCACTAACTAATCTCCTTCAAAAAGATGTTCCATTTGGTTTTGATGATGATTGTGTAGAAGCCTTTGAAATACTTAAGAAAGCCTTAATTTCTACACCCATTGTTCAACCACCTGATTGGAACTTACCATTTGAAATTATGTGTGATGCTAGTGATTATGCTATTGGTGTTGTTCTAGGAAAAAGAGTTGATAAGATATTAAATGTCATTCATTATGCTACTAAGACTCTAGACAGTGCTCAAACAAATTATGCTACTACTGAGAAAGAATTTTTTGCATTTGTGTTTGCATGTGATAAGTTTAGACCTTATATTGTTGATTTTAAAGTTACTATTCACACCGATCATGCTGCTATTAAATATCTTATGGAAAAGAAAGATGCTAAACCTAGACTAATTAGGTGGGTTTTATTATTACAAGAGTTTGATTTCGCATATTATTGATAGGAAGGGAGATGAGAATCCTGTACCAAATAACTTGTCTAGGATGGAAAATGTTCTTGATGACCCACAGCCTATTGATGATAGTTTTCCTGATGAGCAGTTAGCTATCATAAATGCTTCTTGTAATAGTCCTTTGTATGCAGACTATGCTAATTACATTGTTGCTAAATATATACCACCTAGTTTCATATATCAACAAAAGAAAACGTTCTTCTTTGATTTAAGACATTACTTTTGGGATGACCCACATTGTCGATGCACTAAGAACGGGGCCCTTACTACCCCAGACTTATGCACAGACGGTGGCAACATCCCTGGCAAGGGGGCCTTGACGGTGACCGGCTCAAGATCAAGAAGCAACTCTTCGTGAGATCAAAGAGCGCATCAAGAAGACCAAGACAAACTACAAGAAGAAGCACTAGAAGTAGCTCTCACCGGCAAGCTCGAGCCGGCAAGACGAAGGCTCGGCAAGCCCCGCGGCAAGAAGATCCCCATCAACCACCAGCGCTCCACCTCACCAGTCAGCTGCTAGCTGTTCAGCGAGGTGTCGAGCCCACAGGCGGTGCGGTGGAGCTCGCGTATGCATGTCGGCTCGCCAGAAGGAACCTTTATTGACACCCGTCCTAATGGCGTGTCAAGCTGATAGGAGGTAGATGAGTAAGCGGTGCGGCAACCTTGCCAGGGCTCCTCCTCCTCGCGACACCTAGTGATGCATTTAATGCATTTTTGTCCTAACTAGCAGAGTTAGGTATGATAGTTCTATTCCTATCTAATCACCCTGTAATGACCCTTTTGCCACTGTGGTAACTCCTTGAGCTATAAAAGAAGGGCCAGGGCAACCTTTACAAGGGTTCGAACCCACTGTAACCCCAAGCATACGTACCCGTGAAGCTGCCCTCTCCTCGCACCTTGCCGGGGGAGAGCGCTCCGTGTACCTTTGCGTACACACATCCAATACAGCAAAGCAGGAGTGGGGTTTTACGCTTCTCAGCGGCCCGAACCTGGGTAAAACCACCGCGTCCCTCGTCATTCTTGCTCTTTGTGTTGAGTGCACCCCCCTGCCGAACTAGGAAAGGGGCAGCATTGCCCCATAGATTGCCGGCTCCACGCCGACATCTTTGGCGCGCCAGGTAGGGGGCAAGCATTGGCAAGAACCAAGCCGACGAGCGGCGTGTCGACTTCATCAAGTTTAGCATCTTCTTCACCTTTTCATGGCGCCCAAGAAGAAGGGATCCATGACGACTAAACCTTCGACGTCCAAACTCCCACCACACGCGTCTGCGGGCAGTGCATGCAGCGCCGCCCCCATGGACGGTGCGGACGTCACGATGGGCGCGGCCGGCGCAGGAGGCGTGGTCGTCGTGCCCACTACGGCGGAGACGGGCGGAGGAGATGCCAGGGGCGGTCATCTGCCTCGACACTCTGGCGGAGATAGCAACAATGGCGCGGGCGCGCAGCCCCCGCCTCCTCAGTGCACCGACGAGCGTGGTCACCAGGCTGGTCACGTTCAGCCGAACAGAAGCCGCGAACCTCCTGCTACAATAGTAACAATCATACTACTTTTGAGTGAATGTCGAAGATGGGAGGCATCCCCGACAACAAGGCGTGCGTGATTAACCCAGTCGTCAACAGGCCTGCGCCCAGCGTCACGAGCGCCCACCTTACAGGGTTGAGTGCCCGGCAGCATCGCGGGTCGCGGCAAGTTCATTGGTATCCGCCAGGGCCAGCAGGCCCGAGGTGTTGCGAGGATGCCACGACAAGATGTTCACTTCACCTTTCCCCGAAAAAATTCTCAGCGCATAGCGGTTCTTTGTACATATTCTAAGTATGAATAAAAGGGATCCTCGCGTGTGAGATTTCCAGGGGGATAGGGGAAAGGATCTTCCATCCCTCACGAAAAAGATGATGGCAAGAAGGAAAAGCTAAGTTGGAAAATTTTCAACTCCCTATTCCTTTATTAATTTTTGCAATTTCCTTTGTTTGAACTTGGTGTTTGTATAAGAAACCTACACGTGAAGGAACCCTACCGTAATCATTCGCACCCTTGTCTGTTTTGAGTCTGCTCAACAATTCAGGTGGCTGCATTAAAAACATCGAAGGGTGGCTTGCCGATGGCAGTACTACCAGCAGGCTGCTAGGGGTCCGTCCCCAAAGTGCTCGCGGCTAGTACTTGCCCCGACAAGGTTCCGGCATGCGTAGGGTGCTCAATTATACAAGGACAGAAGGCAAAGTAAATCAAAGGGATAGCATACGTCCATGCATACGTTTAAAGTCATATTACATCACGAAAATAACACATACCTAACATAAGGTCGAATGTTTTCAGATGGCAGCACGACAATGGATACGGCAACGAGCCTAATCAATGCGATCGCCTTGGACCCGGGGGATGTTGAGGGCCTTGTCGGCGAAAGGGGCGACGATCTTGTCAGCGGTGGTGATATCTGTGTTCGCCGGCAGCTTCTTAAATACCTTGGAGATGTCGAGCCCTGGGTTGCGATGGACCAGGTTGAGCAGTGCAGCGTAGAGCACACTATGGAAAAAATGCCGGGATTCAATGGCAAAGGAGGTGCTCTTGTCGTCATGATACATCTTCAATGCTTCAATCAGCCCGTCGAAGAACCTTGTCAGTCTGGCACTGGCGACCTCGTGCTCGTTGGCGGTGAAGCCCTAGCTTTTCATGTCCATTTCGGCTAGCTGGGAAGTGAGGCGGTCCGCCGTGTCGACCAGTTACTCTGTCCAGAGGGAGTGCATTGGCAATGTATCTATAATTTATGAAGTATTCTTGCCATGTTTACAACAATTGTATATGGTTTTGGTATGATTTGCATGGAACTAACCCGGACTGACGCTGTTTTCAGCAGAACTACCGTGGTGTTGTTTTTTGTGCAGAAATAAAAGTTCTCTAAATACAACAAAGTATTCAATCCGATAAAAGTGAAATCTCAAAGGGAAAACTCAATTCATCACAACAAGATAGAGAGGGGAAAACATTCATCTTCTACAGCTCCTCGTGCTTGCCCTCGACATCTTTCCAGAAGGTTTCCTCAGCAGTCAGCTTCTCCACCAAGGCTCTCTCCCATTATTTGGCGGATTCAAGATTCTTCTCTAGGCCGGCAAGTTTGGATTTCAGATCTTGGACCGCATCGTTGGCGGTGGTTAGTTCTTGGCCCTTGGATGAGAGCTGCGTCTGCAACTCCTCTAGAGTGAGAGCTATTTTCTGCGCCTCGGCCTTGAGGGCCTCAACTTTCTTGTCGCTAACGGTGAGCTCTTCCTTCAACTTGCCTGCCTGGGCCTCCAGGTCTGCCTTGGCGGAGGCAGCAATTGCAGCCCCATCAGCAACTTAAGCTTGGCAGCACTTTCCGAGATTTGGGCTTCCATAGCCTTCTTGTGATCATCCGCCAGCTTTTGGGTTCGCTGCTTCACGAGCTCTTCAATCTCCTTGTCCTTGCCACGGAGGGTGGCGGCAATGGTTTGCTCCTAGCCGGCAAGCTCTTTTTCCTTGACGTTGAGCAGCGCTTCGCGCTCTGTCAACTTGCCATCACGAGCCGATGCCTTCTCTCTGGCGGCAGCTAGCTTCTGCTCTTGGTGTCTGAGCTCGCGGGATCGATTGTTGTACCATGTGTGTAGCTCTTCAGCTTTCTGCTTCAGCTACTGATCCACCGAGTCCATGGACTTGCGCTCCGCTTGAGCTTGCTTCCACCTCTTGCCATACCTATCCTGGATGTCCTTGAACCCAGCGGCCATGGCCTACAAGAAGGCAAAGTCTTCCTATTCATTGGCAAAGTCGTCAGCATATGTAGATTTCTGGGCCAAGGGGAGCAAGATCTGCGCAATCTCTTCATCAAATTCTAGCCCCGCGGCCCCAGATGAGCTGGGGGCTCCAAGTCCGTGTTGAGGAATGCTCAATCCAGCATCGCTTGACAGGTTTTGCGTGGTGGCAGCTGGTGGTGGTTGCTTGGCAGGAGCTGGAGTGACATTTGCAATAGGTGCTTCATCCACGTCCATCCTTGCGGGATCAGACCTGCTGCTGTGAGACTCCTCTAGCTTTGTGGGGGCTTCATGGAGGTCCCCGACAGCCTGCTCAGCATCCTTCGCCGTAGCAATCTTGGTGGCCTCCTCGGCGGCAGCCTTTGCAATGTCCGACACTGTCTTGAAGACCTCACTTCCTTCAGGAGAAATTGGGGCTGCGGATCGAAGCGAAAAACAAGATTTAGATTGCAAGTTCAAGACGAGAAAAATAAGAGTCCCGGGAAGGTGCGGAATGACTAAAGGATTACCTGTTGGTGCTTGTTGTGGGAGAATATTTTCTTCCCCAGCAGCCGGGGTCGCCGACACATTTCCCCCGACGACCTCCATTGTCGAGGTGGCGCCTATGCAAGCAAGCCCTTCGGTGGAGGCCTTCGTTGGAGATGCACTTTCCGGGACGGTGGTTGACGGGGACCCCATGATGAGACCCGCCTCTTGGTGCTCCTCCTCTTGGTGGGCCTCTCCCATCTCCTTGTCAGATCCGGGAGGAGGGACCTCAGTGCTAGCACCAGATGGCGAGGCAGGCGGCATGTTCTCTTGCGCGGGGCTGGACTGGGGGCTGGTGGTCGCAGCATCGGCCACTGGCGTTCCTTTCCCAGCGCCTGTCGGGGAGCTTCGCCCTCCAAGGTCTTGGTGCGTTTTGCTTGCTGCACCAGTGGTCCTTAATCCCTGGAAGACAACAGAAGTCAGAACATGATAACAGTTGAGCAAATCAAGTCAAGGCTTGATTGAGAAAAGACAAGGGTTTGCTCACTCTTCATCATATTCGAGGAGGACGTTCATATTGTATTGAGGGGGCGGGGGAGTCTCCCTGGCCCTCTTGATGGCTAGCAGCGGCGAGCTCGGCGGATGAGATGCCTCACCTTCCCCGGCAAGCTCTTGCTGGGAGGACGGGGGCTTGAGCTTGGCTTGCCGTGAAGACTGCTGGCGTATCGTCTCCTGACGCCCCATCCTGGTGGTTGATTTCTTCACCACAGGGGTAGATCAGGGCGGAGGAGTGGCCACGGACTCCTGGTTAGCCCTGCTGCGGAGGCGGCGTGATGTCTCGCAGACATGAAGTTCTCCCCCTTCAGACTTCCCGGCGGCCTCCGCCCCGGCAACTTCGCCTCTGCCAAGCTCCTCCTGCCTCTCCTCAGCAAGCTCTTCCTTGATTCATCTCCAACATATCTATAATTTTTTATTGTTCCATGCTATTATATTATCTATCTTGGATGTTTTATATGCATTATTATGCTATTTTATATCATTTTTTGGGACTAACCTATTAACCTAGTGCCCAGTTGCTGTTTTTTCCTTGTTTTTGACTTTTACAGAAAATCAATACCAAACAGAGTTCAAACGGAATAAAACTTTACGATGATTTTTCTTGGACAACAAGACACCCACGAAGCTTTGGGAGGAGGCCACAAGCCTCCTGGCCGCGCCCCAAGGGGGCGCCCTCAGGGCTTGTGGGCCCCTCAAAACTCCCCTAACCCTAACTCCAGGACTATAAATTCCCAAATATCCCCCCTACACCAGAGGGCACACCAAAATTACTTTTCTGCCGCCGCAAGCTTCTGTTCTCGTGAGATCCCATCTTGGGGCCTTTTCCGGCACTCTGCCAAAGGGGGATTCGATCACGGAGGGCCTCTACACCAACCTTGTTGCCCTTCCAATGATGTGTGAGTAGTTTACCACAGACCTACGGGTCCATAGCTAGTGGCTAGATGGCTTCTTCTCTCTCTTTGATCTTCAATACAATGTTCTCCTCGATGTTCTTGGAGTTCTCTTCGATGTAATCTTCTTTTGCGGTGCATTTGTTGAGATCCAATGAATTATGGATTTATGATCAGATTACCTATGAATATTATTTGAGTCTTCTCTGAACACTTTTATGCATGATTAAGATAGCTTTGTATTTCTCTCCGATCTATTGATTTGGTTTGGCCAACTAGATTGGTTTTTCTTGCAATGGGAGAGGTGCTTTGTGATGGGTTCAATCTTGCGATGTCCTCACCCAATGAAAGTAGGGGTAGCGAGGCACGTATTTGTATTGTTGCCATTAAGGATAAAAAGATGGTTTTTTACCATATTGATTGGATCTATCCCTCTACATCATGTCATCTTGCTTAAGGCGTTGCTCTGTTCTTATGAACTTAATACTCTAGATGCAGGCAGGAGTCGGTCGATGTGTGGAGTAATAGTAGTAGATGCAGGTAGGAGTCGGTATACTTGTCACGGACGTGATGCCTATATTCATGATCATTGCCTTGGATATCGTCATAACTTTGCACTTTTCTATCAATTGCTCAACAGTAATTTGTTTACCCATCATATGCTTTCTTCAAGAGAGAAGCCTCTAGTGAAACTTATGGCCCCCAGGTCTATTTTCCATCATATATTTTCAGATCTATAAAACCAAAAACCCAAAAATACCTTGCTGCAATTTATTTATATTTACTTTATTTTGCCTTTTACTTATCTTTTATATCTATCTCTATTAGATCTCACTCTTGCAAGTGACCGTGAAGGGATTGACAACCCCTTTTTTGCGTTGTGTGCAAGTGTTTGTTAGTTTGTGCAGGTGCATATATTGGGGACTTGCTTATGCCTGCTAATGGATTGATACCTTGGTTCTTAAATGAGGGAAATACTTATCTCAACTTTGCTGCATCACCCTTTCCTCTTCAAGGAAAAAATCAACGCAAACTCAAGAAGTAGCAGGAAGAATTTCTGGCGCTGTTGCCGGGGAGGTTCTACATCAAGCCTACCAGGTACCTATCATAAACTCTCATCTCTTGCACTTACATTATTTGCCATTTGCCTCTCGTTTTCCTCTCCCCCACTTCTAAAATGTTTTCACAAAAATATTTGCCTTTTTATTCGCCTTCTTTCGTTCATCTTTTCATTTTCTTTTTGTTTGCTTGTGTGCTACATTGCTTACTTGCCTTCATGGCTCAACCCAAGAGCCTTGATCTTTACAATAGAAAGTTGGAGGAAATTGAAAACAATACAAAAAGCTTCATGTCCTTACAATTTGAGCATAATAGTTTCTTTAGGAATGAACTTAAAGAACAAAAAAATATGATGGAATATATCAATAAAGATCTTGATGATGTTAATAAGGAATTATATGGCCTTAAATCCGAATTTTCTTATATTGAAAATTTAGTAGGCCAAATTTCCGATAAGCAAACCACTTTAGTAAATAAGATGGCCGCTAAATCGGAGTCTTTAAATAATGATGAAGATCTTAAAGTAATTGGTGTGACTCCTATTGAATCTTTGTTTGCTAATATAAAACTTGATAAAGATGGGACTGGAGATGAGTCAACTTAGCTAGAAGGCGTCCCAATAATTTGGAGGGTGAAGATCTTGATGAAAAAATTGATAACAGTGGGATTGGCGAGGTCAAAACTTTAAGTAGTGATGAACCCACTCTTTTGGATTTCAAGGACTTTAATTATGACAATTATTCTTTGATTGATTGTATTTCCTTGTTGCAATCCATGCTTAATTCACATCATGCTTATAATCAAAATAAGGCTTTTACTGAACATATCGTTGATGCTATGATGAAATCTTTTGAAGAAAAACTTGAGTTGGAAGTTTCAATCCCTAGAAAGCTTTATGATGAATGGGAACCTACTATTAAGATTATAATTAAATATTATGAGTGTAATGCTTTGTGTGATTTGGGTGCTAGCGTTTCCACTATTCCAAAAACTCTTTGTGATGTGCTAGGTTTCCATAAATTTGATGATTGTTCTTTGAATTTGCATCTAGCGGATTCCACTATTAAGAAACCAATGGGAAGGATTAATGATGTTCTTATTGTTGCAAATAGGAATTATGTGCCCGTAGATTTTATTGTGCTTGATATAGATTGCAATCCTACATATCCTATTATTCTTGGTAGACCTTTCCTTAGAATGATTGGTGCAATTATTGATACGAAAGAAGGAAACATTAGATTTCAATTTCCATTAAGGAAGGGCATGGAACACTTTCCAAGAAATAAAATTAAGTTGCCATATGAATCTATTATGAGGGCTACTTATGGATTAAATACCAAAGATGATAATACCTAGATCTATGCAATATGCCTAGCTAGGTGCGTTAAACAATAGCATTTCTTGGGAGGCAACCCAATTTTATTTTGTGTTTTTTGTTTTTTCTCCTATTTTTAATAAATACACAATATTACCTGTGTAGTAATTGTGTTCTGGTGTTTTAATTAGTGTTGAGCGAAGCAAGACCTTTGGGATGCTTTGGTATATCATTGATTTGGTTTTGCTGAAAAACAGAAACTTTTGCGTCCAGTCACAGAATTGTTAAAATTCACTGGTGCGTGAAAAAATTCTGAATTTTTTATACAAGATTAATATATAAATTGCATATGTTGTCCTAATGTTTCAGAATTTTTGGAGTTACAGAAGTATTACTAATATTCTGTTCTTTACAGACTGTTCTGTTTTTGAAAGATTGGGTATGAACCATGGAGAAGTTAGAATACAGTAGATATAACACCAATATAAAATTGGAATGAGTTTGCAACAGTACCTAAGTAGTGACTTGCTTTTATTATACTAATGGATCTTACGAGTTTTCTGTTGAGTTTTGTGTTGTGAAGTTTTCAAGTTTTGGGTAAAGTTTTGATGGACCACGGAATAAGGAGTGGAAAGAGCCTAAGCTTGGGGATGCCCAAGGCACCCCAAGGTAATATTCAAGGACAACCAATCATCTAAGCTTGGGGATGCCCTGGATGGCATCCCCTCTTTTGTCTTCAATCCATCGGTAAAATTACTTGAGGCTATATTTTTATTCACCACATGATATGTGTTTTGCTTGGAGCGTCTTGTATTGTATGAGTATTTGCTTTTTAGTTTGCCACAATCATCCTTGCTGTACACACCTTTTGAGAGGGACATACATTAATCGTGAATTTATTAGAATACTCTATGTGCTTCACTTATATCTTTTGAGCTAGGTAGTTGCTCTAGTGCTTCACTTATATCTTTTTAGAGCACGACGGTGGTTTTATTTTGTAGAAATTGATGAACTCTCATGCTTCAGTTATATTATTTTGAGAGTCTTGAAAATAGTATGGCAATTTGCTTAGGTTATGAATTTGGTCCTAATATGATGGGCATCCAAGAGGGATATAATAAAAACTTTCATAAAGAGCATTGAATATATGAGATGTTTAATTCCTTGCATTTGTTTTGAGATATAAAGATGGTGATATTAGAGTCATGCTAGTGAGTAATTGTGGATTATTAGAAATACTTGTGTTAAGGTTTATGATTCCCGAAGCATGCATGTATGGTGAACCGTTATGTGATGAAGTCGGAGCATGATTTATTTTTTATTATCTTCCTTATGAGTGGCGGTCGGGGATGAGCGATGGTCTTTTCCTACCAATCTATCCCCCTAGGACCATGCATATTAGTACTTTGCTTCGATGGCTAATAAATTTTTGCAATAAGTATGTGAGTTCTTTATGACTAATGTTGAGTCCATGGATTATACACACTCTCACCCTTCCACCATTGCTAGCCTCTCTAGTACCGCGCAACTTTCGCCGGTGCATTAAACCCACCATATACCTTCCTCAAAACAGCTACCATACCTACCTATTATGGCATTTCCATAGCCATTCCGAGATATATTGCCATGCAACTTCCACCGTTCCGTTTATTATGACGCATACCATCATTGTCATATTGCTTTGCGTGATCATATAGTTGACATAGTATTTGTGGCAAGGCCACCGTTCATATTTTTATACATGTCACGCTAGATCATTGCACATCCCTGTACACCGTCGGAGGCATTCATATAGAGTCATATCTTTGTTCTAGTATTGAGTTGTAATTTTTGAGTTGTAAGTAAATAAAGTGTGATGATCATCATTATTAGAGCATTGTCCCATGTGAGGAAAGAATGATGGAGGCTATTGAGGGAGTTATGGACTAAGGGGTCGTCGGGGCGACGGCCCATTGTACACGGGCCAGACTGGTGGAGCCGTACAATTATAGGAGATCTATGAAGCCGTGGTGTGCCCTTCAAGTCAAGAAGGCGCAGGATCTCTTTAATCCCTTATTGTAAACTATCTTCGGTAACCCTAACCCTACTGGTGTCTATATAAACCAGGGGTTTTTAGTCTTTAGGGATAGAGCTACATTCATCACCTCATCCCCGTAGGGTTTAGCTCATGCTGATCTCGAGGTAGATCTACTCTGTAAACCACATCATACATCCAATACAATCAAGCAGGACATAGGGTATTACCTCTTCGAGAGGGCCCGAACCTGGGTAAACACCGTGTTCGTCATCCCTTGTTCCCCATCGATCCTAGATCCACAGCTCGGGACCCCCTACCCCGAGGTTTGCCGGTTTTGACACCGACATTGGTGCTTTCATTAAGAGTTCCGCTGTGGGATTGCCAGAGGAATCGATGGCTCAACCAGTCGTTGGAGACCTCACCTGCGCCGAGGGCTTCCCCGCCCCCGGTCATCTCCTCGTCTTCGGTGGCATGTTAGTGTGCGCCGATCCCACTAGTCGCCTCGACTAGATCAAAGGCTTCACCCCTATTGAAGGGTCCATTGGTTCAGGGGCCTCGACCCCAGGACCAGCAGACTCACAAAAATCTGGTATCTCTCAGAGTCCGGCCCTGAAGCCCAACTCCGACAGACCGCCCACAAGATATCCCACCGAATCGCCGGAGTGTCCGGCACCCCCATGTGCCCAGCCGGTAGACCACTTGGCGAGTCTTTTCCATGCAATGGGAATCTCTGTCATTAGGCCCACGGCCTACGATCAGATCGGGCTTAAACCCGACGACCGAGAAATCAACACCCCTCCGGTCACGCACCTCGTCGCCACGGTCGAGGAGGCCCAGGAGGGACTACAGCCTGGCAAGCTAAGAACGGCGTACACTCGAATCTCCAGCTCGGAGTCAGACACCAGCTCAGATGTACGTCCGGACTCGAGCCCCAATGCTAGATCCGGCCTCGAGCCAATCCAGCCGCACACTAGTCCGGATCCGAGCCCTGCACGATCAAAACCGGACATGACTCGACCACCCATCAAGGAGAGTCCGGGTCCGCAATAGGAGGGAATTCTCGAAATCTTCCCACCCACCCACCACACGGAATACTCTCCGGATTCGGGAAACCCAGACATATGGGACCTCATGTATGTCAAACAACTGCCAAATGAGACAACCCATCATTATTGGGCTAGATTTCTCCTGGTGAAGAACGGGATGGCACCTTGCTGTGACAAAGAAATAATTAAAGCCTTCCAGTTTAACTGCAGGGACGAGAGCCTCTCAAACGCCCTTGCGCATCGCCAAATTCAAAGCTTCTCCGAACTATCAGACATGGTACGCAAATATTGCGCCATGGAGAACACGTGGAGGGTGCAACAGATGAACATGCGGCCACCACCCGCCATGCATCACGGAAGGCCTTGCTTTAAACGAGCTTACACAAATCGGTCACCGGATCGCAAGCCTAACAAAAAGAAAACTAGGCCCAGATCGGTGTTAGACGGGTTGTTGGATAAACCATGCCCAATACACTCGGTCTTGCTAGAAGCAAACCCAACCCACAGACTTCGAGCCTGTTGGGTGGTAAGACAAGTGGACAAATATGGCGAGCCAATCTTGGGCCTTACACCCCCAGATAAGCAGTCATCGGCTTCACCACAGGACCACAATGTCCTTACGGTATATGAGACGTTCGGTTCAAACAATAAAAGGAAAAAGGCTCTTCGAGAGCTCAACCAAATATATCAAGTGACAGCCACACAGCCATGGACAGCCATGCCTATCACCTTCAACGAGAAGGACGAGCCAAGCCCCCGTAACAACCATGCACCAGCCGCACTGGTCCTCGACCCCATTGTCAATGGTTTCCGGCTGACTAAAGTGCTGATGGACGGAGGCAGCGGCCTCAACCTCATTTATGAGGATACTTTAGACAAGATGCATTTCAACAGGTCTCGCATTGAACGCAGTCATACCACATTCCGAGGTATAATACCCGGTAGGGAGGCACACTGCTCGGGATGCGTAACCCTGGACGTTGTGTTCAGCACACCCGATAACTACAGATCCGAACCTTTATTATTTCACATTGTGCCCTTCCGTAGCGGATACCACGCCCTTCTAGGACGTGAGGCATTCTCAAGATTTCAGGCCATACCACATTACGGGTATATGAAACTCAAGATGGCAGGGCCCAACGGGGTAATCTCGCTTAAAAGCGACCCGAGCAAAGCCTTGCGAGCTGAAAACAAGATGGCATCCCTTGCCCTAGAGGCACTATCTGAAGCCCTCGCGGCCGAAGAGTTGACAGCGCTACGCACTACAGTCGACATGGATGATGTGGTTCTCAGTAAAAGGCAAAAACCCACATCATTCAAGCCAGCAGATGAAATAGTAAAATTTCAAGTGCACCCAACAGATCCCAACAAAACGGCATCCATAGGAGCACAGCTGGACCCCGCAGTTGACGAGGTGCTAAGGACATTCTTGCGTGAAAACTGGGAAATATTTGCCTCGCACCCATCAGATATGCCAGGAATCCCACGCAGGCTAGCAGAGCACAACCTCAACATTTTAAAAGGCTTCAAGCCAGTGAAACAAACCTTGCGCCGATTTTCCGAACCCAAACAGCAGGCCATGGGCGAAGAACTTGCAAAACTGCTAGAGGCCGGATTCATTCGCGAGATCAAGCACCCCGAGTGGTTAGCAAATCTGGTTACGGTACCCAAGAAGGATAAGTCCTGGCCTGCCCTAAGGATCCATTCCCCCTGCCAAGGATAGACCAGATCATCGACACCACTGTCGGACACGACTCGTTATGCTTCCTTGACGCATACTCCAGATACCATCAGATTAAGATGAAGGAGTCCGATCAGGGAGCAATCGCATTCATCACCCCTTACGGGCCTTTCGGCTTCTACACCATGCCGTTCGGGCTAAAAAATGCAGGAGCCACATACCAGCGCATGATTCAAACATGCCTCGAAAACCAAATCGGCAGAACAGTCGAGGCATACGTTGATGACGTGGTTGTCAAAACCAAACATATCGACGAACTGATAGACGACCTACGCCAAACCTTCGACAACCTGCGGGCCTACGACATACGGCTCAACCCGGAGAAATGCGTCTTCAGGGTCCCTGCTGGAAAGCTACTCGGATTCATCGTTTCCCATAGAGGAATCGAAGCCAATCCGGCTAAAATTAGAGCACTGTCTCAGCTCACAATACCAACAGAGCTCAAGCATATCCAGAAGCTAGCGAGATGCGTGACCGCCTTGAGCCACTTCATATCTCGCCTCGAAGAAAAGGCATTGCCACTCTACAAACTGCTCAAAAAGATCAAGAACTTCCAGTGGACAGATGAAGCAACCACGGCACTCGAGGAGATTAAAACACTCCTCGCCGGCAACCCTATCCTGGCCGCACCTGGCGTCGGTGAACCCATGCTACTATACATTTCAGCCACTAATCAGGTGGTCAGCGCGGTGCTCATCATGGAGCGGGAGTCCGAGGGCCACAAGTTCCAAGTCCAGAAGCCGTTCTACTACATGTCCGAGGTGCTTACGCCATGCAAATCACGATACCCGCACTATCAAAAGATAGCCTACACAGTTTTCATGGCATCCCGAAAGCTACGACACTACTTTCAAGAATGTTCGGTCACAGTGGCATCTGAGGTTCCCTTGAATGACATAATCAATAACAGGGACGCCACGGGCCGCGTCGCCAAATGGGCCATCGAGCTCCTCCCCTTCGAGATAACATACAAGCCATGCTGAGCCATTAAATCTCAGGTGCTGGCCGATTTCATAGCCAAATGGACCGAGGCCGAACTACCCTGGGAGTACTCTACATACTTGCACTGGACAATGTATTTCGACGGCTCAAAGATGTTAGCCAGACTGGGGGCTGGGGTCATCCTAATCTCCCCCACGGGCGACACTGTTCGGTATGCCCTCCAAATAATGTACACGGACTCCAACAACGCAGCCGAGTATGAAGCACTACTACATGGTCTTCGTATGGCCACGTCAATGGGCGTGCAGCGCCTCAAGGTAAGGGGAGATTCAAACCTGGCGATCTCTCAAGTCAACAGCGAATTTGACGCCAAAGACCCCAAGATGGCAGCGTAGAGAAACGCGGTCCTCCAGATATCAGCCCGATTCGAGGGCCTAGAATTTCACCATGTCGCTAGAGACAGCAATCAAGCAGCCGACGTCCTCGCCCGCATGGGCGCCAAGCGCGACCCAGTTCCCAAAAACACCTTCCTCGAGTGGCTCTTTAAGCCCTCCGTGGTGTGGCAGGACGACGTCACCGGTGCACCATCCAATGAGCCCGCTCACAACACCTCGCCCGTAAATGAACAAGACGATCATGTCATCGGCGGCTCCGCACTCGAGGAAACACCTTCCGCACACGAAGTCATGGCCGTATTCCCACCCTGGACCCCTGCTAGCCTACCTCACACAACATCAGCTTCCGGAGGATCAAACCTAAGCACGACGCATAGTTCGGCGCTCTAAAGCATACAAGGTCCATGAGGGTGAACTCTATAAGAAGAGTACCACAGGAGTTTTACAAAGGCGCATCTCTGAAGAAAAGGGGCAGCAGCTCTTGGCCGAAATACACGCGGGCATGGGCGGACACCACGCGGCAGCTCGGGCTTTGGTCAGCAAGGCTTTCTGAGCAGGGTTTTTCTGGCCTACCGCCCGTGAAGACGCCCGGACATTAGTCCAACATTGCGTCGGATGCCAGCTGTTCGCAAATCAAAGCCACATGCCCTCACAGCTCTTCAGACGATACCGATCACATGTCCTTTTGCGGTCTAGGGTCTCGACATGGTCGGGCCACTTAAAGGGGGGACAAACAAAAAGAATTACCTATTGGTCATGGTCGACAAATTCACCAAGTCGATCGAGGCAAGACCCGTCACTTCGGCAGAATCCGGACCAGTTGTCAACTTCTTATCCGATGTCGTACACCGTTATGGTGTCCCCCACAGCATAATTACCGATAGTGGTACCAACTTCACCACCCAGGAAGTTAAAGACTGGTGCGGTAAAATGGGCATTAAGCTTGATTATGCCTCGGTGTACCACCCACAGACCAACGGACAGGTCGAACGAGCCAATGGACTCATTATGAGTGGCATTAAGCCCCGCCTAGTTCGATCCCTTGAACAATCAGACTGCCATTGGGTCAAGGAACTCAATTCCATACTATGGGGGCTGCGCACTACTCCTAATCGGTCAACCAGATACACACCATTTTTTATGGTGTACGGTGCGGAAGCAGTTCTCCCATGCGACCTTATCCATGACGCGCCTAGAGTGCGCATGTACGAAGAAAAGGAAGCCGAGCTCGATCGGCAGGATGATCTGGATGCTCTGGAAGAAGAGCGGGACATAGCTCGAGCTCGGTCCCCGTTCTATCAACAGCAAGCGCGACGTTACCACAGCTGTGAAGTCCGGGCGAAGACATATAATGTGGGAGACCTCGTCCTCCGACTCCCCGAGAAACAGAAGAATAAACTATCACCTAAATGGGAGGGACCGTACATCATTGATGAAGTACTCATTGGAGGAGCATATCATCTTCGCCGCCCGTCCGACGACTGCCTCGAGCCGAACCCGTGGAACGCAGCCCGGCTGTGGCATTTTTACGCCTGAGCTTGACAAACATCTCCACCCTTTTCCTTCTTTTATTTTATTTTTTCTCTTTTTTTTAACATGGTGCTAGTTCGGCTAAACTGAACCATACCAAGCTCATATTACATACATCATTGAATGTAACACCCTGCTTCGCATGGGGGCTCATTCACAAGAGCCGAATAAATGTATAAATCACATTCGTACTGATTGCATCCTTCTCACACATGTCAAGCCAACACATGCACTTGTTTGACTTAAGATCTTTGCCAAGCTGGGTTGCCTGGCTCCCGTGTTTACCCCTACGTTCCCGATTGTTCGGCTAAGGAGTGAAGGGAGCACCTCTGCGATTGTTACGACCGGGTCATCCGGGACCGTACCTCAGACGGGTGCAGCCGAAAGCCAGCGTTCTTACAGAATACAATAAGTCGGCCTAAGAGAAGTGAATATAGCCTCGCGCTTATCACCAGGGTTTTCTCACAGCCATTGGTCTCTATTGATTTCACGCATCCGGACTATAAACTAACCCGAAGAAAGGAACCTTTGGAGGAACTATTTTCGTCGAAAGATGTTTCTTACGTCAAACAGTAATATAACATAACTCTCCGCACATGTTTCGTCCGTTTGAGCCAAATGGCCAGATTGCCTGGTTCCCAAAGTACTGCCTTGTTTCCCGCGGCACGTAGTACGGAACACTTCCCAATCACTGATCGGGAAGGTGGAAGCCGATGGCCGGTTAAGACAACATTTCTTTTAAAATAAGACCGTGGATTGAGCTCGGTCAATGTACAGTACATAGATACATAGAATTGACACAACTACTACTCTTGATCTATATTGTCTATCAATTGCTCTAAAGCGCAATCCTTCTGAGAATGATGAGCGGCAGGCATCACATCATCATAGACCAAGCTTAGAGGTACCTCCTGGGCATCAGGACCCACTGGACCAACCCGAGCCATATGCTCCGGGTCCAGCTTGGTGAAACAGGTCTTTACCATAGCCCATGCCTCGCGCGCCCCTTCTCGGCAAGAAGATATCTTCCACAATTCAAACCTTCACCGAGCTCCTTTAAAGCAAATGGCCAGTTCGGCCATGCTCTCTGGCGGCACCTCCGACGGCCATAACGCCTTTGCCATACTCTTCATGGCCTTCCGGGCCCTCTCGTAGGTCTTTGATAGCTCCCATAAAAGATTCCCGTCATAGGTGCTGACTTCTTCCTCGGGCCGCCCATTTAGGAGACCTACCAAGCAGATGCGGCATACCATCATTACAATGCCAATGCCACTGGAATAACGTACCGGTCAGAGCAGTACTTACCGAATATGCCACCTTTTAGCTTCTGGTTTTCCTCCAAGGCTTGCACCAGCTGAGTTCTCAAGTTCTCAATTTCATCGGTTTTCCGCCGATTCTCTTCCTTGAGCTCATTTTTCTCTTCCTGACTTCGTGTTAGCACCCGTTTGCCAGCCTCTAGCTCCCTCTGCAGCTCGCTTGCAGCTCCCGTGGCTATACAGAGAATATGGTGTTAATACATAAAATACAGTGTATACCTGCGAAACAAGTCATTTTTACTTACCGGATAACTCGCTGCTGGCTTTTCGAGCCGCATCCAGTTCGGCCTTGGTTTCGACCAACTGTGTCCGACTCACTGTAAGGTCCTCGGACAGCTTTTCGTTCTGCTCTCTTGCAGCCTACAAAAATAATATCATTAGATACCCTTAACTCGGCCGTCCTGCCCAAATTAAGGCTTGGGGGCTAGGTGGTTAGGGAACATGATCTGCTTTCAAGCTATATACCTGCACCTTGGCGGCATAAAGACCGGCGATCCCTTCAAGACTTGTCCGGGCCGCTCCAAGGTACGCATCCACCAAATTAAAAGCACTAAATTCCTGTTCGGCAAATGCATTATGGCATAACGTCTCCCTCCGGCGGCGATGATTCATTACGCTCTCGACTTCGGAGTTGGTGACAGAAACATCGTCGGAATCCGCCGGAGGCGCGCCGGCCGCCGTGTGTTTGGGGGAGGCTCTAGCTTATGCCGAAGACTTGGGACCGGAGCTGCGATTTGATGTGCCCGGGGAATCTTAGGATTGGTGCAGGGGCATACGCTTGCTGCAAAATTGAGCAAGTTTTAGTAAAGGAGTGCTAAAATCGACCCTCGCTGCAATTCCGAAATACGTTACCGTTGGACCAAGGGGGCAGGTGCTTCTGCTTCGGCGGAGGCTTTCCACTTTGATCTCCCATTAGGGGCCGAAGTTGGCATGGTCCGCGCTCCCCCCAAGATGGTCTTACGCGTAGTGCGGCGACCCTTGGGAGCAGAAGTCAGCACGTGGGGAATAGCACGAGATGAGCGCCCTGTTCGGGTAAGGGTCTTCTTTTCACTTACTGTGGAAGAGGGAAGAGCCCTAGGGTGATCGGCTGTCACAGCAACTTTGACGCCGTCAAGGCTCTCCTGATAGAACACCCCGTCTTCAAAATCGATCGACGTCCCTGGGTCATCATGATACCCCGGATCGTCATCACGAGAATGATTCTCTGGGTGAGGAGAAGGGCAATTAATGGACGCAACTTGACGCCTCCAGCCCTGTTCAAATACAACCAGTCAAAGTTCGGGTGTAATCCGTGAGCTCAAGACAATGGATCATGGCTTACCCAGTCGGCCGGATTATATCTGGAGCAGCCCTCCCGAATACTCATGCGAGCGAACTCTGTCTCCTCTCCCTTGAAGAGATCGGCCAATATTTTGGCCAGAGCCGCCTTGTTGTCTGGCCCTTGTTGTTGATAACGGGTTACGTCGTTGGTCCCGTTATAGCACCATAAAGGATGACCCCACTGTTGTAGGGGTTGCACACATCGGGTAAAGGCGATGGCCATTACCTCAACCATGGCCAGTTTACTGCTAGTGAGCAGCCTGATCTTGGCCGCCAGTGCACGCACCTCTTCACTGTCCTGTTGGGAAGGGCCCTTGGGCCGCCAGTTGAAACGCTTTATAGGCGGGTCGTTTGAGTATTTGGGCAACCCTTGCCAAATTGGATCGGTGAGGGGAACGTCCTCGATGTAAAACCACTCCGAAGTCCATCCTTCAGGATCTTTCTGTGGGGTCCCCATTGGGTATCCTGTCTCGGCTATCTGCCATACTTCGGCGCCGCCCACCTCGAATATGGATCCCTCCCGAAGGCGAGAGACAGGACAAAAATACTTCCTCCACAAGTCAAAGTGGGCCTCGCAACTCAGAAATATCTCGCACAGGGCTACGAAGCCGGAGATGTGCAATATGGACCCTGGGGTGAGGTTGTTGAGCTGGATCCCGTAGAACTTTAACAAACCCCGCAAAAAGGGATGAATATGGAAACCCAGACCTCTTAGTAGGAAGGCCACGAGACATACCCTCTCTTCCTTACTCGGAGCGGTGGAGTTCTTGGCGAGGGCGCATCCATCAACTGAGACGAGACTGGCGCAGACAGGAACCAGATCTGCTGGAGGGAGGAAACACTACGTCTGCAAGCGCTTCAGATGAAGGTGCGAAATTGAACAACTCGACCAATCGCCTGGAAGTGGACCATGTGGGCGCGACGATGAACCCGAGAGATCAGCCATGGTGCTAGGGAATTTCTTTGGTGCCGTTCCTTGTGAGAAAGGGGAAGTAAGTTATCCCCCGTACCTTTGGATCTATAAATAGGTGTCTCACCTTGAAGCTGGAAGGACGGCCTCGTGGAAAGTTGGCATTGGGCCACACGCCTTCTGAAAAGATGCACGACGCTCTCGTCCCGAGGAATGGCATTAAAACTCTGATGGTCCCACCTTGATCTTGAGATGTCTTCGGAGCCCCGGGGTCCTGACCTGTCCGGGCTTGAAACGTACTAGTCCAGGTTCCGAATAGGGTTCGACGAAAGTAACACAGCTCCAAGTTGAATAGAGGAATGGGGGAACTCGTCTCGCAAGCCGCTGATCTGAAGATTCTAGAGGACAATCCCCGGCGTTGGAGGCAAGTTCGGGGGCTACTCAGGGAGTTATGGACTAAGGGGTCCTCGGGGCGACGGCCCATTGTACATGGGCCGGACTGGTGGAGCAGTACAATGACAGGAGATCAATGAAGCCGTGGTGTGCCCTCCAAGTCAAGAAGGTGTAGGATCTCTTTAATCCCTTATTGTAATCTATCTTCGGTAACCCTAACCCTACTGGTGTCTATATAAACCAGGGTTTTTTAGTCTTTAGGGCTAGAGCTACATTCATCACCTCATCCCCTTAGGGTTTAGCTCATGCTGATCTCAAGGTAGATCTACTCTATAAACCACATCATACATCCAATACAATCAAGCAGGACGTAGGGTATTACCTCTTCGAGAGGGCCCGAACCTGGGTAAACACTGTGTTCGTCGTCCCTTGTTCCCCATCGATCCTAGATCCACAGCTCGGGACCCCCTACCCCGAGGTCTGCCGGTTTTGACACCGACAGCTATGATTCCCCACTGGTAAAGCGAGGTGCTATACAAACGGTTTTTAACCCCTTTCCGCGACGGCATTTGGAACCATCGCCAAGTGAGTGACTACGATAGGGGGGTCCTTCCCACATGACCCAAAAACCATCGGGGATAGGTGCTCCATCCTTGCAACTCGTTTGTGCTTGCATTGCCATCGCAGTCGGTATTCTGTGGTGCTATGTTTACGATGTGCGGCCCATCACAAACGGTTCACGATTATAGAACGTGTACGATAAGCAGACAATCACACACATTCACTTTTCCCGAACCGTATGCTATAACTAATTAAGAAGATTAGCTAATCGTCGTATGAGTGTCGGATAGGATTACGAAATGTCGGACCGTCGTAACATCGTCGTACATGACAACTATCGCACACGCTATTCTGTGGTGTAACATTTACGATGCATACCACATCAGAAACAGTTCATGGTTGCAAATCATGTACGATAAGGCAACTATCACAAACGTTTAGTTTGCCCGCACCGTTTGTGATATTGTCTGACATCGCACACGCTTTGCAAACGGCAACTGTGTGCATGCTTGCACACGTTTCCTCTCTGTGAACCGTGTCGGATTATGGTGTATATCCCAAATGTTTGGGTTTTACTGACTGTGTGCGCCGTAACGACCTGCAGAGCGTAATTTCACCATAATTTAATTGCTGCTATTTCAAATTGTACCAGATTTGAATTTGAAAGTATGCTATAGGTTTATTCATATCCATCAGGTTCAAACAACCAATGCATTATTCGATTCATGGGTACATATGTTCAAGAATTACATAAGCACCAAATAAAGAATGATGAACCACAGTTGTATACTTGTACTATTAAAGACGGTAAAGAAAGAGGCGAAATACATTCTGGTTGCTGAACAAGGTGAAGCGGAATGCCCATATTGTGCCCTCCTCCATGTAGAAGGCATGCACGACTCTAGTCCAGCCCCTTGTGATGGCCAACCGCCCATCCTTCATGGTCTTCTTGAAAACATCTAGATAATCATCGTGTTCTGGTAGAAATACTTTAACCTTTGCATGCCCACCAATCATGTAGTTTGAGAGGTAATCTTGAGTAACCTGCTTTGGGAACCACTGCAAAGGAAAAAGATTCAGACATTGTCATCTAACACAACTCATTATGGGCAGTAAAAAGAATGCTGCATAGTTCTTACTTACCATCCAGCAGTTCGCTGTTGTCTTGGATAAAGTGTAAACAAATAGTTTAATTGCCATCTTTTGACCCATTTTACTAACAATCTTTATCAGCTTCCTCACTTGATGCTGGTTCATCGATATCTCATTGCCCCATACGCAGAAAGGGTCAAAGCACGGATCTTTACCAATGACATATGTACCTAAAATCACCAAGTTAATATTAGAAGCTAAACAACAATTGCACAATGATGTAGTGCAACACTCTTTTATAATATCTTATAACATCCAATATACTCACATATTAGATGAATTAACATCTTATATGATGGGCCGGAGGGAGTTTATTGCATTTTTACAAATTATAGGCTGATTAACTGCTGCTATATCCATGGGTTAGAGTTAGTTTGAGCTAGTTTGGGCTCAAATAGCCCTAAAGTATATCCAAACATGAGGGCCAGTTTGAGCTAGTTGCATCTAACCCACCCAAAAAAACTATCCCACCCAAGAGGTGCTAATTGGAGCTAGTTCTCCTAGTGCATTTATTGTCAATCTAACCCTGTCATCCAAACATCTCTTTGGCTAGAGCTAGTTCAGGGTTAGTCATGAGCTAGAAACTAACTCTAACCTCTAGCTAAGTTGAGTATCCAAACAGGGCTGTGTTGTTGTTGTTGTTGCTGCTGCTGCTCTTCTACGTATATCTAGACATAATCAGAACATTAAGGTAACACTCTTCCTTGTTGCTATCTAGCCTAGGATTGCATATTTAGACATTAAGTACTGTGCATGTTGCTATGTAGCCTCAGATATATTACATATGACCCTAGTTAACCTAACGATAAATGGGTTACAGATATATTTAGTTAAAAGTCCGATTCACCGATTAGTCCCTTATCAGCCCCCGGCCTATATGGTACCAGCTACCGATATCCTGAACAGTGAGTATATATAAGCCATGGGATGAAACTAACCTCAATGGAAAACAACAGTCGTTCCCAAAATTGTCCCGTGTAAGTACATCGAGAGGCATGTTGAGCACAACAGGCTAAACATCAACCAAATATATCCATGGCAGATAAAATAATCTCCAAAAGATAGCTTCAGTGTGCAGGTTTAAGCACGCTAGTAAAGCAAAACCAGTGGAAAGGTGTGTTAAATGCAACATGCATAACATTTAACAATAAGCAAACATAGTCATTCAAACTGGTATTGTGCCGGTCTAAGTACACGGGTTATTGTTAAATAAAAATGGAAAGGCGTGTTAACTATAAGATGCAACAACCAAATGTAGTCATTCATAGTGGTATTGTTGAAACTGGTATTGATGAAATTGAACTACATAGTTCATACTTGCACATATAGAACATCACGTTGTGAATAACTGGAATAAACAAGGCATACTACAAACAACCAAAGATAGCATTTGAAACTGGACATATGCTAACTACAAACAACCAAACTATCAAAAAACTTTAAAAGAGGCATATGCTAGCTATAACAGGATTAACAGCAAGCAAATATATGCATTCCTATTGGTATGTTTAAAACTGGATTGATGAAAATGTACTGCACAGTAAATAGTTGCACGTATAGAGCATCGCATTGTGAACAACTGAAATAAACAAGGCATACTGCAAACAACCAAATATAGCAATTAAAACTGGACATATTCTAACTACACTACAAAAGGGACTCGACAAAACAAATCATGGGTTCCCCCCTGTGAAGAGGCATAACAAAACAAATCATGGGTTTCCTCACTTGTCACAGATGGACTCGTTCCCGTGGGAAGAGCACGGACCCTGGATGCACTCCATGTTGTCGCAGATGGGCTCCTTCCCCTTGGAAGAGCACGGCTGTAGGGTGCCCTCCGTGATGTCGCAGATGGGATCTTTCCCCTTGGAAGAGCATATGCACTCTTTCCCCTTGGAAGAGCCGGAGAGGGTGACCTCCTCGTGGTCGCCGTCGATGAGGTCTGACTTGGAAGCTGTGGATCCGAAGCCAGCATCGCAGAACGTGTCCTTCAGAAATGACAAAAGGGGCTCGATGGCGATGTAGGATGGCAAATTCTTGATAGCGAGCCAGAGGATATCAGCGGTGGGGCCATGGATGAGATCGATGGCGGTTGAACCTGAGGGGTTGGGGGTGGGCCACTTAACTTGTGACATAGCCCACGTCAGGCCGTCGTTGTCGATGACCTCGATGTCGTAGCTGGCGTCCGTGACATACCCGCATACTCTAGCCCGCTGATTGAGTGCCTGCAGCCAGTAATGGTCGTCAACTTCCTCTGCGGCCACCTCGGCGATGTCGGGCGAAGAGACTGCGATACACCTCTTTTGGGCCAGTCACTCCTCGGGCTCCATGGGAAGCATAGCCGGGCTTAGGCTGCGATGCTCTGGAGTGGGGGATGGGGATGGGGATCTATGGGAAAGGGGGCTTTTGGTAGGCGTCATCTAAGAAACTCAGGGCGGCCTGGGTATGGAGATCGGTGGGTAAGCTGCACGGGCAAACTGGCAGATGTTGACAATGGAGGCCTTGCGGCGGCGGCGGCGCCGACCTTGCTAGGGTTTCGAGCGAGGGAGGGGTTGTGGTGGGGGGAGGGTGTGTGCGCGCGTGCCCGAGGAGGTTTTGGTGTGTGTGTGTGTGTGGAGGGGGGGGGGTGTGTTTGAGGAAATGACGCGGCTACTGAAAATTTTACTATGCGGGAGTCAAACGCGGGAGTGAAATGCCGGGGCTATTGAAAATTTGGATGATGGTGCATCGCACACGGTCCAAAAATAACAATCCATGTGTTATGAAATAGAAAAACCCTCGAGGCGGGCAGATATTTTCGAGGGATACAGGCGGGAGCGGGAACAACAAACATCACACACGATCGATATCGGATTCAGGGCTCCGCAGACCCAAAGAAGGTTCGAACTCTGGGGCGTGTGCGAAGAACTCAACCTATCCAACCAACCAACCCGTCGCCCCACAGCCTAACTCGAAGAACGGGGAAGAAGACGAACACGGCAGTTTACCCAGGTTCGGGCCACCTTGCGGTCTAAGACCCTACTCCTGCTTTGTGGTGGATTTGCCTCACGAGGGGCAGTGGATGAACTAGTACAAGGGATGAACAAGCTCACGAGGTCTGCTCTCGTCCAGGTTGAATCGATCCCCCTCTATGGTGGTGGCTAGCCTATACTTATAGCGGCCTCGGTCCTCTTCCTCCAAAACAAAGGCGGGAAGGGATCCCACAGTGGCCAATTTGAAAGGGGACAAGTAGTACATCTTATCCTGACGAAAGGTGGTCTTTGCCTGCAAAGCTTCTGGTCATGACGCCGTGGTGGGCTCGGTGATGACATCCGTCCTGCCGTCCTGGCGGTCTTGGTCTCGTTGCACTGTAATGGAAACCTTTGCCTGATTCCTCGGGAACCCACGCCTGCGCTTACCTCCTTAGAACCAAAGAGGAAACTGTCCTCTCTGCGCCCGCTGGCACCCGCCTGGCCTTGGTCGTCATGGCTTGTATCACCGCAACCTCGTGAGGTTGGATACCTACATAGAAATCTCCGCTCCTCAGGAGGCAGCCTGGGAAGGCCGCTCCCTCAGGAGGTCTTGGCGCAGTCTGCCTTGCGAGGCTTGGCCCCTCGTGAGGGTCTTGTCTTGTTGGTGTTGAAACTGGGCCATACCAGGCCGTCGATGGAGCCACGCCATGGGCCGCAGGCAGGCAAGTCTGGGTACCCTGGTTCCGAGAACACCGACAGTAGCCCCCGGGCCCAAGGTGCGCTTGGACTTGGCTTCGAGGCAAAGCCAAAGGGCAGGGCGAAGTGCCGTGGGCCCCAATTGCGTGCGGACCGAGCCGACACGTGGCGCTTGATGGGACGTGGGTGTTTCCACTTCCCCACGCCGCGTCGGCAACCGCACGACTTGACAACTGCCTAGTGCATGCAGATCAGCCATCATTGTTTGGAATGTGAGGGGCCAGCGGTTAGCCTTCCTCCGGCTATAAACGGAAGAGGGGGCAGAGCCCCCAGCTCGTTTTCATCTTCTTGCTTCTTGCTTCTCCTTCTCCTTCGTTCCGCCACCTTGCCAGAGCGTTCATGGCGCCAGTGAGGAGATTTTCCGCCGCGGAGAAGGGAAAGGCCCCCAAGGAAGGGCCAGGCTCGCCGCCACCCAAGAGGGGCCGTGGCCGCCCCGTAAGTATGCCGCGAAGCCAGTGGTGGCTCCCCGAGGGCGTGGGCGTACTCCCTCGAAGGTCGCCGCCTCCGGCAGTCGCGGGTGTGCTCCCTCCCATGGCGGAAGCTGTCGCGGCCGAGGCAGCCACAGCGAAGGGGGAGGGCACGCGGCAACCGTCCGGCCACCGCGCCCGCGATCCCACTCAGCCAACACGTCCCTGGAGTTCGTGGTATGGGCAGAGAGGCCCGCAGGCATCTGGTTCCAGCTCCCACGCTTCTTTGCGGGTGTGCTGCCGGCCGGGGGACCTGGCGACCTCTGGCTGCAAGCCGATGGTTGCTGCAGCAAGGCCTCCTGGGTGGAGGTCGAGGTCACCCCCGCCGGCAATGTGTTCCTAAACCGCGGGTGGTAGTCGTTCGCCCGCGCACGCGCCCTGCAGGGGAGGTGTACCCTCCACTTCAGGCATGATGGCGCCGCGACTCTCTACATCAGGGCCTTCGAGGAAGACGGCAGGCGCCTGGGGTGCTGCCCGGAGAGTGACAGCAATGACGACGACGTCCACCCCTTCGACGACAGCGGCCGGAGGGGCGGCACCATCTTCGGCGGTGAGCTTGCCCTTGGCGACGGCCGCGATGCCTCCAGCGGCGGCGGCTCCTCTTCTGGGGAGAGCATGAGCGACGGCGACTATGATGAGCCGCCACGCCGCCGAGCTTGGACCAGGGAAGGAGACGAGCCGCCTCGCCGCCGCGCCCCGGTGAAGCAGGAGGAGGACTCCGACGGAGCGCGGGCGTGGCTGGAGCTGGGACTCAGGAGCTGCGGTGGTCGCGCGACCTTTTTGCTTCTTTTCTTTTGCCTACATCAAGAAGTAGAGAGCCCTGCGGGGGCATGTAATGAACCATGGCGCTTGCGCCGCTATTTTATCGTTTTTATATTGCATCCTGATATCCGTGTTGCTGCTCATTGACGGGTTTTTGCTGATCGTGATTGAGGTGACTTAGCTTAGTGTGCTTGCAGTAGATTCCCATGCCGCGGGGGCGTGCTTCTCCGGAGCCTCCTGTGCTCCCAGGGTTTCCTTTTTGAGGATTCAGCGGTCCTCAGGCCTCGGGAGGCAGCCAATGGCCGCAGGGTTAGGGGACCTCTGGAGGTGCCATTCCCCGCGCGAGCCCCCGAGCGTGGTTCGCTGGTACGCCACGTCGTGATGCCCGGAGGCACGGACTCAAGAGGGCGTGTGTGCCCGTTAGCTCGTTTGAGGGCGTCACACGAGGATTAAGATGCCAAAGGCCAAGATACCAAGGCTTTGGCGAGGTGCATTCACGGGCGGGCCCAAGCGTACACACCGTGCCCAGCCCCCATGCACGAGATGCGCGAGGAAGAGCGATGGGCAACTGCCACTCTCCCTAAAACGAGGCCTGAAAGAGCGAGTGATGAGAGGATAAAAATTCCCAACCCTTTCAAATAAGGACGCAAGAACTTCAAATTTCATTCCAAGAAGTGGCAAATTAACTACAGAAAGCAAGCAAGAGAACAGCTGTGTCCGGCACCTAGACTAGTCTTCTGGTCTTCCTGCTAGCGCGGAGCATGGGGCCTCCACTAGGACGTGGGTGGGAGCCCCCGTGAGGCCCAGGGGTGGCACTCAGGAGACTCCGGGGCGTGTACAGCCCCACTCATTATTACGTGAGAGTGTCACGGGCGGAGACTTGAGAGGCGTGTTGGGGACATACATAACAGGTAGGCCCACGAAGGGTCAAAGATCATAAAGCATGGGGTCCACATATCAAATGGGCCCAGAGCATCACTCGGACAATCGACAAACCATCCACTCGGATGACCATCAAGTCACTCGGACGGCAACAACCACTCGGAGCATAGCACTCCACTCGACGAACTCATTCCACTCGGAGCACCTGATCTCACTCGGATATGCGAAGACCAACAGTCGACAAGGCACTCGAAGCATCATCTTAGTAGTAGGCTGAGTTATGGCATTAACGCCCCCACTTTGTAACATAAGAGGTGAGGGGGTGGCACACTCTATATAAGCCACCCCCCACCACTAGACATGGGAGGCTCTTTCTTCTACCTTTCTCTCCCTCTCTAGTCTCCGGACTTAGCTCAGGCATGGGGATCCGTTCTCCTCTCTCTCACACACATTGTAATCTCCAGATACATACCCAGATAAAACAAAGCCTCTCCGGAGCACGAGACGTAGGGCTGTTATCTCCACCGTGAGAGGCCAGAACTCGCTAAAACACCGTGTCACCCATATGCATCTCGGTAGATCATGCTCCTTTACCCTACCCCCTTCGTATTGTCGGAATCGTTCCCATGACAGTTAGCGCCCACCGTGGGGCATGGCGTCTATCGAGCCATGGTGCAAATGATTCTTTCTTCAATCTTTGGCAGCGGATCAATGACTATCGTCAGAGAAATTGGCCACTCGTGCGCCATTCATACAAACAGAAGGATCAGGGAAGTGTCCTCTTGATCTAGTCTTTTTTGAATTAATTATCTAACAATGGATTGATCTTTTCCTCCTTTAGGATCAGACACCACTCATGCGTAATTAATCACTGCTCCGAGATGATGAAACGACTTCGTTCGCCCGTCGTCGTCCCCGGGCGAAGCCATCGCCGCGCCCCCATGCACGAACGTCGGCGCCGTCCGCCCATCATCTCTGGCTTCGTCTATGATGCCGACGCCGCGCTTCCATGCACCGGCACCGACGCCAGCCACCTGTCGTCGACTCCAGCCTTGACGTCGCCGTCGAACCCCTCACACACGACGATCTCTTCCTCTGGTCAGCTACGCTGCAGCAGCCTCCGAGATGAAGGCGCGGATCCGATCACGTGAATATGAGGAGGGCGGGCTGCACCCCACACTCACGACTCCAGCGGGTGCAGCCCGACCTGGAACACCATGGTCAGGTACTCAGGCTCATCTTGCTCGCCGACGTTGTTGTGTCCGTCGACATGCTGCTCCACACCGAGCACGCCCTATGCGACCGCGATGTCGGCATGGTCCACATCACGCTCTCCGAGCTGTTCTCCGGTGCCCCCGACGACCCTGTCCCTGGCGAGTCCGACGCCTTCCGGGGCTGCAAGATCGAGTCCGGCAAACCTCATGACACAGTAATAAATCACATGCAGTGAATGAGCCAGGGAAAAAGGGAAACATCCCTAGCATGCGTAACGAGATTATAACTATTGCTAATTAGCATTAATGCATCTTGCATGCAGGAAAATAGGAAACGGAGGAACGGCTCCCACCAGTATGCAACTCCGCTGGCTCCGCTTCGCCAAGGTATAATCGCCTAATCAAGCGGCTAATCAGTGAGGATTCCCAACGTCAGTCGTTACCTAATTATTACAACCATAACAAATGCGCCGCTTCGGCGCCAGTTAATCGGTGCGTGCATGCACAGCCACGAAGTCAATTGGTGCGCCAGTTAATTGGTGCATGCAACCACCCGGCCGTTAACTTCGTGGCTGTGCTGGCTTACTTGCTAGTACTAACTTGCAGGGACGTTTTGATCCAGCAGAAAATATATCCATGGCTATACTTGCTAGTACTAACTTGCAGGGTTACTCGTCCCGTCGTCGTCTCCGAACAGCACATCAATTCACTCGGACGGACATATATTTTGCTCAAGCGAGTAACACGATGACATGCAGGTTAACTCGGATGAAGTTTGCATCAAGATGAATGACGTGCAGCGACTCGGCCGCCCCGCACGCCGTCACTCTGCCGGACACATCTTCATCAATTTACCTAACTCGGACGTCCCGCGCGTCGCCACTCCGCGGGACGCGTCTACTTCGCTCGGACGCCCCGCGCATCGTCACTCCGCGGGATGCGTCTGCTTCACTCGGACGCCCCGCGCGTCGCCACTCCGCGGGACGCGTCTGCTTCACTCGGACGCCCCGCGCATCGTCACTCCGCGGGGCGCGTCTGCTTCACTCGGACACCCCGCGCGTCGCCACTCGGTTGGGCTAGACCTCACCCGGAATTTCCACGGCGAATCAATCCGATCGATTGCCCACAGTTCCTTTCCGAAAGGACGTCTGTCAGTCCGACTGACCACCCTCCGTGGGGACCCGTGCACTCGGACACGTAAAACACCCGACTGAAATCACCTTCAGGATCACTATGAGATGAGCTTGACGCCCCTCCGCGGGTTAACTTGGCCCTTCCACTAGGGTCCAAGGCGCATGCCTCATAAACTTGGACTTGAAGATGGCCTACGTTGGCGTTCCCCCGGGATAAGGAGTGGCATCTCTCCGGAGAGCCAGACCACGCGCCGGCGTCATCACTCGGGTTTTATGGCATGTCCACACTCGGACCTCAAGTCTATCTCTTCTGAGAGACATATGAATGCCACCAAGTTTTGCTCGGCGATCAACAACATTCGATCATTCGGAAAACCTTTTATTCCTCACCACTCGGTCGCCCCGCGCGTCGCCATTGGTTGGACACATCCTCACCACTCGGCCGCCCCGCGCGTCGCCACTCGGTGAGACACATCTACAGAAATCGGCCGCCCCGCGCGTCGCCATTGGTTGGACACATCCTCACCACTCGGCTGCCCCGCGTGTCGCCACTCGGTGAGACACAGCTACATCAATCGGGCGCCCGCGCGTCGCCATTGGTTGGACACATCCTCACCACTCGGCCGCCCCACGCGTCGCCACTCGGTGAGACACATCTACATCAATCGGCCGCCCCGCGCGTCGCCATTGGTTGGACACATCCTCACCACTCGGCCGCCCCGCGCGTCGCCACTCGGTGAGACACATCTACATCAATCGGCTGCCCCGCGCACCGCCATCGGTTGAACACATCTTCACCACTCGGCCACTCGCGCGCCTTCAGACAGTTAAGTCATTCTACATGCACTACATTCTATTATTTCCGCGTTCCCGGGTATCCCGTAATTCACACATCGCGTTCACTCGGAGGCCACATCGCCGAGTGTGCCTCTGCGCTCGGTTGCTTATTTTCACATACTTGCTTAGTACTGGTTATTTGACTCCCGAGTCCAACTTTCAATTTAACACATACGTCATTCACGAACACCATGTGTTCTTCATTTCAAGTTTGCATCGGTCCTCGGGGGCTGCAACTCAGTCGGAACACTACACTACCTTTTATTTGAGTCCGGCGCTCCAACACGTCCGGTTGGATCCTTCACTTCGTCAAGTTCGATCGGATCCTTCACTCTTTTAGACTCTTGTTGGCTCTGAACCAGCAAGCCCCTCATACACCCAGCGGGTGTCTATTGGTGTTACTTACACAAATCATTTCAACACACATCAAATTTCCCCGAGAAATTATTACGTTGGCTTGTGCTATTTTTCATACACATGTCCGTTGTCGAAGCCTGTAGTACGCTCGGGGGCTACGCCACACTCGAGGGCTCCAGCTCATTCGGAATGACACTCTCCTGAGTGGTCGAGTACTTCATCATCAGTCAGATCCTTCCATTCAACAAGTGCATTCGATCTGCCACTTTGACAAGTTACATAATCACTCAGACACTTTGGGCGCCATCTTCGTTCCTACTCAGACTCAGTTGTCGCACCGGTCTTGTTGCATCGCAACCACACTAAACCGACCTCGTCGCTACATCAGCTTCGAAAGCATCTGACTGACTCCTCCGAGGACCATTTTCATCACTTTGACCGCCCCGCATGTCGTCACTCGGCCGGACATGTCCTCACCACTCGGCCGCTCCGCGCGTCGCCGCTCCGTGGGACACGTCTTCACTTCGACCACCCCGCATGTCGCCACTCAGTGAGAAACATCTCCACCTCTCGGCCGCCCCACGCGTCGCCACTCGATGAGACACATCTCCACCTCTCGGCCACCCTGCGCATTGTCACTCGGCCACCCCGCGCGTCGTCACTCGACCACCCCGCGCGTCGTCAATCGGTCACCCCGCACATCACCACTTGGCTGGACACGTAGTCCTTTACTCGGCCACCTCGCACATCACCACTTGGTTGGACACATAGTCCTTTACTCGGCCGCCCCGCGCGTCGCCGCTCGGTTGTGCACGTCTTCACCACTCGGCTGCCCCGCACATCGCCACTCAGTTGTAAACGTCTTCACCACTTGGCCGCCCCGTGCGTCGCCACTCGGTTGTGCACGTCTTCACCACTCGGCCGCCCCGCGTGTTGCCACTCGGTTCTGCACGTCTTCACCACTCGGCCGCCCCGCGTGTCGCCACTCGGTTGTGCACGTCTTCACCACTTGGCCGCCCCGCGCGTCGCCACTCGGTTGTGCGCGTCTTCCCACTCGGCCGCCCCGTGCGTCGCCACTCGGTTGTGCGCATCTTCACCACTCGGCCGCCCCGCGCGTCGTCACTCGATTGAACCCATCCTCGCCCCTCAGCCGCCCCGCGTGTCACCATCAGTTGGACATGTCTTCACCACCACACCCCAACACGGGAACGACTAAGTTACTCATATGAACAAACCTCATATCGCACTCTATAGCGAGCTTACCTCTTTCGAGCATCACTCGGGGGCTATGCCACAGCCGAGGGCTATGCTACCCTCAGGGGTTACGCCCATTCGATCTACCTATTGATCACATCAGGAATATTTTTCTGAACATACTTGCACGGTCTGCCGAGGATCTATAAGGGTAGCATCATCCACTCGGACGATCGCCCAAATCATTACCTGGAGTCATCTTCAGGACTGGAAATGGGTGAAAACGGCGCTCCTCTACGGATACACTTGGCCCTTATTCTAGGCTCCAAGGCGTCAGTTTCACAAACTTGGACTCGGAGATGGCATGTGCAGGTGTTCCCCCGGGATAATGAGTGGCCTCTCTCCGGAGAGTCAACCCACACGCTAGCCAGGCCACTCGGGTTTCATGGCACGTCCACATCGGACCACTAGTCTATCTCCTCCGGGAGACATACGAGTGCCACCAAGTTTTTCCTTGCAGTCAACATACCCCGATCAGTCGGGAAGCACGTCCACTCGGAAAAATACCCCTTTCATGCAAAAGGGTGAAAACAAGAAGCTAACAGTCAATGTAAGAAGTACTACTGGAATGATTACTCCTTGGAGTGTCCAGCTTTTTTCTACAGTCGGCAGTTTCGGGGCCGAATTCATTCGTCGTGCTGAGAGCACGAAGATTCGCCTGCTTGACCCAGTTCCAGGCTGAACTTATTTACCGTGCCGAGTGCACGAAGATCAGTCCGACTGATTCAGCTCCAGACTAAGCTTATTCACCGTGCCAAGCGCGTGAAGATCCATCCAATTGACTCAATTTCAGACTAAAATATATTTACCGTGCCGACTGCATGGAGGTTCACCAGAAACTTAAACCCTCTACCAGACTCATCTAGTCCGACAGAGGCTCGGGGACTACACCCAGTGGGTGCACTTAGCGTGCCCCCATTGGAAGAGAAGCCAAAAAGAAACATTCTTCTCGGTCAAGTCCAACACCAACATTCAAGTACAAAAAGCCCTAAAGACTCCAACCGACTACCAGCAATCAGTCGGAGTCTCGGGGGCTACACCCATAGAACAAAATTTCGAGTAATCTGTTACTCGACGCAAGACCAGCTCCAGATCACTCAAGTACTACTCGACTTCTGAGTCGAGGAGAAACAAGCTAGACCAATACCAGATCTTCAAGTACTACTTGACCTCCGAGTCGGAAAGGAACAAGTTCGATCAACAAGTTCGGGGACTACACCCAGTGGGTGCACTCAGCGTGCCCCCACTGGAGTAATCTCCACTCGGTACGGCCTGACCAGTCCGAGTGACGAACAACAAACAAACAAGTTCTAAGGATCCCGTTGACTACCCATTTTTTTTGCTATAAGGTGAGTTTAATGCTTCTTCGTGGACCTGTTTTGAGCCTTCTTCTAAGACTCAAAGCGTGAAACTCATAAGTTTGGATCTAGGACCGACTCGTATTGACGTTCCCTTGGGATAAGAATGGCATCTCTCCGAGAGAACAGTCCATGCGTCAATCTTGTTGGCCGGATTTAATGACACACCCATACTCTGATCACGAGTTAACCTCTTCCGAGAGATGAACGAATGTCACCAAGTGGCTCCTCGCGGGCACTTATCCCAGATCAGTCGGGAAGCGCAGTGCCAGAATCCATTGAGATTTTGTTCAAACCTTGGTTGTCTGAAAGCACGATGATGGGTACCGAGTATTTCCGTAATCACTCAGGCCAAATTGTGTCTTTCACAAACTCGTTCTGCAAAATCACAACCTATTCGGGGGCTAATGTTGGGGACATACATAACAGGTAGGCCCACGAAGGGTCAAAGATCATAAAGCACAGGGTCAACATATCAGATGGGCCTAGAGCATCACTCGGACAATCGATAAACCATCCACTCGGATGACCATCAAGTCACTCGGACGGCAACAACCACTCGAAGCATAGCACTCCACTCGACGAACTCATTCCACTCGAAGCACCTGATCTCACTCGGATATGCAAAGACCAACAGTCGACAAGGCACTCGAAGCATCATCTTAGTAGTAGGCCGAGTTATGGCATTAACGCCCCCACTTTGTAACATAAGAGGTGAGGGGGTGGCACACTCTATATAAGCCACCCCCACCACTAGACATGGGAGACTCTTTCTTCTACCTCTCTCTCCCTCTCTAGTCTCCGGACTTAGCTCAGGCATGGGGATCCGTTCTCCTCTCTCTCACACACATTGTAATCTTCGAATACATAACCAGATAAAACAAAGCCTCTCCGGAGCACGAGACGTAGGGCTGTTATCTCCACCGTGAGAGGCCCGAACTCGCTAAAACACCGTGTCACCCATATGCATCTCGGTAGATCATGCTCTTTTACCCTACCCACCTTCGTATTGTCGGAATCATTCCCACGACAAGGCGCATGGCCTTGTTCACGGATAGAACTTCCGGAGGTGCTGGATGTTCCAGGCGTTCTGGATGGGGACCCCGTCCTACGTCTCCAGGCGCGCGGCGCCAGGCCTGGAGACACGGGCGATCCTGAATGGGCCCACATGGGCGAGAGCTTGTGAAGCCCCTCCCTGGAGAGCACCCGCCTTAAGACGAGGTCACCCACCTCGAGGGTCCTGGAGCGGACGCTACGGCAGTGATACCGCCGCAGCGCCTGCTGGTACCTCGTGGCACAGAGCGAGGCTTGGCGGCGGCCCTCCTCCCCGAGCACAAGGTCCATCCCCCGCGAGGCGTCCTGGCGTGCCTCGTCAAATGCCAAGACCCACGAGGAGTGATGTCTGACCTCATGCGGGAGGACCACCTCAGCCCCATAGACGAGGAAGAATGGGGTCTCGCCGGTGGGCTTAGTCGCGGTGGTGCGGATGGACCACACCATAGACTGAAGCTCATCGAGCCAACACCTGCCGCAGGCCTCGAGTTTCTTCTTGAAGCTCCTTGTCTTGAGGCCCCTCAGGACCTCCGTGTTGGCGCATTTGGCCTGGCCGTTGCTCCACGGGTGCGCCATTGAAGCGTAGCATATCTGCGTTCCAAGGTTAGCACAATATGTTTTGAAGAGGTTGCTCGTGAACTGAGAGCCATTGTCAGTGATGATACGATTGGGGACCCCGAAGCGGCTCACGAGGCCCTTGATGAACTTGACGGCCGAGCCCGTCGGGATGGTGCGCACGGGCTCCACCTTCGCCCACTTGGTGAACTTGTCGATGGCGATGTAGAGGTAGCGGTAGCCCCCGGCCGCTCGGGGAAACGGGACCAAGATATCCAGCCCCCAGATTACAAACGGCCATGAGAGCGGAATGGTCTGGAGGCCCTGGGCGGGCTGGTGGATCTGCTTGGCGTGGAATTGGCAGGCTTCACAGGATCTCACCAGCTCGGTGGCATCGTTGAGCACCGTGGGCCAATAGAAACCGCTGCGGAACGCCTTGCCCATGAGGGTGCGCGATGAAGAGTGATGCCCACAATCCCCGCCGTGGATATCAGCCAGCTGCTCGCATCCCTGCTCCTTGGAAATGCATTGCAGCGAAGTGTCGTTTGGGCGCCTTCGGTAGAGCTCGCCATCCTGCAAGCAGTAGGCGGTGGCCTGGCGGGCCACACGTTCTGCGTCTTCCTCCTTCTCTGGCAAGGTGCCTTGGAGCAGGTACGCCTTGAACTCCTCGGTCCAGCACCCCTCCTGAGGTTCGAGGGCCAGGAGCAGGCAGGCTTCGGAGGTTGGACCGCAGGCTGGGGCGCCCGAGGAGGGGGCCAGGGGCAGTTCCTCCCGGAGCAACATCGGGCCCGCAACGGAGGGGGCCACTGATGGCTTGAAGAGCCACTCCTCGAAGACGCCAGGCTTCTAGGGGTCACGCCGCAACGCTCTCTTGGCGATGTCGTCCGCCTCCTTGTTCGTGCCACGCGGGACGTGCTGCAACTCCAAACCCAAGAACCGTTTTTAAATTTTGCGCACCTCCTCCAGGTATGCCTCCATGTGCTCATCCTTGGGCGTGTACTCCTTGTTGGATAAGTTGACGAGGAGCTGAGAGTCACCCTTGATGGTGAGGCACTTGATCCCCAGGCCCGCCACGGCCCTGAGGCCTGCGATCAGGCCTTCATATTCCGTGAAGTTGTTGGAGACCTTCTCGCCATGCTGGAAGCAAAGCTGCACGGTGTAGTAGAGCTTATCCTGGGTAGGCAAGATGAGCACGACTCCAGCCCCTGCGCCCGGCGTGCGAACACGCCGTCGAAGTACATGACCCATCCATCGGGCGCTTCATCTCAGGGCGTGAGGGAGCGGTCTTCACCCTCCCCTCGGTCAGGGGCGTCAGTCCATTCCGCCACAAAGTCAGCGAGGGCCGCGCCCTTGATGACCCTAGTGGTGCTGAACTCCAGCTGGAATGCCTGTAGCTCGATGTTCCACTCGGCAACCCTCCCCGTGGCATTGGGGCTGCGGAGTACCTTCTCCAGGGGGTACGCGGAGATGACCTTGATGGGGTGGCCTTGGAAGTAGTGCCGCAGTTTCCTGGAGGCAACGAGGAGCGCGAGCAAGAGCTTCTGCGGCATGGGGTAGCACACGCGTGTCACGCAGCACTGTGCTGACGAAGTACATAGGATGCTCGACGAGGGAAGAGGTGTCGATTGCGTCCGGCCCTGCCTGAGGCGTGGGGGCCTCAGGAGCCTCGCCTTTCGTCGGGGTAATCGAGGCCTCAGGAGCGCCGTCCTGAGGCGGCGATGGCGTGGCTGAAGACGGGGTGCCGCGCCGCGCATCTGCGCCCGCGCGCTCTTCCTGGACCGCCACGAGTGCCGCGCTGGCCGAGTGGGGTGTGGCGGCCAGGTAAAGCACCAGGGGTTCAAGAGGTCGAGGCGCCACCATCACCGAAGGGCTGGTGAGGTACCTCTTGAGGTCTTGAAAGGCTTCCTTAGCCTCCGGAGTCCATTCGAACGGGCCCTTCTTCTTCATTAACTTGAAAAATGGGAGGGCGCGCTCACCGAGCTTGGAGATGAAACGCCCCAGCGAGGTCACGTAGTCCGCGAGCTTCTGCATTTCCTTGAGGGTCTGTGGCGGGCTCATTCTTTCTATCACCTTGATCTTCTCTGGGTTAGCTTCGATTCCCCTGTGTGACACCAGGAAACCCAGCAGCTTGCCAGACGGGACGCCAAACACACACTTCTTCAGATTGAGCTGTAGGTTCACTCTGCGTAAGTTGGTAAATGTTTCCTCCAAATCTTCGATGAGGGTTCTCGCTTCCCGCGACTTGACCACTATGTCATCGACGTATGGCTCGGCATTCCTCCCGAGCTGCTTGCCCAAGGCGATGTGCATCAATCGCTGGAAGGTCGCGCCAGCGTTGTGCAACCTGAATGGCATGCATGTGTAGCAGTACACTCCACACGGGGAAAGGAAGGCTATCTTCTCGACGTCTTGCACCGCCATCTTGATCTGGTGGTAGCCCGAGAAGGCATCCAGGAAACACAGCAAGTTGCACTCGGCGGTGGAGTCAATGATCTAGTCGATGCGCGGAAGAGGGAAAGGGTCTTGAGGGCAAGCTTTGTTGAGGCTCGTGAAGTCGACGCACATGCGCTCCTTTCCCCCCTTCTTGGGGATGATGACCGGGTTGGCCAACCAATCCGGATGCCGCACTTCCCGGATGACGCCGGCTTCTCGCAGCTTGTGGACCTCCTGGACTATGAACGATTGCTTCTCTGGGGCTTGCCACCACGCCTTTTGTTTCACCGGGCGCGCGCCGGGGCACACCATCAAGTGGTACTCAATCACGTCCCGCGGGATGCCAACCAGGTCCATGCCTCCCATGCAAACACATCCTTGTTCGCACGGAGGAAGCCGACCAACGCTTCTTCTTGGTCTGGTGGGAGGCCGACTCCTATGGTGAAGGTGAGGCCCGAGCCCCCGTCGCCGACCCGCACCTGGTTCGTCTCAGCCCGGTCCTGAGAGAACAACTGCTTCTTCTTCACGGGCGCGGCCTTCGGGGTCTCCGAAGCGCCCTCCGCGCTCGGTCACACGGCCGCCGTGGCTTCGAAAGCGAGCTTGAGGGCTAGGAGTGCATCCTTGGTGTCTCCCACCACAGTAAGGATGCCGCTGCTCCCAGGCATCTTGATGACGTTGTAGCCGGGGTGCGTCGCCGCCATAAACTTGGCAAGGGCCGGATACACAAGGATGGCGTTGTACGGGAGGCCGATGCGGGCGACGTCGAAGTCGATGAGCTCGGTGCGGTAGTTGTGGCGCATGCCGAAGGTGACGGGGAGGCGGATCTGCCCCAGGGGAACGATGGAGCCGCCGAGCACCCCTAAAAAGGGCCTGGTGGGGGCGAGCCGGTCGTAAGGCACCTGGAGCAGGTCGAAGGCTTCCATGGAGAGGATGTTGAGGCCAGTGCCTCCGTCGATGAGGATTCTGGTGACTGTGATACTGCTGATGGTGGGCGTGCACAGCAAGGGGAGCACGCCTGCGCCGACCGTCGTCTTGGGGTGATCCCTGGAGTCGAAGGTGATGTCGATCTCAGGCGCCACCCGGCCCGAAGGAGCCTCCCGCCGTGGCTGGGCGGCCCCCATCTGCCGGAAGAATTGCTTGACGTGGCGGCCTGAGGCCGGCGCCTGCGACCCACCGAGGATGGCCGCAATGGCATGGGGCGCCGGTGCCGCGAAGCGCGCGGCGAACTAACTGCGCAGCTCCTCCCAGGAGGCCACCGACAACTCCGGCAGGCTAAGCATCCAGGAACGTGGCACGCCCATGAGAGCCATGGGGAGCCAGTTCACCATAACCTTCTCATCGCCGCCAACCGCCTCGATGCTTAGCTCGTACAGGTGAAGAAACTCCGCGGGGTTCCCTGCGCCGTCGTACCATGGGGGCAGCGTCGGCCTGAACTTCGGCGGCCACCGCACCTATCGTAAGGCGGGGGAGAAGGCCCGGTGGCCCGCCGCGGCTCCGAGCGCGCATAGCGGCTCGGCGGGCGGGGCGGCGTCAGCCATGGGAGGCGTGCAGTGTGAGCGGCGCGTGGTTGATGAGAGGGGTAGAGCTTCGACACGCCCCTACCTCGCGTGCCAAATGTCGGATTCAGGGCTCCGCAGACCCAAAGAAGGTTCGAACTCTGGGGCGTGTGCGAAGAACTCAACCTATCCAACCAACCAACCCGTCGCCCCACAGCCTAGCTCGAAGAACAAGGAAGAAGGCGAACATGGCAGTTTACCCAGGTTCGGGACACCTTGCGGTGTAAGACCCTACTCCTGCTTTGTGGTGGATTTGCCTCACAAGGGGTTGTGGATGAACTAGTACATGGGATGAACAAGCTCGCGAGGTCTGCTCTTGTCCGGGTTGAATCGATCCCCTCTATGGTGGTGGCTAGCCTATACTTATAGCGGCCTCGGTCCTTTTCCTCCAAAACGAAGGCCGTGGATATCAGCCAGCTGCTCGCATCCCTGCTCCTTGGAAATGCATTGCAGCGAAGTGTCGTTTGGGCGCCTTCGGTAGAGCTCGCCATCCTGCAAGCAGTAGGCGGTGGCCTGGCGGGCCACACGTTCTGCGTCTTCCTCCTTCTCTGGCAAGGTGCCTTGGAGCAGGTACGCCTTGAACTCCTCGGTCCAGCACCCCTCCTGAGGTTCGAGGGCCAGGAGCAGGCAGGCTTCGGAGGTTGGACCGCAGGCTGGGGCGCCCGAGGAGGGGGCCAGGGGCAGTTCCTCCCGGAGCAACATCGGGCCTGCAACGGAGGGGGCCACTGATGGCTTGAAGAGCCACTCCTCGAAGACGCCAGGCTTCTAGGGGTCACGCCGCAACGCTCTCTTGGCGATGTCGTCCGCCTCCTTGTTCGTGCCACGCGGGACGTGCTGCAACTCCAAACCCAAGAACCGTTTTTAAATTTTGCGCACCTCCTCCAGGTATGCCTCCATGTGCTCATCCTTGGGCGTGTACTCCTTGTTGGATAAGTTGACGAGGAGCTGAGAGTCACCCTTGATGGTGAGGCACTTGATCCCCAGGCCCGCCATGGCCCTGAGGCCTGCGATCAGGCCTTCATATTCCGTGAAGTTGTTGGAGACCTTCTCGCCATGCTGGAAGCAAAGCTGCACGGTGTAGTAGAGCTTATCCTGGGTAGGCGAGATGAGCACGACTCCAGCCCCTGCGCCCGGCGTGCGAACACGCCATCGAAGTACATGACCCATCCATCGGGCGCTTCATCTCAGGGCGTGAGGGAGCGGTCTTCACCCTCCCCTCGGTCAGGGGCGTCAGTCCATTCCGCCACAAAGTCAGCGAGGGCCGCGCCCTTGATGACCCTAGTGGTGCTGAACTCCAGCTGGAATGCCTGTAGCTCGATGTTCCACTCGGCAACCCTCCCCGTGGCATTGGGGCTGCGGAGTACCTTCTCCAGGGGGTACGCGGAGATGACCTTGATGGGGTGGCCTTGGAAGTAGTGCCGCAGTTTCCTGGAGGCAACGAGGAGCGCGAGCAAGAGCTTCTGCGGCATGGGGTAGCACACGCGTGTCACGCAGCACTGTGCTGACGAAGTACATAGGATGCTCGACGAGGGAAGAGGTGTCGATTGCGTCCGGCCCTGCCTGAGGCCTGGGGGCCTCAGGAGCCTCGCCTTTCGTCGGGGTAATCGAGGCCTCAGGAGCGCCGTCCTGAGGCGGCGATGGCATGGCTGAAGACGGGGTGCCGCGCCGCGCATCTGCACCCGCGCGCTCTTCCTGGACCGCCACGAGTGTCGCGCTGGCCGAGTGGGGTGTGGCGGCCAGGTAAAGCACCAGGGGTTCAAGAGGTCGAGGCGCCACCATCACCGGAGGGCTGGTGAGGTACCTCTTGAGGTCTTGAAAGGCTTCCTTAGCCTCCGGAGTCCATTCGAACGGGCCCTTCTTCTTCATCAACTTGAAAAATGGGAGGGCGCGCTCACCGAGCTTGGAGATGAAACGCCCCAGCGAGGTCACGTAGTCCGCGAGCTTCTGCATTTCCTTGAGGGTCTGTGGCGGGCTCATTCTTTCTATCACCTTGATCTTCTCTGGGTTAGCTTCGATTCCCCTGTGTGACACCAGGAAACCCAGCAGCTTGCCAGACGGGATGCCAAACACACACTTCTTCAGATTGAGCTGTAGGTTCACTCTGCGTAAGTTGGTAAATGTTTCCTCCAAATCTTCGATGAGGGTTCTCGCTTCCCGCGACTTGACCACTATGTCATCGACGTATGGCTCGGCATTCCTCCCGAGCTGCTTGCCCAAGGCGATGTGCATCAATCGCTGGAAGGTCGCGCCAGTGTTGTGCAACCTGAATGGCATGCATGTGTAGCAGTACACTCCACACGGGGAAAGGAAGGCTATCTTCTCGACGTCTTGCACCGCCATCTTGATCTGGTGGTAGCCCGAGAAGGCATCCAGGAAACACAGCAAGTTGCACTCGGCGGTGGAGTCAATGATCTGGTCGATGCGCGGAAGAGGGAAAGGGTCTTGAAGGCAAGCTTTGTTGAGGCTCGTGAAGTCGACGCACATGCGCTCCTTTCCCCCCTTCTTGGGGATGATGACCGGGTTGGCCAACCAATCCGGATGCCGCACTTCCCGGATGACGCCGGCTTCTCGCAGCTTGTGGACCTCCTGGACTATGAACGATTGCTTCTCTGGGGCTTGCCACCACGCCTTTTGTTTCACCGGGCGCGCGCCGGGGCACACCATCAAGTGGTGCTCAATCACATCCTGCGGGATGCCAACCAGGTCCATGCCTCCCATGCAAACACATCCTTGTTCGCACGGAGGAAGCCGACCAACGCTTCTTCTTGGTCTGGTGGGAGGCCGGCTCCTATGGTGAAGGTGAGGCCCGAGCCCCCGTCGCCGACCCGCACCTGGTTCGTCTCAGCCCGGTCCTGAGAGAACAACTGCTTCTTCTTCACGGGCGCGGCCTTCGGGGTCTCCGAAGCGCCCTCCGCGCTCGGTCACACGGCCGCCGTGGCTTCGAAAGCGAGCTTGAGGGCTAGGAGTGCATCCTTGGTGTCTCCCACCACAGTAAGGATGCCGCTGCTCCCAGGCATCTTGATGACGTTGTAGCCGGGGTGCGTCGCCGCCATAAACTTGGGAAGGGCCGGATACCCAAGGATGGCGTTGTACGGGAGGCCGATGCGGGCGACGTCGAAGTCGATGAGCTCGGTGCGGTAGTTGTGGCGCATGCCGAAGGTGACGGGGAGGCGGATCTGCCCCAGGGGAACGATGGAGCCGCCGAGCACCCCTAAAAAGGGCCTGGTGGGGGCGAGCCGGTCGTAAGGCACCTGGAGCAGGTCGAAGGCTTCCATGGAGAGGATGTTGAGGCCAGTGCCTCCGTCGATGAGGATTCTGGTGACTGTGATACTGCTGATGGTGGGCGTGCACAGCAAGGGGAGCACGCCTGCGCCGACCGTCGTCTTGGGGTGATCCCTGGAGTCGAAGGTGATGTCGATCTCAGGCGCCGCCCGGCCCGAAGGAGCCTCCCGCCGTGGCTGGGCGGCCCCCATCTGCCGGAAGAATTGCTTGACGTGGCGGCCTGAGGCCGGCGCCTGCGACCCACCGAGGATGGCCGCAATGGCATGGGGCGCCGGTGCCGCGAAGCGCGCGGCGAACTAACTGCGCAGCTCCTCCCAGGAGGCCACCGACAACTCCGGCAGGCTAAGCATCCAGGAACGTGGCACGCCCATGAGAGCCATGGGGAGCCAGTTCGCCATAACCTTCTCATCGCCGCCAACCGCCTCGATGCTTAGCTCATACAGGTGAAGGAACTCTGCGGGGTTCCCTGCGCCGTCGTACCATGGGGGCAGCGTCGGCCTGAACTTCAGCGGCCACCGCACCTATCGTAAGGCGGGGGAGAAGGCCCGGTGGCCCGCCGCGGCTCCGAGCGCGCACAGCGGCTCGGCGGGCGGGGCGGCGTCAGCCATGGGAGGCGTGCAGTGTGAGCGGCGCGTGGTTGATGAGAGGGGTAGAGCTTCGACACGCCCCTACCTCGCGTGCCAAATGTCGGATTCAGGGCTCCGCAGACCCAAAGAAGGTTCGAACTCTGGGGCGTGTGCGAAGAACTCAACCTATCCAACCAACCAACCCGTCGCCCCACAGCCTAGCTCGAAGAACAAGGAAGAAGGCGGACATGGCAGTTTACCCAGGTTCGGGACACCTTGCGGTGTAAGACCCTACTCCTGCTTTGTGGTGGATTTGCCTCACGAGGGGTTGTGGATGAACTAGTACAAGGGATGAACAAGCTCGCGAGGTCTGCTCTTGTCCGGATTGAATCGATCCCCTCTATGGTGGTGGCTAGCCTATACTTATAGCGGCCTCGGTCCTTTTCCTCCAAAACGAAGGCGGGAAGGGATCCCACAGTGGCCAATTTGAAAGGGGACAAGTAGTACATCTTATCCTGACGAAAGGTGGTCTTCACCTGCAAAGCTTCTGGTCGTGACGCCGCGGTGGGCTCGGCGATGACATGCGTCCTGCCGTCCTGGTGGTCTTGGTCTCATTGCACTAGAATGGAAACCTTTGCCTGATTCCTCGGGAACCCACGCCTGCGCTTGCCTCCTTAGCACCAAAGAGGAAACTGTCCCCTCTGCTCCCGCTGGCGCCCGCCTGGCCTTGGTCGTCATGGCTTGCGTCACCGCAACCTCATGAGGTTGGATACATGCATAGAAATCTCCGCTCCTCAGGAGGCAGCCTGGGAAGGCCGCTCCCTTAGGAGGTCTTGGTGCTGTCTGCCTCACGAGGCTTGGCCCCTCGCGAGGGTCTTGTCTTGTTGGTGTTGAAACTAGGCCATACGAGGCCGTCGATGGAGCCTCGCCGTGGGCCGCAGGCAGACAAGTCTGGGTACCCTGGTTCCCAGAACGCCGACAGTCGAAACATAATAACCGTGTGTTATCAAACAGAAAAAACCTGCAGGCGGGTAGATATTTTTGAGAGGGGAAGCCTCGTGGTGCCCAATGTACTGTGCGGATGTGCGTGACAGGGGCACCGGCGTGGCACATGGTTAGTGTGAGTGAACCGTGTCTGTTGCATCATCCGACTTGTCTAATGTTCATAAATTTGGCGAAAATGACGCGGGAAAGGGTCAGAACACGAACACACTTGCATGTGGACCAAATATATGTATGAAAAGGGTGGTTCGATGTTCAAATACCAAATGCAACTTCGATGTGGCACCTATCTCACAAAGCGCACGGTATTGCTTGCCCCCCTCGTGTCGGCAGGAGGGGAATCCTAAGCTGTGAACGCATGCCCCCCACGGAGGTTCACCTAGCAAAGTGCGAAGTAGCAGCCCCCCATCACACACACACACACACACACACACACGCGCGCGCGCGCGCGCGCGCGCGCGCACACACACACTTTCAGTCGGCGGGCCGGAGAGGGCATCTCACCAAGATATATCGTAAAACGGACCAAGAATAATCCACCTTGGTCGTACAACCTCTCTCTTGTTGTTGGTCAAAGTGATGGCCGTCCATGCGACCCCAGAGATGGGCTAGCTCGCCAATAATCATGCAAGTAGCTAGTCCCCGAAGACAACCACTGCCTGCACGTGGCCCAAACATATGTATGGAGAGGTGTTGATGTTTGAATACACAATGGAACAACTTTGATGTGGCACCGTGCTTTCGAACCAGAAGTCCCCACACGGAGCGAGGGTTAGTTGACGATGCATATGTATGTCACACCACACTTCGAGCCGATGACGGGGATTCATGCATGCATGCGTGCATAGTATGCGCTCAAACTTAATTAGGTCTGAATCTCACCATGACCTATACTACGATAACATGAACCAAAGGAAGAATCCGCCATGGTAACCTATCTTGTTGTCAGTCAAAGTGATCATGGATGTCCACGCGGGCCCACGAATATATAGGCTTGTCACCGATAACCACGCGAGGGAGTGTATCATTCGAAGACAACCACTACATGCATATGTATGGAGGTGATGCGTGCATGCATGTTTGAATACCATTCACAACATTGATGTGGTGCGTGCGTCGAAAATCGTACAGTCCCCACACAGAGTGAGATCGGTTCATGACGTGTCGTGGTACTAGCCACTTCGACTCGATGGGAGGGATTCATGCGTACACATGCATGTGTGTGCTCAAACTGTATCATGTCATCCCAGACCTATATATATACCGTATTACAAACAAAAAAATAATCCCCTCCTAAGTCAAATTAACCTCTCTCATTGTCAGGCAAAGTAGTGATGGACCAAGCAGGCCCACAGATGGAAAGCATCGATATCACTGATAACCGCGTGAGTGGGTGCGAGAGGACAACCACCATCGTTTTGCATGTGGGCCAAACATATGTTGAATACCCAAAATGCACAACTTTGATGTGGCACATGCCTCGAAAACCATAAAGTCCCCACACAGAGCGATGTTCATGAAGCGTACTACATATGATGGTCCCCTTCCCCCTCTTCGACGCATACTATATGATCCTACCGTAATACAACCCAAAAAGAATCCTTCTTGATGGTGAAATTAATTAACCTCTCCCGATGTAGGTCAAAGTGATGCATGCATCGACGATGACCTCGCGGGCCCACAGATGGAACCATCACACATGAGTGTCCTAGGATAACCACCGCCTGCATGCATGTGGCCCAAAGAGGTGTTGTGTGATGTTTGAATAGCCAATTCACAACTTTGATGTGGCACGTGCCTCGGAAACCGAAAAGTCCCGACACTGAGTGAGGTGTACTTGTTCACGGACGCGTACGTATAGTATATATGCTAGTCCCCTCCCACCTCTTCGACGCGTACTATATACTCCCACCATAACACAAACAAAAAATATTCTACCTTGCTGGTCAAATTAACATCTCTGCCGGCTGTTGGTCAAAGTGATGGACGACAACCTCGCGGGCGCGCAGAAAGCGTCACACGCGAGTGTGTGTCGTGTAGGACAACCACCGACTGCATGTGGCCAAAACATGTATGTATGAAAGGGTTGTGTAATGTTTTAAATAATGAATTCACGACTCTATTATGGCACCTGCCTCACAAAATGGCCACACGATGGCTCATGACTCGTAGTGTACTGCCAGCCACCCCCACCCCCCAGACACACACACACACACACACACACACACACACACCGCATCCACCGCAACTACGATGTATGTTAAATTTTCCCACGGTGAACATAAGTTACCAAAGGAGGGATGTTTTAATTTTGAAAAAAAACAGAGATCATTAAGACGTTTTAGTACATTGATTGATTTTCTAGGGGTATAATGTGCAAAAATCAAATTTGAGCTACATGCACACGTGACAATGCACTTAAATGGATTGGAAAAACACATGTGTCTCACTGGGTGCATGTTTACTCCCCGTGCAAGAAATTTCTAACATTGAGAATCTTGATTTTTAAATTCTAGTACATCCAAAACTTATTTGAAATTCATGAAACTTATCGTGTTGTCATATCGACACCAATACAAAGTGGCATTGTACTATTTTTTGTCAAATTTGAGACCAGTTTTGATGTAATCTTTATCTTCTTACAAACAGGAGATTATTAATAATTGGGAACCAATATCGCAAATGGATTATTTATTCGAACCGTGGGCGTTAGACCAACAATGGATATGTGCCATGCTTCGGTTAAGCAATAAAGCGGCAGCATTAATCATCAAAATAGAAAAACAATATACGTGCCGCCACGCGACCCCTATGCCTTGCGAGCAGGCGTGAGTTGACGGGACGCATGCGACCAGTCCGCCGCGCAGGCAGACCGGGAGCCGTGCGTGCAGGTGTGTGAATTGATGGGAGGCGTGCTCGCTGCGCAGCGTCATCGAGAGGTGTGCGAGTAGCTGTGTGAAATTACGGTAGGCATGCCAGCAGTCCACTGCGCAGGCTCACCGGGAGGCGAGCCAGCGGTTTGACCGCCGCCCGCCTCTCTCCCACTACTCCATATTAATCGCATGCCCGAGCGGCCACACCCCCATCTTCGCCGCACACACAATCCTCTCTCTCCGCCTGCATCCTCGACGCCGCTCTTAGTCCTCACTGCCGTCTGTGTATGAGGATGCCGCCGAAGCGCCCCATTGGAGGGAGTGCCGATGCCGGTGTCGTGGGAACGATTCCGACAATAATAAGGGATAGGATAAAGGAGCATGATCTATCGAGATGCATATTGTAACACCCCAAAAATTTAATCATGTTTTTACTAAATAAAATTTCTCCAGAATTAAAATTTTGAATTTTTACTTGGTCTTTTATTAATTTCAGAACCATTTTCTGTTTCTGATTTTCAAAATTCTTCCCTCCATATAGAAACTTTTGGAAATAATATTGTGCCTTTGGTAGTTTTCTCAAATCATCTCAATTACATTTTAATAACAGAAAGAATTTTTTCAGTATAAAAATTTGCCCAAAACAATTCTTTTAATAGCTTTTTCAATATTTTAAATGCCTCTATTGCACTACAACCATTTTAAATAATTCTTTTTAAATCCCACAAAAATTATTGGAGGTCATGTGATGCCTATATACCACTTTTATGCAAAAATCCAACTTGGTCCTTTGAAAATTTTGAGTGAAACAATCCATTTTCAATTCTGTCCAGTATTTGAGTTTCTACTACAACCACTATTTTCCTTGATCTATTAATTCTGAAATTTTTCCCACTTACTGTCCTTCCAACCAAACCCTTAAGTCCAAAAGATCAGCTCAATTTGCATTTTGAAAGTCCACCAAATATCCTCCTTTAGTTTCTGTCCAGCAATGAATTCTGTTAAAACTTGCATTAGAAAGTATCTCTTTTTGCCAAAACAACTCCACCATCATCTATACCCACTAAGGAGACACCATCCTGGTAATTTTCACACTCAACAAATTCCCCTAGGTCCCCCTGGCATTCTGCCAAACACCTTGCAGGCATGACAGAATTTGGCTACCTATCAAAACTACATTAGGGACTTGATCCTCCTGACAAACAACCATGTCTACCAACCTTGACATCCTCGGTGCTCCACTCCTGTTAAGTTCCTCTTGCAACAAGCCCCTCTAGAGACCTCTGGCATTACATCGAGCATGCTGCGGGCATGTCCAGAGCGCAAGCAGCGCGCCCGAACCGCAGCCGCTAGCGCCCGAGCCACTGCCGAGCCCCTGCGCCTCTGCTGCTACCTCCCCTAGCTGCTCCACACGCCCCAGCCTGCCACCCGCACTAGCTGCACCCTCCCCCGTGTCTCGCCTTGTCGTCTGACACTGCCCAACGCTGCAATGCAACGGCCGCCGCCGCAAGCCAACTCGGGGACGGCATCGACCGAACCACCTGGAACCCCCTCGAGCTCGCCAGCGCAACCTAGCTCTAATTGCCTACCTCCCGAAGTCAGCCGCCCCTCAACTACCTCACCGCCGTGCACGGTTTGCCATGAATGGCAACCGCCACCTTGGCCATCTTCGGGAAGCCACCACACCGACCACCCCGCGCTATTTAAACCTCCTCGAGCTCACCCCACTCTTCTGTATCACTCCTCCCATTCCCTGCGAACCACCAGGAGCGACCAGATGACCGGGAATGGCCATCTTCTCCATCTCCAGTGGTCATGGCCACCGCAACCTCTCCATCGACTCTACCGCAACCATGGCCTCCCCACCCGGGATTTCTTCACCAATGAACTCCTAGAACACTCGCGAATCCATCCCCGCCTCCAATTCCACCGGAGAAGCACCGTAGGCGAAAGCCCTCTTTGGGCCGATGCCACCATCCGCCGGGATTGCAACCACTGGGGCTCCGAGGATCGCCGGAGTCCGCGGCCTAGCTCCACGGGGTCGCCAGGACCTCCCGAGCTCGTGGATGGCCTCGGCCTCCTGAATGACGCAGCCGTCCACCGAGAGTCCTCGCCGGCGTGCCTCTCCTATTTAGCCGGAGAAGATGATGGAGTTGGCGCCGGTGTTGACGCAGTCAAATCTGACTGGTGGGCCGCAGGGCCCACCGTCAGTGGCTGGGGGTCACGCCAGGATGGTTAAGTGGAGGCGGTTTTATTTGAAGACGCTTTCGGCTTCGGAAAGTGTATTCAAGGTTGTCCCGTTTTCCCTTTAGGGAAGATGTAAAGCTCCAGAATACGCCTTCCTTATCTGGTAAGCGTATTCTATTAGAAGGCGCCGGCTGATTTGAACCCAGGGGCCTTCTAGCAATTACTTCTTTCACAGGAAGGTCCCTTAACTTAAAACTATCAATACTTTTTATCTCTAACTCCAAATAAATTGATTCTTTTTCTGTTATTTTTCATTTTTCATCTAGTTTATTTTAGTATTTATTTCAAAAATATTAGAAACACTTTTAATACTGTTTTAGAACTATGTGGTGATTTAAATTATTTTGAAAATAGGAAATGGAGGGAAATGATTGTTTTCAAAGTTTGTGAAGCGTACCCAACACTTCTGCATGCTCAAGGCAAGCATCTTGAACACTTGATATGGTGATTGCATGGTTAAATATTTGCAAGAAGTAATTGAATCATGCATATATTGAATTCAAATTTTTGCATGCATATAGAGTTGGCATGTTTCATCATACCGTGCATGTGTGCTTGACATGGCTAACTTGCAGGAGCAGGCATAAGAGAAAGACCGTTACCGGCAGAAGGGTGATCACGTTGGAGCGTGATCATGCCTTGTTTTTGTGCATGTTGGAGCATGCAAGGGTTGTGGCCCTGTTGGTATTGCTGTTAAAAGAATACCTTGTTGTGTTAACCGTTGCAGGAAACTTAATGCCTCCTGAGTCGACCATAGATTGAGTCTTGTTCCGGTAACCCCATACTTGTTTCGTGCTGCCACAGGTTCCTGCCACAGGTAGGGTATGGTTCAGTAAGTTGATAACCCCTTTCCGTGCACACACCGTACAGAGGGCCACGATGAGGGTTTCCCAGGGATCCGGGACTAAATCCTGTCATCGGGTCAGGGGGCATGGGTGTTTCCAGTTGTGACTGAGAGGGGGGCACCCCTTGTAATCCACGCGTATTAATAGTGATCCCATGCAGGACGTTGGTCTCTCCGTCTTAGAGTTTTTCTTGAACGATGCCTTGGGTGATTCCTGGCATCCGGAAAGTTAATCTGGTGTGTGTTGGTCAGGTGTGTTTTCAACCCAAAGACCGTAATGGGAATTAGTCAGTGTCACGGTACTGACTAAAGAAATCCTTTACTTGTGGGTAAAGAGCACACCCTCTGCAAAGTTTAAACCTATTCGAATAGCCGTGTCCGCGGTTAAGGGCTACAGTCTGGGTTGGTCAAGTGTCGGTCTTAGTGTCGGTCTTCGAAGGAAAATAATTAAATTGAGCCTGAATTATTTTGCGGAATAATTATTGTCACCCTGTTGCTACCATGAATATTTTTTTTGCTTATTAAATATTATTATGGTTATGCATAATATTGAGGACTAACCCGTATCTCTTATTTTGAATTTTTCCTGAGTGTCTCAGGGGCTGGCTAGACTACCCCGGGCACTCAATTTTATTTTCAAGAATTCTCGTGGCGTCCCTCAAGTTAACAGGCGGTTTATCACGCCACTACTCTTGTGGACACCCGATTGGCATTTCTCTTCAAGTCCGACCGTGGCGTCACTTGACACCCGACTGGCATTTCTTTTCAAGACCTCTCGTGGCGTCGCCTGAGTTCTCGGATGGTCCTGTCTCGTCCGATTTCTCTTTTAGACACCCGACTGGCATTTCTTTTCAAGACCTCTCGTGGCGTCGCCTGAGTTCTAGGATGGTCCTGTCTCGTCCAATTTCTCTTTTAGACACCCGATTGGCATTTCTCTTCAAGACCTACCGTGGTGTCACTTGACATCCGACCGGCATTTCTTTTATTTTGTTTCCTTTGACTTTCCTTGTTTATCACTAACAATTTTATATGTTTGCATATGCTAATATTTTATCATGCCATGAATTAATTCCTGTCAGTAGGCTTTAAGTCCATCATGAGCATTTGCATAAAGTGTAGTTCATGATGATCATATAATTTAATTGTTGCATTCGGTATATCTTTTGTTCATGATGTTTGCGAGTACATTCCAATGTACTCATAGGCTTGTCCCTGGCTATTTACTTGGCTAGGTCAGGAGTTCTACGAGGAGTACCACAGCGATGTCCGTGTGGAGCCTAGGATGGCAGCCATGCGGGATAGGAATTATCCAGGTCAGCCGTTCCTGTGGGAATGGAGCCCCATCGACGTTGGAGAACCACGAGTCGCTTCCGTCATCCACCACCAGAGTCACTGTTGTATCATTAGACCTGTATGGTCTTGTATCCAATTCTTGTAATTGCTTGGTAATCTGTAACAAGGATGTGTCCACCAGTAACGGTAATCCTGGGCTGGTGATGACACAAGGGGTTAATTTCTGGGATATCGTGTCCCGGCCCCGGCACATATGGGTGACACGGTGGTTTTAGCGAGTTCGGGCCTCTCGCGATGGAGATAACAGCCCTACGTCTCGTGCTCTGGAGAAGCTTTGTTTTATCTGAGTATGTATCCGTAGATTACAATGTGTGTGTGAGAGAGGAACCGATCCCCATGCCTGAGCTAAGTCCTGAGACTAATGGCGAGAAAGCCAAAGGAGAAGAATGAGAGCCGAAAAAGCCCCAAGTCTAGTGGTGGGGGTGGCTTATATAGAGTGCGCCACCCCCTCACCTCCTATGTTACAAAGAGGGGCATAAATGCCATAATGTCAGCCCACTACGAAACCTCCACTATGATAATGATGCTCCGACTGCCTTGTCGACTGTTTGGTCTTCGCATATCCGAGTGAGCCATACGACCGAGTGGTTGACTGTCTTCCGAGTGGACGGTACATTGATATGTCCGAGTGGATAGTACGTTTGTATGAGATTTATCTGGACCCACATGCTGTGTGGACCCCATGCTTTATGATATCTTGACCCTTCGTGGGCCTACCTATTACGTGTATCCCCAACATTAGCCCCTGAATCGGTTGAGATTTTGCAAAATGAGTTTGTGAAAGACACAATTTGGCCCGAGTGATTACGGAAATACTCGGTACCTGTCATCGTGCTTTCAGACAACCAAGGTTTGAACAAAATCTCAATGGATTCTGGCACTGTGCTTCTCGACTGATCTGGGGTAAGTGCCCATGAGGAGCAACTTGGTGACATTCGTTCATCTCTCAGAAGAGGTTAACTCGTGATCTGAGTATGGGTGTGTCATTAAATTTGGGCAACAATATTGACACATGGACTGCTCTCTCGGAGCGATGCCATTCTTATCCCGGAGGAACATCAATACGAGTCGGTTCTAGATCCAAACTTGTGAGTTTCACACTTTGAGTCCTAGAAGAAGGCTCAAAACAGGTCCACGGAGGAGCGTTAAACTCACCTTGTTGGAATTTTTTTTGGTAGTCGACGGGAGTCTTAGAACTTGTTTGTATGTTGTTCGTCACTCGGACCGGTCAGGCCGTACCGAGTGGAGATTACTCCAGTGGGGGCATGCTGAGTGCACCCACTGGGTGTAGTCCCCGAGACCGCCGTCGACTGCGGGCAGTCGGCGGGGGTCTGAGAGAACTAAAAATCTTCTTAGTTGGTACTGATTGAAATTGTTCCTCTCCGACTCGGAGGTCAAGTAGTACTTGAGGATCTGGTATTGGTCAAGCTTGTCCCGCCTCGACTCGGTAGTCGGTTGTAGTCTATAGGGTTTGTTGCACTTGAATGTTGGTGTTGGACTTGACCGAGCAAAATGTTTCTTTCTGAGTTCTCTTCCAGTGGGGGCACGCTAAGTGCACCCACTAGGTGTAGTCCCCGAGCCTCTGTCGGACTAGATGAGTCTGGCAGAGGGTTTAAGTCTCCTGGTAAGCCTCCATGCAGTCGACATGGCAAATATCTTTTAGTCTGAAATTGAGTCAATCAGATGGAGTGCCGGTTTCACCCTTTTGCATGAAAGGGGTATTTGTCTGAGTGGACGTGCTTCCCGACTGATCGGGGTATGTTGAGTGCGAGGAAAAACTTGGTGGCACTCGTATATATCCCGGAGGAGATAGACTAGTGGTCCGATGTGGACGCGCCATGAAACCCGAGCGGCGAGGCTAGCGCGTGGACCGACTCTCCGGAGAGAGGCCACTCATTATCCCGGGGGAACACTAGCACATGCCATCTTCGAGTCCAAGTTTGTGAAACTGACGCCTTGGAACCTAGAAGAAGGACCAAGTGTATCCGTACAGGAGTGAAGATTTTACCCTTTAGCATGAATGGGGTATTTGTCCGAGTGGACGTGTTTCCTGACTGATCGGGGTATGTTGACTGCGAGGAAAAACTTGGTGGCACTTGTATGTCTCCCGGGGGAGATAGACTAGTGGTCCGATGTGGACGTGCCATGAAACCCGAGTGGCGAGGCTAGTGCGTGGACTGACTCTCCGGAGAGAGGCCACTCATTATCCCAGGGGAACACCAGCACATGACATCTCCGAGTCCAAGTTTGTGAGACTGACGCCTTGGAGCCTAGAAGAAGGCCCAAGTGTATCCGTAGAGGAGCGTCTTTTTCACCCTTTTGCAGTCCTGAAGATGACTCCAGGTAATGATTTGGGCGATCGTCCGAGTGGACGGTGCTACCCTCATAGATCTTCGGCGGACCAAGCATGTATGGTCAGAAAAATATTCCTGATGTGATCAATAGATTGATCAAATGGGCGTAACCCCTGAGGGTGGCACGACCCATGGCTGGGCGGAGCCCCCGAGTGATGCTCGAAAGAGGTATGCTTGCTACAGATTGCGATATGAGGTTTGATCATATGAGTAACTTAGTCGCTCCCATGTTAGGGGTGTGGTGGTGAAGACATGTCCAACTGATGGTGATGCGCGGGGCGGCCGAGGGGCGAGGATGGGTACAACCGAGTGGCGACGCGCGTGGCGGCCGAGCGGTGAAGACATGCACAACCGAGTGGCGACGCGCGTGGCGGCCGAGTGGTGAAGACGTGCACAACCGAGTGGCTACGCGCCGGGCGGCCGAGTGGTGAAGACGTGCACAACCGAGTGGCGATGCGCGGGGCGGCCGAGTGGTGAAGACGTGCACAACCGAGTGGCGACGCGCGGGGCGGTCGAGTGGTGAAGACGTGCACAACCGAGTGGCGACGCGCGGGGCGGCTAAGGCGAAGGCGTGTGCCACCGAACGGCGAAAATGGTCCTCGGAGGAGTTAGTCGGATGCTTTCGAAGTTGATGCAGTGATGAGGTCGGTGTAATGTGGTTGCGGTGCGAGAAGACCGGTGTGCCAACTGATTCTGAGTAGGAATGGAGATGGCGCGCAGAGCGTCTGAGTGATCATGCAACTTAACGAAGAGGCGGGTCCGAGTGCACTCGTTGAAGTGAAGGATCTGACTGGTGTCGAAGTACTCGACCACTCAGGAGAGTGTGATTCTGAATGAGCTGCAGCCCCCGAGTGTGGCGTAGCCCCCGAGCATACTATAGGATTCGACCGCGGTCCTGTCGGAACACAATTAATATAGTTTTGAATGGATAAATTGTAATTCATCGAGTCGGACTCGGGTAAAGGTGAGGAGGAGCTTCCGAGTGATGCTCGAAAAAGGCAAACTCACAAAGGAGTGAAGTGTGCAGTTTGATTACAAAAGTGACTTATCTGTCTCATGCTTGACGAGGTCTATATCATTGATACGATGAAGAGGATTCCACAGAGGGGTCGGCCGGATGTGTTTGAAGTCAACAGAGCGACAAGGTCGGTGTTGTGGTGCGCTAAGACCGGTATGGTGACCGAGTCTGAGTAGTGATGAAGTTGGCACATAGGGCCGTCGAGTGGTCACGTAACTTGTGTATGAAAAATAGCACAAGCCAACGTAATAATTTCTCGAGGAGATTTGATGTGTGCTGAAATAATTTGTGTGAATAACACCCATAGACACCCGCTGGGAGTGCAAGGGGCTTGCTGGTTAACCAGCAAGAGTCTGAAAGAGCGAAGGATCCGTTCGAACTTGTCGAAGTGAAGGATCCGACTGAACTCGTTGGAGTACTGGCTCAAATAAAACGGAAGTGTAGTGTTTCGACTGAGTTGCAGTTCCAGAGGACCGATGCAAACTCGAAATGAAGAACACATGGTGTTCGTGAATGATGTATGCGAAAAAATGGAAGTTGGACTCGGGAGTCACATAACCAGTACTAAGCAAGTATGTGAAAATAAGCAGCCGAGCGTAGAGGTACACTCAGTGGCGTGGCCTCCGAGTGAACGTGATGTGTGAATTACAGGATACTCGGGAACGCGGAAATAACATAATGTAGTGCATGTAGAATGACTTAGCTGTCTGAAGGCGCATGAGTGCCCGAGTGGTGAAGATGTGTTCAACCGATGGCAATGCGCAGGGCGGCCGATTAATGTAGATGTGTCTCACCGAGTGGAGACGCGCGGGGCGGCCGAGTGGCGAGGATGTGACCAACCGAGTGGCGACACGCGGGGCAGCCGAGTGGTGATGAGGTGACCAACCGAATGGCGACGCGCGGGGCGGCCGAGTGGTGATGAGGTGACCAACTAATTGGCGACGCGCGGGGCGGCCGAGTGGTGATGAGGTGACCAACCAAGTGGCGACGCGCGGGGCAACCGAGTGGTGATGAGGTGACCAACCGAATGGCGACCCGCGGGGCGGCTGAGTGGTGATGAGGTGACAAACCAAGTGGCGACGCACGGTCGGCCGAGTGGTGATGAAATGACCAACCGAGTGGCGACGCGCGGGGCGGCCGAGTGGTGATGAGGTGACCAACCGAGTGGTGACGCGCGGGGCGGCCGACGATGCACAGGGCGGCCGAGTGGTGATGAGGTGACCAACCAAGTGGCAACGCGCGGGACGGCCGAATGGTGATGAGGTGACCAACCGAATGGCGACGCGCGGGGCGGCCAAGTGGTGATGAGGTGACCAACCAAGAGGCGACGGCGGCGGGCCGAGTGGTGATGAGGTGACCAACCGAATGGCGACGCGCGGGGCGGCCGAGTGGTGATGAGGTGACCAACCGAATGGCGACGCGCGGGCGGCCGATGTGGTATTGAGGTGACCACACCAAGTGGCGACGCGCGGGGCGCCGAGTGGTGATGGGTGACCAACCGAGTGGCGACGCGCGGGCGGCCGAGTGGTGATGAGGTGACCAACCAAATGGCGACGAGCGGGGCGGCCGAGTGGTGATGAGGTGACCAACGGAATGGCGACGTGCGGGGTGGCCGAGTGGTGATGAGGTGACCAACCGAGTGGCGACGCGCGGGGCGGCTGAGTGGTGATGAGGGACCAACCGAATGGCGACGCGCGGGGCGGCCGAGTGGTGATGAGGGTGACCAACCAAGTGGCGACCGCGGCGGGCCGAGTGGCGACGCGGGGGCGGCCGAATGAGTAGACGCTCCCACGGAGTGGCGACGCTCGGGGCGTCCGAGTGAGTAGACGCGTCCCGCGGAGTGATGATGCGCCGTCATAAGTTAACGCTCCCGCAGTACGATGCGCGGGCGTCCCGAGTGAATTAGATGCGTCCCGCGGAGTGGCGACGCATGGGGCGTCCGAATGATGAAGACGCATCCAACGGAGTGACGATGCGCGGGGCGTCCGAGTGATGAAATCGCAGTAGACGCGTCCCGTGGAGTGACGATGCGCGGGGCGTCCGAGTGAAGTAGACGCGTCCCGCAGAGTGGCGACGCTCGCGGCGTCCGAGTGAAGCAGACGCGTCCCGCGGAGTGACGATGTGCGGGGCATCCGAGTGAAGTAGACGCGTCCCGCAGAGTGATGATGCGCGGGGCGTCCGAGTGATGAAGTCACAGTAGACGCGTCCGGCGGAGTGACGATGCGCGGGGCGTCCGAGTGAAGTAGACGCATCCCGTAGAGTGACGATGCGCGGGGCGTCCGAGTGAAGTGGACGCGTCCCGCGGAGTGATGATGCGCAGGGCGTCCGAGTGATGAAGTCGCAGTAGACGCGTCCCGTGGGGTGACGATGCGCGGGGCGTCCGAGTGAAGTAGACGCTTCCCGCGGAGTGACGACGGTCGGAACGTCCGAGTGAAGTAGACGCGTCCCGCGGAGTGACGATGCGCTGGGCATCCGAGTGACGGGTAGCCGAATGTCCTTGATCTTTTCTTCTGATTGGTTGTGGATGACGTTTCCTTTGATTTCATCTCTGTTTGAGTGCCGAATCTTTTCTTCCGAGTCGCTGTCGATGACGTTTCCTTTGCTTTCATCTCTGTCGAGTGCCGAGGAGGGAGAGCGGAGCTACTCGGTGCTGGGGCCACGAAGATGCTCTTTTGCTGCTGGATCGAAACGCCCCAATGCCTTGATGTATTGATGTAGGAGTTACACACGTCCAGAATCATGGCTCATTCACGGCATGCAATAACTCTGGCTCAATTAACGCCAACGCCTGCTGCATGCAATGGCAGTTTTCTTCTTTTGGCAGCGCACTAATTGTCATTGATTTGTCAATCAAAATAATTTCCTTTCTTCTCCTTCTATAACGTGCATGCAAGTGGGATATGCTATTAGAGGAGTCTGCATGCATGCGTGCCAAATGCAAGCCCAGCCGCCGAGTGATTGACGCCGGCGAGAGGAGGTGGCCGTGCGTGGGGGCGTCGTAGACGAGGCTGGAGACGACGCGGCGGACCGCGCCGGAGGGTGTTTGTACGAGCTCGCCGACGGCGCCGTAGACAAGGCCGGAGACGACGCGGCGGACCGCGCCGGAGGGCGTTTGTACGAGCTCGCCGACGGCGTCGTAGACGAGGCCGGAGATGACGCGGCGGACCGCGCCGGAGGGCGTTTGTACGAGCTCGCCGACGGTGTTGTAGACAAGGCCGGAGACGAAGTGGCAGACTGCGCCGGAGGGCGTTTGTACGAGCTCGCCGACGGTGTCGTAGACGAGGCCGGAGACGACAGGACGGACCGCTCGCCGGTGGTCGTTTGTGGTGGTTGCCATTGATGATGATCCTATGAGAAGGCACGAAATGGGGAACGACTTGTCCTTTTCTCTTCTTTTCTGCTTCATGAGCGATCATGCATGGGTGTGTCTGATCCTACAGGAGCAAAATACAAACTCATTGTTAGACAATTTATTGTAAAAAGATTAGATTGAATGGATACTTCCCTGATCCTTTTGTTTGTACGAATGGCGCAATGGCCAGACATCCAGCGGCCAATTTCTCTGGCATGGTCGTTGATCCGCTGCCGAAGACTGAAGAAAAAACCATTTGCATCATGGCTCAATAGATGCCATGCCCCACGGTGGGCGTCAACTGTCGTGGGAACGATTCCGACAATAATAAGGGATAGGATAAAGGAGCATGATCTATCGAGATGCATATGGGTGACACGGTGGTTTTAGTGAGTTCGGGCCTCTCGCGGTGGAGATAACAGCCCTAAGTCTTGTGCTCTGGAGAGGCGTTGTTTTATCTGAGTATGTATCCGGAGATTACAATGTGTGTGAGAGAGAGGAACCGATCCCCATGCCTGAGCTAAGTCCTGAGACTAATGGCGAGAAAGCCAAAGGAGAAGAATGAGAGTCGAAAAAAGCCCCAAGTCTAGTGGTGGGGGGTGGCTTATATAGAGTGCGCCACCCCCTCACCTCCTATGTTACAAAGAGGGGCATAAATGCCATAATGTCAGCCCACTATGAAACCTCCACTATGAGAATGATGCTCCGACTGCCTTGTCGACTGTTTGGTCTTCGCATATCCGAGTGAGCCATACTACCGAGTGGTTGACTGTCTTCCGAGTGGACGGTACGTTGATATGTCTGAGTGGATTGTACGTCTGTATGAGATTTATCTGGACCCACATGCTGTGTGGACCCCATGCTTTATGATATCTTGACCCGTCGTGGGATTACCTGTTATGTGTATCCCCAACAGCCGGCGCTGCGAAAGCACCGGAGCATGGCGTGAAGATGGAGACAGAGGTTGCCGTCGCCGTCGCCACCGTCGAGGTCTCGCTGCACCCTAACGTCGTCGACAGCGTCGTGCTTCCATAGCCGGAGCCGGAGGTCCACACCGACTCCGGCGACGACCCCGGTGATAACTCCGCCGACGACTCCGACGACCACTCCGGCGATGACTCCGATGACAACGGACAACCGGTTAGTCATCTATACCCATTTATGTGTCAAATACATCCTAGGGTTTCTCTGGTTACTCCTGCCTCCCCCTTTTTGAAATAGAAATCCTATGGTTATGTTCTCTCAATCCATGAAATCTGAGTAAGTTTCGTTAGATCCGTGTAGTGTATTGATTGTTTGAATGGTCGAAATGATAAGTGATTAGTTATTTCATCTGTACAAATGATTTTTGCTAATAATCCGACTAGGGTTAGTGTTTCGTGCTAATAATTCCTAGCCAGGGCTTGACAATTGATTTTTGAATGACCTAAATATATGTTTGTGCCATTTTTTTTTCAAGATTGGTCTGTACATAGACGACTGTGCTTAAAAATCGAACCATAATCTTCGAATATGTCTAAAAAATAGCCATAAAATCCATAAACTCCTAATCCTACTTTACGGCATGTAAACATTGATTTGATGCCAAATTTTGGCAACTGCCAAATGTTCGCTAGAGATTAGTTTATAAACATTAATTTGACGCCACATTTTTTTTTACTATATGTATAGGTGCTATCTGACGATGTCAACAGCGAGGATGAAGATGGCCAGAGGAGGTACAAGAGGCAAATCCTCAGGGAGCTTTATGCAGGAATGCATAACAGGCGTATTAGGACCTGGGACGGCGGCTATCGATGCCCATTTTGCAACCAAAAGCTTCATGACGCGTATCAAAGTGTTCTGGCGCATGCAAGAGGACGAGCCGTTGGCTCCTTCAGGCAGAAGTATTCTCGTAGGGTGGCGCACGCCGCGTACGCCGAGTACCTGGAGAAGCTTCAGGATCGTGCCGGCAGATGAGATGAGATGTGAGATCGAACTATGTACGCTTGAGTATGCTTAATGACGGTTGAACTATGTACTTATGCTTGAACTATGCTTGTGTACGGTTATTATCTTTGTCTGAGTATGTTTAATCTATGTTTACTTATGTCTAAATGTGGGATATGGATGCAATCAGTTCGGTTGATGGAATCTACCTCCGTCCTGGTTTATTGGTCCCCTTTGTAATTTGTGTTAAATCTTTGGTCAAAATTTGGCACAAATTACAAAGGGGACCAATAAACTAGGACGAAGGTAGTACGTCAATCACACACGGTTCCCAAAATTGGAACCGTGTGCAATGACTTTCATTATCCCTGTTACGTCAATCACACACGGTTGGCTCTAGCAAACCGTTGCCTCCGAAACTCTTTGTGGGACAAAAAACCCTCACCACCCAATTCAAAATAGAAAAAAGAAAACCCTCACCATCCCGACGTCACAAAAACCCTCACCCCGCCCGCCACCCCTCCGGTCCCCATTCACACCTGCACAAGCTCCTCCGCGTCTATGCATGGCACCGCCTATCACCGTGGCAACCACTTAGCTCGACGCCTGTCACCGCCGCCAGGCTGCCGGCAAACCCCACCGCATTTCGCCACTTCCGCTTGCCGCCGCCTATCGCCATCGACTTTCTCGACGCTGCTCGCGGTCGACCCAGCTCTGCCCGGTTGGGGAATCCGCCGTATTGAGGGTTTTTTCTCATGGAGAACAAGGTAACTAATTTAATGAGATATTATCTCATCTCTTATCCCAGTTCATCTGCCTCCTTTAATCACCCGGCCGAAATCACCCTGAATTCATTTTTATTCGAGCTGATTTGAGGATTTTCTTTCATTCATAGAGTGTACAGTGCACGGACACATCAGGACTTTGCGGCCTCGGCCAGACATCCATGGAGTTCCATCTCACCGTACCAGATGACTTGAGGATGCGCGCGGTATGTTCAATATCACCCTAAATCGGTTGGCATGGCCTACTTTCCTGAACATATACTATATATTGCTGCATTTGGATAAAAGGTGCCACATGCAGCATATACGTCAAAGGGGATTTTTTTCCTCTTCTTTCTATATTAGGCAAATTAATGATGTATTGTTCTTTCGATTACTCTCATATTTCCATGCCATCATGGTCACCCTATCTGTTTAATTATAGATTTTTGTCCTTTGATTTCAACTGCTGTACATGTCTTTCAATTTCGCCCATATTTGCATGTTACCATATTCTTTAACAATCCTACCATTTTCTGCAGTGCGTCCCTTGCTATGCAACAAAATATGCAGTACATAATCTTTCCCTTTACATAAATCAAGACTGCAGGGATGTCATACTGAACACAAACCATGGATTTACAATCGTTGCTTCTGTAAGACTTGATGAATGTGGTCACTCCTATTTTGCCAAGGGCCTTTGGACAGAAATTTCTAAGTTTTATGTACTGAAAGCTGGCACTAAAATTGCACTGCACATAAAAGAGCCTGGTCATGAGATATATGCTAACTTCCCCGACGATATCATCCGTCCAGACTTTATTTGAAGTAAGTGTTCTTTTCAAGTATCTACATGTTGACGTACCCAGCAATATCAAAGGAATTGTGTAGTATTTAAGCAAGCAATTGTTATTCTATTTTCTTACTCTATTCCTACCTACTAACTTCTAGTTACCAATACACTTTTCTATTGCCCTGTTTTAACTAAATATTCCTTGTACTCCCACTTCTATCAGAAAGAGCCGCTGTTGAGGAGACTCCGGAGGGGGAGAACAGGGCTGCCAACAAGCGGAGGAGGGTCGAGCAAGAACCGCAAGCGAGTCCAGCAGGCCTAGACTTCATCAGAAGCCTCCCCGATGATATGTTGACAGTCATCATCTCCCTCCTCCCAATCAAATATGCGGCGCGGACAACCGTCCTTTCCCGGCGGTGGCGCCCCCTATGGAACTCCACCCCTCTTGACCTCATCAACACCCACGAGCTCTGCCATGGCTATCGCAAAAGCTTGGATGCGTTCTCCCAGATCCTCGGCAGTCACCCTGGCCCAACCAGAGGCCTTAGCATGGGCAAGTTCCGTTCCAACGGCAAGGACCGAGCCAAGCTTGACGATTGGTTCCGATCCCACGGCCTAGATCAGCTCAACGAGCTCACTTTTGATGATGGGCATATGCGCTTGCTGCCAACGTCCGCGCTCCGCCTTGCGCCCATGCTGCGCGTCGCCAAGTTCAAGAACTACCATTCCCCCCTTAATGACGTGCCCGCTCTTATTCTACCACGACTGAAGCACCTCGATCTCATCGCAGTCTGCCTCCCAAACGGTGACATGGAGTGCCTACTCCATGGCTGTACTACACTCAAGTACCTTCGTCTTCAGGTGATCAATGGGTTGAGTAGCTTCCACATCACCTCCATGACTCTCCGGACTATTTATGTGTGTTGCTGGTGCTGCAAGAAGACATCACAAGATGTATACCACGGTATGGTCATTGAGGACACACCTTCACTTGAGAGATTACTTGTAGTTGATCAAGAAGGTCCAACAAGAATCAATGTCATTTATGGGCCAAAATTAACAGTGGTGGGCTACTCGTCTGACAAATACTCCGAACTTGTTATTGGATCCACACCCGTTCAGGTACAACAGCCGCCTTCTACCTCTCCTTCTAGAAATTAACATTATTTCTAATTTTCAAGATGAATGTTCATCTGTAATCCAGAAAATGATTCCGACAAACTTGACCCCAAAACTGCACACAGTGAAGGTCTTGGCACTAGAATCTATCGGCCCCAACCTGGACCAAGTTGTCAGTTTCCCAAGATGCTTTCCGTGCCTGGAGAAGCTATATATCGAGGTGATGTTCCTTTCCTGTTAAATGTTAACCATAAGGGAGTTCAATTTGTGACACCTTTTTCCAAGTTTACAATGACAATGTACTGCGATTTCTGAAGGATTTTTGGAGGATTTCAGTACATACATGTTTTCCCCCCATATTGTTTGCTTGATTCATATGGTTACAATCCATAAGCATTTCTCCTTTGGATTCATCTGTACTAGTTTTCTTAGGGAACTTTTCATCCACTCCAACCTCTTGTGAAGAAGGCTACATTTTTCTAGATTGTAATCAAATGCCCATGTTAATCATTTCGGATCGAAGATGGCACGTTAGTGCATTTTACAAATCCTGCAAACCAAATAGGCCTGTAGTAGTGTTCAAAACTGCATGTAGGCACTAACACGTTTTCTTCTTTTGCAGATAAGATTAGGCCCGATGGTGGATAATGTGATACAATATAACAATCACATCGAATGCCTAGATCTGCATCTCTCGGAAATTACTTTGAACTCCTACCGAGGGACCTTACCGGAGATTATATTCGCCAGGTTCTTTGTTGTCAGAGCAAGGGTGCTGAAGGTAATGAGGTTTGCCCTACATTTATTTCACAAAAATGAATGGTTTGTTGATCAGCGCCGGCGGCTGCGGCTGAATGGAATAGGCTCCGAAAATGCTGAATTTCATTTTGGAACTTCAGATGACAGAGTAATCAGAAGTCATCGTGTCAACCCCATACATGACTTCTTAGTGGCTGACCCATTTGCAAAAATTATGAGGTTTCGAAACCAGCCTTACAAGTGTAATATTAGTTTGAGCCTCTCTTATATCCATGTTTAGCGGATCAGCACGAGCGTTTGCAGCTGATGAGCTGAATTTCATTTCTAATATCAGTTTGAACCTTGTAATCTTCGAATTTGAGCCATATAACTCTGGAATTTGAACCTTGTAATATTTCGAGCTTTTGTGGTACAATCATTGAAATGGCATCATATGAGACTCGTATATTTGTAGCACAATTTTGACCTTAATATGCAATGTACTTAGATTTTATTAACCATTCTCGAACGTGTTTACCTCGTCGATCTCATAGCACACGATCTGTATAGCTAACTCGATTGCGATCTTCGACATTATTGCACACAGTTGGTTTCTTCAACCGTGTGCCCTGTAGAGCGCATAATTAATTATCGCACTCGAGTGTCCATCATCACCCTTCTGTGTAACTTTGACTTCATCACCCACGGGTAAACTTATGACCGAAGTCATTCCACACACTTCGTTTTTACAAAGCTTTTTGCCAATAAACACCCATGATTTGTCCCGCTTCTAGCCGACGCGTGGCCAAACTAGCCGGGTGGGAAGCTTGCGTGGTAAACTGCGTGGGAACAGGCTCATCGACGATACATTTCGCGCCTCTTCAAGCCCACGCGTGGTCAAACGAAATGCATGCAGCATTCTCAAGCGTGCACTGGAATCCTCCGCTATGAACGTGGTGACAAGACGTGACGATTACAGGCCGACTGGCCCCCATTTATTACAACGGCCATTTAACCCTTGTGTCTCTTCAACCTTTCGATCACGCCCCACCATTGCAAGAAGCACACCGACCACGACAAATTCTTAGAGGGTATCCTGCGTGGCTCCAATGGCGCTCCGAGCGGCTGCCGACGACGAGCAGCAGTTCACCATGCATGCCGTGGTGGACACCCACAGAAGGTTCACGGAGCTCTCGGTGGTGTACACCAACAACCTAGTCTGGGTGGAGCACTCCATCCACATCATGGAGCTGTTGCTTGCTGAGGAGAAGTACAAGGCGGTCAGGTTCGACCTCGAGTACACCCGCGCTCGTGCCGGGTCTCGTCCCAAGGTCGCCGTTGCCCAGATGTGCGTGCGCAATCACGTCCTCGTCTACCACTACTGCCTTGCCACAAGGCCTTGCAAGTGTTTTGCCAGGTTTGTCAACAGCCCCCACTACATGTTCGCTATGGTGGACATCACCAACGATGTAAAGGTGCTCAAGAATTCGGGCATCGCCTGCCAGAATCTTGTCGATATCCAGGGCCAATACAAGATCTGGGGCAGCAACGAGCATGAGAAGGACTCACTGGTTCACCTCGCCAAGGCCATCATCGATCCCTACTACAGAGACATGAAGGATTCCTGCAACAAGGACAAGCGTGCCTGGCACTCGGCCTGGATGGAGAAACTCGACAAAGCTCACGTCATGTACGCGGCCAAGGAGGCGTACACGAGCTACGAGATGTACAGGCGGATTGTTGACATGAGGAAGTGCCTCCTTCCCCAAAATGGCCAAGGATCCAGCCGGAAGCAGAGCAATGGCAAGTGTCATCACAACAAGAGGTTGATGATTAGATCCTCGTTTCTCCTAGTTTAGTATGCATGTAATTGCTTACTTTGGTGTGTGGAAATGTTATGTGTGTAGTCACTTGTGTAATTGTATGCTTAATTTGGTTATGCAATGCTGTCTTTTTAAGTATATATGTTGATACTCTGTAGACAGAGCGTAGATGTTGTGCAGACAGAGCAAATCACATCGCACACAGACTAAACAATGGAACCCGTCGGTGATGATTTCATCAATCACTGACAATTGTATACCAGCAATCGTTTTCTCACAACACACACGGCTTGTTAACAGGAATCGTCTGTGTTGTTATCGGTCTTCCCAAACATTTTCGATTACAGACCTGTTTGCCGCATATCACACACATCTTGTTAAGTTGAACCGTTTCTGTTCTCTTGGCTCAACGCAAACAGTTCATTCGAGTGAACTGTATGCCGTATATCGCACACACCCTTCACCTGGCTAACCGTTTCTTTTGTGTTGCCTAATCACAAACAGTTCATCCGAGTGAACTGTGTGCCGTATATCGCACACACCTTCATCTGGCTGCCCGTTTCTGTTCTTCTGCCTCATCACAAACAGTTCATTGAACTGAGCTGTATGCCCCGCAACGCACACACAACTAAAATCTGAACCGTGTTTGATGTATCCGCCATCGCAAATGTTTTGCATCTTTTTTGATGAATTTTTTTACATCACCGTTTGCGATTAATGCATCGCACACAGTTTCGTCAAAGGGTCTCTGATCATAGTGTCGCGTTAGCAGCATCCTGCAGTAGTGCCCCCACAAGTCGGGATGAGGCTTCGGATGAAAAATAAAAAATAAAATAAAAAAAGAGGCCAAAGAGCCCAAAAAGAAAAAAAAAAGAGAAAAAAATGAGAGAAAAAGAGAGAAGGGACAATGTTACCATCCTTTTTCCACACTTGTGCTTCAAAGTAGCACCATGTTCTTCATGATAGAGAGTCTCCTATTTTATCACTTTCATATACTAGTGGGAATTTTTCGTTATAGAACTTGGCTTGTATATTCCAATGATGGGCTTCCTCAAATTTCCCTAGGTCTTCGTGAGCAAGCAAGTTGGATGCACACCCACTTAGTTTTCTTTTGAGCTTTCATACACTTATAGCTCTAGTGCATCCGTTGCATGGAAATCTCTACTCACTTGCATCGATATCAATTGATGGGCATCTCCATAGCCCGTTAATTTGCCTAGTTGATGTGAGACTTTTTCCTTTTTGTCTTCTCCTCACAACCTCCACCATACTCTATTCCACCTATAGTGCTATATCCATGGCTCACGCTCATGTATTGCGTGAAAGTTGAAAAGGATTGGGAACATTAAAAGTATGAAACAATTGCTTGGCTTGTCATCGGGGTTGTGCATGATAAAAACTTTGTGTGATGAAGATAGAGCATGACAAGACTATATGATTTTGTAGGGATAACTTTCTTTAGCCATGATATTTTGAGAAGACATGATTGCTTTATTAGTATGCTTGAAGTATTATTGTTTTTATGCCAATATTAAACTTTTGTTTTGAATCTTATGGATCTGAACATTCATGCCACAATAAAGAAAATTGCATTGATAAATATGTTAGCTAGCATTCCACATAAAAAATTATGTTTTTATCATTTACCTACTCGAGGACAAGCAGGAATTAAGCTTGGAGATGCTTGATACATCTCCAACGTATCTATAATTTTTGATTGTTCCATGCTATTATATTATCTACCTTGGATGTTTTATATGCATTATTATGCTATTTTATATCATTTTTTGGGACTAACCTATTAACCTAGTGCCCAGTGCTAGTTGCTGTTTTTTCCTTGTTTTTGACTTTTACAGAAAATCAATACCAAATGGAGTCCAAACGGAATAAAACTTTACGATGATTTTTCTTGGACAACAAGACACCAACGAAGCTTCGGGAGGAGGCCAGAGGAGCCACGAGGAGGCCACAAGCCTCCTGGCCGCGCCCTTGGGGGGGGGGCACCCTCGGGGCTTGTGGGCCCCTCGGGACTCCCCTAACCCTAACTCCAGGACTATAAATTCCCAAATATTCAACCTACACCAGAGGGCACACCAAAAAAACTTTTCCGCCGCCGTAAGCTTCTGTTCTCGTGAGATCCCATCTTGGGGCCTTTTTCGGTACTCTGCCGGAGGGGGATTGGATCACGGAGGGCCTCTACACCAACCTTGCTGCCCTTCCGATGATGTTTGAGTAGTTTACCACAGACCTACGGGTCCATAGCTAGTAGCTAGATGGCTTCTTCTCTCTTTTTGATCGTCAATACAATGTTCTCCTCGATGTTCTTGGAGTTCTATTCGATGTAATCTTCTTTTGCGGTGCGTTTGTTGAGATCCGATGAATTGTGGATTTATGATCAGATTATCTATGAATATTATTTTAGTCTTCTCTGAAATCTTTTATGCATGATTAAGATAGCTTTGTATTTCTCTCCGATATATCGATTTGGTTTGGCCAACTAGATTGATTTTTCTTGCAATGGGAGAGGTGCTTTGTGATGGGTTCAATCTTGCGGTGTCCTCACCCACTGACAGTAGGGGTAGCGAGGCACGTATTTGTATTGTTGCCATTAAGGATAAAAAGATGGTTTTTTTTACCATATTGATTGGATCTATCCCTCTACATCATGTCATCTTGCTTAAGGCGTTGCTCTGTTCTTATGAACTTAATACTTTAGATGTAGGCAGGAGTCGGTCGATGTGTGGAATAATAGTAGTAGATGCAGGCAGGAGTCGGTCTACTTGTCACAAACGTGATGCCTATATTCATGATCATTGCCTTGGATATCATCATAACTTTGCGCTTTTCTATCAATTACTCAACAGTAATTTGTTTACCCACCGTATGCTTTCTTCAAGAAAGAAGCCTCTAGTGAATCCTATGGCCCCCGGGTCTATTTTCCATCATATATTTTCAAATCTATAAAATCAAAAACCCAAAAATACCTTGCTGCAATTTATTTATATTTACTTTATTTTGCCTTTTACTTATCTTTTATATCTACCTCTATTATATCTCACTCTTGCAAGTGACCGTGAAGGGATTGACAACCCCTTTTTCGCGTTGTGTGCAAGTGTTTGTTAGTTTGTGTAGGTGCATATATTGGGGACTTGCTTGTGCCTCCTACTGGATTGATACCTTGGTTCTTAATTGAGGGAAATACTTATCTCTACTTTGCTGCATCACCCTTTCCTCTTCAAGGGAAAAATCAATGTAAGCTCAAGAAGTAGCATTCCTCATCACCATCATCATCTTCTTCTTCTTCTTCTTCTTCTTCTTCTTCTTCTTCTTCTTCTTCTTCTTCTTCTTCTTCTTCTTCTTCTTCTTCTTCGTAATCATCATCCTAAGTGCCCCTAGCAGCGCCTAGAGTGCTTGCAGCTTCTAGCCTCCGGGCCTCTGCGACCCTGCTACCGATGTATGCTTCCTCCTCCGCCGTGGTGGCCTTGACGAGATCGGTCTCTTCTCGCTCGGCCACCTCCATCAATTCAGAGGCCCATTTTGCTTCATCTCTCAGCTTGGGCAATTTCCAGCTTACCTTGACCCCCTTGGTGGAGCACTTAGGCATCCACACCAAGATGGCGCTCCTCTCCGAGTTGAGCTGCAGCAGCACGACCGTGGCCGGCAAGTGGAACATCCCGAGTTTCCGGAACAACTGCTGACAGAGCCAGGTGTGTCCCATCACCGTCAAGTTGTTGCCACATCTAGGATGCAACCACATCCTGTCAGCGGCATTCTAGTACTCCCAAGCGGGCCTGTCCCTCTATTGCAGGGGAGCGATGTAGCACCGTAGGAAGTCAGCTCCAACCATCTCTATGGTCAGACCGGCATCTTTCAGGCGAGAAATCATGTTCAAGGCTGGACGGAGTTTATTCTCAGTAGTGCCAAACTTTTTCTAGTCCTCATTGCGTTCGATTCTTTCTGTCTGCGGCAAGCAGAACGCCGAGAAGTCTTTCTCCTGGATCCAACACCAGGTCCCCCTCCACTCTTCCCACTTGCCGTGGAGCTTCCCAGGGATATAATCTTTCTGGTCCTTTCTCCCCCTCGGAAACAATGTCACGCTCCCAGACAGCGATTTGTTCTCAACCCGAGGGACGAAGAAATGGTGAAACAAATCCACAATGGGCATGACCCCGACAAAATTCTTGCAGAAATGAGCAAAGGCAGCCATGCATGTCATAGAGTTGGGGCTGAAATCTAGCAACCGGAACCCGAAGGTGGCCATCATCTCGTAAAAGAAATCCGAATATGGGGGCAACAAGCCACAGTAGAAGTTGCATAGAATAAAGGAGAAGAATCTGATGGCGTCTTGGGGCCATTGGGGAGAACTTTGGGGGCTCCATGATCCCCTGTCTCCCTCCCCCACATGTATGCATACCTCTCAATTAGAGTGTCAGCAGACAGTGTCGCCGGCGAGAAGATGCTATTCTCCTGCCTCCGCCTCTCCAACACCTCCAACTCCTGCCTCTTCTTCTCTGCCCTAGGGTCAAGCAGTTTGGCCGCTTTCTTCCCCTTCAGAGCAGCTGCCTCCGGTGCCATTGAGGGCTCGGAGAATGGGGAGGGCGACAGGGCCTGGGGTCGAGGTGGATCGACGGCGGCGGCGGTAGCAGATGCGGTTTTCTGGCGAGAGGAGGAAATAAGCGTAGGGGGGAACAAGAGTGAATGAGCAGCGCCCTTTCGCGGTTACCTTTTTATGGGGAATACACGAGGGGGCTGGCTCTTCACTGCCCTCCCTAGCCGCGCCCCTCACAGGCGCACCATAACGGGTAACTGCAGCAGCGACCCACATTCCCACGCCCCGCGTTTAATGCGCGGATTGGACGTGCGTCAGCGGAAACCGTCATGATTACGGATTATAGCAGAGGATTATGGCAGTTGTTCTCTGCCACGTGTGTCTGTGCATGTTTTTGGGCCTAGACCAACGACGCCTCGGATGCGCGTATGGCCCAGGCCCAGGGGCTCCTGTCGGTGCACTAAGAACGGGGCTCTTAGTGGCCCAGACTTATGCACGGACGGTGGCAACATCCCTGGCAAGGGGGCCTTGACGGGGACCGGCTCAAGATCAAGAAGCAGCTCTTCATGAGATCAAAGAGCGCATCAAGAAGACCAAGACAAACTGTAAGAAGAAGCACTAGAAGTATCTCTCACCGGCAAGCTCGAGCCGGCAAGACGAAGGCCCGGCAAGCCCTGCGGCAAGCAGATCCCCGTCAACCACCAGCGCTCCACCTCACCAGCCAGCTGCTAGCTGTTCGGTGAGGTATCGAGCCCGCAGGCGGTGCGGTGGAGCTCGCGTACGCATGTCGGCTCGCCAGAAGGAAAATTACCTGTATTGACACCCATCCTAATGGCATGTCAAGATGATAGGAGGTAGATGAGTAAGCGGTGCGGCAACCTTGTCGGGGCTCCTCCTCCTCGCGACACCTAGCGATGCATTTAATGCATTTTTGTCCTAACTAGCAGAGTTAGGTATGATAGTTATGTTCCTATCTAATCACCCTGTAATGACCCTTTTGCCACTATGGTAACCCCTTGAGCTATAAAAGGAGGGCCAGGGCAACCTTTACAAGGGTTTGAACCCACTGTGACCCCAAGCATACGTACCCGTGCCGCTGCCCTCTCCTCGCACCTTGCCGGGGGAGAGCGCTCCGTGTACCTTTGTGTACACACATCCAATACACCAAAGCAGGAGTAGGGTTTTACGCTTCTTAGCGGCCCGAACCTGGGTAAAAACCACTACGTCCCTCGCCGTTCTTTCTCTTTGCGTTGAGTGCACCCCCTGCCAAACCAGGAAAGGGGCAGCATTGCCCCATAGATCGCCGGCTCCACACCGACACACATTTATATAAAGAAGGAGTAGATGGTGTTATTAGATGTTGTGTACCTGAGCATGAACAGGAACAAATCCTATGGAAGTGTCACTCCGAGGCATACGGAGGGCACCATGCTGGAGATAGAACCACACATAAGGTATTACAATCCGGTTTTTATTGGCATGCTCTCTTCAAGGGTGCACGTAAGTTTGTTTTATCTTGTGATGAATGTCAAAGAATAGGTAATATTGCTAAACGTTAGGAAATGTCAGATGTCTACTACACAACTTATTCTTGTAGGCTCGTGTTGGGCCTCCAAGCGCAGAGTTTTGTAGGACAGTAGCGATTTTCCCTCAAGTGGATGACCTAAGGTTTATCAATCCATGGGAGGCATAGGATGAAGATGGTCTCTCACAAACAACCCTGCAACCAAATAACAAAGATTCTTTTGTGTCCCCAGCACACCAAATACAATGGTAATTTGTATAGGTGCACTAGTTCGGCGAAGATATGGTAATAAAAGCGTAGTAATGCTAGTAGATATTGATTTTTGTAATAGGAACAATAAAAAACAGCAAGGTAGCAATTGATAAAACGGACCACAAACGGTATTGCAATGCTTGAAAATGAGGCCTAGGGTCTGTACTCTCGCTAGTGCAATCTCTCAACAATGCTAATATAATTGGATCATATAACCATCCCTCAATGTGCGATGAAGAATCACTCCAAAGTTCTTATCTAGCGGAGAACATAAGAAGAAATTGTTTGTAGGGTACGAAACCACCTCAAAGTTACCCTTTCCGATCGATCTATCCAAGAGTTTGTACTATAACACCAAGTTATCCTTTCCGATCAATCTATCCAAGAGTTCGTACTAAAATAGCACCATATGATACACATCAACCAACTCTAATGTCACCTAGATACTCCAATGTCACCGCGAGTATGTGTGAGTTGATTATACGATATGCATCAATAAAATTCAGATTCATAATACTCAATCTAACACAAAGAACTTCAAAGAGTGCCCCAAGATTTCTACCGGAGAAACAAAGACAAGAACGTGCATCAACCCCTATGCATAGATTACCCTAATGTCACCTTGGGAATCCGTGAGTTGAGTGCCAAAACACATATCAAGTGAATCAATATGATACCCCATTGTCACCACGGGTATTCATAGCAAGACATACATCACAAAGGGAAACTCAATTCATCACAAAAACATAGAGAGCGGAAAACACCATATGATCCAACTATATTAACAAAGCTCGCGATACAACAAGATCGTGCCAACTCAAGAACACGAGAGAGAGAGAGAGAGATTAAACACATAGCTACTGGTATAAACCCTCAGCCCCGAGGGTGGACTCCTCCCTCCTCATCATGGTGGTCGCCGGGATGATGAAGGTGGCCACCGGTGATGATTTCCCCCTCCGGCAGGGTGCCGGAACGGTGTCTAGATTGGTTTTTCGTGGCTACAGAGGTTTGCGGCGGCGGAACTTCTGATCTAGGGTTATTTTTGAGGGTTTCAGTATTTATAGGATTTTTTGGCGTCGGTTTCACGCGAAGATTGGCCTCGAGGTGACCACAACCCACCTGCACACGGGCAAGGGCCCAGGCGCGCCCTGGTGGGTTGTGCTCACCTCCTTCACCTTCTGGTCCTCCCACGAAACTTCTAGTGCCTCTTTTGTTCCAAAAAAATCATCAAAAAGTTTCGTTGCATTTGGAGAACTTTTATTTCTGCACAAAAAACAACACCATGGTAGTTCTGCTGAAAACAGCGCCAGTCCGGGTTAGTTCCATGCAAATCATACCAAAACCATATAAAATTGTTGTAAACATGGCATGAATACTTCATAAATTATAGATACGTTGGAGACGTATCAGCATCCCCAAGCTTAATTCATACTCGTCCTCGAGTACGTGAATGATAAAAGAAATAATTTATGAAGTGTGAATGCTAGCATAGTGCATAAGTTTCATCAATGATAATTTCAATCACTTTTCCTAGCATTATAACAACAACTCTTTCTCGTAAAACTCATCATGATAAAGTAGCAATTGAAAGCGGAATTTTTGTTGTGGAATGCTACCTATCATATTCATCATATACTCTTTCTTTTGTAGCATGGACATTTGGACTTGAATGATTCAAAGCAATAGTCTATAATTTGACATCAAGACATCAATACTCAAGCATATCAACAAGCAACCATGTCTTTCAAAATATCAATACTAAAGAAAGCTATCCCTAGCCCATTATGCTCAATCATTGATCCATTCATGAAACACACTCGAATATTAGCTACATCCAATGCACAAGTATGACAATAGTGCTCCCTAGTTGGTGCTTTATAAGTGAAAATGGAGACTCAAATAAAAAAAAAATTGCATAAAGTAAATAGATAGGCCCTTCGCAGAGGGAAGCAGAGATTTGTAGAGGTGCCAGAGCTCAAAGCTTAAATTGAGAGACAAAATATTTTGAGAGGCATACTTTTCCCGTCAACGAAAACGACCGAGAATTCCCAACACTTTCCCTGCTAGATACATCATTGGCGGTTCCCAAACAGAAAATAAAGTTTATTCCTTTTTCCACCATTCTTTCACAATCCATGGCTAGCCGTATCCACGGGTGCCCTCCATACCAACACTTTCCAAGGAATTTATTATTGAACAACATAATTTTTTTTTGCATTTCGGGACTGGGAATCCCTAATACCTTTGCCACACTCTCGTGCAATGACAAGTGAATAAACACTCATCTTGAGAATAATGCATCTAGCATGGAAAACATTGGCCACCCCCTGCCGCTTCATGAGCGGTACGGGCACACAAAAAGGAAATTTATTTTGAAAATTAGAGTTGGCACATACAAATTTACTTGGAACGGCACGGAAATACCGCATATAGGTAGGTATGGTGGACTCATTTGGCACAACTTAGTTTAAGGAGTTTGGATGCACAAGCAGTATTCCCGCTTAGTACAAATGAAGGCTAGCAAATAGATTGAGAAGCGACCAACCAAGAAACAAAAACGATCATAAACGAGCATTAAACATAACTAACACCGAATAATGCACCACAAGTAGGATGTAATTTCATTGCATAACTGTTGACTTTAGTGCTTGCATAGGGAATCACAAACCTTAACACCAATATTCTTACTAAAGCATAATTACTCACCAACATGACTCACATATTATTATCTCCATATCGCAAAACTATTGCAAGGAATCAAACTTTTCATATCCAGTGATCTACATGAAAGTTTTTATTATATCCTCTTGAACATTCATCACTTTGGGACCAATTTCATAGCTTGTGCAAATTGTCATCACTTTTATCAACTCTCAAAATAATATAAGTGAAGCATGAGAGTGTTCGACAAACTAATCCAAAAAGATATGAGTGAAGATCAAATGAGCAGTTAAGTAAATAGGTACTCCCTCCGTTCGGAATTACTTGTCGCAGAAATGGATGTATCTAGACGTATTTTAGTTCTAGATACATCCATTTCCGAGACAAGTAATTCCGAACGGAGGGAGTAGCTATGTGAGGACTCTCTCTCATTTAATTTTTTTTAGGTCTAAGTATTTTATTAAAACATCAAGCAAAACAAAATAAAATGACATTCTAAGAATAGCACACATCATGTGAGGAATCAAAACTTAGGCTCAACCTAGGCTAACCGATAATTGTTGATGAAGAAAGGTGGGATGCCTACTAGGGCATCCCCAAGCTTAGATGCTTGAGACTTCTTGAAGTGTTATCTTGGGATGCCTTGGGCATCCCCAAGCTTGAGCTTTTGTGTCTCCTTAATTCCTTTTGTATCATGGTTTCCCTAAATCTTAAAAACTTCATCCACACAAAACTCAACAAGAACTCGTGAGATACGTTAGTATAAATCAATGCAACACCTTATCATTCTCTACTGTAACAAATCACTAAAATTATTATTTAACATTGCGTACTAAATTCCTCTGCATATTTAATACTCCTATCCTCAAATAGAATCATTAAACAAGCAAACATATGCAAACAATGCAAACATAACAGCATTCTGTCTAAACAGGATAGTCTGTAAAGAGTGCAATTTTACTCACACTTCCCTAACTCCAAAAATTCTTAAACTATACCACACTGTATAAAATTTATCATAGCTTATTGTGCAAAAAAATTCAACATTTTATCACATTATGACTTTTCTCAAGAATTCAGGCACTAGCGTGCAACTTTCTGTTTTCAAACAGCAACACATAGACTTGCAAAATAAGCATGACAAAGGCTATACTTGACATTTTTATTGAAGTAAAAGATATAAAACATTATTATAACGAACAGCAAGAAAATCCTAATAAAATAAAATGACGGTCCAAGCAAAACACATATCATGTGACGAATAAAAATATAGCCCCAAGTAAGGTTACCGATAATGTTGGAGACGAAAGAGGGGATGCCTTCCGGGGCATCCCCAAGCTTAGTTGCTTGGATATTACTTGAATATTACCTTAGGGTGCCTTGGGAATCCCCAAGCTTAGGGTCTTGTCGCTCCTTATTCTCCTCATATCAATATCTCACCCAAAACTTGAAAACTTCAATCACACAAAACTTAACGCAACTTCGTGAGATGGGTCAGTATGATAAAGACAAATCATTCACTTTGGTACTGTCAACATAAGATTTATAATTGTTGTCCCACAATGCCTACTGTAACCTACAATTTCTACAACTAATATTGACCAATATAAGCCATAGAAACTATAAAACAACCAAACTATGCATTGCAAACAGAATCTGTCAAAAACAGAACAGTCTTTAAAGATCTGAATTATGGTCATACTTATGTAACTCCAAATATATGAAAATTTAGGAAAACGTAGGAAATTTGTAGAGAAATCATCTATAAAAAATTCAGAGGTTTTCGACGCCCCAGTGAATTTAAACAATTCTGGTACGGGAAGCAAAAGTTTCTGTTTTTGCACAGAATCAAGTCAACTGTCATCCACACTATCCCAAAGGCTTTACTTGGTACTTTATTGAAACAAAAGCTATAAAACATGATTACTACAGTAGCCTAATAATGTGAAAACACAAAAACAGTAGGTAAAACTGTTGGGTTGTCTCCCAACAAGCGCTTTTCTTTAATGCCTTTTTAGCTAGGCATGATGATTTCAATGATGCTCACATAAAAGATAAGAATTGAAACACAAAGAGAGCATCATGAAGCATATGACTAGCACATTTAAGTCTAACCCACTTCCTATGCATACGGATTTTGCGAGCAAACAAATTATGGGAACAAGAATCAACTAGCATAGGAAGGCAAAACAAGCAAAACTTCAAAATTTTCAACACATAGAGAGGAAACTTGATATTATTGCAATATGTAAAAGCATATGTTCCCCTCTCATAATAATTTTCAGTAGCATCATGAATGAATTCAACAATATATCTATCACATAAATCATTCTTTTCATGATCCACATGCATAAAAATTGTATTACTCTCCACATAAGCAAATTTATTCTCATGAATAGTGGTGGGAGCAAACTCAACAAAATAACTATCATGAGATACTTGATTGGGAAACTTGAAATCATGATGAAAAGTTTCATGGTTATCATTTTTATTTATAGCATACATGTCATCACCATAATTATCATAGATAGCAACTTTGTTGTCATAGTCAATTGAAACGTCTTCCAAAGTACTGGATTCATCAATAAATAAAGTCATGACCTCTCCAAATCCACTTTCATAATTATTACAATAAGATTCAACACCCTCCAAAATAGTGGGATCACTAGTACCTAGAGTTGACACTCTTCCAAACCCACTTGCATCAATATAATCATCATAAATAGGAGGCATGCTATCATCATAATAAATTATCTCATCAAAACTTGGGGGACCAAAAATATCATCTTCATAAAATATAGCATCCCCAAGCTTATGGCTTGGCATATCATTAGCATCATGGATATTCAAAGAATTCATACTAGCAACATTGCAATCATGCTCATCATTCAAAGATTTTATGCCAAATATTTTATTGAATTCTTCTTCTATCAATTGAGCACAATTTTCCTTTCCATCATTTTCAAGAAAGACATGATAAAGACGAATAATATGAGGCCACCTCAATTCCATATTTTTTTGTAGTTTTCTTTTATAGACCAAACTAGTGATAAAACAAGAAACTAAGAGATTCAATTGCAAGATCTAAAGATATACGTTCAAGCACTCTCCTCCCTGGTAACGGCGCCAGAAAAGAGCTTGATGTCTACTACACAACTTGTTCTTGTAGACTCGTGTTGGGCCTCCAAGCGTAGAGTTTTGTAGGACAGTAGCAATTTTCCCTCAAGTGGATGACCTAAGGTTTATCAATTGATGGGAGGCATAGGATGAAGATGGTCTCTCTCAAACAACCCTGCAACCAAATAATAAAGAGTCTCTTGTGTCCCCAACACACCAAATACAATGGTAATTTGTATAGGTGCACTAGTTCGGCGAAGAGATGGTAATAAAAGCGTAGTAATGATAGTAGATATTGATTTTTGTAATAGGAACAATAAAAAACAGCAAGGTAGCAATTGATAAAACGGAGCACAAACAGTATTGCAATGCTTAAAAATGAGGCCTACGGTCCGTACTTTCGCTAGTGCAATCTCTCAACAATGCTAATATAATTGGATCATATAACCATCCTCAACGTGCGATGAAGAATCACTCCAAAGTTCTTATCTAGCGGAGAACATAAGAAGAAATTGTTTGTAGGATATGAAACCACCTCAAAGTTACCCTTTCCGATCGATCTATCCACGAGTTTGTACTCAAATAACACCAAGTTATCTTTTCCGATCGATCTATCCAAGAGTTCATACTAAAATAACACCATATGATACACATCAACCAACTCTAATGTTACCTAGATACTCCAATGTAACCGCGAGTATCCATGAGTTGATTATACGATACGCATAAAAAAATCAGATTCATAATACTCAATCCAACACAAATAACTTCAAAGAGTGCCCCAAGATTTCTACCGAGAAACAAACACGAGAACATGCATCAACCCCTATGCATAGATTACCCCAATGTCACCTCGGGAATCCACGAGTTGAGTGCCAAAACACATATCAAGTGAATCAATATGATACCCCATTGTCACCATGGGTATTCATAGCAAGACATACATCAAGTGTTCTCAAATCCATAAAAGTATTCAATCCGATAAGAACCAAATCTCAAAGGGAAAACTCAATTCATCACAACAAGATAGAGAGGGGAAAACACCATATGATCCAACTATGTTAACAAAGCTCGCGATACATCAAGATCGTGCCAACTCAAGAACACGAGAGAGAGAGAGATTAAACACATAGCTACTGGTACAAACCCTCAGCCCCGAGGGTGGACTACTCCCTCCTCATCATGGTGGCCGCCGGGATGATGAAGATGGCCACCGGTGATGATTTCCCCCTCCGGCAGGTTGCCGGAATGGGGTCTAGATTGGTTTTTCGTGGCTACAGAGGCTTGCGGTGGTGGAACTTCTGATCTAGGGTTATTTCTGGGGGTGTATGTATTTATAGGATTTTTTGGCGTCGGTTTCACGCGAAGATGGGCCTCGAGGTGACCACAACCACCTGCACACAGGCAAGTGCCCATGCGCACCCTAGTGGTTTTTTTTTTAGAATACCCTGGTGGGTTGTGCTCACCTCCTTCACCTTCTGGTCCTCCCATGAAACTTCTAGAGCCTCTTTTGTTCCAAAAAAAATCATCAAAAAGTTTCGTTGCATTTGGAGAAATTTTATTTCTGCATAAAAGACAACACCACGGTAGTTCTGCTGAAAACAGCGTCAGTCCGGGTTAGTTCCATGCAAATCATACCAAAACCATATAAAATTGTTGTAAACATGACATGAATACTTCATAAATTATAGATACGTTGGAGACGTATCAATGCCTATGAATTATTCACTTGTTATTCAACCATTTGATGTATGGGGTTTTGATTATATGGGACCTTTTCCTTTCCTCTAATTGGTATACTCATATTTTAGTTGATGTTGATTACGTTACTAAATGGGTAGAAGCTATGCCAACTAGTAGTGTTGATCATAACACCTCTATTAAAATGCTTAAAAAAGTTATTTTCCCGAGGTTTGGAGTCCCAAGATATTTAATGACTGATGGTGGTTCACACTTTATTCATGGTGCATTCCGTAAACTTCTTGCTAAATATGATGTCAACCATAGAATTGCATCACCTTATCATCCTATGTCTAGTGGTCAAGTTGAATTAAGCAATAGAGAAATAAAGTTATTGCAAAAGACCGTTAGTAGATCTAGAAAGAATTGGTCTAAGAAACTTGATGATGCATTATGGGCTTATAGAACCGCTTATAAAACCCTATGGGAATGTCTCCATATAAAATAGTCTATGGAAAAGCATGTCATTTACCTCTTGAGTTGGAACATAAATCTTATTGGGAAATTAAATAAATTAATTATGATTTTAAACTTGCTGGTGAAAAGAGATTATTTGATATTAGCTCGTTAGATGAATGGAGGACACAAGCCTATGAAAATGCCAAATTGTTTAAAGAAAAGGTTAAAAGATGGCATGACAAAAGAATCTAAAAACAGGAATTTAAAGTAGGTGATCAAGTTCTTTTGTACAATTCTCATTTCAGATTCTTTGCAGGAAAACTTCTCTCTAAATGGGAAGGACCATATATCGTTGAAGAAGTTTATCGCTCCGGAGCCATTAAGATCAATAATACCGAGGGCACCAATCGGAGAATGGTTAATGGGCAAAAAATTAAACATTATATCTCAGGTACGCCCTTTAATGTTGAAATTAATTTTATTCAAGTAATGACACCAGAGAAGCACATAGAAGAAACCTTCCGGAACGCTCCAGAGCCCTGAAAAGGAGTAGGTATGTGGTACGATAAGTAAACCGACTCCAAAAGTTCCATAAAAGTACTTTTTGTTTGTTTCTGAATATATAAAAAGATTAGGAAAATAATGAACAATAGGGAAAGTGCAACAGGAAGCGACAAGCCTGGGGGGCGCACCTCCCGAGCTTGTGGCTCCCTCGTGGACTTTCCGAACTCCATTTTTCTTCCATGTTACATGTCCTGCACAGGAAAAATTCATTATATATACTCTCGGATGTTTTGGCCACCGTATCGCAAGATTCTCCTCTATTCTTATTTCGGGCTATTTTTCTGATAGATCTAGATCGCCATGGCGTCTCCAAGCTCATCCAAGGACAAGTTCAATGAGAAGGTCATCAACCCTTACCTTTCGGAGGTGATGAAACACCCTCAAGATATCAAGATGCGTGAGGGGGTGCTTCATATCCGGGACGTTCAAGGGCCTAAGAAGACCGGAAGTGAGAAGGCCCGGCTTGAAGCGGTGGAACAGGAGATCTTCAAGTGTCAGGGGATTCCGGAGCGCAGACTTAATGCTAACCACTCCATGATCATGGAATTCATCCGTGAGCATAAGGTGGACAACAAAGATATTGGGGACGTCATCTTCAAGATCAATGGCCGAATTGATTATCTTCAGGCCCAAGTTTATGACTTACAAAACCAAAATTTTGAGTATGAAGCCAGGTTTAAAGGTATGAGTTCGGCTGCAAATTTCAGGACTCCGGAAACACGCACATCTTTTTATGATGGAGAGCCTATGCCTTGGAAGACGGAGGATAAGCCTACCCCTTCAGCACCACCATCATCGAAGAAGCAGACTTGAGTACACGGGTATGGGCACCAACCTTGGCTTATTCCAAGCTTGGGGGAGGTGCCCCGGTATCGTATTACCATCACTTCCAGCATCATTATCTATCTTAGTTCGCTCCTTAATTATTTCATGATTTAGAAGAATAAAGTTTTGGTATGATTTAGTTTCAGTGCTTGTTTCATGATCTATCTATCTATGTAATCGTGTGAGAGTTATATAATAAAGAGTAGTTTTGAGTTTTGCTTTGCTTTCTTATTTCAATCTTGGCAATGAAAAAAATAATAAAGGATGAAAAGATCATATGCTAATCCCATGGGGAGTAATGACTTCACATAAAAGAAGTATAGTGGATAAAATTTGTTGGAATTTGACAAACATATCACTGGTCATTGGTGTAATTCATCAAAAAAGTAATGAAGGAAGAGAGGTCTCACATATAAATATATTATCTTGGACATCTTTTATGGCTGTGATCCCCCATTAAATATTCTATATCAATTAGTTGACGTTGGACAAGGAAGACAATGTAATGAATTATGGTTGTTTATATTCACATAGAAGTTATATTGTCATGGATCCTCTAATATGTGGTGCTTGTCTAGGATCTTTTGCTAGCCAAAATTTGCACTAAGTAGAGGTACTACTTGTGCATCCACAACCCTTAAACCCAATCTCTTGCCATGAGTGTCCACCATATCTACCTATGGATTGAATAAGATCCTTCAAGTAAGTTGTCATCGGTGCATAAAGCAATAAAAATTGCTCCTAAATATGTATGATCTTTTATTGTAAGGGAAAATAAGCTTTGTACGATCTTGTGATGGCAAAGAAATAAAAGCGATGTACTGCATAATAAAGGTTGCCATCATAAGGGGCAATATAAAGTGACGTTCCTTTACATTAAGAGTTTGCACATCCAAAAATAAAAAGCGCATGACAACCTCTGCGTCCTGATACGTCTCCAACGTATCTATAATTTATGAAGTATTCATGCTGTTATATTATCATTCTTGGATGTTTTACAATCATTTTATAGCAACTTTCTATCATTTTTTGGGACTAACATATTGACCCAGTGCCCAGTGCCAGTTGCTATTTTCTGCTTGTTTTTTACATCGCAGGAAATCAATATCAAACGGAGTCCAAACACTGTGAAACTTTTTATGGATTTTTTATGGACCAGAAGACATCCAATGGGCCAGAGCAGCACCTGGGGGGGTGCCCCGAGGGGGGCACAACCCACCAGGGCGGGCCTGGGCTCCCAGGCGCGCCCCGGTGGGTTGTGCCCACCTCGGTGGCCTCCCGCACAGCCTCTTCGCCCTATAAATTCCCAAATATTCCAAAAACCCTCGGGGTAGCCCTAGATCAGAAGTTCCATCGCCGCAAGGCTGTATCCACAAGATCCAATCTAGACCCCGTTCCGGCACCATGCCGGAGGGTGAAATCATCACCGGTGGCCATCTTCATCATCGTGGCGGCCACCATGATGAGGGGAGAGTAGTCCACCCTCGAGGCTGAGGGTTTGTACCAGTAGCTATGTGTTCAATCTCTCTCTCTCTCTCGTGTTCTTGAGATGCACAATCTTGATGTATCGTGGGCTTTGTTAATATAGTCGGATCATATGGTGTTTTCCCCTCTCTATCTTGTTGTGATGAATTGAGTTTTCCCTTTGAGATTTCGTTTTATCGGATTGAATACTTTTATGGATTTGAGAAAACTTTATGTATGTCTTGCTATGAATACCCGTGGTGACAATGGGGTATCGTATTGATTCACTTGATATATGTTTTGGCACTCAACTCGCAGATTCCCGAGGTGACATTGGGGTAATCTATGCATAGGGGTTGATGCACGTTCTTGTCTTTGTTTCTCCGGTAGAAATCTTGGGGCACTCTTTGAGGTTCTTTGTGTTGGATTGAGTATTATGAATCTGAAATTATTTGTTGTTATTTTAGTATGAACTCTTGGATAGATCGATCGGAAAGAATAGCTTCGAGGTGGTTTCGTACCCTACAAACAATTTCTTCCTATGTTCTCCGCTAGATAGGAACTTTGGAGTGATTCTTCATTGCACTTTGAGGGATGGTTATATGATCCAATTATATTAGCATTGTTGAGAGGTTGCACTAGTGAAAGTGTGGACCCTAGGCCTTGTTTTCAAGCATTGCAATACCATTTGTGCTCACTTTTGTCAGTTGCTACCTTGCTGTTTTTATTTATTTAGATTATAAAAATATATTTCTACCATCCATATTACACTTTTATCACCATCTCTTTGCCGAACTAGTGCACCTATACAATTTGCCATTGTATTGGGTGTGTTGGGGACACAAGAGATTTCTTGTATTTGGTTGCAGGGTTGTTTGAGAGAGACCATCTTCATCCTATGCCTCCCACGGATTGATAAACCTTAGGTCATCCACTTGAGGGAAAATTGCTACTGCCCTACAAAACTCTGCGCTTGGAGGCCCAACACGAGTCTACAGGAATAAAGTTGCGTAGTAGACATCAAGCTCTTTTCTGGCGCCGTTGCCGGGGAGGTTAGGTAAGAGGCACTCACACCCCGTCAACGAAGCTCTTTTCTGGCGCCGTTGCCGGGGAGGTGAGTGCTTGAAGGTATATCTTTAGATCTTGCAATTGAATCTTTTAGTTTCTTGTTTTATCACTAGTTTGGTTTATAAAAATAAAACTACAAAAAAAAATGGAATTGAGGTTGCATCATATTATTCATCTCTATAATGTCTTTCATGAAAATGATGGAAAGGAAAATTGTGCTCAATTGATAGAAGAAGAATTCTATAAAATGTTTGACAAAAAATCTTTGAATGATGAGCATGATTGCAATGTTGTTGGTATGAATTCTTTGAATATCCATGATGCTAATGATATGCAAAGCTATAAGCTTGGGGATGCTATGTTTGATGAAGATGATATTTTTAGTCCCCCAAGTTTTGACGTGCAAATTTGTTATAATGGTAGCATGCCTCCTATTTATGATGATTATATTGATGAAAGTGGATTTGGAGAGGTCATGACTTTATTTAATGATGAATCCACTATTTTGGAGGAGGTTGCAATTGATTATGACAACAAAGTTCCTATATATGATGATTATGGTGATGACATGTATGCTATAAAGAATAATGATAACCATGAAACTTGTCATCATGATTTTTATTTTCAATTGGATTATGCCTCACTTGATAGTTATTTTGTTGATTTTGCTCCCACTACTATTCATGAGAATAAATTTGCTTATGTGGAGAGTAACAAAATTTCTATGCTTATGCATCATGAAAAGAGTGCTATATGTGATAGCTATATTGTTGAATTCATTCATGATGCTACTGAAAATTATTATGAGAGGGGAACATATGCTTTTACATATTGCAATAATATCAAGTTTTCTCTCTTTATGTTGAAAGTTTTGAAGTTGCACTTGTTTTGCCTTTTTATGCTAGTTGATTCTTGTTCCCATAAGTTGTTTGCTCACAAAATCCCTATGCATAGGAAGTGGGTTAGACTTAAATGTGCTAGTCATATGCTTCATGATGCTCTCTTTGTGTTTCAATTCTTATCTTTTATGTGAGCATCATTAAAATCATCATGCCTAGCTAAAAAGGCATTAAAGAAAAGCGCTTGTTGGGAGACAACCCAACACTTTTAACTACTGTTTTTGTGTGTTCACATGGTTATGCTACTGTATTAATCATGTTTAATAGCTTTTATTTTAATAAAGTACCAAGTAAAGCCTTTGGGATAGTGTGGATGATAGTTGACTTGATTCTGTGCAAAAACAGAAACTTTTGTGCCCAGTAACAGAATTGTTTAAATTCACTGGACCGTGGAAAAACTCTGAACTTTTTACAGTTGTTGGGCATACTAATTTTCTACGTTTTCCTAGTTTTTCATAATTTTTGGAGTAGCAGAAGTATGGTTGGAGTACAGATTACTACAGACTGTTCTGTTTTTGACAGATTCTGTTTTCAATGCATAGTTTGCTTATTTTCTAGTTTCTATGGCTTATATTGCTCAATATAAATTGTGGAAATGATATGATACAGTAGGCATTGTGTGGAAACAGTTATGAATCTTGTCTTTGACAGTACCAAAGTGAATGATTTGTCTTTATCATACTAACCCATCTCACGAAGTTCCGTTAAGTTTTGTGTGACTGAAGTTTTCAAGTTTTGGGTGAGATATCGATATGAGGAGAATAATGAGTGACAAGACCCTAAGCTTGGGGATTCCCAATTCACCCCAAGGTAATATTCAAGGAACATCCAAGCAACTAAGCTTGGGGATGCCCCGGAAGGCATCCCCTCTTTCGTCTTCAACACTATCGGTAACCTCACTTGGAGCTATGTTTTCATTCGTCACATGATATGTGTTTTGCTTGGAGTGTCATTTTATTTTTTTATGATTTGCTTGCTGATACTTATAATAATGTTTTGCATCTTTCATTTCAATAAAAATGTCAAGGATAGCCTTTACCATGCTTATTTTGCAAGTATAGGAGTTGCTGTTTCAAAACAGAAAGTTTATCGCTGTTGCAAAAATTCTCCAGAAAAGTCAGAATGTGATAAAATGTTGAAATGTTTTGCACAATAAGCTATGATAAATTTTCTACAGTGTGGTAATTTTTAAGAATTTTTGGAGTTAGGGAAGTATGATGAATATTGCACTCTTTACAGACTGTCCTGTTTAGACAGATTGCTGTTATGTTTGCATTGTTTGCAAATGTTTGCTTGTTTGACGATTCTATTTGAGGATAGAAATGTTAAATATGCAGAGGCATTTATTATTCAATGTTGAATAATAATTTTAATGATTTCCTATAGTAAAGAATGATAAGGTTTTGCATTGATTTATACTAACTTATCTCACGAGTTCTTGTTGAGTTTTGTGTGGATGAAGTTTTTAAGATTTAGGAAACCGTGATATAAAAGGAATTAAGGAGACACAAAAGCTCAAGCTTGGGGATGCCCAAGGCATCCCAAGATAATATTTCAAGAAGTCTCAAGCATCTAAGCTTGGGGATGCCCCGGTAGGCATCCCACCTTTCTTCATGAACAACTATCGGTTAGTATCGGTTGAGCCTAAGTTTTTGCTTCTTCACATGAGTTGTGCTATTCTTGGAATGTCATTTTATTTTGTTTTGCTTTCTTTTTTAATAAAATACTTAAATCTGAAAGTTTTTAAATAAGAGAGAGTCCACAATTAGCTACCTATTTACTTAACTACTCGCTTGATCTTCACTTATATCTTTTTGGAGTAGCTTGTCATTTACTCTTGTGCTTCACTTATATCCTATGAGTAAATTGTTGAATGAATTGAATACCATGAAGTTGAAATTATATGTCCATATCATGCCTACTAGTGGCTTCACATTGGGTTTAGAAAGTGAAATCTTTTGAATCTTGACAATCACAATATTGGTTATACAAGCAATTAATGAATGATTACTATAAGGAAGAGAACTTTCACATGCAAATACACTATCTTGGAAATCTTTTGTGATTGTGAGCCCCCATCAAAATATTATATGCCAAAATTGTTGACGTTGGACAAGGAAGACAACGTAATGGTTTATGTTTGTTCATATTCACATAGAAGTTATATTGTCATAGATCCTTCAACATGTGGTGCTTGCCCCCAATCTTTGCTAGCCAAAAATTCCGCACCAAGTAGAGATACTACTTGTGCATCCAAAAACCCTTAAACCCAAATCTTATTTTCAAGAGTCCACCATACCTACCTAAGGATTGAGTAAGATCCTTCAAGTAAGTTGTCATCGGTGCAATAAGGCAATAAAAATTGCTGCTAAAAGTGTTAGATCATTTAGTGTAAGAGAAAATTGAGCATTGTATGAACTTGTGATGGCAAAGAATAAAAGCGACAGACTGCATAATAAAGGTTCCTATCATAAGGGGCAATATAACGTGACGTTCTTTTGCACTAAGGGGTTGAGCATACAAACAAATAAGCGCATGGAAACCTCTGCTTCCCTCTGCGAAGGGCCTATCTTTTACTTTTATGTATTTACTTTTATACAAGAGTCAAAGTTTTTCTCTCTATTCCTTTTTATTTTTCCCTTTTGGCAAGCATCATGTGGTGAGGAAAGATCTAGGCACATATATCCAGTTGGATATGGGTAGCATGAGTTATTATTGTTGACATCACCCTTGAGGTGAATACGTTGGGAGGCGAAATTATAAGCCCCCATCTTTCTATGTGTCCGGTTGAAACGTTTTGCTCATGTGTATGCGGTGAGTGTTAGCAATCATAGAAGACTATATGATGGTTGAGTATGTGAAGCTCTTACTTAGACTCTGTTGAATAAGTTGAATTGCAATTGTTTGGTGACTGAGAACATAGGTTGTTGAGTTTCAAGAGAATTCATTGTTTGAACCTTAACATGTGAATTGGTTGCTACTTTAACATGAGAAGTTTTATAAGAAACAATTGCTGTTATAATGCTAGGAAAAGTGATTGAAATTATCATTGATCAAACTTATGCACTTTGCTAGCATTCACACTTCATAAATTATTTCTTTTATCATTTACCTACTCGAGGATGAGTAGGAATTAAGCTTGGGGATGCTGATACGTCTCCAACGTATCTATAATTTATGAAGTTTTCATGCTGTTATATTATCATTCTTGGATGTTTTACAATCATTTTATAGCAACTTTATATCAGTTTTTGGGACTAACCTATTGACCCAATGCCCAGTGCCAGTTGTTGTTTTCTGCTTGTTTTTTACATCGCAGGAAATCAATATCAAACGGAGTCCAAACATCGCGAAACTTTTTGTGGATTTTTTATGGACCAGAAGACATCCAATGGGCCAGAGCAGCACCTAGGGGGTGCCCCGAGGGGGGCACAACCCACCAGGGCGTGCCTGGGACCCCAGGCACGCCCCTGTGGGTTGTGCCCACCTCGGTGGCCTCCCGCACCGCCTCTTCGCCCTATAAATTCCCAAATATTCCAAAAACCCTCGGGGTAGCCCTAGATCAGAAGTTCCGCCGCTGCAAGGCCTCTGTATCCACGAGATCCAATCTAGACCCCGTTCCGGCACCCTGCCGGAGGGGGAAATCATCACCGGTGGCCATCTTCATCATCCTGGCGGCCACCACGATGAGGGGAGACTAGTCCACTCTCGGGGCTGAGGGTTTGTACTAGTAGCTATGTGTTTAATCTCTCTCTCTCTCTCGTGTTCTTGAGATGCACAATCTTGATGTATCGCGGGCTTTGTTAATATAGTCAGATCATATGGTGTTTTCCCCTCTCTATCTTGTTGTGATGAATTGAGTTTTCCCTTTGAGATTTCGTTTTATCGGATTGAATACTTTTATGGATTTGAGAACACTTTATGTATGTCTTGCTATGAATACCCATGGTGACAATGGGGTATCGTATTGATTCACTTGATATATGTTTTGGCACTCAACTCGCAGATTCCCGAGGTGACATTGGGGTAATCTATGCATAGGGGTTGATGCATGTTCTTGTCTTTGTTTCACCGGTAGAAATCTTGGGGCACTCTTTGAGGTTCTTTGTGTTGGATTGAGTATTATGAATCTGAAATTATTTGTTGTTATTTTAGTATGAACTCTTGGATAGATCGATAGGAAAGAATAGCTTCGAGGTGGTTTCGTACCCTACAAACAATTTCTTCCTATGTTCTCTGCTAGATAGGAACTTTGGAGTGATTCTTCATCGCAGTTTGTGGGATGGTTATATGATCCAATTATATTAGCATTGTTGAGAGGTTGCACTAGTGAAAGTACAGACCCTAGGCCTTGTTTTCAAGCATTGCAATACCGTTTGTGTTCACTTTTGTCACTTGCTACCTTGCTGTTTTTATTTATTTAGATTATAAAAATATATTTCTACCATCCATATTACACTTTTATCACCATCTCTTTGCTGAACTAGTGCACCTATACAATTTGCCATTGTATTGGGTGTGTTGGGGACACAAGAGATTTCTTGTATTTGGTTGCAGGGTTGTTTGAGAGAGACCATCTTCATCCTATGCCTCCCACGGATTGATAAACCTTAGGTCATCCACTTGGGGGAAAATTGCTACTGTCCTACAAAACTCTGCGCTTGGAGGCCCAACACGAGTCTACAGGAATAAAGTTGCGTAGTAGACATCAAGCTCTTTTCTGGCGCTGTTGCCAGGGAGGTTAGGTAAGAGGCACTCACACCCCGTCAACGAAGCTCTTTTCTGGCACCATTGCCGGGAGGTGAGTGCTTGAAGGTATATCTTTAGATCTTGCAATTGAATCTTGTAGTTTCTTGTTTTATCACTAGTTTGGTTTATAAAAATAAAACTACAAAAAAAATGGAATTGAGGTTGCATCATATTATTCATCTCTATAATGTCTTTCGTGAAAATGATGGAAAGGAAAATTGTGCTCAATTGATAGAAGAAGAATTCTATAAAATGTTTGACAAAAAATCTTTGAATGATGAGCATGATTGCAATGTTGTTGGTATGAATTCTTTGAATATCCATGATGCTAATGATATGCAAAGCTATATGCTTGGGGATGCTATGTTTGATGAAGATGATATTTTTAGTCCCCCAAGTTTTGACGTGCAAATTTGTTATAATGGTAGCATGCCTCCTTTTTATGATGATTATATTGATGAAAGTGGATTTGGAGAGGTCATGACTTTATTTAATGATGAATCCACTATTTTGGAGGAGGTTGCATTTGATTATGACAACAAAGTTCCTATATATGATGATTATGGTTATGACATGTATGCTGTAAAGAATAATGATAACCATGAAACTTGTCATCATGATTTTTATTTTCAATTGGATTATGCCTCACATGATAGTTATTTTGTTGATTTTGCTCCCACTACTATTCATGAGAATAAATTTGCTTATGTGGAGAGTAACAAAATTTCTATGCTTATGCATCATGAAAAGAGTGCTATATGTGATAGCTATATTGTTGAATTCATTCATGATGCTACTGAAAATTATTATGAGAGGGGAACATATGCTTTTACATATTGCAATAATATCAAGTTTTCTCTCTTTATGTTGAAAGTTTTGAAGTTGCACTTGTTTTGCCTTTTTATGCTAGTTGATTCTTGTTCCCATAAGTTGTTTGCTCACAAAATCCCTATGCATAGGAAGTGGGTTAGACTTAAATGTGCTAGTCATATGCTTCATGATGCTCTCTTTGTGTTTCAATTCTTATCTTTTATGTGAGCATCATTAAAATCATCATGCCTAGCTAAAAAGGCATTAAAGAAAAGCGCTTGTTGGGAGACAACCCAACACTTTTAACTACTGTTTTTGTGTGTTCACATGGTTATGCTACTGTATTAATCATGTTTAATAGCTTTTATTTTAATAAAGTACCAAGTAAAGCCTTTGGGATAGTGTGGATGATAGTTGACTTGATTCTGTGCAAAAACAGAAACTTTTGTGCCCAGTAACAGAATTGTTTAAATTCACTGGACCGTGGAAAAACTCTGAACTTTTTACAGTTGTTGGGCATACTAATTTTCTACGTTTTCCTAGTTTTTCATAATTTTTGGAGTAGCAGAAGTATGGTTGGAGTACAGATTACTACAGACTGTTCTGTTTTTGACAGATTCTGTTTTCAATGCATAGTTTGCTTATTTTCTAGTTTCTATGGCTTATATTGCTCAATATAAATTGTGGAAATGATATGATACAGTAGGCATTGTGTGGAAACAGTTATGAATCTTGTCTTTGACAGTACCAAAGTGAATGATTTGTCTTTATCATACTAACCCATCTCACGAAGTTCCGTTAAGTTTTGTGTGACTGAAGTTTTCAAGTTTTGGGTGAGATATCGATATGAGGAGAATAATGAGTGACAAGACCCTAAGCTTGGGGATTCCCAATTCACCCCAAGGTAATATTCAAGGAACATCCAAGCAACTAAGCTTGGGGATGCCCCGGAAGGCATCCCCTCTTTCGTCTTCAACACTATCGGTAACCTCACTTGGAGCTATGTTTTCATTCGTCACATGATATGTGTTTTGCTTGGAGTGTCATTTTATTTTTTTATGATTTGCTTGCTGATACTTATAATAATGTTTTGCATCTTTCATTTCAATAAAAATGTCAAGGATAGCCTTTACCATGCTTATTTTGCAAGTATAGGAGTTGCTGTTTCAAAACAGAAAGTTTATCGCTGTTGCAAAAATTCTCCAGAAAAGTCAGAATGTGATAAAATGTTGAAATGTTTTGCACAATAAGCTATGATAAATTTTCTACAGTGTGGTAATTTTTAAGAATTTTTGGAGTTAGGGAAGTATGATGAATATTGCACTCTTTACAGACTGTCCTGTTTAGACAGATTGCTGTTATGTTTGCATTGTTTGCAAATGTTTGCTTGTTTGACGATTCTATTTGAGGATAGAAATGTTAAATATGCAGAGGCATTTATTATTCAATGTTGAATAATAATTTTAATGATTTCCTACAGTAAAGAATGATAAGGTTTTGCATTGATTTATACTAACTTATCTCACGAGTTCTTGTTGAGTTTTGTGTGGATGAAGTTTTTAAGATTTAGGAAACCGTGATATAAAAGGAATTAAGGAGACACAAAAGCTCAAGCTTGGGGATGCCCAAGGCATCCCAAGATAATATTTCAAGAAGTCTCAAGCATCTAAGCTTGGGGATGCCCCGGTAGGCATCCCACCTTTCTTCATGAACAACTATCGGTTAGTATCGGTTGAGCCTAAGTTTTTGCTTCTTCACATGAGTTGTGCTATTCTTGGAATGTCATTTTATTTTGTTTTGCTTGCTTTTTTAATAAAATACTTAAATCTGAAAGTTTTTAAATAAGAGAGAGTCCACAATTAGCTACCTATTTACTTAACTACTCGCTTGATCTTCACTTATATCTTTTTGGAGTAGCTTGTCATTTACTCTTGTGCTTCACTTATATCCTATGAGTAAATTGTTGAATGAATTGAATACCATGAAGTTGAAATTATATGTCCATATCATGCCTAGTAGTGGCTTCACATTGGGTTTAGAAAGTGAAATCTTTTGAATCTTGACAATCACAATATTGGTTATACAAGCAATTCATGAATGATTACTATAAGGAAGAGAACTTTCACATGCAAATACACTATCTTGGAAATATTTTGTGATTGTGAGCCCGCATCAAAATATTATATGCCAAAATTGTTGACATTGGACAAGGAAGACAACGTAATGGTTTATGTTTGTTCATATTCACATAGAAGTTATATTGTCATAGATCCTTCAACATGTGGTGCTTGCCCCCAATCTTTGCTAGCCAAAAATTCCGCACCAAGTAGAGATACTACTTGTGCATCCAAAAACCCTTAAACCCAAATCTTATTTTCAAGAGTCCACCATACCTACCTAAGGATTGAGTAAGATCCTTCAAGTAAGTTGTCATTGGTGCAATAAGGCAATAAAAATTGCTGCTAAAAGTGTTAGATCATTTAGTGTAAGAGAAAATTGAGCGTTGTACGAACTTGTGATGGCAAAGAATAAAAGCGACAGTCTGCATAATAAAGGTTGCTATCTTAAGGGGCAATATAACATGACGTTCTTTTGCACTAAGGGGTTGAGCATACAAACAAATAAGCGCATGGAAACCTCTGCTTCCCTCTGCGAAGGGCCTATCTTTTACTTTTATGTATTTACTTTTATGCAAGAGTCAAAGTTTTTCTCTCTATTCCTTTTTATTTTTCTCTTTTGGCAGGCATCATGTGGTGAGGAAAGATCTAGGCACATATATCCAGTTGGATATGGGTAGCATGAGTTATTATTGTTGACATCACCCTTGAGGTGAATACATTGGGAGGCGAAATTATAAGCCCCCATCTTTCTATGTGTCCGATTGAAACGTTTTGCTCATGTGTATGCGGTGAGTGTTAGCAATCATAGAAGACTATATGATGGTTGAGTATGTGAAGCTCTTACTTAGACTCTGTTGAATAAGTTGAATTGCAATTGTTTGGTGACTGAGAACATAGGTTGTTGAGTTTCAAGAGAATTCATTATTTGAACCTTAACATGTGAATTGGTTGCTACTTTAACATGAGAAGTTTTATAAGAAACAATTGTTGTTATAATGCTAGGAAAAGTGATTGAAATTATCATTGATCAAACTTATGCACTTTGCTAGCATTCACACTTCATAAATTATTTCTTTTATCATTTACCTACTCGAGGACGAGTAGGAATTAAGCTTGGGGATGCTGATACGTCTCCAACGTATCTATAATTTATGAAGTTTTCATGCTGTTATATTATCATTCTTGGATGTTTTACAATCATTTTATAGCAACTTTATATCATTTTTTGGGACTAACCTATTGACCCAATGCCCAGTGCCAGTTGTTGTTTTCTGCTTGTTTTTTACATCGCAGGAAATCAATATCAAACGGAGTCCAAACACCGCGAAACTTTTTGTGGATTTTTTATGGACCAGAAGACATCCAATGGGCCAGAGCAGCACCTGGGGGGTGCCCCGAGGGGGGCACAACCCACCAGGGCGTGCCTGGGACCCCAGGCGCGCCCCTGTGGGTTGTGCCCACCTCGGTGGCCTCCCGCACCGCCTCTTCGCCCTATAAATTCCCAAATATTCCAAAAACCCTCGGGGTAGACCTAGATCAGAAGTTCCGCCGCCGCAAAGCCTCTGTATCCATGAGATCCAATCTAGACCCCGTTCCGGCACCCTGCCGGAGGGGGAAATCATCATCGGTGGCCATCTTCATCATCCTGGCGGCCACCACGATGAGGGGAGAGTAGTCCACCCTCGGGGCTGAGGGTTTGTACTAGTAGCTATGTGTTTAATCTCTCTCTCTCTCTCTCTCGTGTTCTTGAGATGCACAATCTTGATGTATCGCGGGCTTTGTTAATATAGTCAGATCATATGGTGTTTTCAAGCATTGCAATACCGTTTGTGCTCACTTTTGTCAGTTGCTACCTTGCTGTTTTTATTTATTTAGATTATAAAAATATATTTCTACCATCCATATTACACTTTTATCACCATCTCTTTGCCGAACTAGTGCACCTATACAATTTGCCATTGCATTGGGTGTGTTGGGACACAAGAGATTTCTTGTATTTGGTTGCAGGGTTGTTTGAGAGAGACCATCTTCATCCTATGCCTCCCACGGATTGATAAACCTTAGGTCATCCACTTGAGGGAAAATTGCTACTGCCCTACAAAACTCTGCGCTTGGAGGCCCAACACGAGTCTACAGGAATAAAGTTGCATAGTAGACATCAAGCTCTTTTCTGGCGCCGTTGCTGGGGAGGTTAGGTAAGAGGCACTCACACCCCGTCAACGAATCTCTTTTCTGGCGCCGTTGCCAGGGAGGTTAGGTAAGAGGCACTCACACCCCGTCAACAAAGCTCTTTTCTGGCGCCGTTGCCGGGGAGGTGAGTGCTTGAAGGTATATCTTTAGATCTTGCAATTGAATCTTTTAGTAGGCGATAAACGGTCGTCAATGTAATGAGCTTATGTTAAGACACGTGGGTCCCCCATGCAAGACTGAACCCTCCTTGGTCCTCTCTTCTTTCCTGGCGGTGGGCGGCAAGCCACGGAGCTATCGTTCTTGGCTGCGGCGGATGAGGTGAGTGAATTTGGAACCCTACTCCGTGTCGAGTTAGATCTGACCGCGGTGCCTCTATTTTCGGATGATTTGGAATCTAGATTGTGGGGGCGCGAGTGGGCTGAACGAGATGGAACTGACATTGACAAATAGGGGGATGGTGCTGCAAGGGTTGCTACCATTGATTGGAATTCAGTAGAATTAGATGACCCTACAGATTTGTTCACTGCACCAATGGCCGACATTGAGATGGCAATTTTTTTGGCATACCAGTAGATGATAGAGATAATGAGGAGAGGGGGAAATCTAGTTTGCTTGCTAATGCTAACAGAGATTCATCCGAAGATGTGGATGGACAGTTGATGGAAGATGCTGTAGATGGTGTTGATGATGCACATGATGATGAGATGGTAAATGTCTATGACAAAGAAAATCATGTTATTGAAGTGGGGAAGTTGTGGCCAAACATGGATGAGTTTAGGATGTGTTTCAAGATTTATGCAGTCAAGCATGAGTTTGATGCCAAGACTAAGTATACTGATAGAAAGAAGTTTATGCGATGTGCAGAGGATTTGATGAAAACATCAAGCCTTGCAAGTGGTACATATCTGCTAGACGACAACCTGATGGAAGTACCATTAGGGTTAATCAAATTCCACATCAACATACTTGTATTACAAGTTCATAGAGAGTACCAACAATGACATCGCACATTTGTGTTGCAGAAAAGATCAATCCTATTTTAGCCAAGAAACCAAGCACTACTACAAAGAAACTTTTAGTAGACTTAGAAAATCAGTACCCCATTAAGCTGAAATATACCACAGTGTGGAAGACAAAACAAAGGGCAATGAAGCAATTATATGGTGATTGGGCGAATACCTTTAGGATGCTTTATAACTTCAAAGCAGAGATGGAGAAGAGGTCACCTGGTAGTGTTGTTGAGATAGATACTGAGGTAATAGAGGATGACAAAGTCGTTTTCTCTAAGTTCTTTATGGCTTGAAATCCTTGCATCGATGGCTTCAAAGAAGGGTGTCGTCCATATTTGAGCATAGGCTCTTTTTCTTTAACTGGCAAGTGGAATGGTCAATTGGCAGCATGCAATGCTCTAGATGGCCACAATTGGATGTTCCCTGTTGCTATTGGCTTGTTTCAGTCAAAGAGAGAGGTTTCATGGACATGGTTCATGATCACTACAAAAAAATACACATCGGTGACATTATGGCCCGAACGAATTTTTTTCTGTCATGGTTATGACACTTCTATGACAATAATTGTGACAAAAACACGTGTCATCATTGATGTGGTGGGCTCCTACTTCTATGACAAAAACTCATGACAGAAAATGGGATTTTCGTCCTGGGCGGGCCAGGGACGCACCTGCATGACATTCTTTGGGCTGTCCATGACATAAAAAATTGTGGTAGAAGTGAGGGCGAGGAAATTTTCGCGGAGTTCCCGGTTACGGTGGGTGGTCGGGGCCGAGCAATGCACTGCAGTTTGCGCGTTTCTCTCATACGTAGGCGCGTGTGTGTGCGAGGCGTTGGCTCTAACTGAACCCGAGGGAGAGGCGTTCGCTTACTGAACCCGAGCGATTGCACTAGCTACATTACTAAACCGTAGTGACCGATCCCTTGGCTGTTAACTGAACCCGAGCGATTCCTTTGCTGCTGCTGCTAACTGAACCCGAGCAATCGATTGCTGCTGCTGCTTACAGAAGCCGATCGAGCCTCCGTGCAAGATGCAGCCAGCCAGTGTGTTGGGTTGCCTCTCGATGAACAGTGACCATTGCTACCGCGTGCGCGATACGTAGAATGAGTCGAGACGTGGTGAGTCGAGCCGGTTGGGTTGGTTGTGGATGAATAGTTCCCGATGGGGCTTGGATGAACATGACCCCGTTGTAGTAGGCGGTTGCCGCTGGATGAACAGGAATCCGAGGAGGCCGCCGCACCCCAGCCAGTTGGGGGTGGATGAACAGGATCCCGTGGAGGCTGGATGAATAGTAGCCGATGGAGGCTGGATGAATAGTAGCCCATGGATGAACAGTAGCTGGTGGAGGCTGGAAGAAGTCGATGGTGGATGAATAGTAGCTCGTGGAGGCTAGAGCGAGGCAGTAGACGGTGGATGAACAGGACCCTGTTTCGACCGTAGGCGCTCGAACAGTAGTCCGTTTCCTTCATTTTGCGATACGCCACACCCTTCCCGATCAACAGGACCCCGTTTCGACCGTAGGCACTCGAACAAAAGTCCGTCTCCTCTATTCTGCGGTACGCCAGACCCTTCCTGATGAACAGGACCCGGTTTCAACCATACGGCGTTGAACAGAAGGCCGTTTCTTCCGTTCTGCGGTACGCCAGACCTCGTTTCGGCTGTTCTGTCCAAGCCGGTTGGCTCCCAATGAGCAGGACGTATTCCGACCCAGTCGGTTGCCTCCCGATGAACACAACATTGTTTCCTCCGTTCCGACCCAGCCAGTTGGCTGCCAATGAAAAGGACGCCGTCGCTGTATGCGTTTGAGACCCCGCCAGTATGTACGTATGTAACTGTATTTACGTTCTTGCAGCGTGTCTGTACATACGTGTACACGATATAGACGGGACTGCGTGACATGCTACATCGGCAGCTCTACTAGGACACGTGCCACTCCTTACTCGGCCACGGTTCATCACTGCAGAGAGATCGATCAACCGCTATGTACGTACACGTTCGCGACCAGACAGATAACACTACGTATGCTTCGACCTGGTGGGTCCCAACTGTCAGGGGTCATCAACTTTTTTTGCACGTAATAAGGAGGCACTTCCTTGTGTGCGAAGATAAAGCCGGTGGGTCCCAGCTGTCAGGGGGAATGTTTTTTTCATGAAATACAAAGGCCCTTCCAGTGGGTCTGAGCTGTCAGGTGGAGGAATCATTATTTTGCGCGTAATAAGGAGGCACTTCCTTGCGTGTGTCCATGAACCCAGCTGTCAGCCTCTCCACGTACAGTCCTCTTCTGATGGCTGTCGTTCGTTGACTGCATTGGCGATGATGTACCATCCGAGAGCACCAAGGTGGTGGACGACGGCGCAACCTAGGAAGGGAATGACCCGGAGCCGGGGAATACGCAGCAGTGGATGCCCACGCGGAGGGGAGTACGAGGTTTAACTGGTTCGGCTGCGGTTTGAGGCTGCCGTCGCCAGAGAATAACAGGGGGTGTGGGTGAGTAAAGGGAAGGCCTGGCCAGCTGTGGGAGTAGGGTGGGGCGGTGAGGCCTGCGCGGCAGCACAACCGGCCACTGGAGGCAGGAGAGGCGGTCCCGCCGATGCTGGTTTGGGCGGCTGGTGCAAGAAGATCAGAGATTGAAGAAGCAGCAGGGTCGTTCGATTAACATCCAATGGTCACTGCTGCTAGAATTGTTTGTTGACTAAGTTGACAAAGCCATGCGTACGCATCAACTTAGTAGGCCCACAGGCCAGCCTCCGAATCCGGTGGGTCCCAGATGTCAGGGGGAGGAATCATTTTTTTTGCGTAATAAGGATGCAGTTGCTTGTGTGCGGCCATGGACCATGGGGGTCTCTACTGTCAGCCTCTCCACGTACATCCCTATTCTGATGGCTGTCATTTGTTCAATGTTGACCACGTTGAGCACGCCGCGCCTAGAGCACCAACGCGGTGGACGACGGTGAGGCCTAGGACTGGAATGACCCGGAGCCGGCGAAGACACAGCAGCGGATGCCCACGCTGAGGGGAGTATGACGGTTGACTGGTTCGGCTACGGCATGAGGCTGCCATCACTGGAGAATAACAGGAGGTGCGGTTGGGTAGAGGGATGGCCAAGCCAGCGGAGGGAGTAGGGTGGGCTGGTGAAGCCTGCGCGGCATCATAGCCGGCCACAAGAGGAGGCAGCAGGCAGTCCCGCCAGCGCTGGTTTAGGCGGCTGGAGCAGGAAGATCAGATATTGAAGAAGCATGTCGGTCGTTCGATGGACATCCAACAGTCATTGCTGCTAGAATCGTGTGTTGACTATAAGTTGACAAAGCCTTGCGTGAACAAGCCAGCCTCGAAATCTGTGGCGTGTACAGCCCATTTGCTATTATTTCTATAATTTAGAGCCCATTTGCTAATTCATATGGAATTTATTGCAGCCCATTTTCCATTTTTAGAATTGCCGCCCATTTTCTGGTCAGTATCAGGGTTAAAATTTGAACTAAAAATATGCGAAATTTTCAAAATTCGCTTATTTTTGCTGGGGTACGAAATAGTTTTAATCCCAAAATTAGGAGCCATACTAAAATAATTTAAAAATAAAGTAATACTATGTTATGTTAAAATCCAATAAATATAAAATATCAGTGAAGAACAAAAACAAAAAGCGAAACTAATTGCCCATTTGCTATATTTTTTTTGGAATTTGCAGCCCATTTCATATTACTTTTAAGATTTACTGCCCATATTCTAGCCAGGCCGAAATGCATCCCTCCTCGTCTCGAAAGATTTGCAACCCAGTAAGTCGGAGAAAACAAATAGGCCTAGGTTGGGTATTCTTCAAAAATAAATGGTGGGCTACCTATTTTCCCAAAGAAAAAACTGCTGGACTGGTCATGTTGTTAGACGGGCCACAGAGACCGCACAACCTAGTTTATACCTTGCTCCATCTGAATAAATCCTCAAAAAAATGCGTTGTGCAATTCTGTTGTTAATTGACTATACGTTGTGCAATTCTGTTGTTAATTGACTCTACGTTGACAATGATGTGGGTCCCAGATATCAGCAGGGTGGATTAGAGATAAAAAATTGAGGGGTGCATCTGAGTAGTAAAGAGGCACTTGCATGCATTTGGGAGTGGACCTGGTGGGTCCGTACTATCATACTCACAACTACAGCCCTCTCCCAATTCAGTGAGTGGGAACTTGTGAATGTGTACACTCGTCACCGGGTTCCACTTCCAAAAATCTTAGACTGCCCTGAGGTTGAGCACACCGATGATCTACGTACATTCCAATACGATCATGGTGGCTGTCGTCTACAAAAGATAGCAATTTGTCGAGTTCCCAGACGCTCTTGGGATTATAGAAATGCTTGTGTTGTCGCTATCTTCGACAAGCTTGTTGTCGTCCTTAGTCCTTCGACTCGATGGATATTGCTCAAAAATCAGTTTTTGTACACGGATGTGTACTGTGATACAATTCAATACGAGGGTCTTGTGTTTGCTGCCACCACTTTTGGCACTGTTTTCGCATGGGATCCTTATTGTTTTGGTACGTTTGTCTTCCACTGTAATTATAATTGTTACATTCACCATGCATGTGAGTTAGTATCCCTGTACTAATTAACCTTCTCTATTTCCAAGGTCCTGTCAACATTCCCCCACCGATACTTGGAAAATTTTATAACCAAGGGGGAGATGACGATGGTGATGATCACGAGTGGGACCTACATACTCAATGGCGCCTAGCAACTTACTCCGATGGATCACCTCTTCTTGTCTGTATACAGGGCACTGCTGATGTTATTAAGGAAGCAGGTGTTGTCTCCCATGGCCGCACTCTCCGGACCTATTCCAACATCCGTTGCAGGGTATTCGGGATGGATACTAGTGTGCCAGCGCCAGCACCTTCTGCTTGGTTCAGTATTGATATTCTTGGAGAAAACTCGCTCTTCCTTGGACTAAACTATCCACTGATGGTGAAAGGCGATCCAGCTGTTGTTAGCACAACGTTACTACCATTTATGAGAAGCAACTGTATCTATACCTCGGACATTACTATGGTTCCCTACCCTGGCTATCACAATATGTGTCCTGATATAGGCCGCTTCAACCTAGATGACGAGTCTTGCGTTGGTCTCGATATTGAAAATAGCTGGCCCTGCCCAGAGAATCACTTATGGTTCAAAGCAAGCGTTTCCAATGCCAAGGATTGGTTGACCTGAAGTTTATTTCATCGCTTTGTTATTTGTTGTGTGAGAAAAACTTTAGTATTTATAATGTATCCTCGTTATCGTGCGTTGATGACCTATTGTATGTAATACTAAATGATATGCCTATGATAAACTTACTAAATTTATGAATGGCTTTCGAGTCGCTTCTCAGAGTGGGTGCTGCGCTGAGGCAAAAAAAATCCCGAATACATAATTGTACGTGCATTGCAACAGGTTATCGGATGAGTCCAATCAATAATAGTACTACTACTACTACTACTACTACTAATTATTAGCTTCACATGCTTAGCGTGGCGGGCGGGTGTTTTTACTGTAGCTGCGAATCCCATCACCCTAGGTCATCGGATGAGTCCAATCAACGGTAGAAATTGCATTATGATGTTTGGATTCAAACTTTCAAAACTGCTGCACTATCTCTACGTCTACGTATACGTAATACAACAAGTTTTAAACTTGAGACCAGCCATCCACCCTCACAAAGAACACTTTTTAGCCTAGCACAGACTTCAGGTAATTTGGCCACAGTGTGAGGTGGGCCATATGTTAATGTGTTCGCTGTACGTAACCAACACCTTGAATCCTTGATATATAGTAGGGTGGCATGGGCCAGAACAAGCATTCACGTCCAGGAGTATGGCACTAGCACAACTCCCATCTGACACCATATTTCTTGGAGTTCGTGCTACAACTATCTCTTCTCCCTCCTCGTTTCTTTAACTCAGCCATCGCGCGGCGGGCGGGGTGGGGGTTTGCCGATAGTCAGTTTCCTCAACTGTGGTCCCACTTGTAAGTGAAGATGCGAGACAGCATGCGTTCCCCCCTTGAGCGACGTGCCGGACCAACCGTGTGGGGGTGCGACGTGAACACGGCAGGCTTTTCCTTTTGAACTTGTACTAGTACTAGTAAGTTGTAACACTTAGTTCTGCTCCTGGCGCGACCGATAGATAGAAATAATGATTTTCCCTAAAAAAAATAGAAATAATGATTCAAAACGCTAGCGCTGGGCTTTTCCCGCGTGATAAATGGGGGAGTTTTATCAATTTCGGCCATCATCGCTTTCCTTACATGCGGTCCCACATGTAAGTGATATGCCTAGCCACTTTGCATTGATGGGCGGGCCGGAACGACCGTCTGGGGTGATCCTGCGCAGCGGTCTGCTCGCACGCCTCCGGCCTACTCAAAGACTCCATCCTGATTTGTTGGTCCTTTCGTATTTTGTGTCAAATTTTGACCATAGATTTAATTGAATTTTTTTTAATGCATGTTATAAACATTTATATGGTTGGATTCGTATTTGAACATAGTTTCCAATGATACTATTTTTTGTGACGTGCGTTAACATTTTGTAAATTGAATTCATAGTCAAAATTTTGCACAAAACACTAAGGGGAACAATAAACCAGGACGGAGGTAGCACCACCCGCATGGCACCTCCTAGTAGCCAATTAATAGAGGGACGTGTGGCAAAATGGTTACTAGAACGCCCACGGTTTCATTACTACTTCTGTTTCCGATTGTAACATGGCAGCTCTTTGTTCCAAAATGACTTTGTTTTGGTTGTTTATGTGTGCGCCTTCGCAAATTGAACCACCACACCCAGTAGTTTGAAATCCATTCAAATTTCTTGCATGGGACATAAACATTCCCATTACACGTCAATATCAATATATAAGAAGAAGTTTGGTTGTGGCGCGGTTCATGCATGGTACGTACGTAAGTTATGAAGTTGATGCAAAAGGTAAGAAAACTACAGTATACATGGAATTGACAGAAAAATAAAGATGCATACGGATCCATCAACGACATCCTCTCACCCTAGTGCGCCGGGTCACCAACCGATGGGTGAGGAGCAACGGTGTTGGCGGTGAGCTCAACGTGCTTCTGAACAATGCTGTCCAAGGTTGCCCTGCGGTCCAAGAAGGCCCGCGTCCTATCGTCCTCCTCTAGCACGTAGTAGTCCTTGTGGACGATTTGCTCGTAGACGTGGGTGATGATACGTCTCCAACATATCTATAATTTTTGCTTGTTCCATGCTATTATATTATCATTCTTGGATGTTTTACAATCATTTTATAGCAACTTTATATCATTTTTTGGGACTAACCTATTGACATAGTGCCCAGTGCCAATTGCTGTTTTTTGCTTGTTTTTTACTTCGCAGAAAATCAATACCAAACGGAGTCCAAACGCAGCGAAACTTTTTGGAGATTTTTACTGGACCAGAAGACACATGTTGGGCCAAAGAAGTACCAGAGGGGGGCTCCGAGGGGAGCACAACCCACCTGGGCACGCCTGGGGACCCAGGCGCGCCCTGGTGGGTTGTGCCCACCTCGGTCGCCTCCTGCACCGCCTCTTTGCTCTATAAATACCCCGAAAATCCAAAAACCCTAGGGGAGTCGACGAAACACAATTCCAGCCGCCTCAAGTTCCAGAAAAACAAGATCCAATCTAGGCACCATCACGGAGGGGTTCATCATCCTCATTGGTGCCTCTCCGATGATGCGTGAGTAGTTCATTGTAGACCTATGTGTCCGTAGTTAGTATCTAGATGGCTTCCTCTCTCTCTTTTGATTCTCAATACAATGGTCTCTTGGAGATCTATTTGATGTAACTCTTTTTGCGGGGTGTTTGTTGGGATCCGATCAACTTTGACTTTATGATCAGATCTATTTATCCACGAAAGTTATTTGAGTTTCTTTGATCTCTTATATGCATGATTACTTATAGCCTTGTATTTCTTCTTCGAATCTTTGGTTTAGTTAGGCCAACTAGATTGATTTTTCTTGCCATGGGAAGAGGTGCTTTGTGATGGGTTCGGTCGTGCGGTGTTCTTTCCCAGTGACAGAAGGGGCAGCAAGACACGTATTGATCGTTGCTATTAAGGATAACAAGATGGGGTCTATTCCTACATGAATAGATCTTGTCTACATCATGTCATCGTTCTTATTGCATTACTCCATTTTTCCATGAACTTAATACACTAGATGCATGCTGGATAGTGGTCGATGTGTGGAGTAATAGTAGTAGATGCAGGCAGGAGTCGGTCTACTAATCTTGGACGTGATGCCTATATAATGATCATTGCCTGGATATCGTCATAATTATTTGAAGTTCTATCAATTGCCCAACAGTAATTTGTTTACCCGTCGTATGCTATTTTTCTCGAGAGAAGCCACTAGTGAAATCTACGGCCCCCGGGTCTATTCTTTATCATATTTGCTTTGAGATCTATTTTTATTTGCTTTTGTTTTCAGATCTATTATCCTAAAAATCCAAAAATACCTTGCTACACTCTTTCTATATTTATTTTATTTTGTTTTATCGAGAGATCTATTTATGCAAAATCATACAAACCAATCTATCTTTTACCCGTGAGGGATTGACAACCCCTCTTACGCGTCGGGTTGCAAGCATTTGTTCTTTGTGTGCAGGTACCGTTTACATAGTGTTTCTTGGTTCTCCTACTGGTTCGATAACCTTGGTTTCATAACTGAGGGAAATACCTACCGAAGCTCTACTGCATCATCCCTTCCTCTTCGGGGAAATACTGACGCGGATACGAGCCATCATGAAAGGATTTCTGGTGCCGTTGCCGAGGCGACATCATCAACATCTATCAGGTTCCTAATCACAAATCTCATCTCCTTGCAATTTACATTATTTGCCATTTGCCTCTCATTTTCATGTCCCCCACTTCACAAAAAAATTGCCGTTTTATGCGCCCTCTTTTTCGTTCGCCGCTTTCTAGTCAGATCTCTTATTTGCTTGAACTTGTCACCATGAATGACTTTGGTATGGCAGAAATAGATGATGGCCTAACTCCTAAAATTGGACGATCTGGCAATCTGTATGCTTAATTTTTTGTTTTGGGTCAAGGGAACATTATGGGAAAAGAACATATCCAAGAATTTTTCAATTGTGTTGGAAATTTGACTCTTGATGATGCTCCTATACTTAAAAGAACTAAATCTTATGCAGAAGCTATTTCAGCAATAGTTCTGAAACTTGAAAATAGATTTATCTGTACTCACCCTACCTTGCAAAGATTGTTTTATGAGCTACCGTCTATAAAAGATCCTAAGGCTAAAAAGATAGCTACCCAAGTTCTTATGAATGAATTTGATCACATAGTACGGGAAGCTAGGGAATTTTTTGATTTTTATGGCATGAGCCATGAAAAACTGGTAATAGATGAGATTCTTTACAATAGTGATTACATGTTGAGACATTTTCTTGGTAATAATCAATTTTTTTATGAGAATCTCAAAAAGGAAATCCCCGCTTTAGATATAATCCAACAAGTTAATCAACGATATTCTTAGATTGTTGCCGGAAATCTAAGGGGATACGTAGATGGGCAACTTGATAATGCTAAAATTTCTATGGATAATGTGTTTCAAGTTATTTTTGCAAAACCTCCTGACAAGAACACATCTACGAAAAATGAGAAGAAAGATGACAATACTTAAATCTATGCATTATGCATAGCTAGGGGCATAAAACGATAGCGCTTGTTGGGAGGCAACCCAATGAATAAAATTTATTTTTGCCTTTTTATTTCTATTCTTGAGTGTTTGCACAATTATTCCTCTGTTATTATTGTGTTTTTAATGTTTTAATTAGTGTTTGTGCCAAGTAAAGCCTTTGGGATAGCTTTGGTGATAGTTGATTTGATCCTGTTGAAAAACAGAAACTTTTTCGTCCAGTAAAATAATTTTATAGATTTACAGGAGCGACGAAAAATGCTTAATTTTTTACGCAAGATTTATATGAAAATTTACTCTGTTTTCCAAATTTTTCATAATTTTTGGAGTTACATAAGTATGAGTAAAATTCGAGTCTTTACAGACTGTTCTGTTTTTGACAGATTCTGTTTTCTTTCCATTGTGTGCTTATTTTGATGAATCTATGGATTGTATCGGGGGGTACAAGCCATGGTAAAGTTATAATACAGTATATATAATGCAATAACAAAATTTGAATGGGTTTTATACAGTACTTAAAGTAAATATTGGTTTTCTTATACTAACGGATCTCACGAAGGTTTTGTTGAGTTTTGTGTGATTGATGTTTTCAAGTTTTGGGTGAGATTATGATGGATGAAGGAATAAGGAGTAAGAAGAGCCTAATCTTGGGGATGCCCATGGCACCCCAAGGCAATATTCAAGGAGAAACAAGCAGCTAAGCTTGGGGATGTCCTGAGTGGCATCCCCTCTTTCTTCTAACGACCATCGATATTTTACTTGGAGCTATATTTTTATTCGTCACATATCATGAGTTTTGCTTGGAGCGTCTTGTATTATATGAGTCTTTGCTTGTTTTGCTTTTTAGTTTGTGTCAAGTATCCTTGCTGAACACACCTATTTGAGAGAGCCAAAATTATGCTATGATTTGTTAGAATTAATTGCTCTTTATGCTTCACTTAAATTTTTTGAGCTATGGAATTGCTCTAGTGCTTCACTTATATCTTTTTGAGCATGGTGTGCTTTAATATTTTTGAAGAAATGCTCTCATGCTTCACTTAGATTTATTTGAGAGTTAGTAAATTCTTGAAGAAATTCTCTCATGCTTCACTTATATTATTTTGAGAGATGAAAAAATTTTATGCTCATGTTCTTCACTTAGATTTGTTTGAGCTATCAAAAGCAACATATGAAACTAGTCCCAAAGTGATAGATATTCAAGAGGGATATAATAAAAACTTTCATGAAGATCATTGGACAAAATAAACTTGATTCTTTGTAATAGTTTTGCGATATGATGATAGTGATATGTGAGTCATGTTGGTGAGTAATTATGCTTTAGTAAGAATATTGGTGTTAAGGTTTGTGATTCCCTATGCAAGCACGAAAGTCAATAGTTATGCAATGAAATTACATCCTACTTGTGGTGCATTATTCAGTGTTAGTTATGCTTAATGCTCGCTTATGTGATTTTTTGTTTCTTGGTTGGATGCTTCTCAATCTTTTTGCTAGCCTTCACTTCTACTAAGTAGGAATACTACTTGTGCATCCAAAATCCTTAAACCCAGTTTTGCCACATGAGTCCACTATACCTACCTATATGTGGTATTTCCATGCTGTTCTAAGCAAATTTGTATGTGCCATCTCTAATTTTCAAAATAATTTTCCTTTTTGTGTGCTCGTACCACTCAGGAAACGGTAGGGGGTGGCTGATATTTTTCCATGCTAGATGTGTTATTCTCAAGATGAGTGTTTATTCACTTATCATTGCACGAGAATACGGCAAAGGTATTAGGGATGCCCAGTCCCGAAATGAAAAATGAATTTACTTTATGTTGTCAAATAATAAATTCCTTGGAAAGTGTTGGTATGGACGGCACCCGTGGATACGGCTAGCCGTGGAATGTGAAAGTATGGTGGAAAAAGGAATAAACTTTCTTTTCTGTTTGGGAACCGCCTATGATATATCTAGCATGGAAAGTATTGGGAACTACTCGATCGTTTTCGTTGACAGGAAAAACATGCCAACCAAAATGTTTTATATCTATTTTTTTGCTTTAAGCTCTAGCACCTCTACAAATCCCTACTTCCCTCTGCGAAGGGCCTTTCTATTTACTTTATGCAATTTTTATTTTTATTTGAGTCTCCATCTTTCTTATAAAGCACCAACTAGGGGGCACAATGATCGTACTTGAGCATTGGGTGTAGCTAATATGCGAGTGTGTTTCATGAATGGATCAATGATTGAGCATGATGGGCTAGGGATAACTTGCTTTAGTGTTGATATTTTGAAAGACATGGTTGCTTGTTGATATGCTTGAGTATTGAAAACTTCATGTCAAAACTAGACTATTGCTTTGAACCATATAAAAGTCCAAATGTCCATGCTACAAAATAAAAGAATATGTGATGAACATGTTAGGCAACATTCCACATCAAAAATTCTGTTTTTATCATTTACCTACTCGAGGACGAGTAGGAATTAAGCTTGGGGATGCTGATACGTCTCCAACGTATCTATAATTTTTGCTGGTTCCATGCTGTTATATTATCATTCTTGGATGTTTTACAATCATTTTATAGCAACTTTATATCATTGTTTGGGACTAACCTATTGACATAGTGCCCAGTGCCAGTTGCTGTTTTTTGCTTGTTTATTACTTCGCAGAAAATCAATACCAAACGTAGTTCAAACGCAGCAAAACTTTTTGGAGATTTTTTCTCGACCAGAAGACACCTGTTGGGCCAAAGAAGTACCAGAGGGGGGCTCCGAGGGGAGCACAACCCACCTGGGTGCGCGTGGGGGCCCAGGCACGCCCTGGTGGGTTGTGCCCACCTCGGCCGCCTCCCGCACCGCCTCTTTGCTCTATAAATATCCCGAAAATCCAAAAACCCTAGGGGATTCGACGAAACACAATTCCAGCCGCCTCAAGTTCCAGAAACACCAGATCCAATCTAGACACCATCACGGAGGGGTTCATCATCCTCATTGGTGCCTCTCCGATGATGCGTGAGTAGTTCATTGTAGACCTATGGGTCCGTAGTTAGTAGCTAGATGGCTTCCTCTCTCTCTTTTGATTCTCAATACAATGGTCTCTTGGAGATCTATTTGATGTAACTCTTTTTGCGGGGTGTTTGTTGGGATCCGATCAACTTTGACTTTATGATCAGATCTATTTATCCACGAAAGTTATTTGAGTTTCTTTGATCTCTTATATGCATGATTACTTATAGCCTTGTATTTCTTCTTCGAATCTTTGGTTTAGTTAGGCCAACTAGATTGATTTTTCTTGCCATGGTAAGAGGTGCTTTGTGATGGGTTCGGTCGTGCGGTGTTCTTTCCCAGTGACAGAAGGGGCAGCAAGACACGTATTGATCGTTGCTATTAAGGATAACAAGATGGGGTCTATTCCTACATGAACAGATCTTGTCTACATCATGTCATCATTCTTATTGCATTACTCCGTTTTCCATGAACTTAATACACTAGATGCATGCTGGATAGTGGTCGATGTGTGGAGTAATAGTAGTAGATGCAGGCAGGAGTCGGTCTACTAATCTTGGACGTGATGCCTATATAATGATCATTGCCTGGATATCGTCATAATTATTTGAAGTTCTATCAATTGCCCAACAGTAATTTGTTTACCCGCCGTATGCTATTTTTCTTGAGAGAAGCCACTAGTGAAATCTACGGCCCCTGGGTCTATTCTTTATCATATTTGCTTTGAGATCTACTAGCAAAAAGGCCCGTGCGTTGCAACGGAAGAAAAAAAACCAAAAGCTCTTAATTTACAAAAAATGGTCTATAATATGAGAATTTGTAGCTATGGCCCAAACAAAGATGGTCTTAACCTATAAAAGTGTAGTTTAAGACTCTACAGGTGTTCTATTTCAACGCAGCTTGCATGTAGATTTAATCCGTACAAAGAAACAGGCAAGTGATCATGCATTTATTCATGTCATGTTCGGAATGGGGTGTTGTTACAGGTGAGTAAAGAAAAATAACAAAAACAAATGATCTTGTGGTGCGCATCGTCCAACAGGCCGACCCCAGTTCAAGCAGTGGAGGACGATGCGGCACTGCGGCTAGTCTTGATCTGGCCAGAACTCGCCGCCTACGGGAAGGAGCGGCTCAACAAAGGTTGTGGTGCGCGTCGTCCAACAGGCCGATGGTGGCGCGCCGGTAGGCTACTGGGTCGTTTGCTGATGTTGGCACCGCACCTACCGAGAAAAGGTGGGGGGAAGGAAGGAGGATCGTACCGCCGTGGGGGATGGTAAACGACGCGACATGATGATGGCCAGAGGCGAAAAAGCGTTGGTGTGGCGATTAACATTGCAGCCTAGATAGTATATTTTAAATTGTTAACAGGTAAAATAACATCATATTTAGATTCTACATATTTTTCTAATCAAATTCCATATAGAACATGTTAAATTTGGAGTTACGATTTAGAAAATATGAGTATTTAAAAAAATATTTGATATGTACTTCGGGTTTAATATCAGAAACATTAGGGGGTTTTCTATAAAAATAGCAAGACGGACTAAGAATACCTATTTATTTTATTATTAGGTATAGATTTTTATTTGCTTTTGTTTTTAGATCTATTATCCTAAAAATCCAAAAATACCTTGTTGCACTTTTTCTATATTTATTTTATTTTGTTTTATTGAGAGATCTATTTATCCAAAATCATACAAAGCAATCTATCTTTTACCCGTGAGGGATTGACAACCCCTCTTACGCGTTGGGTTGCAACTATTTGTTCTTTGTGTGCAGGTACCATTTACATAGTGTTGCTTGGTTCTCCTACTGGTTCAATAACCTTGGTTTCATAACTGAGGGAAATACCTACCGAAGCTGTACTACATCATCCCTTCCTCTTCGGGGAAATACTGACGCGGATACGAGCCATCAGGTGATTATGTCGATGGTGTCTTGCTGAGCCAGGCGCTGCGCGGCAAGCGCGACCTCGAGGTGGACGTTCTCCGGCGCGACGGCGGGCAGTCGCAGGGCCACCAGTGCGTCGAAGAGGTTGTCACCATAGAGGCCGTTGAGGGTGGTGGGCATCACAGAGCCTGGGCGCGTGGGATGGAGGCATACGTCAAGGTCGTCCATGAGCTTCTTGACGACGGTGAACTTGTCGAGGAAGCCGACAAGGGCCTCGTCGAACAAGGAGACAAAGCTATCGTCCAAGAAGCCTCTCGCCCTGGGGCCTCAAGCACGACCTGGAGACGTTCCTCGGTGTTGGGCCACATGCCGGCGTCGTGGACCATCTGGCACAGCCGGCTCATGCTCGCGCTCATCGCCTCCATGGGTCTAGCTTCTGGTCAACTGATCTTGCGATTGGAGTGATCACTCTTGCAGGGTGCGTAGGTGCGTAGGATTCCGTAAATGGATTGGACTGGTGGGGAGCCTTTATATGAGAAGTGCAGACTGCGTTGCATTCATGTGTGTGTTGGCGATCTACTCCTCGGCGCTTACTCCCTCCGTACCGGTGCACTATAGTCATGTCACCGAGACCAAGTTGGGGAAAACGAGAGAACTTGATGTTTATTTGGTAATTAATGTCATTGCATGCAGAGAATTGAGCACTACATGTTGTGCTAAGTAGTCTAAAGTCATTGAATACATACACACCCCACGTCTCCTATTAGCTGATTAATTTTTTTGTGGCAAAAAAATAGGGAACAAGGTGGGTAGTTAATGCACCGCGCCTAAAAGTTTTGGGATTATTTGGTTTTCGTAACGTGACTAATGCACCAGTATGGAGGGAGTACAATAGTTGTTTGATTGATGAGATTTCAGATTTGAGCCATCTACCGGAAACTACATTCAAAACCAAATAAAACAGTACTCCATGTATTTATTTACAGAGGGAGTAGTATATTTTTTGTGAAATGCATTACTAGATATTGCTAGTCAAATAGTAAATCTAGACAGAGGTGGTAGTACTACTAAATCCAGACGGAGGTGGTAGTACTACTAAATCCAGACAGTGCTGCTAGTACTAGTAGTACTACCAATATAGTAGTACTGTACTACCCGTTGGTCAAATTATTACGTGCTGCTTCGCAAAGTGAAGTGACAAGGCCCCGCGCCGGAGATGACACCTGAGTGTAGGCGGTGTGTTCAGCATACCAAAGTCAGCCTCACCATGTGCAGCCACTATCATCATGGCTGTAGAGCTAGCCTGCTTACAACTAGCCGTGTTCGACATAATTTCCAGTGTGTCGCCATGAGTAATAATAAATATTGTAGTGGAGTAATGGGTATATTGTTGCCGCACCTATGCACGCGAACATTTATTGTAACACAGTGCCTCGTGCTGGATAGTCATAATACTACAAGTTCCAAACTGATATTACAAATGCTAGGAGTAATGCTGCACCTACAAAGAGGGAATTATTAGGAAGTTTACGTAAGAACTTTTGTTACTTTAGGTGCATGCAGCATTATCATACAAACTAAAATCCGCCGCCATGACAAGTCACTAATGGGCAAATAAAATTTTTAGTCGCTTGTGACTTGATGTTTCAAAAACAAATTCAGCTTCTGCGGAGCCTTTGTCATTTAGGCTTAGACGCTTGAGGTGATCAGCATGCCATTCATCGTTGCGCCAGAGAACGCCAGACCTCATTACCTTGAGCACACTTGCCTCTAGAACAAATAACTTGGCCAATTTAATCTCAGATGTGGAGCCTCGGTAGTCGATCAAATCAATTTCTGTCAGATGGAGATCAAGGCATTCGATGAGATTGTTATATTGCAGCACAGTTTTCACTTTTGGGTCTTGTTTTATCTGCAAAAGAAGAGAACGTATTAGAGCAGCTGGCTATATAAGATTGCCATGTCATCAAGAGCTACCAATATCATTCGCTCATACGATAGGGTTGGCTATAGGGCTGGCTCTAAGGCTAGTGATAATTTTTCACTCTTTCTTTCTCTTTCCTCTCATTTACCTAGGAGCACATGAAGAGCTCGGGCATTTGTTGCCTTCCACTATGTGACCGATGCCATACTTCTCAAAAGTATGCCACATAATACGCATCGATGTCAAATCAAAAGATTTTGGCACTGCTCTAGCAATGTGAGAGAGTTGGCACCGCTGTGCACACAGACCCACATGTATAAACAATCAATCAAACCAACTACACCAGCCTCTCCCTCTCCCAAACAAGTGTTTTTTTATTGCCTCATTCCTCTCCCACGCAAGTGTTTTTTTATTGTGTGAGTTAATTTGGCACTGGAGCAAAGTAGGTGATCCAGATTGGGGCACCAGGTGAGCAATGGAGGGCATCGATGCCAAATGCATCAAAAGTGAATTCGGCACGTGTTTTGGCCTACATAGTGGACGACTGTTATAGCCCACTTTTGTACTACCTCGTATTTAGTCTAAATTTTTTACCATAGATTTACCTAAGAAAATTCCAATGCATGTCACCAAAAATTATACCATTTGAAATTATATTCAAATACAAATCCAACGATATAATTTTTAGTGGCATGCATTAACATTTTGTTAGTTAAATCTATGGTCAAAATTTGATACTACAAAATACAAAGAGTAAACCAGGACGAAGGTAGTACTTGCTCTTAGGCTAACCATAGAGTTACTAGTCTGAGTTACTTGCCACAATGACTAGCCTAGGCTACTAGTACAACAAAAAAACGAAGTAGGTGATCATGTAAGAAAAAATACTAAAAACATTTCTTTCGGTGCAGTGCGTAGATGCAGTTTTGAACACTACACTTGTCATAGTAGTTTGGTTAAATTATGAAAAAATTGAGCTCTGTTGTGATTACCATTTACTAATAGGAAAGAAGTTTTACCTCGATGAGTAGCTTCTCTGTGCACGGAAAGCATCTAAGGAATCCAACGACTTGATCCAGATTTGGGCCGATAGATTTTATTGCCAAGATCTTCACTCTACAAAAAGACTGGGTCAAGCTTGTGGGAATCATTTTCTGGATGACAGTCATAAATACATCAAGAAGAAATTTAAAAATGTGAATTTCAAGAAGACGGAGAAGAAGATGAGTGTTGTACCTGAACGATTATGGATCCAGTAACGAGTTCGGAGAATTTGGCAGACGAGTAGACCAACACGGCCAATTTCGGCGCATCAATGACCCTGATTTTGTTGGACCTTCTAGATCAGATGTAAGCAATCTCTCAAGGAAAGGTGCATTCTCAATGACCATAACATGGAACAGCTCAAGTGATCTCTTCCCAATTAATGTATTGTTGCGGGGCCAACAAGACACATAAATTCATCGGAGATTCGTCGAGGCGATGTGGAGGCTAATGAACCCGTGGATCTGCCAAAGACGAAGGTACTCGAGCGCAGTACAGCCGCGGAGCAGGTGCTCCATAGCCTTCTTCGAGATGCCAATGTCAAAGAGGTCGAGCTGCTTGAGTTGAGGGAGAAGAAGGGCGGGCGCGGCATTAATCTGGGGAAATTAGCAGGAGCTGAACCTGGCGCGGTGTAGCGTTGGCGTGAGGCAGAGTGCGGACGGTAGTAGAGAGCGACATCATCCAGCTTCAAACCTGAGCTCCTCGAGCTGATCTAGGGCGGGGGATAAGAACCACTCATCGAACTTGGCTTGGACCTTGCAGTTGGTACTGAACATGCGGATGTCAAGGCATCTGGCTGGCCCAGGGTGCGATGCAAGGATCTTGGAGACTGCAGCCATGCATTTGCAATCCCTGTCGTAGAGGCAGCTGTCGACGGTGAGGTTGAGGGGGATGCAGCGCCAGAGGGGGCGCCACCGCCGGGAGAGCAGGGTGGTCCGCACGACAGATTTGGTGGGGAGGAGGGCGATGATGACGAGCAACATGTCATCGGGGAGGCTGCTGATGAAGTCCAGGCTCGTCGGATGCTTTTTTGGCTCAAGCCACCTCCACTTGTTGGCTGCCTCGTCGTCCATCTCAGCCGGCGGCGACGCCGATGTACATGTGTGCTGGTGTGTATTGTGTGCTCGGTGGAACTTTGCTGGGTGTGCGCGAGTGCATCCTTGCATGCATGCTGCACAGTGGTGTAGTGTGTGCGTTGTCGTTGTGTGTGTACTAACACGGAAGAAGTGTGCACTGCGGGGTGCTACCGCTAGTAGTTTCAAGTTTGTTTATTTCACCCCGTGTCAGATAGGCCTCTAGTTTATTTATTTTCACCCACTACCAAATGGGCCAGCACACCTAGATAGAGAACACGAGCTGACAAGGCACCATGTAGACTGGTTGACCAGTCAACTAGATAATATACGGAGCTATACTGGTTGACCGTATAATCCCTCGGTAAAGAGAGATCGAGTGAGACGGAAGGCCCGTGAGAGATAGTAGACAGAGAGAAAGAGGTACCCCTTCCTCCATTAGATAATGTTGTAAGTGCAGCTAGTGCCATCCCTAGTTGGTTTTGGAGTATTGACGACAAACATGGTTGAGGGACTAATGTGTTTGTGAGATTCACAGGATAACACAAGTAGAAGTCCCTCATTGATTCGGTTTACCTACCAGAGATGACCCCTAAAAATGTATGAAGACATTGAAGACAACGGTGGTTCGTGAAGACATTCACGTCGAAGATAATGACATGTGAAGACATTCACTTGAAGACAATGGAGTGCGAAGACATAGTTTCGTTCGTAGTTTCATTTTCTTCTTTCTGGAGTCCTAGGAACCACCGAACTGTTAAGTGGGATCCAAGTGAACAAAGTCAGAAAACTGATGTGATGCTCAACCCAAATCCTATGTCTTCGAGTGAAGACAATGAGAGAAAATCTTATCCAGAGTTGGATGAGTCAGCTTTGCTTGTAGCCCAAGTCAAGCTGGCGCGTGTGTTTGAAATCCGACCGTTGGACACGTGTCGGTAGCTTAGTGACCCAGGGTCATTTCGGACATATCAGATCGGGTTGCCTCCTGGCTATAAATAGCCCACCCCCTACACCATAAATTGGTGGCTGCTCAGAGTTAGTGCACGGATTTTGTCGTTTGAGAGCAACTCACGTCTGAAGCCTTTGAGAGAGAACCCTTGCGAGGACAAAAGCCCAAAACACCCAGAGCCCAAAGAGTGTTTGGCATCACTGAAGCCTTTCTGTCCGCGTGATCTGAAGACTTATTACACTTGAAGACTCTGTATCTTCCAGTTGGTTAGGCGTCGCGTTATGAGGATCCAAGAGTCATTGTGGATCACCGGTGAACGCAGTCTGTGAAGGTTTGGAAGTCTACCTTCAAGACTTACCAGAGTGATTGGGCGAGGACTAAGTGTCCTTAGCTCAAGGGGAATAAGGGGAAGACGCGGTCTTCTGAGTTCAATATCAACCTCCCTAACCAGACATATAGTTGTCACAGCAACTGGAACTGGTCTACCAAATCCTTGTCTTCGTCAAGCAACTGGTTCTATCACTTTACCCTTTACTTAAAGTTTCGCTTCGTGAAGTCATTGCTTGCCTGCTCTGTTTTACTTCATTGTGTGAAGACATTCTTTCTGTTTGCATGTTTATCTTCATACTATCTTCCTAGTCTGATCCACTCTACCTAGCTGCTGTTTGTCTTCGTGTTTAGTCTATACTATTTCTTAGACTATGGCAGGGATAGTGTAGTTTATATTCCGCTGCATACTGTGTAGGTTGTATTTGGTTGTCTGTCCTCGAAGACATTGTCTGTCTTGAAGACTTTCATAAAAATCGCCTATTCACCCCCCTCTAGTCGATAACTAGCACTTTCAATTGGTATCAGAGCAAGGTGCTCCCTTGTTCGGTGTGATTCGGTTTAACCACCTGGAGTTTTAGCTATGTCGACTACAGGGATAATCAAAGTCTCCACTGCGTGCCCCGTCTTCGATGGCACTGATTACCCCTACTGGAAGAATAAGATGCGCATGCATCTTGAAGCCATTGACAACAACCTCTGGTATGTCGTCAGGACTGGCGTTCCCAAAGTCAGTGAAGGCGTTACCGCTGCTGATGTCAAGAGATTTGCGCAATTGGACTCAACTGCCAAGAACATCATCTGTGGTCATCTGACCAAAGGGCAGTATGGCCGTGTGAGTGCTCTGGAATCTGCGAAGCTAGTCTGGGACTGGCTGTCCAAGGTCAGCAAAGGCATCTCAACTCAAAGAGACTCAAGAATAGATGTGCTTTGTAATTTGTTCAACCGATTCAAGAGGAATGACAATGAGAATGTCCAGCTCACCTTCGACCGCCTCACTGATATCACAAATGAGCTTCGTGCTCTGGGCGCCACTGAAATCACCAAGCATGAAGTCGTGAAGAAGCTACTGAGATCACTTGACAGCTCATTTGACACTCTAGCCTTGATGATCCAAGAACGCCCTGACTTCAAAGATCTCGATCCGTCTGACATACTTGAGAGGCTCAACACACATGAATTCAACTATCTGAGAAGAGAGATATCTATGGTCCCAACTATGGTCGATCTCGTGGTTTGAAGGCAAAGGCTGAATCCTCATCTGAAGAATCTGACTGCAGTTCTGATGATCTCGAAGACATAGGCAAAGAGCTAGCAATGCTTGTGAGAAAGTTCCAAAAGTTCTCCAAGAAGAATCGCTTCGGAAAGTCTTCAAGATAAAGCTCCAAGAATGATGAGGCTTCCACTCGTGACTACAAGAAGAGAACATGCCACAAGTGCAAGAAGCCAGGCCAATATATATCTGAATGTCCTCAATGGGACAAGGAAGCAAATAAAAAGAAGAAGAGCAAGGAATATGACTCCGACGACAAGAAGAAGAAGAAGAAATCCTCAAAGTCTTCTTCAAAGTCTTCATCTTACAAGAAGAGCTCGTCTGGCAAGGCTTGTGCGTTCATTGGCAAGGAAATGGATTCAGATGAGGAGTCTGCTTCTGAGGAGGCGAAGGTGGAGTCTGAGGAGGAGTCTGATTTAGGCATGGCAAGCCTGGCTCTAGCTTCGGCATTCGTCGCCAAGTCCATCTTCAACACTGAAGACAATGGTCACGACGCCGACGCTGAAGCCAATGATGATGACGATTCTGCTCCCACCTACTGCTTCATGGCAAGAGGTGCTAAGGTAAACTCACGCGATGCTTACTTTTAGACCTCCAGTGAAGATGAATCTAAATGTGAATACAAACCCAGTTACAAAACTCTTGCTAAAATTGTAACTGAACAACAAACAGCCATAGAAAAGATTCAAAAATTTCTAGACAAAAGCGATGACCTGTTGGACGAGGAAATGAATCGAACTCAGTCCTTAATCAAAGACATCAAACATCTTTGTGTTAAGTATGAAGAACTTGAAAGTCGTCATGAAACTCTCTCAGCCACTCATGAAAAGCTTTCCTATGATTATCTTGAAAGGAAGCAAGATCTAGAGAAACTAAGAGCGTCTCATGAAGATCTTCGAAAAGAAAATGATTCACTACTCGCTCAACAGATCAGTTCCGCTGAGGAAGATTTTGTGCCACCTTGCTTAAAATGTCTTGAGCATGACAATGCTATCTCTATTGCTGAATGTTCTACTGCTTCTGAAGTTGCAATATCTTCAATTGTTGATGTGGTAACTAACCCCTCTTCTGAGGATGCCACTACTATTGCTGATGAGAATGCCAGGTTGAAGACATTGCTTGAAACAGGCATGTATAAAAGCCTCAAAGGGCATCAGACACTATGTGATGTCCTCAAGAAACAGATTCTGAATCGAAACCCTAGGAAAGAGGGTGTTGGTTTCGAGAGGAAAATGAATGTTGATGGTTCTTACGGAAGCCTGAGCAGTACCCCAAAACCACATGGGTTGCTGCAAAGGGTCCTTCAGTGGATCCATCCACCTTATCTGGCTTCACTTGTGCTAACGCTATTATCATTGATGAGTCATTTGACTCAAACTATAAACTGTTCAAGAATCAAAATGGTGAAGTGTTTGCCAGGTTTATTGGAACTAACTACAGGAATGGGTCACCTATGAAGAATATCTGGGTTCCTAAAAGTCGTCTTGAGAAGCTTCCCGTGAATGTCATCATGACACCACCAGGGAAGAAGACAAACCCCAGATCAAAGCTTCATATGGCCCAAAGGCTTCATACAGACAGAGGACCTCACAAGGTCACCCTAACGCGAATGTTTTGCAGGGAAACTATCATCAGACTCACGAATATAAGCATGTTTCTTCAAACCGCTATGTTCGCAAATCAAAGAATTTTTCTGCATATTCTTTTGAGTACTATTCACCTCCTGCATAACTATTTGCTAGGGCTTCAAAGCCAAAGTTCTCAGATGCTGTACTTAGACTCATTGCTTCTAAGCCACCCCTTAAGATGTGGGTGGTTAAGAAGAATTAACTTCTCTTGCAGGGTCGGGTCTCCAGCCGAAAATCATTGACTTCTGAAGATAAAATGCCAAAATGGTCTTACCATTTACTTTGTCCCTAGATTTCTTGATAAACATCCTATCTTACCATCCAAGAATCTTTCATTTGATAGCATCCTTGTTCATCAAATGTTTCTCCTTCACAATACTCTTTGTGAAGCCTATCCTACTAACTGCACTGTAGGGTACAACTCCGAAAACTACTGAATGGATTATGGACAGTGGATGCACCAACCACATGACTGGTGATCGAAGTCTTCTCATGGATTCTGCTCTTCGACCATCCACTAAAAGCCATATCACATTTGCTGACACTGGTAAAAGCAAGGTATTGGGCCTAGGTAGAGTTGCTATCTCAAAGGATCAACACATGGATAAAGTGATGCTTGTTGAATCCCTTGGATACAACTTAATGTCTATCTCAATGCTTTGTGACCTTGATATGATTGTGATATTTGGAAAATATCGATGCATTGTACTTATGGCTTCTGACAAATCTCTAGTCTTCGAAGGTTATCAAAGAGGTGATTTGTATAGGGTAGATTTCTCCGCAGGACCACAACTTGCCGTATGTCTTCTAGCAAAAGCTTCAGAGTGCTGGCTTTGGCATCAAAGGCTGGGACATGCGGGCATGAGGAACTTGCATACTTTGTGAAGAAGAAGCACATCATAGGCATCGAGGGCGTCAAGTTCAAGAAGGACCATCTATGTGGTGCTTGCGAAGCCGGGAAGATGACTAGGGCAAAACATCCCTCGAAGACAATCATGACGGCTTCACATCCCTTCGAGCTGATACACATGGACTTATTTGGCCGTACTCACTACTCTAGCCTTACTACCACTGCACATCTTTATGGCTTCGTTATTGTTGATGATTATTCGAGATATACCTGGGTGCACATAATTCTCTATAAGACTGAAGTGCAGGATGTCTTCAGACGATTTGCCAATCGCACCATGACTAACTATGGCATCAAGATCAAGCACATCAGGAGTAAGAATGGCATGGAATTCAAGAACACAGGCCTCGACACGTATCTTGATACACTTGGCATCACACATGAGCTATCTGCTCCATACACTCCTCAGCAGAATGGCGTCGTGGAGCGCAAGAACAGGACCCTTATTAAGATGGCTCGTACGATACTTGATGAGTACAAGACTCCAAGAAAGTTCTGGCCTAAAGCGATTGATATTGCATGCCATATCATCAATAGAGTTTATCTTCATAAATTCTTCAAGAAGACATCTTATGAATTACTCACTGGTAAGAAGCCAAATGTAAGATATTTCAAAATCTTCGGTGCTAGGTGCTGGATCAAGGATCCACCTCACACTTCCAAATTTGCACCAAAAGCACATGAAGGTTTTATGCTTGGTTACGGAAAGGATTCGTACACCTATAGAGTCTTCAACCTCTTTCACTATAAAGTGGTTGAAACTGTAGATGTGCGGTTCGATGAGACTAACGGCTCGCAAAGAGAGCACCTGCCAAATGTGCTAGATGAAGCTTCTCCTAGTGAATCTATCAAACTAATGGGTACTGGAGAAATCATACCCACCGAGGAATAGGCAGAAGAGGAAATTGTCATTCCAGCTCCTACTCAACGTGAAGACAATGCTGAGCCTAAAGACAATGCTGAAGATGAAGACAATGGTCAGCAACAACAAAATCTTCGCCCTATTCATCCTCGTGTGGCCAATGAAGTTCAGATTGAGAAGATAATTGATAGCATCAATGCACCTGGTCCGCTTACTCGATCAAGAGCTACACAACTAGCAAACTTCTGTGGGCACTTTGCATTCGTCTCCATATCCGAACCCAAGAAAGTTGATGAAGACTTTATGGAACCAGAATGGATTCAAGCTATGCAAGAAGAGCTTCAACAATTTGAGCTCAATAATGTCTGGGAGCTAGTCAAACGTCCTGATCCTCGCAAGCACAATATTATTGGCACCAAATGGATCTATCACAACAAACAAGATGAACATGGTCAAGTTGTCAGAAACAAAGCTCGTCTGGTTGCTCAAGGTTACACACAAGTAGAGAGAATTGTCTTCGATGAAACCTTTGCTCCAGTGGCTAGGCTTGAAGCCATTCACATACTGCTAGCCTATGCTAACCACAACAACATCCTCCTATATCAAATGGATGTGAAGAGCGCTTTCCTCAACGGCAAAATTGAAGAAGAAGTATATGTAGCTCAACCCCCTGGTTTTGAAGATCCAAAGCATCCTGATATGGTATACAAGCTCAACAAGGCACTGTATGGCCTCAAACAAGCACCTCGAGCTTGCTATGACACACTCAAAGACTTCCTGAAGAGCAAAGGCTCCAAATCTGGTTCTCTGGATCCCACTCTCTTCATGAAGACATATGATGGAGAACTGTTTCTATGCCAAATCTATGTGGATGACATTATCTTCGGCTGCACTGACCAAAGATATAGTGATGAGTTTGGGCATATGATGTGAGAGCAATATCAGATGTCAATGATGGGGGAGCTGAAATTCTTCCTTGGTCTTCAAATCCGCCAACAGAGAAATGGCATCTTCGTATCACAAGAAAAATACCTCAAAGATTGCCTGAAGAAGTTTGGATGCAAGACTGCAAAGGGTACACGACGCCAATGCCAACCAAAGGCCAATTAGGCCTCGACGACAATGGTAAAGAGTTCGATCAAAAGGTATACCGCTCCATGATTGGTTCTTTATTGTACTTATGTGCATCTAGGCTAGATATAATGCTTAGTGTTTGCATGTGTGCTCGATTCCAAGCGGCGCCAAAGAGTCGCATCACCTCGCGGTGAAGCGAATACTTCGATATTTGGCTCACACCCCAACACTAGGATTATGGCATCCAAAGGGCTCAGACTTTGATCTAGTTGGATTCTCAGATGCTGATTATGCTGGTGACAAGGTTGATCGCAAGTCTACATCAGGCACATGTCATTTTCTTGGACGATCTCTTGTCTGTTGGTCTTCAAAGAAGCAGAACTGTGTATCACTCTCCACTTCTGAATCTGAATATATTGCTGCTGGATCTTGTTGCGCTCAGCTTCTCTGGATGAAGCAAACCCTCAAGGACTATGGCATCAACATGAAGAATGTGCCCCTCTACTGCGACAATGAACCGAGTGGTCTCAGTTGGAGATGGGATTGCACGTGTGTATGGATTGAACGAGATTCAAGCAGGAGAAATGGTGGAATTTGCCGATTATAGGTTCTCGTTGACCACGGCCTATAGGAACCAGGCTATCCACTACTTTTAAGCCTGTTTGCATGGGTTCGTGCACAAATTTACGTTCAATTCTGGGGGTCTGTAGATAGACCCTATCCTTAGATAACATGCCCTAAATACTCCACTTGAGGGACAGGAAAACTGCTAACTTGAATCCGAACAGCTTGCTCCTTCTCCGAAACCTTCACCAGCTTGTGTATCCTTGTCAAAATAGGCCTTTCTGTAACCTGACCTTACGCTGAAAAACTGCACTATATAGAGACAGATGGAATGAAAGAAAGAAAAAGTAGCTCTACAGCTCGCCCATAAGAAGAAAGACCCGCCGCTAATGATTTGGAAATCCCACTTTTCGAGGGTGTCGGAATCAGACCTAATGTAGTTCTCGGTCCTTTTTCTAAAGGCAATGGAAATTTAGCTACGGCCGTCCCTTCCTCAAGCAAACAACGCGAGACTTAGTTAACGAAACAGGAACTCCATCCCTTGACACTAATTTCTGATACAGCTTTCAATTATGCCGTTTTGGTCAAATCCCAGGGCTCTTTCTGATTTGATTAAATACTTCTATGTTGTATGATAATAGAAAGTCAAGATTGAACTAGCCCACGCATCTGCTCCCCTCTCAATCCACCAATAACTCCCATCTCCCAGCATCTCATTCCCCCACCCCGTCGTCGAGAGCAGCCAACCCTTCTCAATAGAATCCATGTGCCAGGTTAAAGAAAGACATCGGTATTAAGACCACTCCCTCCGGATGATGATATGTCCCAACCATCTATAGCCCATGGTTCGTTACTCGGGAATTCGGAGAGGTCAGATGAGATAGATGGGTGTGTTCAAAATGGAATGATCCCCTTTTCTCATGTTTGCATTTTTGTTGTCCACAAACAAATAAAGAGTCCGAAAAGACATACGCATAACAGGCTCGGTACCTAGGTCAATGGGTTCAGTGGAGAATTGCGTTACTGTAATAGCGAAGGTATCTATGAAATGCAGTACCAAGGTCAATGAAATTGAAAGGCACCTCTGAAAACAGAATCAAAAGGGATTTGGCAGCTATAGACGACTCAGAGGGGTTTTCATAAAGAGAAGCTTTCGCGTAGTACACCTATTTTTCTATAGAAGTGAATGGCCCCTTAGTTGGCTAGTCTGATCAATCGGCAGGCTCAGCCTCTACGTCGTATTCTGATATAGAAAGAAAAGAACCGAACTCCTGGAGGGTGAAAGAAGAATCTCAAGTTGATACTCTGCCAAGGGATCTGTCCACAACTGGTACTTCACATGCCTTAGAAGTAGATTTGAATGAGAATGAATGAAATGAGCAAACGTTACTAGGAAGGTGAACTCGCTATCAAACTACTGCCTACGCTAGGGGAAGCGCGAAAGAAAAACCAGTTTCAAGCAAGATCTGATACCCTTGAAGGACTCCCAGGAATGAGAGAGCAAGTACAAGGACAATCTTATTTTCTAAGGATAGGCGGTATTCCATAATTAACATAGTTCGGTTAGAGTGGATTTGAAAAGCTGCGCCATCAAGATTTCTCACAATCCAGTTCAGCACTCGAAGACAAAGCACATTCAGATCCGTCATCACTTTCTCAAAGACCATGTGTTGACGGAAGACATTGATATCATTCACGTCAACACTGAAGAGCAATTGGCGGATATCTTCACGAAGCCCTTGGATGAGAAAAGGTTTTGCAAGCTGTGGTGTGAGCTAAATTGTAACACCCTCGTTTTCGCTCCTGTTTTTTTTCTTACGCGGGATTCGACTCCCGTCTTTTTTCTCGGTGTTATCGGATTTCTTTAGCTCTTGGGTATATGAAGATGGTCATTTAACTTTGCCTTCCCTATCCAACCAGAGATTCTCTCCAGTCCAACCCTGCCACCCAAGATATATTCTCAGGGTTTTGCCACCGAAACCCTACCTTTCGAGTTGCCGGAAGGGAAACCCTAACTTCTTCCGTTACAAAGGAACCCCAATTTCCTTTGATCTGATGCCTCCCAAACTTCTCCCAGTGATCATCCTATCTTTTTAAAACCTGGATATACAAAAATATTGCCAAGTCATTTGCAATATTTTTAATTTTTAATTAATTCCTTTTTCTGCCAGTTAAAGGAATTAAATCCAGAAAAATATCTATCCATCTCCAAAGTTCATGAAAACTTGTGGAGATATTCTTTGTGATCATATTGAGCTCCCATAAAAATATTGGCAATAATTAAATAAAAAAAATTGCATTTTCCTATTTAAATCCAATATTGCATTTTGGGCAGTTTCTAAAGGAACTACCATTTTGGTAGCCAGAAAAAGTCCCAAATAAATTGTGGAGCTTCTCCTATCCATATCTTCACCATTTCCATCAAGAACCCAAGTTCCATAGTTCAAAGTTTGAGCACAGCATCAATTTGCAAATTCTGTGCAGTTGGGCAATGTGCAAAGGAAGTGCTTGAACCCTTGATCCATTTGAGCTGAAATTTTTCATGGTGATTAACATTCCTAAATCACTCATGGAAACCAAAAACCAGCTCAATCCATCTACCCATTTCACCACACCATTTTTTCCTAAGTTTCTGTCCATTTGGAACTTCTATGAAGCAAGTACCATTTTGGCATATCCAAATGGTATGAGACTTTTACAGTGGCTTCATATGTTCATATCATTCACCTCCTCCAAATTTCAGCTCAATGCAAGCTAGTATGTGAGTGCCACATCAAAGTTTGCATTTCTGACCAGTGGGTCCGTTCTACATCAAGTGTCCTCAATTCTTATCCAAATGCCCTAACATTTTACCAGAGCCTTCACCTTGGTAGATTATTGCTGCATGCCAAGTTCCAGCAACTTTCACCAAGTGAGTCTCCCCCACCCCACTCCAAACACCTTGCTGTTACCTGCCTTCTCAGGTCAAACCAGTCATTTCTTGCACCCAATTTCATCCAAACCTCGACAGGCCAGCTCACTGACCCCTTGTGCATCCAATAGACAAGGTCCTAGGGCCATTTAATGCCCCGGACACGTGGTGCCCATGGTGACCATGGGGAGAGCACGCCAAAATGGCGCTCTGCGCTGACCGCGTCTGGTCGCGTCAATAGGCCAGCACCGGCCAGCTCCGGCTTGTCCAAACGCATCCTGCGGCTCCCCTGCATCCACGTGCCCCTCTCCAGCACCTTCTCCCCTCCAGCTTCTTCCTCCTCACACCACGGCGATCGCCGCCGCGGTACTGTCCCACCCGTGACCCGTGTCCTCTTCCTCCCCGAGCTCTCCCGAAGCCACTGCTGCCATCACCACGTCCCTGGAGCCCCTGCTGACATCGTGCCCTCCCTCCGCGTGTCGACAGAGCTCCAGTGTGCTGATAAGGCCGCCATGACGGTCGTGCCTATCCGCACATCACGGCTGGCTATAAATAGCCATGGCCGAGCTCTCCTCGAGCATCCCCAACCCCCTCAGCCTCCTCCCCTCTTCCTCTGGATCACCCCTGCACCCGTGCCCGGCCAAACCTCTCGCCGGAGCACTGCCATGGCCGCCGCTCGGCCTCCGCACCCAATCCCTCTCTCCTGCCGTCCCCGGCCCCGTCCGAGCCCGCCACCGAGCGCGCCGTCCTTCGGCAACCTCACCCGGCCCCTCGCCCTCGCCTCTAGCCCTCCAGTTGAGAGAAGCGCATTTCCAGAAAAGGCGCCACCGGATTTCAGCCAGGGACCTAGAAGTAAATATTTTATTTATAAAAAGGTCCCTCTGCTCCAATCAACCATATCTTTTCACTCGTGACTCCGAATCAGGTGAAACCAAGGCCCATGTCTTCAGTTCGTCGAGCTTGTCCCGATGGTATCACTTTCATAATGTTTACACATTCTAGAAATGACCATTTCACCATTGCCTCTAAACAGACCCACCGGGAGAGATACTTTTCCGACGATCGTTTCCGCGTACTTTCCGCACCTCCTCCCGGTGGATCCTTCACCGCCAGGCAAGCCGACCATCTGATATTTGCCCGGCCAAACCTCTCGCCGGAGCACTGCCATGGCCGCCGCTCGGCCTCCGCACCCAATCCCTCTCTCCGGCCGTCCCCGGCCCCGTCCGAGCCCGCCACCGAGCGCGCCGTCCTTCGGCAACCTCACCCGACCCCTCGCCCTCGCCTCTAGCCCTCCAGTTGAGAGAAGCGCATTTCCAGAAAAGGCGCCACCGGATTTCAGCCAGGGACCTAGAAGTAAATATTTTATTTACAAAAAGGTCCCTCTGCTCCAATCAACCATATCTTTTCACTCGTGACTCCGAATCAGGTGAAACCAAGGCCCATGTCTTCAGTTCGTCGAGCTCGTCCCGATGGTATCATTTTCATAATGTTTACACATTCTGGAAATGACCATTTTGCCATTGCCTCTAAACATCCCCTTCGGGAGAGAAACTTTTCTGGCGATCATTTTCGCGGACTTTCCGCACCTCCTCCCGGTGGATCCTTCACCCCCAGGCAAGCCGACCATCTGAGGCGCCCCTGCGTGAATACACTTCCGGTTGAGAGAAGCGCATTTCCAGAAAAGGCACCACCGGATTTTAGCCAGGGACCCAGAAGTAAATATTTTATTTGCAGAAAGGTCCCTCTACTCCAATCAACCATATCTTTTCACTCGTGACTCCGAATCAGGTGAAACCAACGCCCACATCTTCAATTCGTCGAGCTCGTCCCAATGGTATCATTTTCATAATGTTTACACATTTTGGAAATGACCATTTTGCCATTGCCTCTCAACAGCCCCTCCGGGAGAGAAACTTTTTCGGCGATCGTTTCCGCGGACTTTCCGCACCTCCTTCCGGTGGATCCTTCACCCCTAGGCAAGCCGACCATCTGATATATGCCCTAAAGCATTGCTCTGTGTTATTCCTGCATGTTTAAATTATTATGCTTGTAATTATATGCGTAGTAGTGGGCTGTATGTGACTCTGACGAACCCTTGTTTTACTTTCTTCGATGACGGCACCATGCCTGTGTCTGAGCTGCTTTCGGCCGTCCGGGGTGGATGCCGACTTTATGTTCTCTTTCCAACAACTGGCCGTGTTCTGAGCTGTTTTGCGGCCGTCTCGGGCAGTTGTTGAATTTCTTTCTGTAGTAGTGACCCTATGCTCTGAGCTGTTTTTTTGGCCATCTTAGGGAACTGCTACATTCTTTTTATCAACACCGTCTCATGCTCTGAGCTACTTTCCAGCCGTCTTGAGCCGGGGTTGAGTTATTCTGGTAATGTCCCAAATCTGAGTTGTGAAGACTGTTCTGGTGGCTACTGGTTTCTTTGCCGGTTTTATGCAAGGGTTCCGATTGTCGTAACTTACAGCTAGAACTTGTAAAGTGATAACTTGCCATTTAAATGTTGTTTCACTAATGACTCATTGTAATGTTATGTGGAGATAGGTTGTTATGTTTCCACAGTTGTTACCTCATACATAGTTACCACCATGTTAAGTTATTCATGATGAATATCCATGCATGTTAAGTACTTGCTAAAACTAAACCCAGTCGGTTGATCTAGAGTCACCTGTCCGGAGTTATCCGTGCAACCACATTTGCCGGTATGGGACGGCCTTGACTTGGTCTGATCGCGTGCTCTTTCACCGGTACTACCCGACAGGGAAGGTTATGCGTGCGCGCTACCCTGGCCCGGTAGGCGGCGATAACCTTGTGAGCCCAGTTGATTGTTTAACCCGGGAGTCCCCGTTTGGGACAGTTGTGTTTGGCCACGACGGTGGCAGGTGTCATGACATGACACAGGGGCCACCCAGGACAGGACTCCGGGGGAGGATGATTGCCGGTGGTACGATGGAGGAGTCACGGGTTAGGTAGGTTTCTTCGGGGCAACACTAGTCCACCCGAATGCGATCACGAGGCCAGGTGCTCCATGGTGTGGGTAAAGTGCGCAACCTCTGCAGAGTGTAAGAATCTATTCGAATAGCCGCGTCCACGGTATTTGACAGTCTGTCCAGGCCTCACTAGGTGGTCAACCGTAATAGTGATAATAATAATGGAAGAACTCGCCTTATGATCGAAAGTACTCAGTGGATCATGAGTATTCTGAGGGTTGTGGGACAACCCGGAAGAGAGTAAGTTTATCAGTTTTACAGTGGAGATGCATAGCCATCGGATGATGTCAGGGATATGATATGTTAGCCATGGGATGGCTATGAAAGATGGTCAGATGGCCGAAAGAGTTGGATTGGATCCTGAGATTGTTCGGAGTATGGATCACTTACTTGATATGCTTTACTTTACTGTATTTTACTTTAGTAGTTATCTTGCTGGATAAACCTGTTATGACTTGATGAGTAATATTGCTAGATAGGGATGTTATGCCATGATAATTAATGCTGCTCTAATAACAAATGCATGCTTGAATGCCATGGATTGCTTTGCTTGGTGTATATGTTAGTTTGGTTTGCTTGCGAGTACATTCAAAAGTACTCAGTGGCCTTTAACATGGCCAGGTTCACATAAGGATCCGTCGTCCGTCGTCGAGGAGCCGGAGCGTTCGCGAGCTAGAAGAGTAACCTAGTCAGATCCCTGTGGATTAGAGCCGCACCAAGACCATGCTGCCTTAGATAGAGCTTTTCCGCTGCCATCACTCATGTAATATATCATGTAAGACTTATATACCCATTAATAGAAATGCATGTGTTCATGATACTTGTTGTAAACGCGCATGCCAGAGCAATTTCCTGGGTTGGTATGCGTGGCGACCGTCTGGCTACAGTGGTAATCAGGCATGGTGCCACAACGGATGGTATCAGAGCAGCCAGGCTGACTATAGGTTACCCTAGCTAGACTTCATTGTCTTGTGCTCAGTAGAAAGCCCAGATGGATTTCAGCCATCTTTTGCCAAGCAGGCACGACTACTATTGATCATAAGGCAACCCCATAGGTTTTTGGCTCTAGCAGACCCCAACTCTCGTGGCCTTTGCCTCCGGTATGAAATCTGCACTCGGCAACGACCCGTGAGCCCTTAACCCCTAGGCAAACCAGATATTCCTACCTTGCTTGCTAGCCATGGCATTTCTCTTCTTCACTCTAGTTTCGGTTGGGAAACGCTTATAAATTCCATCTCTCCCCAACAACCTTAGGATCATTGACTAAGCCATTTTGGGCTATGGTCATGTGTCAAGAGGTTGATGTTCCCTAAGGAAGTAGTAGGAGCTCGACACCAGTGCTACCAGGAGCACTGTGTGGTTTTGCTTCTAAATCCTTAGAGGTGCATCGAGTGCGCTATATTAGTTATACTAGTGGATCTTCGACCACGTGTGTAAGGTCCGCAAAATTTTGAGCTTTATTTGCTTTTTGGTTTTCGCGGTTCTTGTTTCTTTTGTCGGTTCCGTTTCTTCGCTCTGACTGGATCCATCCGCAAGTGCCGTCAAGAAGACCAGCATACAACTTGGATAATACCCAATAATCCAAATTCAGCAAGAGTCAAGCCAAGCCAACTGCCTGGTATTCAGAATAGCAGCACCGGATTTGTCAAGAATGAAGAATGGGTCAGAAGCAGAATCTGTGTGTGACAGACAAGGACATAATACACCTGAGAGAGTTTACCTCAGGGCAAATCACATCTAAGAAGCAGTTAGATGAGCAATCAGGAATGGACACCAATAAGGACAAATTGTTCCGTCCGCGACACAAGGATTATTTCAGTCAGTGAGGTGAACTGAGTCTTTTCTCAATGGACCCAAGAATCATCTATTACCCACCGAAGACATATTTCAAGAAGGTGAATGTGCCAAGAGCAACACCAAAACTCTGGTATATTGGTACAAATTTTAAAGTAGATCTTGGAGTTCACCAATGCAAATACAAAATTTTCTGGGCACTGTGGACAAGTTTTGCAAGGAAAATGAATAAGTTCACGGTTGCCAGAATCAAGGAGCACCTAACATGCTTGGAAGCTCAGCTAAATCAAAGGGAGTTATCCATCAACTGCTTATCGGCAACACTTGGTCTGAATGCAAAGGGTATTCCGAATTAACTAACAACATGAAGTCTGCATTAGTCATGCAGCCTTTACAGCAGCAATGATCAGACCAGTAGAAGGACAAGCGGTGTGCATGACAACAGAATATCTTCAGTCAAAGTATGGCCTATACTAAGTTTTGGCTCCGCTATGGGTAAAATTCCGGATACTTCAGAAGGAAGCCAGAATTTGCCATAGATCCGACTACGTACACAGAGAAAGGGTTCTAGTATAAGGAACCCAGCCTTCCTTCGCAAGCTACCAGACTGACAATCTTCCTCGGTATGCCACTTGGTGAAAAGAAAATCTTTTGGGGTACCACACTCCAATCTTCCACAGCGTGCTACCACGGAAAACTTTCGGCATAAGGCACCTGACCTTCCGCAGTAAACCACATGAAGGAAAGCTTCTGAGGTACGATACCCAGCCTTTTTCAGCACGCTACCCGGGCAGAAGCTTCGAGCATAAGGAAATCAGCCTTCTTCAACACACCCCATGCCTACAACAAGCTTGTCAGGAGCACGAATCAGTCTGGACGCACATCCACCTCAGAACTCAATGGATATGAAAGGATTTATCCTACACCTGCATATGTTGTGAGCATCCAGTCCAGTGGATCAGTTCATGCGAGCCACTCGTCGGGAATGACTGTGTTCAGAGAAACATTGGCTCCATGTTGAAAAGAAGAATACGAGCACAGCAACCCCTACGAGATATGCAAGAGCAAGTTATGAGAACAAGCCCGACAAGCCGGGAAAACAATCAAGGAGCCGTGTTGGCAGGTCATGAGAGGCCCATCAAAGGAATCCCCAGGAACCAAGAAGTTGTGGAGAAACAACCTCCGTGACGGTCAACAAGATACAGCTTCACGGACAGAGTGACATTGATAACCCTTGTCAGACTCTTGCATATACGGCCACAACAATGCAGCCAACATGTCATACTCATCATGAATGTGGGCCATAAACCAAGACAAGAGGCTATGTTCCGAAAGATACACCGGACGATAGTGGTACTATGTTCAGTTCAGTTGTTATAGCAAGGACTACAGAAGCTACATATGACAGAACCATTTCCACGAGCAATAGAGTTTGAAACCAGACATTCAGATAGAATGGCTCAAAGCACATTAGCATCGACAGCTCATAAACATCATGACATCATTGGAGTAAGAGATTACTGTATATGATTACTTTGTGATCATGCCTGACATCTTAGTTGGGGATATAGCAGCAATAGCTCGGTCATGTTGTTCCTTGAATTGTGGATCACCGAAGGACAAAGTCAGAATGCCGAAGACAAAAGGAAATGTTAGTACGGAACCCACAGCCAGATTGAGCATTTTGACATGGCAAAAGATAGCCACTCCCACTCACTCGAGGCCATACGAGCACGTAAGCCTGGTACCAGGAAAGGATGTCTTGCCCATGACTGTCAAGATACGGAGAATCAAACAAAACCGAAGCAGTTACTTTCGGGCCATGGAAACTGAGCTATTTGTTGGTATTTCCCGCTATCCCACCCAGCAACAGCACTGTCAGGACAAAAGCTTTACCTGACAGGAAAGAGAAGGATTCAAGGAAGTTGTGTGCAAAGACAACACATGGTCCATCCGAAGAGGCAGTTAAAAGGTCAGTGAACCAACGAAGACAAGACAGCTGATGGATCCAAGTCACTCACAGGTAAGTCCCCCTTCACCGGGAGGTAAGCCCGGAAATCTTGAGGACGAGATTTTTCTTAAGGGGGGTAGGTTTGTAACACCCTTGTTTTCGCTCCTGTTTTTTTTCTTTCGCGGGATTTGACTCCCGTCTTTTTTCTCGGTGTTATCAGATTTCTTTAGCTCTTGGGTATATGAAGATGGTCATTTAACCTTGCCTTCCCTATCCAACCAGAGATTCTCTCCAGTCCAACCCTGCCACCCAAGATATATTCTCAGGGTTTTGCCACTGAAACCCTACCTTCTGAGTTACCGGAAGGGAAACCCTAACTTCTTCCGTTACAAAGGAACCCCAATTTCCATTGATCTGATGCCTCCCAAACTTCTCCCAGTGATCATCCTATCTTTTTAAAACCTGGATATACAAAAATATTGCCAGGTCATTTGCAATATTTTTCTTTTATAATTAATTCCTTTTTCTGCTAGTTAAAGGAATTAAATCCAGGAAAATATCTATCCATCTCCAAAGTTCATGAAAACTTGTGGAGATATTCTTTGTGATCATATTGAGCTCCCATAAAAATATTGGCAATCATTAAATAAGGGAAATTGCATTTTCCTATTTAAAGCCAATATTGCGTTCTGGGAAGTTTCTAAAGGAACTACCATTTTGGTAGCCAGGAAAAGTCCCGAATAAATTGTGGAGCTTCTCCTATCCATATCTTCACCATTTCCAGCAAGAACCCAAGTTCCATAGTTCAAAGTTTGAGCACAGCATCAATTTGCAAATTCTGTGCAGTTGGGCAATGTGCAAAGGAAGTGCTTGAACCCTTGATCCATTTGAGATGAAATTTTTCATGGTGATTAACATTGCTAAATTACTCATGGAAACCAAAAACCAGCTCAATCCATCTACCCATTTCACCACATCATTTTTCCTAAGTTTCTGTCCATTTGGAACCTCTATGAAGCAAGTACCATTTTGGCATATCCAAATGGTATGAAACTTTTACAGTGGCTTCATATGTTCAAATCATTCACCTCCTCCAAATTTCAGCTCAATGCAAGCTAGTATGTGAGTGCCACATCAAAGTTTGCATTTCTGACCAGTGGGGTCCATTCTACAGCAAGTGTCCTCAATTCTTATCCAAATGGCCTAAAATTTTACCAGAGCCTTCACCTTGGTAGATCATTGCTGCATGCCAAGTTCCAGCAACTTTCACCAAGTGAGTCTCCCCCACCCCTCTCCAAACACCTTGCTGTTACCTACCTTCTCAGGTCAAACCAGTCATTTCTTGCAGCCACTTTCATACAAACCTCGACAGGCCAGCTCACTGACCCCTTGTGCATCCAATAGACAAGGTCCCAGGGCCATTTAATGCCCCGGACACGCGGTGCCCGTGGTGACCACGGGGAGAGCACGCCAAAATGGTGCTCTGCGCGCTGACCGCGTCTGGTCGCGTCAACAGGCCAGCTCCGGCTTGTCCAAATGCGTCCTGCGGCTCCCCTGCGTCCACGCGCCCCTCTCCAGCACCTTCTCCCCTCCAGCTTTTTCCTCCTCACACGACGGCGATCGCCGCCGCGGTACTATCCCACACGTGACCCGTGTTCTCCTCCTCCCCGAGCTCTCTCGAAGCCACTACTGCCTTCTCCACCTCCTTGGAGCCCCTGCCGACATCACACCCTCCCTCCGCATGTCACCAGAGCTCCAGTGCGCTGATAAGGCCGCCACGGCGACCGTGCCTATCCGCACATCATGGTGGACTATAAATAGCCGTGGCTGAGCTCTCCCCAAGCATCCCCAACCCTCTCAACCTCCTCCCCTCTTCCTCTGGATCACCCCTGCACCCGTGCCCAGCCAAACCTCTTGCTGGAGCACGACAATTTAGCCGGAGCACCGCCATGGCCGCCGCTCGGCCTCCGCACCCAATCCCTCTCTCTGGCCGTCCCCGGCCCCATCCGAGCCCGCCACCGAGCGCGCCACCCTTCGCCCTCACCTCTAGCCCTCCAAGTCGCCGAGACACTGCCGGAGCCGAGCCCCGTCCGCCGCGGGCGTCCAAGCCGCCGCCACCACGGCCCTCCCCGGCACGTGTGCTGCCTCTGGACGGTAGCAGCGCTCCGCCCCACGGCCACCGGAGCCCTCGTCTCAGCTGGAGGTGGCCGGAGCCAGCCAGCCGCACGCCGGCACCGCGCAACCTCGCCTCTGCATCTGGGTCGTGGGAGAGAAGAGGGAGGAGCGGGAGGAGGAGAGAGAGAGAGAGAGAGGAAGGTCAACGCGGGCCCCATCGGTCAGTGGCAGAGGCCGGGCCCCGTCCCCGCCACATTGGATTAAGTGGAGGCGCCCCTGCGTGAATACGCTTCCAGTTGAGAGAAGCGCATTTCCAGAAAAGGCACCACCGGATTTCAGCCAGGGACCCAGAAGTAAATATTTTATTTGTAGAAAGGTCCCTCTACTCCAATCAACCATATCTTTTCACTCGTGACTCCGAATCTGGTGAAACCAACGCCCACGTCTTCAGTTCATCGAGCTCGTCCCGATGGTATCACTTTCATAATGTTTACACATTCTGGAAATGACCATTTCACCATTGCCTCTAAACAGCCCCTCCGGGAGAGATACTTTTCCGACGATCGTTTCCGCGGACTTTCCGCACCTCCTCCCGGTGGATCCTTCACCGCCAGGCAAGCCGACCATCTGATATTTGCCCTAAAGCATTGCTCTGTGTTATTCCTGCATGTTTAAATTAATATGCTTGTAATTATATGCGTAGTAGTGGGTTGTATGTGACTTTGACAAACCCTTGTTTGTACTTTCTTCGATGACGGCACCACGCGTGTGTCTGAGCTGCTTTCGGCCGTCCGGGGTGGATGCCGACTTTATGTTCTCTTTTGAACAACTGGCCATGTTCTAAGCTGTTTTGCGGCCGTCTCGGGCAGTTGTTGAATTTCTTTCTGTAGTAGTGACCCTATGCTCTGAGTTGTTTTTCGGCCGTCTTAGGGAACTGCTACATTCTTTTTATCAACACCATCTCTTGCTCTGAGCTACTTTCCAGCCGTCTTGAGCCGGGGTTGAGTTATTCTGGTAATATCCCAGATCTGGGTTGTAAAGACCGTTCTGGTGGCTACTGGTTTCTTTGCCGGTTTTATGCAAGGGTTCCGATGGTCGTAACTTACAGCTAGAACTTGTAAAGTGATAACTTGCCATTTAAATGTTGTTTCACTAATGACTCATTGTGATGTTATGTGGAGATAGGTTGTTATGTTTCCACAGTTGTTACCTCATACATAGTTACGACCATGTTAAGTTATTCATGATGAATATCCATGCATGTTAAGTACTTGCTAAAACTAAACCCGGAAGAACTCACCTTATGATTGAAAGTACTTAGTGGATCATGAGTATTCTGAGGGTTGTGGGACAACCCGGAAGAGAGTAAGTTTATCAGTTTTACAGTGGAGATGCATAGCCATCGGATGATGTCAGGGATATGATATGTTAGCCATGGGATGGCTATGAAAGATGGTCAGATGACTGAAAGAGTTGGATTGGATCCTGAGATTGTTCGGAGTATGGATCACTTACTTGATATGCTTTACTTTACTGTATTTTACTTTAGTAGTTATCTTGTTGGATAAACCTGTTATGACTTGATGAGTAATATTGCTAGATAGGGATGTTATGCCATGATAATTAATGTTGCTCTAATAACAAATGCATGCTTGAATGCCGTGGATTGCTTTGCTTGGTGTATATGTTAATTTGGTTTGCTTGCGAGTACATTCAAAAGTACTCATCGGCCTTTAACATGGCCAGGTTCACATAAGGATCCGTCGTCCGTCGTTGAGGAGCCAGAGCATTCGCGAGCTAGAAGAGTAACCCAGTCAGATCCTTGTGGATTAGAGCCGCACCAAGACCATGCTTCCTTAGATAGAGCTTTTCCGCTGCCATCACTCATGTAATATATCAGGTAAGACTTATATACCCATTAATAGAAATGCTTGTGTTCATGATACTTGTTGTAAACGCGCATGCCAGAGTGATTTCCTGGGCTGGTATGCGTGGCGACCGTCTGGCTACAGTGGTAATCAGGCGGGGCACCACATAAATATCTTAGAATCCTCGAATGTCCTGTGAATGGACACACATCCTAACGCTTATGCATATTGATGACTTAGGTGCGCAACACACAAAGTAACGTATGTGTTCAATTCATGAAGACATGCACTCTAAGTGTGAATACATTAATGTGGAATTTGACTTCGGAGCGCCACGATAATTGTGTGCCTTTTCTGGGTCTAATACTTCCTATACGGTGGGTAATGCCACCACCAATCTTTCTTGAAGATTTACGTTTGGCGTCATATTGCACTATCTTGAAAGTTGGTTTGTCTTCAACATTGGTTTATCTTCCTAATTTATTCTTCACATTGTTTGATTTGGTCTTCATTGATTATATATATATATATATATGTATGTTCTGTCTTCTACAACATTCACTTATAGCTATGTCTTTAAATTGCCATTTTCTGCACTAAGCGAATGTGATCGGGCCCTAATTTCCATCTATGCTTATCTCTCCTACTCTCTCTAAATCTTCATATGCATTCTATTGACACGTGTTGATTGTCTTCACTGTGTCCTTGTTAGTCGAAGATTAAGAGACAAACATTTAAAATACTTTTAATATTCCCATCCTTTTTGCCTAAATCCGGAGAAGTTGAAACGACCACCCGACAAACCAGGAGCGCGTGGGGTTGTGGCACAATATTTAAGTTGTTGCATGCATGCCACGTGTTGCTCAGATGTGAACCGCCGGGGGTAGCAGAGTAAATTCACTATGCATTCCCTTCCTTATAAATATCCAACCCCCTGCGGTCATTAAATCTTACTCCCCCTCGCTGTCTCGCTCAAAACCCTAGTGCCGTCTCTAGCTTTTGTCATCGCCAAAGACAAAGCGCTTCACTGCCGCGACTTCTCCGTCGTCGTCATCACACCGGTAGCGGTCTTCTTCTTCCTGCCGCCACTGTAGGTGCCTTCCGCCACCAAGTTAGGGCGCGGGAGATTGGACTGCTCGGCCTCCGTCCCAACTCGTCTAGCAGTTCTCAACTGTTCTTGAGCGGTAAATAAAAGCTTATTTTTACCGCACGTTTGATCCATTAAACTTTCAAAAATCCTCAAAAAGTTGTTTCTTCACTTCCAAATCTGGATCTTCCATACTCTACATCTCATAACTTGCAAATACTTTCACTTATGCTTCACAACTAGTTTGATTCCTCACTTGTACCTATTCATGGATTCGTACAAATCTGGAACCAACTTATATTGATAAGTGAATGTCTTCGCACTATGAGGTCAATGTCTTCAAACTGATTTATCTTCAAAATCCTCTGAGAATGCATATGACCTCTTCCCCTTCCCTTGCATCTCTAATGCTATCACAGGTACATGTCCGTGGGCGAGTCTCTTGGTTCTCATAGTCTGAATTCATTTGCAGAATTCTTACTACATCACATTTTATCTCCCGAAGCCACTTCTTGTCTGACCAGCAAAGCGAAGGCTATCACTTTTGTGAAGCCTTTCAGTCTTGTGAAGCCAATATCAAGTGGCAAATCTATGAAGAAAGGTGGCAGACAGTGCCGTGATAACACTGCAAAGGACCTGCCTCCCGATCTTTATGAGTTATACAAGTCTGATCCTGAAGAAAGCTATGGTGAGCACAAATCTCGTGTCCAATGGATTCGCAGATACGGGGCGGAGCAATGGTTTCTGTATCATTTTGTGACTCCTGAATATGCTGACAAGAATGCTGTGAGGCCACCATGGGCTGACATTGTGTACCGCAAGCTTCACCCCAAGACCAAAGCTGAAGCCATACAGAGAGGCTTCTTTCCTTGCATGGTCAGAGGACCAATGCCTCAGAATGCCGACCCATCCAGTCTTTGATGGTGTCATGAAGATGATCTATTTGAAGCCAACTATCAGTTTGCTAGGGCTTCGGCAGTTCAAAACAAGTAGGACTTTGGGATTGCCTTCAACCCAGGTCCAGCTGTGCCAAGGCCCGATGGTAGTCGTGAGGCCGAACCAAATCTCATCAGCCCATTTGATGATTTTGCCTCATATCTGGCACACTGTGCAGCACAGAGGGCCAGCGTTGAAGATGCTGCAGAGGATGAGGAACAGACTGCAGCTCCAGAGCCGCCGAAGCCAGTGAAGAAATCAAAGGCTTCAAAGCCTAGAGCTGCCCCAAAAGCTTCAAGAGTGAAGCCATTGAAAACTGCACCTCCTGAATCCAGTGTGCATTCTGAAGACTTGTCCCACACATCAGCTAAGAAGAAGAAGATCTCAGGGCAAGGTCTTACTCCTGCAAGCATCCTGCGCAATGAGGAGGGTGTTATAGATCTATCAAGTGATGAAGATCTAGCAGACGATGCACTTGAGCTGCTGATCAAGAGCAAGCAGGAGGCTCAAATCTTCAAGGATTTGCCTCTGTTTGATGCTGACATTTTGAAGAATTTCATTGATGAATGGTTTGAAGACACGTCTCTCACCATTGACGATCTGTAGTTGCCTATAGACATTAGCGTCACATTCCAGGGCTGCATAGCCAAAGAACTTGCTATAGCTCAGAAGGTTGTTGAGCAGAAAACCAAGATTGACCATGAGAAAGCTCTCTTCAAGAAGCACATGGCCAAGCTCAGTGTCACTGATGTTCAAAACTTCAAGAAGATGATGGCTGATCTTAAGGCTGAATTTCATAAGCATCATGATGAAGCCAAAGGCTCTAGAGAGCGCCTCAAGTATTATGCTGAGAAATGTGTTCGGGCTCACAATGAAGACATCAAGAGAAAGGCACTTGGGCGGCCAGGCATTGACCCAAGGTTGGCCGCTAAGAAGAAGAAGCCAACTGAAACCGAAGCTGAGGCTCCAAGGCAGGAAAGGCCAAGCATTGTCTTCCCTGCTAGTATGACTAGCTCGAAGCCAAAAGTTCCATCAACTGCATCCAAAAGGAAGAAGACGAAGCAGGCAGAGGGTGAAGCCAAGAAGAGCAAGCATCAAGAACCCTCTGATGCCGCTCCGTCTCAGAAGAAGCTGAAGACAAAGTCTTCAAACACTTCAAGAAGGGCCCAAGCACCAACTGCTTCATCTGCTCCTGAGGAGCCACTGCTTGTTGAGCTAATCTCAGTCACCCTACCTGCCTCCTCCAACCGTGATAGAAGACTTGTTGTGCATGAGCCAGCTTCCAAAGAGGCCCATGACACTGAAGAGATCCCAGCCGTTGACACCACCGCAGCTGAAGGCATTGGTCATGAAGACAATGTTGATGATGAAGTACCTCCTCAAGTTCCACAGCTTACGCAGAAACCGGTATCATCGCCTACTCCCACGAGCAGTGAACAGATCAGTATTGGTGGTCCCACGACGGCAATCACTCAAGATGATTTCTGGGATGAGAAACACCCAAACTCCCCACTCCATGAAGTCATACCGCGCACTCCACCTGCTCATGTCACCACCCCAGTCCTTGAGACACCCCAAGCAACACTAGAAGACATGGAGAAGACTGCTTCATCACCGCAAGCGTCGCCCTCACTTCGAAGGCTTCGCAGAGGCCCAAGGCCATCGGTCTCCATGTCTAGCATTCTTGAAGAGGATGTGCATGACACAAGCTCAGTAGCACGTCAAGTGTTTCCTGAAGCCATCCCCTCAGTGACTGCTCAAGAGTCTGAAGCCAAAGAGGCTAAAGATATTCTGGCTACATCAGCAGATGCAAGAGAAGAAGAAGAACAAGTTGTGATTCCCCCTGCTGCACCGAGTGTGATTCCTGAAGTGCTTGTGCCTGAACTCCCAGTAATTGAAGCCTCTGAAGCTGCTGCTGCTACTACTGCTGCCACTCATACTAAAGCCAATGACGTTGTCATGGCTGAAGCCAATCGTAGCCTGAAGCCAATCTTTAGACTGAAGCCCCTGGCGCCACCAAAGATATTCAGCCATCCACATCGGATGTTGTTTTTGCACCACCAGTTCCACACACTATGGCAAGGGCCTTCAATCATGAAGGTGAGCTAATCAGCATCAGATGGCCAATTATGACACCTTCTGAAGCCTCTGGACCCCAATATGATTATCACATTTTGCAAAGGCCTCAAACACAGAAGCATATGCCAAGAATGCCCAGGCTTCCAAGCACTGTCACCACTCAGAGCTCATTCATCGTCTTAAGCTTCAGAGAGCACAGCACCTTTTTCGACAAGGCCAAGAACCCCTACAAGAAGTCCAAGATTTCCTCAGACAGATTCTGGAGTCATCTTCAGAGAAGCTATTACTCCTGCATCTTATACAACCAGGACATAATCTTCCCACACAAGCGCCTATGTTGTGCCATGGCTGGTCTGCCATGCCTTGAAGAAGCTCTTGACTGCTTTCATGAAGTTGGCCTGCTCCCATTTGTCATCGACAAGGAGCACTGGAATGAAGAGCTCCTGCTTCAATTTTATGTCACATTACATATCTCAGGCTACAACAGGGATCCAAAGACATGGGTCCTTGAGTGGATGACAGGTGACGTACATCATGAAGCCAAAGCTCAAGACATCATTGAGCTTACTTCCCTGCCCACTCCTGGTGATCTCTATGAGCCAGGTTGTCAGCGATATGAACAGGAACTTGAAAGCATCTTCCATAAGCCAGAGCCCAACATGGGTCAAATGCTGAGCATGATGAAGCCATTGCCAGTAGACGCTGAGTACCCCAAGCACTTTCTTGCCAATGACCTCGAGTATCTGCACCGCACCAAATACCATATTCTGAGGCATTCTCTGTGGCCAATTAAAGGGCACTCCCCCTTCGTAAAGATTGAAGGCACCATGAAGACATTGGTCTTCTACATTCTCAATGGCATCCGCTTCAACACTCACGACTTCTTCATTCGTCAGTTGGCAGCCTCAGGCATTGATCTATTTGGCCTCAAATTCTATGCACCATGGATTATGCAGCTGATTAAGCTTCACTCTTCAGTCAACTATCAAGCTTCAACGCGCAATCATGTTGTCTTCTTTCCTGAAGTCGATATGTCTCATGAAGCCATGTATCCCGAACCTGCCAAGGCACCAGTTCGTGAAGACAATGCTGCCTTTCAAAGCTTCTCAGCACCACCTGAAGCCATTCATGTGCCCAATCCCACTACTGCTCCTGGTTCTCTGGTTGGTCAGCTCATGCTGCAAACACTGATGCAACCACAAGCAAAGTACCACAAAGGCCTCAGAAGCATGCGCGAGTCCTCAATGATAGAGAACTTCTTGTTTCTTTACATCAGAAGCAGGATAGGCATCATGAATGGATGAAGCGTCAGATGCAAAGTCTTCTTGTGGATGTCAATCGCATACGCAACCTCTCCACCAAGAATTCTTTTGTTGCTCATGAAGCCTGTCGGCGTGCTTGGAAGAGCCTCACTCTGCTCTGCTCTGAAGATCAACTCACAGCAAATTGCTTCACTGAAAGATTCAAGTTTGATTCCAGGCCTCCACAATCAGCAAGCTGGCATCCTACACCGTCTATTGAAGATTCTGACTACTCATCTTCGGCTCCAACTGTTGTTGCTCGAGTCATTAATGAGGAGGACGACGCCACTTCACCATCTATGGCTTCACTGCATCACGATTCTGTGTCAGGCCCTTCTGCACCACCAAACTCCACCATCGACCCGGCTGCCCCAACATCTTCACCAACACCTCATGGGAATGCTTAGACACTCTATGTCTTCACTCCTTTTTGCTCATTCCTGACAAAAGGGGGAGAAGCATATGGGTTGATAGTCTTCAAACGGGTCTATATGGGTCGGGTGCTTATTTTTTGTTAAGTTTTGCAACTCACGTTCTTGAACTGTTGGTTTTGAGTTGTAACACTTAAGTCCAGATGAGACGTCTGCTACATTTGCTGCTATCTTTTATTGCATGGTTAAATTCCTATCTTATGCGCATGAAGTCATTCTACAGACGCCCATTTTTCATTGTGCATGTCATTATCTTCAATACATTTTTGTATGCACGATGAATTGTCTTCATGAATTGAAGGAGATCTCCACAAAGCAAAACCTGCAATGTGCATTTGCATTCAAAGGCAAACTACTTATATGCACATCTTCAGGGGGAGCCCTTTCAACTTCATGAAGCCAATGACCGCGTTCTTTAACTTTCACATATTTTTATCCCCTTTGAAAACTTCAACCAGTTTGTCATCAATCACCAAAAAGGGGGAGATTGTAAGTGCATCTAGTGCCACCCCTAGTTAGTTTTGGAGTATTGACAACAAACGTGGTTGAGGGACTAATGTGTTTGTGAGATTCACAGGATAACACAGGTAGAAGTCCCTCATTGATTCGGTTTACCTACCAGAGATGACCCCTAAAAATGTATGAAGACATTGAAGACAACGGTGGTTCGTGAAGACATTCACGTCAAAGATAATGACGTGTGAAGACATTCACTTGAAGACAATGGAGTGCGAAGACATAGTTTCATTTGTAGTTTCATTTTCTTCTTTCTTGAGTCATAGGAACCACCGAACTGTTAAGTGGGGTCCAAGTGAACAAAGTCAAAAAACTGATGTGATGCTCAACCCAAATCCTATGTCTTCGAGTGAAGACAATGAGAGAAAATCTTATCCAGAGTTGGATGAGTCAGTTTTGCTTGTAGCCCAAGTCAAGCTGCCGCGTGTGTTTGAAATCCAACCCTTGGACACGTGTTGGTTCCTTAGTGACCCAGGGTCATTTCGGACATATCAGATCAGGTTGCCTCCTGGCTATAAATAGCCCACCCCCTACACCATAAATTGGTGGCTGCTCAGAGTTAGTGCACGGATTTTGTCGTTTGAGAGCAACCCACCTCCGAAGCCTTTGAGAGAGAACCCTTGCGAGGACAAAATCCTAAAACACCCAGAGCCCAAAGAGTGTTTGGCATCACATAAGTCTTTCTGTCTGCATGATCTGAAGACTTATTACACTTGAAGACTATGTATCTTCCAGTCGGTTAGGCGTCGCGTTTTGAGGATCCAAGAGTCATTGTGGATCGCTGGTGAACGCAGTCTATGAAGGTTTGGAAGTCTACCATGAAGACTTACCAGAGTGATTGGGCAAGGACTAAGTGTCCTTCTCAAGGGGAATAAGGGGAAGACGCGGTCTTCTGAGTTCAATCTCAGCCTCACTAACCAGACGTACAGTTGTCACAGCAACTGGAACTGGTTTACCAAATCCTTGTCTTCGTCAAACAACTGGTTCTATCACTTTACCCTTTACTTACAATTTCGCTTCGTGAAGTCATTGCTTGCCTGCTCTGTTTGACTTCACTTTGTGAAGACATTCTTTCTGTTTGCATGTTTATCTTCATACTGTCTTCCTAGTCTGATCCACTCTACCTAGCTACTGTTTGTCTTCGTGTTTACTCTGTACTATTTCTTAGACTTTGGCAGGGATAGTGTAGTTTATCTTCCGCTGCATACTGTGTAGGTTGTATTTGGTTGTCTGTCTTCGAAGACATTTCCTATCTTGAAGACTTTCATAAAAATCGCCTATTCACCCCCCTCTAGTCGATAACTAGCACTTTTAAATGTAGTGCCTATAATTTTTGAAAAGTTAAACTTTTGAAACTTTGACCAAGTTTATAAAGAAATTACTTATATCTACAATACCAAAGATATATGATGTGAACTAAGTACATCTTATGATGAATCTATTGATCGTTCCAGATGTTAATGTTTTCTCCACATATACCTGGTCAAACTTTTGTGAGGTTTTGACTTTTCAAAAAATCCATAAGTTATGGACCTGAGAGAGTACCTTACTAGAGAGAGAGAGAGAGTGAGAGAGTGAGAGTGTGTGTGTGTGAAAGAGAAATAGTGTGTGTGTGTGTGAAAGAGACATGGACAACACATGATAAAGTAGAGAAAAAGTGTGTGTGTCTTATGCAAACGTATCATGCATGCATCTTCGAGGGTGAAAGTGAGGTGAGGAGATAGTGTGTGGTTGTTTGCAACAGAGAGAGAAAGTCTGGCAAACAAGGGAGAGGGGTCGAGAGAGACGTATGGAGAAATTGCAGGCATGGGGAGGGAGAGAGTATGTGTTTGTTATAGAGAGATTCCCTCGAGATTGTGATGGGACTACATGGGTGGGACATCGAGTGTGACAAGGTGTGTGCACGATATAAGATACCCCGAGTGGGATTGTGATAGACCTGGCGATGGTAGGAGACAATACGTGTGTTCGTGATGGATAGTGTGAGACAGTCATAACTAGGGGGGAGTGCATGTGCCTATGATGGAGTGAGAGATTATGGTACATAGGGAGGGTGCATGTCATATAGAGAGAGAACGAGAGGGGGAGTGTTAGATGGGTCTATGTAGTGTGAGCGAGATATGTGTATGTGTGACCTAGGGAGATATAAAGTTTGAGATTGATAGAGGAGCCCCGATACGGCTAAGTGGTGCGTGAGAGAGTTGAGAGATAGAAAGAGATACTCCCTCCGTTCGATAATGTAGTGCATATAAACTTTTTAAAAGTCAAACTTTGGAAACTTTGACCAAGTTTACATGGAAGATTATTTATATCTACAATACCAAGGATACATCATATGAAACTACATCTTATGATGAATCTAATGATGTGTGTTTGCCGTTCTAGATGGAAATGTTTTTCTCCACATACCTGGTCAAACTTTGTGAGGTTTGATTTTTCGAAAAATCTATATGCTATGGAACGAAGAGAGTACCTAAGTCGAGATCAAGTGTGTGTGAAGGAGAAAGAGTGAGTGTGCAAAAAAGAGTGTGTGTGGAAGAGAAAGGGACAACACACGATAAAATAGAGAGAAAGTGTGCGTATCTTATGCAAAAATATCACGCATGCATCTCCGAGATAGAAAGCGAGGTGAGTAGATACATCGAGATAGCTAGTGTGTGATTGTTTGAAATGGAGAGAGAGACCCCTATAACACCTGTCCAAGAGAGGTTTGGCCAACAAGGGACAGAGGTCGAGAGGGACGTATGGAGACGAAGATGGAGGCATGGGGGGGGAGAGGGTGTGTTTGTGATAGAGAGACCCCCTCGAGATCATGATGGGACTATATGGGTGGGAGATCGAGAGACGAGGTGTGTGCGCACTAGAAAGATGCCCCGAGAGATATAGAGATAGACCAAGTGAGGGAAAGAGCCAATGCGCATGTTTGTGATGGAGACTGAGAAATAGTCATATACCTAGGGGTGCTGCGTGTGCCTACAATGGAGTGAGAGATAGGCGTACTTAGCTAGGCGGGAGATTGTGTGTGTGCGTGTGAGATGGGGAAAGAATGAGGGAGAGAGTTTTAGATGGGTCTATCCAGTGCGAGTGAGATATGCATGTGTTTGTGTGACCTAGGGAGATAGAGAGTTCGAGAGAGAGATGGAAGAGCCCCGAGATGACAAAGTGGTGCATGACAGAGTTACGGACGACGAGATATGGAATTCGTGCGCGTATGATGAGTGCACCCTACATATTTAGCTTAGACTAGAGAGTCGTACATTGTGTGCGAGAGAGACCTATAGATGGAGTGTGCATGCGAACTAGAGAGAGAGAGACGGAGAGGGACTAACAAGGATTGTGTTTGTATGTGTGCGATAGAAACCAAGATTGTCGGATAGAGAGAGAACGGGAGTCCGGGAGAGGGGAGAGGTCACGTTTATGCATCAAAGACTGATCTAAACCATGTTTCGGTAAATTTGCATTCAAATCTTTGAATTGGAGAACATGGTGTTTGCAATCCACACATGAATAGAGATATGCGTCTCAAACAAGTTCATTAGTTTGACTTTCAGCATGTTCATGGAGTACTATAATAAAACATGCTACTCAATTGAGGTGTTCAATTTTGGATTTAGTCCATAATTTTGACCGGGCGAACGAGCTATTTCATTGAATTGACATATTTCATTTTGGGTTTGATTCCCGTTTTTGAGTGGGTCAAACTATTTGTCAAATAGTAAATTGGTAGCAGCGAGCATGTAAAAACACATTAGTCCCGAGCATCATCTCACCATCTAAAAAAGAAGTGGCAAGCTAATATTTCAAAATTTTATTCGAATGTACTTCGTAAGGTAGACGTGGATGCTCGTTCTCCCAAATTTGAACGAAACGCTAAACACCCTCTGTTCGGTGGAATTCGCTCGAGCAAATAAATGGGAGATGCGAAATTACCGGCATATGTGGGACACACATCAATTGGCCCGTCGTACATCGAGGGTAGGTTTGTAACTTCATCCAAGTGCGCCCTCTCCTCGGCCGAAATGATACGTGCCAAATAATTCATAAACCATGGGCGGCAAAATACCCTCTCCTCGTCCGAAATCGCTCGCACCCACTATTTCAAAACACGCCCTCCTCGCCCAAAATCCGTGGCGCCCACTATTTGGGAGAAGCAAAGTTACCCTACTATCCCGACCCTCAAGACACAGACCCAAGCACAGAAGCCAGAAGGCAGGGGCAGAACTGTAACTTCCCCCACATTTCAGACAAATGCGTCTGTAAGACATGGTTCCCCCTCCCGATTCCCCATTCATACAGCGTGGGCGCCAAATCACCTCCTCCCCAGCCGCGAAACCTCAGCCCTTCCCTCCTCCATGGTGCCCCCATCGCACCAAATTCACCGGCGCCCTCCTCCCTAATGCCGGAGCCACTGTCCATTTGTCGTCGTGCACTGGGCCATGTGCCTCTTACTTCATGCTGCCGGAGCTGCCTTGACGACGACCGTGTGAACCGTACCGGAGCCGATTCACCCGCGCTATTGTGCATTGCGCCTATCGGCATTCTGGGATCGGGGGTACCCAGACTTGCCTGCCTGCGGCCCAGCACGCGGACTCATCGACGGCCCAGTATAGCCCAACTGCAATACCCCTAGGACGAGACCCTCGCAAGGGCCCCGGCCTCGCGAGGCGATCGACGCCAAGACCCCCCGTGGAGCAGCTCCCCAAGCCTGCCTCCTGAGGAGCGGAGATTTCTATGCAGGTACCCCGCCTCATGAGGCTACAATGACGTGAGTCATGACGACCAAGGCCAAGCGGGCGCCAGCGGGCACAGAGGGTGCAGTTTCCTCTTCGGTGCTAAGGGAGCAAGGACAGGCGCAGGTTCCCGAGGAAGGCCCCAAAGTTTTCCATTCCGGTGCAACAAGACCAAGACCATGAGCTCGACAGGAAGGATGTCATCGTCGAGCCCACCATTGCGTCATGGGTAGGAACTTTGCATGCGAAGACCACCTTTCGTCAGGATAAGATGTACCGCTTGTCCCCTTTCAAAATTGGCCGTTGTGGAATCCCTTCCCGCCTAAGCTATGAGGGAGGAGGACCAAGGCCACTATAAATATGGGCTAGCCACCACCGTAGAAGGGATCCGACCCCCGAACCGATCCATCCTCACCACCCGAGCCCTCGCGAGGCAGGTCAACCATTGTACTAGTTCATCCTCAACCTCCTCGTGAGGCCAATCCACCAAAAGAAGGAGTAGGGTTTTACACCGCAAGGTGGCCCTGGGTAAATGTCTATGTTCATCCCTTCCTTACGATCCCACGCACTCGGTGAGATCAAACCGTGGGTGTGGCGAGCTGAGCATCATTGAGAAGCGAGATCCTTCGTTCACGCCCCAGAGTTCGAACCTTCTTGGGTCTGCGGAGCCCTGATTCCAACATTTGGCGCGCCAGGTAGGGGCGTGTCGAAGCTCCGCCTCTTCATCAACTGCGCTCCTTCTCGCTCCGCTGCGCCCATGGCTGAAGCTCGCCGTGTCCACGCCGAGCGCCGGGATGCTCGCGTCTCTCAGACGGCCCCGGTGGGCCGCGGCGCCCCTCGTCGCTCCGCTTCCCCAGTGGTCTATGCTGCTACTAACCCTGCTGCCCATGAGTAGCAGGATTCTTCGCTGCCTCCTTCTGTGCCGCGCGACGGCCGCATTGGCATGCCTTCCCTCACCCCCGTCACGGCGTCGTCTTCCCATGCTTGCCGCGGGCCGGCGAACGCGCAGGTCGCGCTCCTCATGGCGTGGGAGCTGCTGCGCTACCTCCCCGCCAACGAGGGCTACAGCGCCTGGCTGGGCCGCATCACTGAGCTTTTCAACACCGCTGGTGAGGCCCCGGTGCCTTCCCATTCGCTCCGCCCTCCGCCATCTCGTGCGGGCGAAGTGGCACATGGCGCTCCACCACCTCCGCCCCGGCGCAGCACCAACATCGACCCAGGACGCGATGCTCGTCAGCGTGACCCGCCGCGCATGGCCCCAACTCTAGCGCGGGATGAGGCCAGCTGCCAGGTTGTGCAGTAGCCGCAGCACGACGCACGCGCGCTCTCCGCACCGCCGCGCCAACGTCAGGACCGGGCCGCGCTGGAGGCCGCCCCGCTAGGGCGTCAAGACCATGCCCCTCTTGCACGGGCCGTACCCATGAGCGCGGCGGGCTGCCGTGCCTTCTCTCGCGAGCTGCATTGCGTCATCTGGCCGGTCAAGTTCAAGCCTGACCTGCCCCCGGCTATGATGGCACCCATGACCCCGCGGAGTTCCTCCAGCTCTACGCTCTGAGCATCGAAGCGTGGAACGTCGACGACAAGGTCTTGGCGAACTGGTTCCCCATGGCCCTCAAGGATGGCGCGTGTTCCTGGATCATGCACCTCCCCGAGGGATCCATCTCCTCATTGGATGAGCCCCGCGAGCGTTTCATCACCAACTTCCAAGGGACCCGCGACCGCGCCCTCACCATCAACGACCAGCGGCGCATGAACCAGCAGCCAGGCGAGACCCTCCGGAAGTACATGCAGCACTTCAACCAAGTCCGCCTTAAGGTCCTGAAAACATCCGACGAGGCCATCATCTCCGCGTTTACAGAGGGCATAACCGACGTCAAGATGAGCGAGGAGCTCGCCATCCATGATGACCTTTCCTCGGCTCTGGAGCTATTCAACCTGGCTGACAAGAGCGCCAGGGCTGAAGAAGGCTGCCTCTCCCTCCTCAAGCACCCTGAGGCCGACCTTGAAGACAAGAAGGCAAAGGCCAAGGAAGCGAAGCGCAAATTTGCCGTGCTGGCAATAGAGCCTGAGCAGAAGCGCGGCCATGATCGTGACGAACAAGCCAAGGACAACCGCCCATACTATGTCTTCCACAACGTTCACATCCACAACACCAACGACTGCCAGGAGCTCAGGGCAATCCATGATGAGCGCCTGGGCCGCCGCCCCGAGCGCAGCCACCGAGGCTACGGCCGTGGAGGAGGCCGTGGCGGGGGCCGCTGGGACAGCAGCAACCCCCGTCAGGACTGGCGCGACCAACCTCATGAGGATCGCTGGCGTGATGAGCCTCATGAGGGCCCCTGGAGTGACCAGCCTCGTGAGGCCCGTCCTCAGGGCAACGCTGGCCTCCCTCCGCTGCCACCTCCTCCAAGGAGGAACGACGACAACCATCAGGACGATGGGGCTGGGGGCTTCCAAGAACCTCGCACGATTGCCTGCATCCTTGGCGGTGCCTAGGCACCTGCCTCGAACCGCGTCTTCAAGCAGTTCTCTCGTGAGGTGAACACAACCCTCCCAAAGCTTGAGGCCGCGCACCCCCTCAGGTGATCGCAGTACACCATCACCTTCGACTCCAAGGACCACCTCAAGTGCGCGGCCACTGCTGGCGCGCTCCCCATGCTCTGCACGCCCGCCATCAGCAATGTCGCAGTCACCAAGACCCTCATCGATGGTGGCGCCGGCCTCAACGTCCTCTCTGTGGAAATGTTCGACACGCTCCAAGTGCCTTATGACCAGCTCCTGCCCACCAAGCCTTTCTCAGGAGTGACTGATGGCTCCACCACACCCCTGGGGCAGGTGCGCCTCCCTGTCACCTTCAGCAAGCACGACAACTACCACACCGAGCTTATCGACTTCGACGTCGCCCACATCGGCCTCCCGTACAACACCGTCCTCAGGTACCCTGCCCTCGCCAAGTTCATGGTGGCAACCCACCATGGCTACAATGTCCTCAAAATGCCAGGGTGCAGCAGCGTCATCACAGTTGCCTGTGATGAGAAAGACGCGGACTATTCTCTTGAGCATGCCTACCGTGCCACTGCAGCCGAAAACTCGGATGACGAGGGCGGCGTCCTGCCTCCCGAGGCCACCCCAGCGAAGAAGAAGCAGCTCCTCTCCAAGGGTCGTTCGGAGACCAAGAAGCCCTCTGGTGGCGCCTCAGGCCCTGCGCCTGCTGTCGGGGCACCTCTCCCTCCCGCATAGGAAGGCGCGCCCAGCGCCTCCCTCAGGATGGGCTCGGGGGCTTCCATATGGAGAGCCTCTGACCTGACCAGTGCGGCGAGGGAGGTGCTCGGGCACCACTTGGAGGCGTGCTTTGATGCGCGCCCCCAAAAGCAAGGAGCTAGGCACGAGACGCCAGGGACACGAGAATTCATCACCAAGGCGATCGAGGAGCTTCAAGAGGCGCAGGCCATGCATGGCGAGCGTCGCCCCGCACCACCAGGTGTAGCTGCCGCCCCCGACAAGGGCGGCAGGCTGCGCGTCTGTGTCAACATCCCAGGTCTCAATAGGGCCGCATCTCAGGGCATCTTCTGGCCATCGCGCGTCGGCCGGAGTGGGGGCTACCCATGCAGCTACGTCCACATGCCTTTTGGCCTCATGAACATGGGCCCTATGTACCAGCGCCTCGCGCAGGCTGCGCACGTGTCTCACGAGGCACGACGTCAGGTGGTGATGGCTCAGGAGGCCCTGGACCTTCGCGAGGCCCCCGGGCCTCGCGGGCCTCTCGAGCCTCCGGAGCCCTCAGGTTCGTGAGGATCAAGCTTCATCGACTGCCTCGACACTTCAGCAGCATCATTCCCAGGTGACCTTTTGGTTTGTTCAATTGAGAGCGCCCCTCGGGTTGCATTATCCTCAAGCTGTCAGTGCCCGTCCCTGCAATTGTATTGTTTTGCGCATGTATCGAAACTGGCTCTGCCTTTGATGAATTCCCTAAGTATTCCAACCTGCGTGCCTGGTGCTTCGTCACCATGAATGTCACTGCGCCCTCACAACCCTGCCCACGATGGCCTCATGATTAAGGGCTCGCACGGCGTCTGTGCTCGGGTCCGTCCCTGCAATGTTGATAAATCCAAGCGACCGAGCTCTGTCTCACGGGCCAGCTCCTGTGCATGTCACCTCCCGGGGTCCTTGCTGCCTTGTCCTCGCGTGAGCTAATCGAGAGTGGGTAAGTCAGGGCATGCGGCCCAGTTCGTACAACCGCAGTTCGGCGCTTCGCCGTTGCGGGAGCCATGCGTCGGGTGTCCTTCCTCGGGATTGTTGCATGAGAAGACTGGGCACGGCGTCTGTGCTCGGGTCCGTCCCTGCAGCGTTGATAAACCCAAGCGACTGAGCTTTGTCTGGCGGGACGGCCCCGTTCACGTCACCTCCTGGGGTCCTTGGTGTTTGTAACACCCTGGTTTCCGCTCCTGTTTTTTTCCTTCACGGGATTTGACTCCCGTCCTTTTTCTCAGTGTTATCAGATTTCTCTAGCTCTTGGGTATATGAAGATGGTCATTTAGCCTTGCTTCTCCTATCCAACCAGGGATTCTCTCCAGTCCAATCTTGTCACCCAAGATATGTTCTCAAGACTTTTCCACCGAAACCCTACCTTCCGAGTTATCAGAAGGGAAACCCTAATCTCTTCCGTTACAAAGGAACCCCAATTTCCTTTGACCTGTTGCCTCCTAAACTTTTCACAATGATCATCCCACATCTATAAACCCTGTATATGAAAGAATATTGCCAAGTCATTTGCAATATTTTTCATTTATAATTAATTCCTTTTTCTGCCAGCTAAAGGAATTAAATCCAGGAAAATATCTATCCATCTACAAAGTTTATGAAAACTTGTGGAGATATTCTTTGTAATCATATTGAGCTCCCATAAAAATATTGGCCATAATTAAATAAAGGAAATTGCATTTTCCTATTTAATGCCAATATTGCATTTTGGGCAGTTTCTAAAGGAACTACCATTTTGGTAGCCAGGAAGAATCCCAAATAAATTGTGGAGCTTCTCCGATCCATATCTTCACCATTTCCATCAAGAACCCAAGTTCCATAGTTCAAAGTTTGAGCACAACATCCATTTGCAAATTTTGTTCAGATTTTCAGTTTGCAAAGGAAGTGCTTGAACCATTGATCCATTTGAGCTAAAAATTTTCATGGTGGTTAACATTGATAAATCACCCATGGAAACCAAAAACCAGCTCAATCCATCCATCCATGCTTCCACAGCAATTTTTCTAAGTTTTTGTTCAGATCGCTTGTTTGTGAAGGAAGTACCTTCATAGATGATCAAAATGAGCTGAAACCTTTCCAGTATCTCCATATGTTCATATCATTACACTACACCAAATTTCAGCCCAATCATTGTAGCTATTTTTCCCCAGCATCATCATCTTCCTTTCTAACCAGATTGCATGGTTACAAAGGAAGTGCTAGCTATATTGCTTCATTTGATCTGAAAATTTACCAGGGTAGTCACCTTGGTAGATGATTAATCCCTGCCCAATATCTGGCCAATATGAGCACTGTGGTGGCCACACCACATGTCAAACACATTTCTGTCAGAATCATACTCTGTAAGTTTCTCGCACCCAGAGCACCCCGGATGGTTCTAGCCACTTTACTCACTTATGTGAGCAGCGAGGAACGTGTTGGACAAGGTTGGACAGGCAAGAGCCTTCCAGAGCGCGCTGTGCCCGTGGTGACTGCGTGAACAGCGAGAAAAAAATGTGCTCTACGCGGTCGTCGCGTCGGGCAGGACAGCTCGAGCAGCTCCGGCATGTCTTGACATGTCTAGTGGCTCCGCGGCACCCACGTACCCCCTCTCCAAACCCTTCCACCTCCTCCTTCTCTCTCGTTGCACCATGGCGGTCGCCGACGCGGCACTGTACTCCCCATGACCTCCGTCGTCTTCCTCTCACCTTGGCTCCTTCCTCCCCGAGCCGTCCCCTCTCTCTGGCGTCGTCAGATCGGCACCTCTCCCCGCTTGCCACCTCGCCAGAGCTCCAGGATGACGATAAGATCGCCACCGTGGCCCGAGCTCATCCACTTCCCTGGCCGGCTATAAATAGCAGCACCCGGAGTCTCCCCAAGCACCCACACCACCCCACCAGCCTCCCCTCGCTCCCAGCTCTCTCCCCAACCTCGCAGCCGAGCCAGAGGAACCCTCCTCGCCCTCCATTGCCGCCATGACCGCCGCCCTCCCTCACCTAAATTCTTTCCCCTGGAGCCCCGTTGCTACGCCTAGCTTCTGCATCTGACCACCACCATCGCCACGGCTCCCTCCCCGCCCTTCTTTCGCTCCAGGGCAGACCCTAGCCCGAGCCCCGAGCTCGCCGTGGCCGCCGTCTGCCTTGCCATCGCGCCGCTTGGCTCCGGCGGTCCCCGTGGCTGAGACGACCACCGACGGGCGCGGCATGGAGCGGGGCATCTGCCCCGGCTACTGTCTTGGCCCCTCGAGCGGCAGAGCCGCCGGAACGAGCACCGATGCGCGCCTAGCCGAACTCCTCCTTTGTTTTGAGAGGAGGGAGATGACCCTACCAGCGGGGCCCTTTTGTCAGCGGCACAGCCCTTTTTTTTAAAAGAGGAGCGGTGGCTGTGTAGGTGGGCCGGCCCAGCAACAGTACTGGCTGTGTGGCTCAGCCAGCGCCTCGGGCACCAGCAGCTTTCGGCCCAAGCTGGCCCGTGGGCACAGTTCCTTTATTCTTTTCTCAGAAAAAAAAGTAGCCAGGGACCCAGAAGTAAATAGTTATTTACAGAAAGGTCCTTCCACTTCAACCCCTCGTAACTTCTCGCTCAAAACTCCGATTCAGGTGAAACCAACGCCCACGTCTTCAGTTCGTCGAGCCCGTTCCGATGGTATCATTTTCATAATGTTTTCACACTGTGAAAATGACCATTTTGCCCTTGCCTCTATACGGCCCCTCCGGGAGAGAAACTTTTTCGGTGATCTGTTTCGTGGACTTTCCGCACCTCCTTCCGGTGGATTCTTCACCCAAGGCAACCCGACCATCTGATATATGCCCTAAAGCATTGCTCTATGTTATTCTTGTGTGTTTAATTAATAATTATGCCTGTGATAGAGATGATTGAACTTCTGCTAGGTTGCACTTACTGTTTACATTACTTGTCAATGCTCATTGTATTATCACACTAGTGACTCATATATGATAGTTGGTAGATAGGTTGTTATGTTGTCATCATGCATAGCTACTGCCATCTCCAGTTATTGTGATAAACAACTATGCTTGCTAGGTACTTGCTAAAGCTAAACCTAGTCGGTTGATCCAGAGTCACCTGTCCGGACTTATCCGTGCAACCACATTTGCCGGTATGGGACAGCCTTGACTTGGTCTGATCACGTGCTCTTTTATCGGTACCACCAACTAGGGAAGGTTATACGCGTGCGCTGTCCTGGCCCGGTAGGCGGCGATAACCTTGTGAGCCCAGTTGAGATATTTGCCGGCGTCCCCGTTTAGGACAGTTTAGTTGGCAACGACGGTGGTAGGTGTCACGAGGTGACACAGGGGCCACCCAGGAGATGACCCTGGGAGGGTATGATGGTCGGTGGTACAGTGGAGGAGTCACGGGTTAGGCAGGTTTCATTAGGGCAACACCGGTCCACCTGAATGAGATCACGAGGCCAGGTGCTCCATGGTGTGGGTAAAGTGTGCAACCTCTGCAGAGTGTAAGAATCTATTCGAATAGCCGCGTCCACGGTATTGGACTGTCCGTCCAGACCTCACTAGGTGGTCAACCGTAACAAAGATAATAATGATGGAAGAAGTCATCTTATGATCGGAGGTACTCAACGACTCATGAGTATTCCGAGGGTTGTGGGACAACCCGTAAGAGAGTAAGTTTATCAGACTTATAGTGGAGATGCATAGACATCGGATGATGTCAGGAATATGATATGTTAACCATGGGATGGTTATGAGATGAGCGGTCGAAAGACCACATGATTTGGATTGGATTGGATCCTGAGAATGCTCAGAGTATGGATTATTTACTTGATATGCGTTACTTTACCGTATCTTATTTTAGTAGTTATCCTGCTAGATAAACCTGTTATGTCATGATCATTAATATTGCTAGATAGGTATGCCATGCCATGATAATCAATGTTGCTCTAATAACATGTGCATGCTTGAATGCCATGGATTGCTTTGCTTGGTGTATATGTTAGTTTGGTTTGCTTGCGAGTACATTCAAAAGTACTCAGCGGCCTTCAATGTGGCCAGGTTCACATAAGGATCCGTCGACGAGGAGCCAGAGCGTTCGCGGGCTAGGAGAGTAACCTAGTCAGATCCCTGTGGATTGGACCCGCACCAGTACCATGCTGCCTTAGATAGAGCTTTTCCGCTGCCATCACCCCTTGTAAAATATCATGTAAGACTTATATATCCATTAATAGAAATGCCTGTGTTCTTGATACTTGTTGTAAACGCGCATGCCAGAGTGATTTCCTGGGCTGGTATGCATGGCTACCGTCTGGCTACAGTGGTAATCAGGCAGGGCGCCACAACGGATGGTATTAGAGCAGCCAGGCTGACTATAGGTTACCCTAGCTAGACTTCATTGTCTTATGCTCAGTAGAAAGCCCAGATGGATTTCAACCATCTTTGCCAAGCTAACATGGCTACTATTGATCATAAGGCAACCCCATAGGTTTTTGGCTCCATCAGACCCCAACTCTCGTGGCCTTTGCCTCCGGTGTGAAATATCCTCACTAGGCAACGACCCGTGAGCCCTGAACCCCTAGGTAAACCAGATATCCCTACCCTGCATGCTAACCATGGCATTTCTCTTCTTAACTCTAGTTTCCTTTGGGAAATGCCTATAACTTCCATCTTTCCCCGACAACCTTAGGATCGTTGACTAAGCCATTTTGGCTATGGTCATGCGTCGAGTGTGATGTTCCCTAAGGAAGTAGTAGGAGCTTGACACCAGTGCTGCCAGGAGCATTGTGTGGTTTTGCTTCTAAATCCTTAGAGGTGCATCCAGTGCACCATACTAGTTATACTAGTGAATCTTCGGCCACATGTGTAAGGTCCGCAAGATTTGAGCTCTATTTGCTTTTTGGTTTTCGCGGTTTTTGTTTCTTTTGTCGGTTCCGTTTTTTCGCTCCATCTGGATCCATCCGCAAGTGCCATCAAGAAGACCAGCATACAACTTGGATAATGCCCAATAATCCAAATTTGGCGAGAGTCAAGCCAAGCCAACTGCCTAGTATTCGGAACAGCAACACTAGATCTGTCATGGACGAAGGATGAGTCAGAAGCAGAATCTGTGTGCAACAGACAAGACCAGAACATACCTGATAGAGTTGGCCTCAGAACATATCACGCCTAAGGAGCAGTCAGATGAGCTACCAAGAATGAACACCAGTAGGACAAATGATTCCGTCCTCGACACAAGGATTAGTTTAGTCAGTAAGGTGAACTGAGTCTTTTCTCAACGGACTCAAGAATTATTTATTACCCACCGAAGACATATTTCGAGAATGTGAATGTGCCAAGAGCAGCAACAAAATTCTGGTACGTTGGTGCAAATTGCAAAGCATATTCTGAAGTTCACCAGTACAAATACAAAATTTTCTAGGCACTGTGAACAAGGTTTGTAAGAAATATGGATGCGTTTATGGCTGCCCAGAATCAATGAGAACTTCACATGCTTGGAAGCTCAGCTGAACCGAATGGAATTATCCGTCAATTGCTTACTATCAGCAACACCTAGTTTGAATATGAAGGGTATTCCGAATTAATTAACAACATGAGGTCTGCACCAGTTTTGCAACCTTTACAACAATAATGATCAGACCAGCAGAAGACAAGTGGTGTGCATGACAACAAAATACCTTCAGACACGGTATGGCCTATACCAAGTTGGCTCCGCTATGGATAAAATTCCGGATACTTTGGAAGGAAGCCAGAATCGGCCATAGATCCGACTGCTTACACAGTGAAAAGGCTTCCGGTATAAGGAACCCAGCATTCCCTCGCAAGCTACCAGACTGCCGATCTTCCTTGGTACGCCACTTGATGAGAAAATCTTCTGGGATACGGCACTCCCATCTTCCACAGCGTGCTACCGTGGAAAGCTTCCAGCATAAGACACCTGACCTTCTGCACCAAGCCACATGAAGGAAAGCTTTTAAGGTATGATACCCAGCCTTCTTCAGCACACTACGTTGGCAGAAGCTTCAAGCATAAGGAATTCAGCCTTCTTCAACACACCATCGTGCCCACGACAGTCCTGTCAGAAGCACGAACTAGTCTGGACACCCATCCGCCTTAGAACTCAATGGTTATGAAAGGATTTATCCTACCCCTGCATATGTTGTGAGCATGCAGTCCAGTGGATCAGTTCATGCGAGCCACTCGTACACGGGAATGGTTGTGTTCAGCGAAACATTGGCCCCATGTTGAAAAAAAGAATATGAGCACAGCAAACCCTACGAGATATGCAAGAGTAAGTTGGGAGAAGAAGCCCGACAAGCCAAGAAAACAATGAATGAGCCATGTTGGCAGGTCATGACAGGCCCATCAAAGGAATCCTCAAGAACAAAGAAGTTGTGGACAAACAATCTCCGTGATGGTCGACAAGATACAGCTTCACGGACGGAGTGACATTGGTAATACTTGTCAGACTCTTGCATATACGGCCACAACAATCCAGCCAACATGCCATGCTCATCCGAAATACGCTATACTCCGAAAGAGGCTATACTCCAAAAGATACACCGGATGATAGTGATACTATGCTCAGCTCAGTGGTCATAGCAAGGACTACATAGGCTATATATGACAGAACCATTTCCACGAGCAACAGAGTTTGAAACCAGACATTCAAATAGAATGGCTCAAAGTACGTCAGCACCAACAGCTCGTAGACATCATGACATCATTGTAATAAGAGATTACTATCTATGATTACTTTGTGATCATGCCTGACATCTCAGTTGGGGATATAGCAGCAATAGCTCGGTCATGCTGTTCCTTGGATTGTGGATCACTTAAGGACAAAGTCAGAATGCCTAAGACAGAAGCAAACATCAGAATGAAACCTGCAGCCAGACTGAGCATTCTGACACGGCAAAAAGAAAGCCACTCCCACTCACTCGAGGCCACACGAGTATGTGAGCTTGGTACTAGGAAAGGATGTCTTGCCCATGACAGTCAGAGTATGAAGCATCGCAACAAAACCGAAGCAGTTACTTCCAGGCCATGGAAACTGAGTTGTGTATTGGTATTACTGCTACCTCACCCAGCAACACCACTATCCGGACAAAAGGTACACCTGACAGGAAAGAGAAGGATTCAAGGAAGCTGTGTGCAAAGACAACACATGGTCCATCAGAAGAGGCAGTTAAAAGGGCAGTGAACCAACAAAGACGAGATCGCTGATGGATCCAAGTCGCACACAGGTAAGTCCCCCTTCACCGGGAGGTAAGCCCAGAAATCTCGAGGATGAGATTTTCTTATGGGGGTAGGTTTGTAACACCCTGGTTTCCGCTCCTGTTTTTTTCCTTCGCGGGATTTGACTCCCGTCCTTTTTCTCGGTGTTATCGGATTTCTCTAGCTCTTGGGTATATGAAGATGGTCATTTAGCCTTGCTTTTCCTATCCAACCAGGGATTCTCTCCAGTACAATCTTGTCACCCAAGATATGTTCTCAAGACTTCTCCACCGAAACCCTACCTTCCGAGTTACCGGAAGGGAAACACTAATCTCTTCCGTTACAAAGGAACCCCAATTTCCTTTGACCTGTTGCCTCCTAAACTTTTCCCAATGATCATCCCACATCTATAAACCCTGGATATGCAAGAATATTGCCAAGTCATTTGCAATATTTTTCATTTACAATTAATTCCTTTTTCTGCCAGCTAAAGGAATTAAATCCAGGAAAATATCTATCCATCTACAAAGTTTATGAAAACTTGTGGAGATATTCTTTGTAATCATATTGAGCTCCCATAAAAATATTGGCCATAATTAAATGAGCGAAATTGCATTTTCCTATTTAATGCCAATATTGCATTTTGGGCAGTTTCTAAAGGAACTACCATTTTGGTAGCCAGGAAGAATCCCAAATAAACTGTGGAGCTTGTCCTATCCATATCTTCACCATTTCCATCAAGAACCCAATTTCCATAGTTCAAAGTTTTAGCACAGCATCCATTTGCAAATTCTGTTCAGATTTTTAGTTTGCAAAGGAAGTGCTTGAACCATTGATCCATTTGAGCTGAAATTTTTCATGGTGGTTAACATAGATAAATCACCCATGGAAACCAAAAACCAGCTCAATCCATCCATACATGCTTCCACAACAATTTTTCTAAGTTTCTGTTCAGATTGCTTGTCTGTGAAGGAAGTACCTTCATAGATGATCAAAATGAGCTGAAACCTTTCCAGTATCTCCATATGTTCATATCATTACCCTACACCAAATTTCAGCCCAATCCATGTGCCATTTTTCCCCAGCATCATCATCTTCCTTTCTGGCCAAATTTCATGGTTACAAAGGAAGTGCTAGCTATATTGCTTCATTTGATCTAAAAATTTACCAGGGTAGTCAACTTGGTAGATGATTAATCCCTGCCCAAGATCTGGCCAAGGTGAGCACTGTGGTGGCCACACCGCATGTCAAACACCTTTCCGTCAGAATCTTACTCTGCAAGTTTCTCCCACCCCAGAGCCCCCCAGATGGTTCTTGCCACTTTCCTCACTTATTAGAGCAGCGAGGAACGTGTTGGACAAGGTTGGACAGGCAGGAGCCATCCAGAGCGTGCTGTGCCCGTGGTGACCGCGTGAACAGCGAGCAAAAACTGTGCTCTACGCGGTCGTCGCGTCGGGCAGGACAGCTCGAGCAGCTCCGGCATGTCCTGACATGTCTAGTGGCTCCGTGGCACCCAGGTACCCCCTCTCCAGACCCTTCCCCTCCTCCTTCTCTCCCATTGTGCCAGGGCGGTCACCGACGCGGCACCGTTCTCTCCGTGACCGCCGTTGTCTTCCTGTCACCTTGGCTCCTTCCTCCCCGAGCTATCCCCTCTCTCTGGCGTCGTCAGGTCGGCACCTCTCCCCGCTTGCCACCTCGTCGGAGCTCTAGGATGACGATAAGATCACCACCATGGCCCAAGCTCATCCTCTTCCCCGGCCGGCTATAAATAGCAGCAGCCGGAGTCTCCCCGAGCACCCACACCACCCCACCAGCCTCCCATCGCTCCCAGCTCTTTCCCCAACCTCTCAGTTGAGCCAGAGGAGCCATCCTCACCCTCCATTGCCGCCATGGCCGCCGCCCTCCCTCACCTAAATTCTTTCCCTTGGAGCCCCGTTGCTCCGCCTAGCTTCTGCACCTGACTACCACCATCGCCACGGCTCCCTCCCCGCCCTTGTTTCGCTCCAGGGAAGACCCTAGCCCGAGCCCCGAGCTCGCTGCGGCCGCCGTCTGCCCTGCCATCGCGCCGCTCGGCTCCGACGGTCCCCGTGGCCGAGATGACCACCGATGGGTGCAGCGTGGAGCGGGGCATCTGCCTCGGCTATTATCTTGGCCCCTCGAGCGGCGGAGCCGCCAGAACGAGCGCCGGCATGCACCTAGCCGAACTCCTCCTCTGTTTCGAGAGGAGGGAGATGACCCTGCCAGCGGGGCCCTTTTGTCAGTGGCACAGCCCTTTTTTTAAAAAGAGGAGCGATGGCTGTGTAGGTGGGCCGGCCCAGCAACAGCAGTGGCTGTGTGGCTCAGCCAGCGCCTCGGGCACCAGCAGCTTTCGGCCCAAGCTGGCCCGTGGGCATAGTTCCTTTATTCTTTTCTCAGAAAAAAGCAGCCAGGGAGCCAGAAGTAAATAGTTATTTACAGAAAGGTCCTTACACTTCAACCCCTCATAACTTCTCGCTCGTAACTCCGATTCAGGTGAAACCAACACCCACGTCTTCAGTTCGTCGAGCCTGTGCCGATGGTATCATTTTCATAATGCTTTCACATTGTGAAAATGACCATTTTGCCCTTGCCTCTAAACAGCCCCTCATGGAGAGAAACTTTTTCGGTGATCCGTTTCGCGGACTTTGCGCACGTCCTTCTGGTGGATTCTGCACCCCAGGCAAGCCGACCATCTGATATATGCCCTAAAGCATTGCTCTATGTTATTCTTGCGTGTTTAATTAATAATTATGCCTATGATAGAGATGGTTGAACTTCTGCTAGGTTGCACTTACTGTTTACATTACTTGTCAATGCTCATTGTATTATCACACTAGTGACTCATATATGACAATTGGGAGATAGGTTGTTATGTTGTCATCATGCATAGCTACTACCATCTCCAGTTATTGTGATAAACAGCTATGCTTGCTAAGTATTTGCTAAAGCTAAACCTAGTCGGTTGATCCAGAGTCACCTGTCCGGACTTACCCGTGCAACCACATTTGCCGGTATGGGACGGCCTTGACTTGGTCTGATCGCGTGCTCTTTTATCGGCACCACCAACTAGGGAAGGTTATATGCGCGCGCTGCCCTGGCTTGGTAGGCGGTGATAACCTTGTGAGCCCAGTTGAGATATTTCCTGGCGTCCCCATTTGGGATAGTTTAGTTGGCCACGACGGTGGCAGGTGTCACGAGGTGACATAGGGCCACCCTGGACATGACCCTGGGAGGGTATGATTGTCGGTGGTACGGTGGAGGAGTCACGGGTTAGGCAGGTTTCATTGGGGCAACACTGGTCCACCCGCATGGGATCACGAGGCCAGGTGCTCCATGGTGTGAGTAAAGTGCACAACCTGTGCAGAGTGTAAGAATCTATTCGAATAGCCTCATCCACGGTATTGGACAGTCCGTCCAGACCTCAATACGTGGTCAACCGTAACAAAGATAATAATGATGGAAGAAGTCGTCTTATGATCGGAGGTACTCAATGACTCATGAGTATTCCGAGGGTTGTGGGACAACTCGTAAGAGAGTAAGTTTATCAGACTTACAGTGGAGATGCATAGACATCGGATGATGTCAGGAATATGATATGTTAGCCATGGGATGGCTATGAGATGAGCAGTCGGAAGACCACATGATTTGGATTGGATTGGATCTTGAGAATGTTCAGAGTATGGATTATTTACTTGATATGCTTTACTTTACCATATCTTATTTTAGTTGTTATCCTGCTAGATAAACCTGTTATGTCATGATCATTAATATTGCTAGATAGGTATGCCATGCCATTATAATCAATGTTGCTCAACATGTGCATGCTTGAATGCCATGGATTGCTTTGCTTGGTTTATATGTTAGTTTGGTTTGCTTGCGAGTACATTCAAAAGTACTCAGTGGCCTTCAATGTGGCCAGGTTCACATAAGGATCCGTCGTCCGTCGACGAGGAGCCGGAGCGTTCGCGGGCTAGGAGAGTAACCTAGTCAGATCCCTATGGATTGGAGCCGCACCAGGACCATGCTGCCTTAGATAGAGCTTTTCCGCTGCCATCACCCCTTGTAAAATATCATGTAAGACTTATATATCCATTAATAGAAATGCATGTGTTCTTGATACTTGTTGTAAACGCGCATGCCAGAGTGATTTCCTGGGCTGGTATGCGTGGCGACCGTCTGGCTACATTGGTAATCAGGCAGGGCGCCACAGTGTTCAACCTTCTCATGCGATGGCCTCCAGAGGTTCACTCGGCGCAGATCGCCCCCATCACACAGGTTTTGGAAGCGCGCTCCACGGCAGAACATTCAGGCGCAACCCGCCTTGAGGTAGGGCCTCGTGAGTCCCGCGCTAGCTCACGAGTGCCCAGATACACCTCCTTCAGTTCTGCCATGCCAGTCATGCGTACGAACGAGACAGGGCTGTACACACCCGAAGACTCTAACACAGAGCTCCCTACCCACACCAAGTGGAAGCCCCATGCTCCATGCTGGCGGACGACACGGTCGAATAGCGACTATGCCCACACCCAAGTGGAAGCCCCATGCTCCGCGCTGGCGGATGACACGGTCGAGCAGCGATTATGCCCACGCCCAAGTGGAAGCCCCATGCTCCGCGCTGGTGGATAAACAACTGAGGGCGCCCTAGCGGCTGCACCAACCTCAGGATGGCCTTTCAGCCCTTCACATGGCCCTGTCACGCAACATTCCCCTGGGAGGCATGCGCGAGGGGGCTGGACATGGTGCCTATGCTAGGGAAGGCCCGACGCACGCCACCTCTCTAGGTCCCTGGTACCTGGTCTTCTCGCGTCCCTCCGAGGCAAAAGCTGGAGAGGAAAGGTATGAAGGGCTCCGGATTAACCTCGCCGCCGCCCATGTTTCCTTCATGAGGGCTACTCGCATGTCAAGGGGGACCCCTGAGCATCGCGACTCAGGGGCCTCACTAGTCACGTAGCTCCTCGCCCCTTGGTTTCGTCCTGGCAATCTGGACATCCCAATGGCGGTCGAGGTATGCGCGGGGCTGGGCCCTGCCGATGCAGAGCACAAAGGCAAACAAGAAGGAAACCAAGCATGAAAAGGAAATCATAGAGTTCAAACAGTTATTACAGGCACCAAATGTTTTGCAAATTCAAACAAGTCTTACGCCTTCACGAGGCATGATAAGTGTCGCAGGGTAAAATCTAGGAGGAGGGGTCATCTTCGCCATGGCCGTCGTCGCCGCTTGTTCCAGTCACGGCGAGCTCGTCATCAACATCGCTGCCGCCGCCATCATCGCCGCCGCTTACCTCCACTGCCGAGGGCTCGGCGTCAGGGATGCAGGTGAACTTCTTCAGCAGCGCGTCCATGTGGCCCTCCACGGCCGCCGCAGCGGCGGCACAGGACTCAGGAGCAACCGCGCCGACCACCACGTTCAAGTTGAAGCCGGGATCCTGGAGGTAGAGGTGTTTGAAGACGCCCATCGCCGCCGCGGAGAAGAGGGAGCGACACTCGTCTTCCAGGATGGAGTCCACCTTGGCGGGAGCGCCTTCGAGCTCCTCGACAAGCCAGGAGGAGAGCCCTGTGTAGCCGCCCTCGGGGGGCGCGAGTGGGTCCTTGAAGCCTCCCCAGCAGATCGACTGTAGCCCCTGGCAAGCCCTGAGCTCGAGGGAGGGGAAGGCATGATGCTCCGCGGCTGCCTTTCTTTCGGCAGCGACAAGGGTCTTCTCCCTGGCATCCAGCGGGGCCATCACCTCAGAGGCATGCTTGGCGTGGGATGTATGGGCTTTGATCACCTCCTCCTTCAGCTTGGTCAGGCACTCGCGTTCTGCAGCTTGATCAACAGCCACCTTGACAGCACGGAGTCGCGATTGGCGAGCTTCGCCTCGCGAGCCTTGAGGTCCTCCTCCCGCTGTTGAAGCTGTTGTGCGTGCATGGCTTGCTCCTCCCGAAGGGCCTTCAGATCAGCCTCCGCCTAGCCGCAATGCTTCACAGCAGACGCTGCCTCGGCCAGCGCCGCATCACGAGCCGCCTCGGCTACGGCGGCCTTCTTCCTGCTCTCCACGGTGGCGGCTTCGGCCCGGCCTGGCCCCAGGACATCCTGGTGGCTGTGTCGACCTGGAGCCACCCCGAGACAAGCCCCAAGCGCTCCCTCGCGAGGCACCTGTCAGCGTCTTGGAGGTCTGCCCAGATCCGGCCGAGCACAGTGTAGGCATCGTCCAAGGCCCCGGGCCTGATCAGGGGGCCGCAGTTTGTGAGCTCGAGGGCCTGATGAGGAGGCGGCGCTGGCACGTCGGTTGGCTCTATGGCCAGGGAAGCGGTGGCGTGGTTGGCTTGGGGCACCGGAGGCTCCAGGCTCTTCTCAGGCACGGAAAGGGCTGCCAACTTCACAGCCTGCTAGCCCACGGGGGCTGGCTCCGCCTGAGGTTGCATCGTTGTGCCCTCAGGGGTGGATTCCTTCGGAGGGGGGCGAGGAGTCGCCCCCTCCATGGCACCGGGGTTGCCACGCCTGCGGCAAGGAGAGCTGCCTCGTGAACCCCCTCATCTTCGGCGGTCGGTCTCCCAAGTAGCATCGGCAAAGTGCGAGGGGCAGGTGATGCGCCCGTGTGCTCAGCCGCGAGGCCGTCTGAGCGCCCAAGGGTTGCGCTGTGCTGGCGCGACGTACTTCCGCTCCCGCCGCGGCCGCAACCAGAGGCTGACGGTGCCCTCAGGACAAGGGGCTCCTTCGGCTCAGTACTCGCCTTCTTCTTCTTCATCACATCGCCACTCCTGGCCATCAAGAGGGGAAGTGCTGTGAGCACATGCGCAATCTATGCTCGACCAAAACCAAGGTAGGTTACTTACTCCTCAGGTGCGACCCACTTCCTCTTCTTCTCCTTCTCGGCGAAGGTCGGTGCACCCCCGCTCTCCTTAGGTGTGGCCTTGGCCGGGCCCAGGGGGCGGGCGGGGGGCTCCCCGGCAGACCCCGTCGTGGCGCTATCGCCTAGAGAGGTGAGGAGGTCGTCCCGAGGGGTCATGGCCGATGGAGCCGCGTCCCCTCCAGCAGCGACTGCCCCGCCCTTCGGCTGCGGCTCGGATGGGGACGGGACCGACATCTCAACCGCCCCGCTGGAGCGTGGGGAGCCCTCCAGAGGGGGCGCAGCTGCGCCATTCCCTAAGCCTGCCCGGTCGGATGCTCGCGTGGTCCGGGGGGTAGGCCCTGACCGCCTGAGGACCCTGGCGGAGCGCGGGGAGTCCACGACCAGAGAATCCACGGCGTCGTCATCATCCTCAAGGTTGCGGAGAAGCTCACATTGCGACGGAGGGGACGCCCCCATCAAGCCGTCGTCCTCGGTTTCTTCAGAGTCCTCCTCGCCGCCGCTGTTTCTGAAGGATAGCCCCATGAGGGAATCAGGATCGACAGGCGGGTCAAGCCCTTGGTCGTTGAAGGCAGGCATAGCGGCAACCAGGGCCTCCCGGTCGTCACAGCGGTACAACGGGGCGTACACTCGGGTATGTCCGCCGGGATGCCGCCTAACAAGGCGACCAAGGCCGCCTTAAGCTCTCTACGCGTCAGGCTGGTGGAGCGCAGTCTTACATCATCACTCGTGCCCTGGTACTCCCACAGGGGCTTCGAGTGCGACTGAAGCGGCGCCAGACGCTGCATCAAGAACTCATTCACTATCATCGCCCCGGTCAGCTGCTTGGCCTCCATGTCCGAGGCAATCTGCTCCAGGACGGGTCTCGCCCGTGGATCGATGAGCTTCGCGGAGCCCCAAGCAGGGGTCTTCTCGAGCAGCTCCACCGGAAGTTCCAGGAGCGGATTGAGGCCCTGGGTATCCAGGAAAACCCAGTGGTGTCGAAAGCCTTCCACCTTCTTCCCAGCCTTCAGGAGCACATTCCTGCTCTGGACTGCGACGAAAGAGACGCACGTGGACCGCTGCTCCCTATTGTGGAACCGCAGGCTGAAGTAGTGGCGGAAGAGGGCCACTGAGGGCCTCACGCCCACGAAGGCCTCGAAGTAGAAGGCGAACACGGATAGGAGCAGGATGGAGTTGGGCTGAAGATGGAGGGCCTGGATCTCGTAGTGCTTGAGGACGACGGTGAAGAATTCCGAGAAGGGCTGGACGAGCCCAGAGAAGATGCTATGGAGGAAGAAGGGGTAGACCGTTTTTGCCAAGGTGCTCTGCTCCACAGAGCCACACCAGATTAGGGTCTGGCCCCACTTGTTGGTGTCGCCCGCCATTAGCGGGAGCACCGGGGCAAGGTCCCCCTCCTTGGCAATGGTGGAGGCCGTAAGCACTGACGGGAGAGAAGAGGAGGCCGAGACCTGGGCCTCAGACTTCGACTTCCCAGCTGGCGCATCTGAGGAATCCTTGAGGTTGGGGAGCGATAGGAAGGACGGTGCTCTGCCTGGATCTGGAGGAGTTTCTCGCAAAGGAAAGGGGATCTCGGCAAGGGAGGAAAGGCGCAAGGAAGAAGAGCAATGATGGCTTTGCAGCGCGCGCCAGGCTTTTGTCAGCCTGGGCAGTTGGCAGTTGCCGAGGCGACGTGGGGAGCGGAGGCGCCCACATCCCGTCGTACGCCATGCGTCAAGCCTGGCCCGTAGGCGATTGGGGCCCGCGGCGCTTTGCCCTTCGCTCCTCGGCTTCGCCTTGAAGCGAGGCCGGGCGCGCCTTGGGCCCGGGGGCTACTGTTGGCGTTCTGGGATCAGGGGTACCCAGACTGGCCTGCCTGCGGCCCAGCACGCGGACTCATCGACGGCCCGGTACGGCCCAACTCCAAGACTACTAGGACGAGACCCTCACGAGGGCCCCGGCCTCGTGAGGCCACCGAAGCCAAGACCCCCCGTGGAGTAGCTCCCCGAGCCTGCCTCCCGAGGAGCGGAGATTTCTATGCAGGTACCCCGCCTCATGAGGCTGTAATGACGTGAGCCATGACGACCAAGGCCAGGCGGGCGCCAGTGGGCGCAGAGGGTACAGTTTCCTCTTCGGTGCTAAGGGAGCAAGGACAGGCGCAGGTTCCTGAGGAAGGCCCCAAAGCTTTCCATTCCGATGCAACGAGACCAAGACCACGAGCTCGGCAGGACGGATGTCATCGGCGAGCCCACCGCTGCGTCATGGGTAGGAACTTTGCAGGCGAAGACCACCTTTCATCAAGATAAGATGTACCGCTTGTCCCCTTTCAAAATTGGCCGTTGTCAAATCCCTTCCTGCCTAAGCAATGACGGAGGAGGACCAAGGACACTATAAATATGGGCTAGACACCACCGTAGAAGGGATCCGACCCCCGGACCGATCCATCCTCACCACCCGAGCACTACTGCAGGATGGTCCAAACGCGATAGTCCAATCAGAGACCCTTGGATGAAACTGTGTGCGATGCATCAATCACAAACGGTGATGTAATAAAACCATCAAAAAGATGCAAAACGTTTGCGATGGCGGTGACATCAAACATGGTTCATATTGGAGTTGCGTGTGCGATGATGCGTGGCAAACGGTTAATCCAGCAGAACTATTTGCGATGAAGCAGAACAACATAAACGGGCAGCCAGATGAGGGTGTGTGCGATATATGGCATACAGTTCACTAGGATGAACTGTGTGTGATTAGGCAACACAATACAAATGGTTCAACTAAACAAGATGTGTGTGATACGCGGCAAATAGGTCCGTAATCAGAAATGTGTGCGAAGACCAATAATAACACAGACGATTGCTGCTAATAAGCCGTGTGATTTGATCTGTCTACAGAAGAATATATATATATATATATATATATATATATATATATATATATATATATATATATATAATATATATATATATATATATATATATTATATATATAACTGAAATAAACATCCAATTATGTAAGTGACTATACAGATCATTTACACACACCTCAATAAACAATTGTATGCATTCTAAACTAGGAGAAATGATCGTCTAGTCATCTACTTCTTGTGACACTCCTGCCACTGCTCTGTGGCTCGATCCCTCATCTGGGGCAGGAAGAAGACACTCCCTCATGTCAACGATCCGCATGTACATCTCGTAGCTTGTGTACGTGTCCTTGGCCGCGTACTTGACGTGTTGTTCATCCAGTCTCTCATGCCAGACACTATGCCAGACGTTCTTGTCCTTCTTGCTCTCATCCTTCATCTTCATGTAGTAGGGGTCAATGATTGCCGAGAGGAGGTCAACCAGGGAGTTCTGTTTGTTGTTGTCGCTACCCCAGACCTTGTAGTGGTCCTGGCTGTTGACAAGATTCTGGCATTTCAAGCCCAAAACCTTGAGTGCTTTTAGATCGTTGGTGGTGTCCACCGTAGCGAAACTATAGTCAGAGCTGTTGATAAACCGGGAAAAACGCTCGCAAGGCCTTGTGGCCAGGTGGTAGTGGTAGACAAGGACATCATGTCGCACGCACAACTGGGCGACGACAACCTTCTGATCGTGCCCAGCACGACCGATGGTGTACTCGAGGTCAAAGCCGACCACTTGGTACTTGTCCTCGGCAAGCAACTGCTCCATAGTTTGGATGGAGCTCTCCACAGAGACCGGCTCATTCGTGTACACCACTAAGAGGGCCTTCCCCCTCACATGGGTGTCCACTACGTGATGCATGGTGAACTGTCCGCCGTTGTCGTCGTCGGCCGCTGGGAGCGCCATTGGAGCCATGGGGAGCGCCATTGGAAATGTTGGATGTCCTCTCTGTATGTGTCGTCGTGGGTGTGCTTATAGTGCCGTGTGGCGCGAGAGATGAAGGTAAATGGCCGCAGGAATAAATGGGGGCCGGGCGGCCTGGATTCTCGGTACGTCCGCGTGGCAGTTTTTGCAGCGGGTAACTGCATCATGGCACCGCACCCGGCGCAACCGCGTGCACACGAACGTGCATGATCGTGCGCCGGCCCCAAACACTGGCAGCGCGCGTGGAGGGATGAGGGTAGAGCGCCCGAAGGGACGCGAGAGCAGAGCGCGCGCGGCGGGACGCGAGCAGAGTGCGCCGCGGCCGCCTCAACCACAAGCAACCACACGCATAGAGCAGTTGAACACGCAGGAAATGGTCCTCTTTAAGCCGGCCGACAGTTGCGTCGCTGCGTAGAGAGCGGCCGTGTGCTACTACCACCGTTTTGGTCTATTAGTCCCCTTTATATTATGTGCTATATTTTGACCTTAAATTTAACCAACAAAATGTTAATGCATGTTACAAAAATTATATAATTGGAAACTATGTTCAAATATGAATCCAACAATATAATATCTGGCGACATGCATTTGTATTTTATTAGTTAAATCTCTAGTCAAAATTTGGCACAAAAATACATAGATGACTTATAAACCAGGACGGGGGTAGTAGGTAATTTAATCACAAACGTTTTTATTTTATTAACCGTATGTGTACGTGTCCTTTCGTCCTCCTCTCGCACGTCTTGTCACCCCGCAGCCGCATACGGCTTAGAGCGCAAGCTTGAGCAGCATGCGGGGGCGTTCTTTTGGCCAAACGGTGGTGAGCCTGTTCCCGCGCAACCGCGGAGGTTCCCGCGCAAGCTTCCCGTCCGACTCGGTGAAATCCCCCAAAATCCCAATGCTTACCGGCCTGCTATATAAACCCTCACGGCCGACGAGACCTGCGTTGCATTTTCCCCTCCCTTCCTGTAGCTTATCTTGTCTGCTTCTCCCACAATCGCCAATGGCATCGGTCCGTCGTCGTCGCTCAGCCACTCCGCCGTCATCAGAGGACAGCTCCAGCTAGGAGGCTACACCGCGGCGGCTGCGCAGTCCCCGGTGTAGTGTAGTGCGTGTGGCGTCCCTGTTGGGTGTGCGTGGAACACCCACCACACACTCCGCCGCCGCTGCCCGTCGGCAGCTGTTGCCGGCTGCCATTGCCACCACCCCACCGTCTGCTACCGTGGCCGCCACACCACCGTCGAAAGCCAGGGCCATCGCCCGCTCCGCCGCAGCGGCACGAAGGCGGGAGGTGGCCGTCGTGGCCGCCACCCCACTGCCGGCCACAGTGGCCATCACCCGCTCCACCGCCGCGGCCGAAGGGGGGAGGTGGTGGTCGTGGCCGCCACCCCATTATCGGTCGCCGTGGCCGCTAGCCCACCGTCGACCGCCGGGGTCATCACCCGCTCCGCCACCACCGCCCAAAGGCGGGAGGCAGAGGTGGAGGCCCACACGTGCGTCAGCGACCTTGCGCGCTACATCGAGTTCCTGCGGGAGGAGGAGGAGCGCCTCGTCGAGCATGCAAAGAGCCTTACCACCGCCATGGCTGCAGCACATGCCGCCGCAGAGGCGAGGAATCAGGAGATCTACGAGTAGATCCACCGCTTTGAGAGGGGTCGTCTGGAGCGGCAGAGGGCGTTCGAGGTGAGCGTCGCTGAAGGTGCAGCAGCGGCAGGCACCGTATTGCAGTTGTCCAGCTCGTCGGTAGGCTCCTCCTCCTCTGCCTCTTACTGAGCGCGCTTGGCAGAGGAGAGGCTGCCGGAAGTAGTACAAAGCCCCTCCATAGTAGTAGTATTTAGGGGCTATTTTGTTCAGTTCATCTGACTATAGATGTGGTGGAACTGTACAACGTACTTTAAATTAGCTAGTATATATAGTTGAACAAGCTATTTCTGTACGTGGTTGGCAACAATTGGGGAAAAGTTTGGTCGGTTCAGCTGTCGAGTTGAACTATTTGTATAAAGAACGACTGCTTAATCTATGAATGAAATCTATGCTTAATTACTGAATTTTAGTTGCAAAAATTAGATAGTGCTAGTGATTTTTAGCTGCATATTTTGACAAATCGCAGTGTTACAAGGTTGACAAATGACAATGTTACTAGATCAACAAATGTCAATCTTTCCAGTTTGATAAATGGCAATATACCCAATATGACAGATGCAAATCTTACCAAATTGTCTGTACATGGTTGCACACGGGTCATCCAAAACAACCGTTTGCGTTGAAGGGATGTACAAATCCTGCTCGGCACATTTTCTCTTGGCTTAGCGCCAAAGTCTGGCTTTGCATACCGTATTCAATCTGAACCGTTTGTGTTGAAGAGATGCACAAATCCTGCACTGCGAATTTTCCCTTGACTTACTGGGGAAGACCATAGCTCTCACTTTGCATACGGGTGTTCTATCTAAAATGTTTGCGATCAAGAGCTGCACAAATCCTGCTCGTCACATTTTCCCTTGGCTTCCTGGGGAAGCTGTCGGTTTGCATACGGATGTTCTAACTAAAACGTTTGCGATGAGTGTTTTATATTTAAAAACCATTGATGTTTTTTAAAAGAAAATCGTTTGATAAGTCTGTACATTAAGAGAGAAAAACACAAGTTCGTTCAAACCATATCTTTCATTCAGTCACACTACAAATTTATATTCATATGATCGAGATACAGTATTAACCTAAAAAAATTATTTCTGGCGGCGGCAGAGGCGGCGTGCCGCACCGGCGTTGTTGTTGTCATCCTCCGGGACGCCGTTGTTGAAGTCTTCAAGGCAGCACAGAATGTTCTTCACTTGGAAATCAAACATCATGTCATCGCGCGATCGACGTGCGGGGCGCGGGAGGACGGCAACTGGCGGCGCTGCAAGGTAGCGGTCGACGGCGGCGTCCCATGCCTCTGAGGGGGGGCACACGGGCCCAGGCGCGGCAGGTGCAGGCAAACGCATGGGGACCGACGTCATGGTGGGTGCAGGGGCGTGCATGGGCACGGGCGCTGGCGCTGGCATGTACACGAGCTCACGCGGGTCCGTGGAGACCTCGCTGATGCCCGCGGCTTCCAGCTCTGCGATTGTGCTCGGTGACCAGCCCGTCAATGCTATGGGGATGGTCACTGGCGCGGGCGCGGGGATGGGAGCTGGGACAGGTGCAGGGACAGCAACCGCCACGGCCAGCTCGTTCAGGGCCATGTCCATGAGGCCCCATTCCTCCTTATTTTCTATCTCCTCTGGCTCAGAGTCGACTTCACCAAACTGGAAGACTAGTGGCAGATGATCCTTCTGTGCCATGGCGTTGGTGGAGGTCTACGGGAGGGAGGGGAATGGGAGGCGAACAGTAAGGCCGCCCGTATTAAACAGCGGCTCGGCCATGGAAGTCAAAGGGCTCGCTTCCAAGTGAGCCTGCGCAGCGTACAGCTCGCATGCTTCCCGTTGAGCCTACACATTGGAGGACAGCTTGCATACTTCTCGGTCAGCCTACGCACCGGACTACGCTCGCACACATCCCGTTCAGTCAAGCAGCTATCCGCATGGCACCTCCTATAGCCATTAAAAGAGAGACACGTGGCGTCACGTGAATGGTTAACAGAACTTACATGATTTAAATTATACAAAAGTTTGAGATGTTAAAGTGGCAGCTATTTTTTTCAAAATGCCTTTGTTGGCTGTTATTCGAGTGCGCCTTCTCTCAAAATGGACATGAAAAATACCACAGCATGTCGGGTGCCACTACATGATAGCATGCCAAGTTTCATGAATTTTAGACGAGTTTTGGATTTACTAGAATTTAAAAACAAATTACCTCAACATTTTGCGAGCAATCAACAGTGCCCTGGTGTTTGAAATTCATTCCCATTTCTTGCATGGGACCTAAGCATGCACCCAAGGACACACATTTGATATGTCAACCCATTTTTCTGCACTGGAGCATGTGCATGTAGTTCAAATTTGAAGTATGCACATAAAATGCCTAGAAAACCCAGTTAATGTGTAAAAATGTCCAAGCGAATGTAACACCTTAAAAATTTAATCATATTTTTATTAAGTAAAATTTGGCCACAAATAAAAATTTTGATTTATAATAAGTCCTTAAATAATTTTAGAGCCCTATTCTGTTTCTGACTTTCAAAATTCTTCCCTCCATATAGAATTTTTTTTGGAAATAATATTGTGTGCTCTGGTAGTTTTCTCAAAACTTTTCATTTATATTTTAATAATAGTAGGAATTATTTTCATAATAAAAATTGCCCAAAACAATTCTTTAAAAAGGCCTTTTCAATTCATTAAATGCTTCTGTTACACTACAACCATTTCAAATAATTCTATAAATATTCCACAAAAATTATGAGGGGTCATATGATGTCTATATATCACTTTTATGCAAAAACCCAACATTGTCTTTTGAAAATTTTGAGTGAAACATCCTCTTTTCAATTCTGGTCCAGTCTCAACTTTGAACTACAACCCTCATTTTCTTTACTCCAAAAATTCTGAAATTTTTCCCACCAATAGTCCTTCCAACCAAACCCTTAAGTCCTAAAGATCAGCTCTAATTGCATCATGGAAGACCTCCAAATATTTCTCCGTAGTTTCTGTTCAGAACTGAAATTCAACAAAACTTGCACTTGCAAGTTTTTCATTTTTTCCAACCAACCTTGCCATCCACTCTATCATCTAAAGAGACACTATACTGTTAATTTTCACTTCGAACAAAATCACCTAGCCGCCCCCAGCATTTCATCAAGCACCTTGTGTGCATTACAGAAATTTTGTCCCTTCCTGAACTACATTGCACACTTGATCATTTGGTCAAACTAACATGTCCAGGATCTCTAGCATATCCAGAAGCCCAACTCTGTCAAGTTTCATTTGCAACAAATCCTTGTACATGTCGTTGGCATTTGTTCAAGCACGTGGTGTGCGTGACCAGAGCGCGGCCGGAGCACACGTTTTGCAGCCTCTTGCATCGAGCGGCTGTCGCGCCCCTGCTGCTGCCCACGCTCATCATGGTCTTCTGCAAGATCAACCCGACCACCCAGAAGCTCGCCGACACTTCCCCGCGTCCCCTAGCGCCGTCCACTGCCACCACAGTCGCCACCGTCTCGGGCACGGCACCGCCCGAGACACGCGGCCCATCCCGAACGAACCGACCTCTCCCTAGCATAAATATGGATGACCACCGTCCATACCAACTCCGCCGACCTCCCCACCGACCTCACCGGCCTCGCTGACCTCGCCACCGCCCTTGTTTGCCATTAATGGCCACCGCTGGAATCTGCTCGTGGACGGCGCCGCCCAAGGTGCGTGGCACGTCCCCGAGTCAGCCAACACGCCATATCATCACTACGGGACGCCGCCATCCGCACCGTCCACCAACAACCTCGCCAACTACCTTGACGGCACCATAAATGGCCGTCATCGTCGTGCCTTCCTCTGGAAGCCGCAAGATCGACCTCGACGGGCTATAAAAGCCACACCAGGGCCTTGAACAGCACCACCTCACACTCCCCTCTCCCTCTCTGAGCCCCTCAAGCAGCTAAGCGACCAAAGGAGGTCGTCTTCCTCGATTCCGGTAGCTACGGCCGCCGCCACTCCCCCGATGATTTCCATGCCTCTAGAGCCTCTCTCCACTTGTTTTCTTCTCCAGTAGCTCCCCTACAACCCCACGGATCCATCCTCCTCGCCAATTTCACCGAAGCAAGCTCAGGGGCAAAAGCCCTCTTCCCACCCCACCGGAGCTTCTCGGGAACACCTCGCCGCCGGCGATCCCGTACTCCCCGCCGACCAACCCGTACACCGGAGGGACTGCACGGACCACCCGAGCACGCTGGTGGGCTCGGCTCGCTGAGGGAAGCCGCCGTTCGCCGGCGAGCTTCGCCGGAGCTCCGCTCCATTCGGCTAGAGGAGGAGGCGGGATAGACCGCGGTCAAATCTGACTGGTGGGCTAGGCGGGGCCTATCGTCAGTGACTGGAGATCGCGGCTGAGTCGGATAAGTGGAGGCGTACTCCCAGGATTCCGTCTTCTCCTTTGAAAAGCGTATTTCCTGGAAGACGCCTTCGACGTCAGCGGCCTCCCGCGCGGCCAAATGGCTGGGCCTAGCCCACTGGCACCGCTCGGCTAAACAGTGCTCAAGGCGCAGCTTTGCTCCCTTTCTTTTTCTTTTCCAGTATATTTCTAATAATTCTACAATGGCCATGTCAAACCCAAATTTGATGATTCAAATTTATGCATACTTCTAAAATCATGTTCTATTAATCTAACTAGGGTGAACATTTTTGCTAAGCTTAGTTTTTGTCGGGTCTATTAAATAGTCATTTTATTCATTTATTTCAACTTAGAAATTCCATAAGTAAATCATGTTAACTCCAAATAAATTGATTATTTTTCTGAAATTCCTTATTTTTCACCTAGTTTATTTTAGTATTTATTTCAAAAATATTTGAAACACATTTTAGTACTGTTTTAGAATTATGTGGTGATTTAAATATTTTTGAAAATAGGAAATGGAGGGAAGATAAAATTTTCAAACTTTTGGAGTGCACCCCACACTTTTGCATGCTCAAGGCAAGCATCCTGAACACTTGATATGGTGAATTGCATGGTTATATTGTTTGCAAGAATAACTGAAATCATACATAGGTTGAGTTCGAATAAAATTTGCATACATGTAGTGATGGCATGTTTCCTTGTACCGTGCATCATGTGCTTGTCATGACTAACTTGCAAGAGTAGGTATAAGTAAAATACAGTACCAGCAGAAGGGTGATCACGTTGAAGCGTGATCATGCCTTGTTGATTATGCATGTTGGTGCATGCAAGGGTTGTGGCCCTGTTGGTATTGCTGTTGAAAGAATAGTTTGTTGTGCTAACCACTGCAGGAAATATTTGAGCCTCCTGAGTTGACCGTAGATCGAGTCTTGTTCTGGTAACCCCCATACTTGATTCGTGCTACCACTTGTCCCTGCCATAGGTGGGGTATGCTTTAGTAAGTTGTTAACCACTTTCCGTGCACACACCACATAGAGGGCTACAATGAGGGTTTCCACGGCTATGGACTAAATCCTGTCATCGGGTCAGGGGGCATGGGTGTATCTGGTTGTAGCTGAGAGGGGGGCACCCCTTGTAATCCGCGCGTATGAATAGTGATCCCATGCTATTCGAGATTGTAGTCTCCCCGACTTAGAGTTTTTCTTGAATGATGTTTTGGGTGATTCCTGGCATCCGAAAAGTTAAGCTGGTGTGTGCTGGTTAGGTGTGTTTTCAACCCAAAGGCCGTAATGGGAATTAGCCAGCATCTCGGTGTTGGCTAAAGAAATCCTTTACTTGTGGGTAAAGAGTACACCCTCTGCAGAGTTATATCTATTCGAATAGCCATGTCCGCGGTTAAGGACTACAGTCTGGGTTGGTCAAGTGTTGGTCTTAGTGTCGGTCTTCGGAGGAAATAATTAAATTGTGCCTGAATTATTTTGCAGGATAATTATTGTCACCCTGATGCTACCATGAATATTTTTGCTATGCATATTAATATTATTGTGGTTATGCATATTATTGTGGACTAACCCGTTTCTCTTATTTTATTTTCCTGAGTGTCTCAGGGGCTGGCTAGACTACCCCGGGCATTCAATTTTCTTTTCAAGACCTCTCCGTGGCATCCCTCGAGTTCTCAGGCGGTCTATCACGCCACTACTCTTGTGGATACCCGATTGGCATTTCTTTTCAAGACCGACCGTGGCGTCACTTTTTGACACCCGACTGGCATTTCTTTTCAAGACCTCTCCGTGGCGTCCCTCGAGTTCTCAGGTGGTCTGTCAAGCCACTACTCTTGTGGACACCCGATTGGCATTTCTCTTACCTTTCCTTGTTTTATGACTAACAAGTTATATTATGTCTCTTTTTGCACCATATCACTGTTGCCATGCCATGTTTTAAATTTTCAGTCAGCATGAGCATAGCATTTAATCCAACATGAGCATATGCATTCGGTATATCTTGTGTTCATAATGTTTGCGAGTACATTCCAACGTACTCACAGGCTTGTCCCTGGCTATTTACTTGGTCAGGTCAGGATTTCGGTGAGGAGTACTACCACGACGTCCACATGGAGCCTAGGATAGTAGCCACGCAGGATAGGAATTATCCAGGTCAGCCGTTCCTGTGGGAATGGAGCCCCATCGACGTTGGAGAACCATGAGTCACTTCCGTCATCCATCACCAGAATCATTGTTGTATCATTAGACCTTTATGGTCTTGTATCCAATTCTTGTAATTGCTTGGTAATCTGTAACAAGGACGTGTCCACCAGTAACAGTAATACTGGGGCTAGTGGTGACACGGGGGGTTAATTTCTGGGATTTTGGGTCCCCGAAATCTGGCCCGACAGCGAACCCTGAAAAATCCCAAAAATTGACACAACACTCCTATCATTCTATGTTGACACTAGAAAAAATTTGAAAGCAAGAAGAGGCAACGGATATCGTTTTGTCCTCAAAGGTGGCACGTTCCCTACCGAAACCATCAGGCTTATTGTGAGAAGCTTTGGTTTGCGAGAAGCTTATACCCAAACCTGCCCCAAATGGGACAAAAAATTTACCACAACATGTTGATGCCGCTCCATGATAGCATGTCAAGTTTTATGAACTTCAGATGAGTTTTGGATTTACTATAATTTAAAAACCATGTATCTCAATGTTTGTGGCCGAGCGACGGGGGCAAGGTGTTTGACATTCATTCCCATTTCTTGCATGGGACCTAAGCATGTAACCAAGGACACATATTTGATTTTTCAACCAATTTACATGCACTGGAGCATGTGCCTGTAGTTCAAATTTGAATTATGCACATAAATGCATAGAAAACTCAGTTAATGTATAAAAATGTCCAAACGAACCCTAAAAAATTCCTAAAATTAACACAACACTCATGTTGTTCTATGTTGACACTAGAAAAAAATTGAAATCAAGAAGAGGCAACGGATATCGTTTCGTCCCCAAAGGTGAAACGTTCCCTACCGAAATCATCAGGCTTGTTGTCAGAAGCTCTGGTTTGTGAGAAGTTTATACCCAAACCTGCCCCAAATGGGACAAAAAATTTATCACAGTATGTTGATGCCACTCCATGATAGCATGTCAAGTTTCATGAACTTCAGACGAGTTTTGGATTTACTAGAATTTAAAAACCATGTATCTCAATGTTTGCAGCCGAGCGACGGTGGCAAGGTGTTTGACATTCATCCCCATTTCTTGCATGGGACCTAAGCATGCAACCAAGGACACAGATTTGATTTTTCAACCAATTTACATGCACTGGAGCATGTGCCTGTAGTTCAAATTTGAATTATGCACATAAATGCATAGAAAACTTAGTTAATGTATAAAAATGTCCAAACAAACCCCAAAAAATTCCTAAAATTAACACAACACTCATGTTATTCTATGCTGACACTAGAAAAAAAATTGAAATCAAGAAGAGGCAATGGATATCACTTTGTCCAGAAAGGTGAAACGTTCCCCATCGTAACCATGAGGCTTGTTGAGAGAAGTTCTGGTTTGTGAGAAGCTTATACCCCAACCTGCCCCAAATGGGACAATATTTTTACCATGGCATGTTCATGCTGTTCCATGCTAGCATATCAAGTTTGATAAATTTCAGACGCATTTTCGATTTACTAGAATTTAAAAACCATGTATCTCAATGTTAGCGGCCGAGCGACGGTGGCAAGGTGTTTCACATTCATTCTCATTTCTTGCATGAGACTTAATTAAGCATGCAACCAAGGACACGAATTTCAATTTTGAACCCATTTATATGCACTGGAGCATGTGCATGTAGTTCAAATTTGAATTATGCACATAAATGCATAGAAAACTCAGTTAATGTATAAAAATGTCCAAGCGAACCCCGAAAAATCCCAAAAAATGACACAACACTCCTGTTGTTCTATGTTGACATGAGAAAAATTTTGAAAGTAAGAAGAGGCAATAGATATCGTTTCGTCCCCCAAGGTGGCACGTTCCCTACCGAAACCGTCAGGCTTGTTGTGAGAGAAGCTCTGGTTTGCGAGAAGCTTATACCCAAACCTACCCCAAATGGGACAATATTTTTACCACGGCATGTCAGTGTCGTTCCATGATATCATATCAAGTTTCATGAATTTCAGACGAGTTTTTGATTTACTAGAATTTTAAAACCATGTATCTCAATGTTAGCGGTCGAGCGACAGTGTCAAGGTGTTTGACATTCATTCTCATTTCTTGCATGTGACCTCAGCTTGCAACCAAGGACACACATTCGATATTTCAACCCGATTTTATGCACTGGAGCATGTGCATGTAGTTCAATTTTGAATTATGCACATAAATGCCTAGAAAACTTAGTTAACGTATAAAAATGTCCAAACGATCCCCGAAAAATTCTAAAATTTAACACGACACTCTTGTTGTTCTATGTTGACAGAAGGAAAAAATTGAAAGCAAAAAGAGGCGACGAATATCATTTTGTCCACAAAGGTGACACGTTTCCCTAACGGAACCATGAGGCTTCTTGTGAGAAGCTCTGGTTTGTGAGAAGCTTATACCATTACCTACCCCAAATGGGACAATATTTTTTACCCCAGCATGTTGATGCCATTCCATGATAGCATGCCAAGGTTCATGAATTTCAGACGGGTTTTGGATTTACTAGAATTACAACAGCAAGTACCTCAATGTTTGCCGGAGAGCCACGGTGTTGTGGTGTTCAAAATTCATCCCCATTTCTTGCATGGGACATACGCATAAACCCATGGACACATATATGATTTTACAACCTATGTTGGTGCACCGGAGCATGTGCATGTAGTTTAATTTTGAATTGGGCACCTGAAATGGCTAGAAAACCAAGTTAATGTATAAAAATGTCCAAACGAACCCTGAATAATTCCAATTTTTTTACGACACACCTATAGTTGCATGTTCACTGCAGATAAAAGTTCTAGCAATTCAAACACCCTCCATTACCGTTTTGACCCCATTATGTAATTCAAATCACGATGAAAAATCAAGTAGATCGCACACAGTTTATTATCACCAACCGTGTGAGATGCAGAACAAAATATCTTGGAGCACCGTCGGAGTATAGTACGCCTATGGCTTACGCGAGAAGGTGCGTCAGCTACAGTCCACAGCTTGCGTCTCAAGCACACTAGCTCGATCCCCAAATATCATTTCACTGTTCAATCATCGCCGGTGAAAGATGGGGACGTGGACCCGCGTCGTGAGGGCAACTTCGGCGGCCCACTCCGGTGAGAGCGCGGGCGCAGCTGCCATGCACGTGCTAACAAGTTGCATGAGTGCGGCCGCAATCTGCGACCGGGCGGCCAAGGCAGCCCAAACGGCCGCTGTTGCTTCTCAGGTGGTGGCAGCAACATCTGCCTCGGGGATAGCAACTGGCGAGAGCGGCACAGCAGCTGTCCGTTCCGCAGTGGCGGTCTTAGCCCTGATGGAGGCCGCCCACGACCATGTCGATGCCGCCCACGCCCAGCTCGTGCCGGTCACCGCACAAATCGAACGAAGCTTCTCCGACAATGGTCAGCAACCCACGACCGAAGAGTTGGCAATCACCGAGAGCGTTCGAGCAGCCATCCGTTCCTCCGCCGCATACCTTGCCACGACGGAGCCTGTCCAAGCCCAAATCATGGCCGCCCACGCCCAGCTCGTGGCCGCCTTTTCCAAAGAGATGGCAGATGTAGATGGCGAGATGATTGCCGAGTATGGTGCGATGGATGCCATGGAGCCCCTTCCCCAGGAGACCATCGGACGCGAGCTGGACATGGAAGAGGCGGTAGAGATCGACGAGCACCAGCCGTAATAGTACTCTTTGTTTTGTTTTGTTTAATTAAGAGTGCCGGTCTTTAATTTGTTAGAGTAATGTTTAGGTCAGCTAGCTCTGTTTAATTGCTGAACTTGCTCGATTAAGAAGTGTGGGTGTGCTGTAGTCTCCTTTGTGTACCTAAATTATGCAATGACGTGGATGACCACTGTAACCAGGGAAATTTGAACCAAAATTTTTGACGTTCAAACTCATCACACACGGGTTAAGCTATATGAATCGTTTGTGATGTTCACATATCTTACACAGTGCTGAATAAGGGACCGTGTCTGATGACACTTTGCGCGCCAATTTTTTCGCTGCACCGATTCAAAATTTTCGGCTTCCGCGGAAATATCTACCTCCCCGCCCCCTTCCCCTTACCAAAAGCCACACTTCCCCTGTTTCCACCTTCCTTTCCAAGTTGAAACCTTCACTCCTTGCTTGCAGCGTCGCCACCTCGCCGGCGACCCTCCTTAACGCTGCTCGGCCTCGTCTATCAAGGCAGGTAATCCACACCCGACCCCCATCCTCCTCCTCCTTCCACATCCCACATGCCCCGACCGTCGGCATGACACCTTCCACCCAAATCACCAACCCCTCCCCCAAATAAATGCTGCCCTAAGCCATTGTGCACGCAGTATAGCCAGGAGCTCAAGGAGCATTTGGCATCGGAGAAGCAAATCGCAGCCGCATGCGCGGATGAGGTCGCGATGGCTGCCATTCATGCCGACCCCCAGATCTTGGAGGAGTAGCTCGCCGTCGAGGCCACAATTGACGCCTCGCATGCCGACGCCGCGACGCAGTTGGCTGCTTTAAATGATAGTTCATGGCATTTTCTCGAGGCCACCCTCGGTGCCTTCGACGAAGACTACAAGGTGTTTTCTCAACGTGCACGTGCTTACCTCAACTCGAGAGCCAGTAGGTTTGTGCCCAGAGCGGCTCAGGCAACTCACCACTACGACGAGGGCACCCACGATGTGGAGGCGTCGCCCTCTTCCATGTCCAAGGAGCCAATCATCATCGATATCTCCGACGATGAGGAGTAGCTTGTCTTATTAGCTCACTATAAGGACCCATGTTCAGTTTGCTAGCTACGCCGGTTAAGCATGCTCGGTTTACCCATTGCATGTGCTGCTCCTGCCTTTCCTTAACAAATTCTAGTGAATTGTTGTATCTACTTTTACCATGCAATCTGTTGCTCTAGTGTATATGTTCTATATGTCGTGCAATGTGGTGCTCACTTATTAACTGTTTGGTTAATTAGTTGTCGTCTTCAGTTAACTGTTTGGTTCAATTCTGCAAATGTGATGTTCAAATCTTCAGGCTTAATTTTGTATTGTCTTCCATGTGAGAAATAAATCAAATTTATCTTTACAAAATACAAGAGAAACAAATACAATTGCTATATTTCCAAGTTGTCAAGCATGCTTGGTTTGATTAACTGTCTGATCTTCTAGTATGTTATACATTGTGCAATGTGGTGCTCAGTTAATGTTTGGTTCATTTGTTGTGGTGTTTAGTTAACTGTTTGGTTCAATTCTGCAATGCGATGTTCAATTGTTGTGGGTGCATTCTATTATTGTATACCATGTGAGAAATAAATCGATTTTGGTTGTACTAAATACATGAGAAACAAGTACAATTGCTATATTTCCAAGTTGTTAAGCATGCTTGGTTTGGTTAACTGTCTAATCTTCTATTAGGGGTATGTTATATTGTGCATTGTGGTGCTCAGTTAATGTTTGGTTCATTTGTTGTGGTGTTTAGTTAACTGCTTGGTTCAATTCTGCAATGCGATGTCCAATTGCCGTGGGTAAAATTTTGTATTGTTGTGCATGTGAGGAATAAATCGAATTTGGCTGCACTTAATACATGAGAAACATATACAACTACTATATTTCCTAGTTCTTAATCATGCTTGCTTTGGATAAATGGGTTTTCCATGTGGCTTGAATTAATCTGATGAATCTGCAATGTGCTTATTTTTCATCAACATATTTTACTGATAGCATGCGAACCCTCACTTAACCTGATGACTAACTACCTTATATGTGTTGCAGGGAAACAATGGGAAGCACTGAGGTTTACAATCGAGGTTTGCACATGCATGATCCTTTGTCTAATAGCACATTATTGTGCAATTGCAGGAACCATTCTAATATTTAGGTTTTTAACAATTTGGTCTTGCACATGTAGGTCCTGCTATCAGAGGTTTTGACCCACTGTTCGACCCTTTTTGCATATGGGGAAATGAGTTGTCCATGAATATCAGTCAAGTCAAGAAACTTAGAAAGATTGTTAGGATAAAGAAATTAGCAACAAAAAACAACAAGATCTTTGTCTGCACAATGAAGAAGATGTCAGTTCACTACAAGATAGTACTAACTATTATACCTTGCCTTTTTTTATTCCTTTGCCCCATTTCCAATATAGAGAAGATATTTATGCACATCCCTATTTTCAGGCCTTTCCAAAGCAGTTCACTGATGATTACCTCTCAAACCACCTGTATGGTCAGGAGGCGAGGAAGGTTTTCATACAACACCCATGGGTCAATATTGAAGTGTTCCTGAAGAGGACGAAGGATGGATGGCCAATCATCCACAGGCACTGGCCTAAAGATGCAAAGGCCTTCAACATCAATGAAGGCTCAATATTCGCCTTCCACTTCAGCAGTTTTCCAGATGAGATGCATCTATCTATGTACCATCTATGATGCTAATTTTGAAAGGTTATAGATGTTGCATGTGAACTTGGTGTTGTGCAGTTGTGTAATGGGGTAGCTGAGTGCTGAAACTATATGATGTTGTACTCTAATGTATTTCAATTATGAAATCCTGCTTCCTTAATATGGAAATGAAATATATTGTGTGCTTAATATGAAATGTCAATTAGATTAATAAATGGATTATTAATAATAGAGCAATTAGCCTGCTAATGGTCAATTAGCCTGCTAATTGGGTTTTTCTATTGCAAACAGTTATGGAGAAAACACCATGGGCGATGACCTCAGGCAACGCACACAGTTTCTAGGAATAAACCGTGTTGGATCAATGAACAATCACACACGACATCCTCATGAAAACTGTTTGCGTTAGGCCACCTTGTGCAAATGTTTACCACATAAACAGTGTGTGTGATGGACAGCCTTTGCCACACAGTTTCTTCTACGCACCGTGTGTGATGCATTGAATAACGCAAACGATAAAATTGTTAATATCGTGTGCAATGGCAAAGCTATCACAAATGATTTAATGGGGAAAATTGTGTGTGATGTACCTGCAAACGGAAACGTTTTCCTTGGAGTGACTGTGTGGGATGTATATACGAACGGAAACGTACTTCTTGGATTAACTGTGTGGGATGTACATACTAACGGAAACATATTCCTTGGATTCACTGTGTGGAATGTACATACGAACGGAAACGTTTAGCGGGGACTGACTGTGTGGGATGTACTTACGACCAAAAATGATTTGGCCTGTATAATTGTATTTTTTTAGCACAACTATATGTATAACCGTATTTGATCGCTCGCCGGTCGCACACGGCCTCATTTTGCCGAGCGTGTGTGCCAGGAGGGCATATCCCCGACGGTTTCTGGGTGGTGTGGGAAGGACCCCCCTATCGTAGTCACTCACTTGGCGACGGTTCAAAACACCATCGCGGAAAGGGGTTAAAAACCGTTTGTATTGCACCTCGCTGTACCAGTGGAGCCCTCGCGAGGCACCTTGACCATTGTACTAGTTCATCCTCAACCTCCTCGTGAGGCCAATCCACTAAAAGCAGGAGTAGGGTTTTACACCGCAAGGTGACCCGAACCTGGGCAAATCTTTGTGCTCATCCCTTCCTTATGATCCCACGCACTCGGTGAGATCAAACCCTGGGTGTGGCGAGCTGAGCATCGTTGAGAAGCGAGATCCTTCATTCACGCCCCAGAGTTCGAACCTTCTTGGGTCTATGGAGCCCTGATTCCGACAGTGCCGAAGCGGCTCCAACTTCGGACATGTCCAGGGCCCCTGCGCAGCTTCCCCGTAGCCATCGACCGTCACGACATATCTGCTTTCCTACCACCGGGAGCCACTGCAACCATGCTGGCCTCACCGACTCGGCAGTTGGAGCTGCCTACTTCACCGGGTTGGAAGATAGGTCATACACTCATCTTAAATCACTTTATTTAGGTGTCAGTTGCCTGAATTTTTATTCTGGGCCAGTCGATTCCCAATGGGAAGCAACAACCCTCGAGGCGGTGGAGCTCCTAGGCTGCCGGTTGGCTGGGGCAGCAGTGCCTTGGTTTCTATCATAGGGGTGCGGGGGCGCAAGTTTGCCGTGGAAGCGGCGCTTAGGTTGCTATCTTAGAGTTGCGTGGGTTGAAGGTACTGCCGCAGCAGCATCTAGATGACGGTGAGACTTTGTGGTTTGGCCGGGGGCGGCGCAACCACGGCAGTGCGGTGGGGCGGGAGCGGGTTTTTGGTCAGAGCTCTCACGGCTAGGGACGGTGGAGGCAGGCTGCTCTGCCGGTGGTCGCTGGCTCTTCGGGGAAGATTCTGAATAGTGTCAGCCGGGAGGCACAAGACGACCATCTAGCCATCCGGCGTAGATCGGACAGAACCAATAAATAAATAAATTGCATGACCCCAATTTAGTTTTCATTCAACACACGTGTGACCAGTCTCGTACCTTAGTGTTGATCTCTTAGGGTATTTCTTCAAATCAGAGATATGTGTCATTCCTAAGATTATGTGTTTTCTGCATCTTCAGCAACACCGTCTTCCTTCTCACCGCAGCTGCTCCAACAAGGGAAGCATACACCTGAAGGGAGCTATAGTCCCCACTCAACAGTTCCCTCAAATGTGCGTGCCCGACATGGACAGCCACAACAACCGCAGGGCCATCGACAAGTCAGCAGATGATGCTCACTCCTATGGATGGCGGCCAGATAGGTTGTACCCTCATCTTACTTGTGTGCACCATTTATGGCTTCGTTATTCATCTAAGCATGGAAAATAGATTATCACATGTCACTGTATATTCATGCTGATCTCTTAAGAGTCTTGTTCAGGAGTTAACGTTGTTCCATAGTTCAGATAAGAGACTTGTTCAGGAGTTAACGTTGTTCCATAGTTCAGATAAGAGACTTGTTCAGGAGTTAACGTTATTCCATAGTTATCATCCATTAGCCAATGCTATCCCACAGGCTGGTGATTATACCACTTCTAGTATTACCTATGTTGTTGTTCTTTAATACTTTTGTGTGTCATCTAGTTAATCTCGAGTACAAACAATACATATTCTGTAGCTTTCATCTGTGTTCTCCCTTTAGTTTTTTATACCTGTTGCTGCTAGTTAAGTCCAGTCCTACTATTTATGTCATCTCCTACAGGCACTCATTACATAATCTAACTACTAGTTATCTTCCATGCATGTCAGGTATAATTGCACACACTAATATATCCACGAGAACCTCGCGGAGCAATGTAACGGCCAACAAACTTGACATCAATGATACCCAATATGATGGAACAGTTAAAGGCAGTTCTTCAGAAGACTTGCAGAAAGATGATGAATCCTATTCACCCCACAAGGTCCTTGCTCTAACTTGGCACGTGATATGGGTACATCATGCATATAATGTCCTGGAGTGCATCTACTCTGTTGCAATGCCATGTGCTTAGCATGCTGATCATGCATGTAAATATGTCATGCCTTCCTATTTTTTAGTACCTATCCCATTCATGATAACATGTTTTCAAATTCAAGTACTGTCATTCTACTCTGTCGCAATGCCATCTGCTTAGTTTGGACATCATGCTTATGAATATCTTATGCATTGTTATTCATCAGTATGTACTCCATTCGTCGACCATACCATGTTTTTTACATTGAAGTGCTGTTCTACTGGTCTATTGCAATGTCATCTTAGTTTTCCAATCATACACGCTCATGTTGCCTTCGTGTTTTTCTGTATCTATTCCGTGATCATACAGTTTTACATTCAACTAGTGTTTTTTTACTCTGTTGTCCTGTCGTATCCCTAGCTCTTACATCATACCCCCTCCATCTGGATTACATGTCGCAGAAATGGATGTATCTAGAACTGAAATACACCTAGACACGTCCATTTATTTCTGGATGGACGGAATACATGTCAATATGTCATGCCTTTCTATTTTTCAGTACCTATTCCATCTCTCTGCCATAGCATGTTTTATAATTGAAGCACCATTCTTCTATATAAGGCATGCAAGGGGAAGACGGCTATGTTAGAATCTAAAGGGCTACAAACAAGGTTTCTGCAAAAGATCCAAACACCGGGAGATAGTAAACCAACTCCACTATTCATAGATACTGCTCCAGCACAGAGAAATCCAACTCCTCCTGATAATGAGCAGATTCCAGTGTCCAAAGAACTAGTCCGCTCCAGTCCAGCAAAAATATGTCAACTCCATTCTAAGTAGCGTGTGTGTATCCTCACATCATGAAATTTTATAGCATTCAGATCATATTTTCTACATGTTTCTTACCCATCTCTCCTTTTGTAAATAAGCTTAAAGGATAAAAGACTTTCTAAACTGGGACCATGTTCGAGGAAAGTATCTTGCAGGAATTCTCTGTGCTCCAATGCTGATGTAAGTACCTGTTGTATATCACTATATTTTTACATCAGCATGTATTTTGTTAATCGGCGTGAATCCAACCTTTATCTGATCTAAATTTACTTGTAGCAAAATGTATAATTAAAGGCAACAATGTTGATTTTTGTAAGGAAAATTGCCTGGTAGTTTTGCATACTGAGCTGCATGAGTGTACTATCTCATATCATGCACATTACTAAATTGTAGTGTTGTGGTCTGGTTGCCCAATCATTTATCGTGTCAATGTTGCTTTCCTATTACCTTACCTGGCGCATGATTGATGTGCCATATTGTGTTAATTTGGTGTAGGCTGGTGTGGTCTGGTTGCCCAAACGTTCATTGTGTCAATGTTGCTTTCCTATTATCTGACCTGGCTAATGATAGCAATGCTAGTGTGTTAATTTGTTGCAGGCTGCTGAAGATAAGAAGACAAACTCTGAAAACAGCAAGGCAACCCCATTGTTTCTTTCTAATAAATCTAGGGCAGGTAATATGGCAATAACTCTTGATTAATCTGTTCGGCTCCCCTCCTAATTTATGTTATGATGCAATGGTCGAGACACTCTCCACTATCAATAATACAAGCCTGCCAAAATTGCTATCTGAATCTGTTCTGTTTCCTCTGTCTCGAATCCAATAGAAAAAATGTATGTTTGTGAACCAATTACTGGCCAAAGCAATGATGGAAATCATGGAGGAACCAGAGGTGCACATTCTTGTGCAACAATAACTGATCAATGTTTTCAGAGACAGTGTAGCAAAGAAGGAAGAACTTTCTCACATGCTTATGGGTGTCATCCGCGCTGAGGTTGCAGATTGTGAGGTTGTAGATCGTTAATTGTGTTCATTTATTTGCACTGGCATCATTCTTTGATTTCCCAGTGGATGTAATTTCCTGTAATATATGCTGGATGTGCTATGTTTTTTCTTGTATGTCATACATTTTCTTAGCGCGCCATGCATTCCAGCTAACTGGTCGCTAGGAAGCCAAAAAAGCAGTGAAATTAATAGCTAGCACGAACCGTCGTGGGCCCTTTGTGAAGGATAGCGGCCCACTGCCCTTAAGGCCCCCATAATGGGCTCGCAAGGGCCAAAATTCTCTTGGGCCTTTGATTGATCAGTTTTGGTCCTGTACATAAATGCTCGTCGTAATGGGCTCAAATTATAGCTTGGATGAATTCGACTTTGTCTAATTGGGCCTAAAGACATGTTCGAACTTTAGCGGGCCTAATAAGTTGATGGGCCGTCACCAGGCCGAAAGCTCTATTGGGCCGCTATAATTGAAATGACCCAACAGTTAATGCTTGGCCCAGTTACCTCTCGGGTCGTTAAAAGGCCAAAATTGAAGCGGGTAATAAGTGGGCCCATTCGAATTCATGGGCCGTTAACAGGATGATAATAAGGTCGGGCTGTATATGGCCCAACTGTATTGTGGGCCTTTAGCAGGCCAAATGAGACAGCGGGTTGGTATTGGACCATGAAGAGCATGGGCCGCTAAGAGGCCGAAAGTCAGGTCGGACTGTATATGGCCCAACTGTGTTGTGGGCCTTTATCAGGCCGAAAGAGAAACTGGGCTGGTATTGGACCATGAAGAGCATGGGCCGTTAAGAGGCCAAAACTCAGGTCAGACTGCAAATGGCCCAACTCCTTTATGGGCCGTTAACAGGCTGAAAGACACACCGGGCTGGAAATTGACCCAACACTTAAATGGGACGCTAAAAGGCCGAAAGACGTACATCCTGAAAATTGGCCCATCCCTTGAATGGGCTGTTAACAGGCCAAAACTACGTCGGGCCGATATTGAGCCCAAATATATAGCAGGCAGTTAACGGGCTGGAACTAATGATGGGCTGTAATGGTGTCAAATATTTAACGGGCCGAATTGACACATCTCATATGGGTCGTGGGCCTAAATGGACCAGACACAAGTAGGCCCTATATGGGCCGGCCTGCTAAGTTTGACTGGGCCGGCCTCTTTCACCTAAATGGGCCACTGTTGGGCCTTGCCCCGTGTCGACGTGTCATAGGCGCCTCCCATACAATGAGTGGATGACATTTGTCCCAACGCTGAGCCAATATGTGGATCCTCCGGTGAATGAGAATTTTACACGTGGAAAATACCCATTGGTCCGGGCTGTTAACGGGTTATCGGATCCAAACCGGAACCCGATAGCTTAACGGTGACCCGTTACGGTGGATGCCACATGTCGATTACCCTTGACGAAAACACTTCCATCACGCGCCATTTATCGTCATGGAAGTGGACACTTCTGTGATGATAATTTTGGTATTGTCATGGAACACTTCTACAAAAGCACAGGTATGACTATCTTGATTCTGTCATAAAATCGTCATGGATGTACATGCATGACAGAAAACGTGGCCTACTATGACAAACACGTATCATCACGGAAGTGTATTTTTTCTTCTAGTGTATGTCTCCATCCTTAACATAATTACAAATGGAGTTGAAGCGGCGCTTGATGTGCCTGGTTCTCTTGTGAAACCTGGGCTCCTTGGCAATGGCAATAGCTCCGGTGTTGTCACAAAAGATAGTCATTGTATCCGGTGCACTAGGTATTACACCCAGATCGGATATGAACTCCTTCATCCAAACTCCTTCTTGCGCTACTTCCAAAGCAACTATATACTCCGCTTCACATGTAGATAGCGCCACAACGCTCTACGTAGAACTGCACCAACTGACCGCTCCACCATTCAATATAAATACGTATCCGATTTGAGACTTAGAGTCATCCGGATCTATGTCAAAGCTAGCATCAACGTAACCCTTTATGACGAGCTCTTCGTCACCTCCATAAATGAGAAACATGTCCTTAGTCCTTTTCAGGTACTTCAGGATATTCTTGACCGATGTCCAGTGATCTACTCCTGGATCACTTTGGTACCTTCCTACCAGACTTATGGCAAGGTACACATCAGTTCTGGTACACAGCATGGCATACATTATAGAGCATATGGCTGAGGCATAGGGAATGCCTTTCATCCTTTCTCTTTCTTCTGCCATGGTCGGGCTTTGAGTCTTACTCAACTTCACACCTTGCAATACAAGCAAGAACCCTTTCTTTAACTAATCCATTTTGAACTTCTTCAAAACTTTGTCAAGGTATGTGCTTTGTGAAAGTCCTATTAAGCGTCTTGATCTATCTCTATAGATTTTGATGCCCAATATGTAAGCAGCTTGACCGAGGTCTTTCATTGAAAAACTCTTGTTCAAATATCCTTTTATGCTTTCCACAAATTCTATATCATTTCTAATCAATAATATGTCATCCACATATAATATTAGAAATGCTACAGTGCTCCCACTCACTTTCTTGTAAATACAAGCTTCTCCGTAAGTTTGTATAAAACCAAAGCTTTGATCACCTCATCAAAGCAAATATTCCAACTTTGAGATGCTTGCACCAGTCCATAGATGGATCGTTGGAGCTTGCATACTTTGATAGCATCCTTAGGATTGACAAAACCTTCTGGTTGCATAATATACAACTATTCCTTAAGAAACCCAATAAGGAATGCCGTTTTGACGTCCATTTGCCAGATCTCATAATCATAAAATGCGGCAATAGCTAACATAATTCTAACAAACTTAAGCATATCTACAGGTGAGAAAGTCTCATCGTAGTCAACCCCTAGAACTTGTCGGAAACCCTTTGCGACAAGTCCAGCTATATAGACGCTGACATTACCATCAGCGTTTGTCTTCTTCTTAAAGATCCATTTATTCGCAATGGCTTGCCGATCATCGGGCAAGTACACCAAAGTCCATACTTTGTTCTCATACATGGATCCTATCTCGTATTTCATAGGCTGAAGCCATTTGTCAGAATCCGGGCTCATCATAGCTTCTTCATAGTTCATAGGCTCGCCATTGTCTAGCAACATGATTTCCAGGACTGGATTACCGTACCACTCTGGTGCAGAATGTACCCTGATCGACCTATGAAGTTCAGTAGTAACTTGATCTAAAGTTTCATGATCATCATCATTAGCTTCCTCTTCGGTTGGTGTAGGCATCACGGAAACTGCTTTCTGTGATGTCCTACCTTCCAATTCGAGAGAAGGTACAATTACCTCATCAAGTTCTATTTTCCTCCCACTCACTTCTTTCGAGAGAAACTCCTTCTCTAGAAAGGACCCATTCTTGGCAACAAAGATCTTGCCCTCAGATCTGTGGTAGAAGGTATACCCAATGGTCTCTTTAGGGTATCCTATGAAGACAACGACACTAAAATTTAAGAATTTTTGGCACTGAAATCATCCCAGGGGGATGCCCTAGGTGCCCACAAGACACCAGGGCACGCCCACCCCCCGGGGCATGCCTAGGTGGCTTGTGGGCCCCACAAGGACCCCCTCACTTACCCCTTTAGCCCACTTTGTCTCTTACCTCCAGAAAAATCACTCTGGTTCTCTCTCGCGCGTTCTTGCTCCCAAACCTGCGATTTTTGATCTCTTTGCTCGAAACTCCGTTTCTGAAACTATTTTAGGGGATTGCTACTTGGTATGTGACTCCTCCAATGCTCCAATTAGTTTTTGTTTTAGTGGACTATATTTTGCATAATTAGCTGCTCTTGGTGCTACTGAAAATGAGCTTGCATGTTGAATTCTTTGAGTTCCTAGTAGTTTGAATGCTTGATATAGCCTCTAGACATCCATATGAGTAGTTGCTATCTATCTTGTGAAGTTTTGTTGACATCATTTTGTGGCCCAAAAATTTCAGAAATTTATTCATAGGAGAAATGAATATCTTCTGGAGGAGTTCCTCGAAGCGGAATGCCAATGGAGTTCTTGGGGAATCCTTGGACTGTGACCTCAACATTCTGCGTAGGACGGAGGTCTGGCCGTGCGAATGGCCACACATTGCCTTCATGAATGAGGCCGAATTCCATCAAGAATTCATACAATTTGTTGCAAATACTGGACTTACCGACTTCCTCGCAGATGAGTATAACCAATACCACATCCTTACAAATTCTTTTGTGCAAAACTTTCATTTCTTGAATAGGCTCGAACCCCCTGAGGCGCGCTTTGATTTATATGCTGAGCATCACCAGATACCGCTTACTGAGTTTTGCGAGATATTCTTGATTCCCTCCAATGGGGAAATTAGAGAGCATAGACTGGTGAAGTTTGAGGGTGAAAGTGCAACTAATCCCCGGGTGGGTTTGGTAATTCATAACAACATATATCTCATTGAACTAATGTCCATTCAAGATAAACATTTCAGGATGTTCAATGATTGGCATGGAAAGGACTAGAGATGTGGACCCCTCAAAATGCTAAGGAAAAGGATTGGCAAAAGCTCAAGACTCTACATTTTTGTTTAAGTGATCCAAGAGCACATTGAGTCCGTAGGAAAGCCAATACTATTAAAAGGGGATGAGGTATTGCTTAATGATCTATTTGCTCAAGTGCTTAGTGATATTGCTCCAAAACCCTCAGCCACTTTCTCTATCCAAATATATCCAACTCAGCCCCACTGATACTTCCTACCCGGAGCCACCGAGTTCATCTGGACTTAGCCACTGCCAAAACTGTAACAATTCGGATCCACCGATATGGATCTCGGTCTCACTGGGATGGCCTTGCGAGCTCTTTGTGGCTTGTTGCAATCACTTCGGTAGCACCGAGAATTGCAATCGGTCTCACCGAGATGGCTTGACTGATTCTCTATTGCCTTATTGCTTCACTTCGATCCCATCGAGATGATGCATCAACACCACTGAGTTGAGGTTTGCCCTAAGCCCTTGCACACCGGTCCCTCTGAGTTGTTCCCATCGACCCCACCGAGATTCCCAATGTTCATATTTTTACAGAGATCGGTGCTACCGAGTTTTCTGATTGGTGCCACTGAGATGGGTCAAAAGTGTGTAACGGTTGGATTTTGTGTGGAGGCTATATATACCCCTGCACCCCTTATTCCTCATTGAGGAGAGCCATGAGAACGTGCCTACACTTCCACCATTCATTCTCTGAGAGAGAACCACCTACTCATGTGTTGAAATCAAGAGATTCCAATCCTTCCATTTGAACCTTGATTTCTAGCCTTTCCAAGTTGCTTTCCACTCAAATCCTTCTTCCACCTTAGCCAAATCTTTGAGACAGAGTTGAGTGTTGTGGAGACCATCATTTGAAGCACAAGAGCAAGGAGTTCATCATCAACACACCAACTATTACCTTTTGGAGAGTGGTGTCTCCTAGATTGGTTAGGTGGAGCTTGGGAGACTCTGACATGATGTGGAGTTGAACCAAGAAGTTTTTAAGGGCAAGGAGATCGCCTACTTCGTGCAGATCTACCCGAGTGAGGCAAGTCCTTCATGGGCGATGGCCATGGTGGGATAGACAAGGTTGCTTCTTTATGGACCCTTCGTGGGTAGAGCCCTCCATGGACTCGTGCAACCGTTACCCTACATGGGTTGAAGTCTCCATCAACGTGGATGTATGATAGCACTAGTTATCGGAACCACGCCAAAAATCTTTGTGTCTCCATTGTGTTTGCCTTCTCCAAACCCTTCCCTTTATTTTTATATGCAATATTTTACATTCCGCTGCTATACTCTTAGAATTGCACATGTAGGTTGATTACTTGACTTGTCTTAATTGCTAAAATATGCCTACAACTAAAATTGGGAAAAGGGAAGATTTTTATTTGGTCAAGTAGTCTAATCACCCCCCACTAGACATACTTTTGATCCTATAGAGGGTTTCCTCCGCACTCTAACTGTGGGTGAGGAAAGGGGTGTGTCGAAATCCGAAGCCACTAGTTTGCAATTCCTTTCTGAGCATTACTTTGCTTTATTCATAGGGAAATGTCTGACCGCTAGAGAACAAGGTGGTACACTATGTGCCCCCGACCTCGCCATTTTAAGTCGTGCACTTCACAATGATAATACTTATAGCATTGGCGCTATCATTGCACGCCGCCTGCACACTAACAGGATGAAGGGCAAAATTCATGGTGGTATTTATGCTACTCGCCTAGTGAGACGCTTTAATGTTCAAATACGCCCCCATGATCACTTGTTGCCCAGATTTTATCTAGGTCACCATTCGATGGAGGACCACCACTTTATTGATGCTCCCGAGCCTCCTCACCATATTGGTTATAACTTGGTTTTTAGCGAGGAAACTCGTGATATTATTCCGTTGCCTGCACCTACTTTGTTTGACTCTGATGCCAGGAACGGATACACCATCCTACCAGAGCACATCATTGCTTACCGAACGCATTGGCAGCAGCAGAGGATGAGGTCCAGGAGTGGGACGCTCAGGTGCCGCCGCCTCAGCACTTTCACATGGGACCGGATGGCTACTACGGATGGTGATTACCAAGCTAGGCGAAAGCCTAAGGTTGGGGGAGTACGTATTTCCCACCGACATTACATTCATGTTCACACATTTTATTCCAGTTGTTGGTGTTCATCCTTTTTCATTGTATAATCCATGTTAGTTTTATTTTCTTGCTTTCTTCTTGTATGTTTGAAAAACTCGGAGAAAATCAAAAAATATTTCATGCTTCTTTTTGGCTTTTCTTTCTAGTTTAAATTAGTTGTAGTATTAAAAGAAAACCTAAAAAGATTTCCCGTTCTTCTTTTGCTTGTTGGGAGCTTTCCCGTGTAAATAGTTTTTCTTGTTTTTGTTTTTCCTTCTTTAATTTGCTTTCTTCAAGAAAAATAAAAAAATCCAAAAAATATTTCAGTGTGTTTCTCTGAAATTATTTTCTTTCGTTGAGTCATTGTGAGGAGAAGACCACGATGAAAATGTTGAGTGACTCTCATATGCATTATTGTTGATCTAACAAAGAGCCCATATTACCTTGTCTTCTCCTTTGAATAAAATGTTTACAGATGCCAGCTTAGTCCACGGCACTCTTGCACTATTATTATTTTCATATCATTTGGTCGTGCAAGTGAAAGGAAATAATGATGATATTTGATAAAGTGACTGAGGCAAGGAAAGCGGGTATGAACTCAACTTGTTTTTAGTTCTGTAAGTATGTTTAACTCAGTATCCATGATTCAACATATTATGATTAAACATGTTTATGATGACAATTAGGGATTATAGTTGCTCATGCCATGCTTAAGTAGCTAGGAGAGGATAATGATTTAGCTTGGGTGTCAACATGCATTAAAATGATTGTGATGTAGTCTGATGATATGGTATCCTCCTCTTAATGTTTCGAGTGGCTTCACTTGGCATATGTTCGCGCATGCAGTTGATTCAAAAACAACATAGCCTCCACGATATTTATGTTCATGGTGTTTATATCCTACTCATTCTAGTATTCAATGTTGATTATTCACAACACATGTTTATGACCGTTTTTGCTGTCTAGTTGGTTGCTTCCCAACCTATTTGCTAGGCTTCGCCTGTACTAAGCGGGAATACTGCTTGTGCATCAAAATCCTTAAACCAAAGTCATTCCAGATGAGTCCACTATATCTACCTATATGCGTTATTACTCTGCCATCCCAAGTAAATTTGCATGTGCCACCTCTAATTATTCAAATGAACATCTGTTTTGTGTGCCCGTACCGCTCATGGAGTGACAGGGGGCGGTTAGTATCTTCCATCGTAAGCGGGTTATTCTCATGATGAGTGTTGATACATCTTCATTGTATCTATAAATTTTTATTGTTTCATGTCAATATTCTACAACTTTCATATACTTTTGGCAACATTTTATATTATTATTGGGACTAACATATTGATCCAGTGTCCAGTGCCAATTCCTGTTTGTTGCATGTTTTTTCACAGAATATCCATACCAAACGAAGTCCAAACACAATAAAAATTTACGGAGATTTATTTTGGAATATATGTGATTTTTGGGAAGCGGAATCAACGCGAGACGATTCCCGAGGGGCCCACAAGCTCAAGGGGCGCGCCCCCTACCCAGGACACGGCTGGCAAGATTGTGGCCACCCTGTAGGTCCGTTGGAGGTGTCATTTATCCGCAAGGAAGCATATATCCAGATAAAAATCGTTTTAAAATTTCAGCCCAACCGGAGTTACGGATCTCCGGGAATTTAAGAAATGGTGAAGAGCCAAAAAACAGGAACACGAAACGGAAGAGAAACAGAGAGATAGATCCAATCTCGGAGGGGCTCCCGCCCCTCCGCCGCCATGGAGGCCAAGGACCAGAGGGGAAACCCTCATCCCATCTATGGGGGAGGTCAAGGAAGAAGAAGAAGAAGGAGGAGGAGGAGGAGGGGGGCTCTCTCCCCCTCTCTCCCGGTGGCGCCAGAACACCACCGGGGCCATCATCATAACGACGATCTACACCAGCAACTTCGCCGCCGTCATCACCAACTCTCTCCCCCTCTATGCAGCGGTGTAACACCTCTTCATGCGCCATCCCCTCCAAGCACGCCCAGGTGGGTTGTGCCCACCTAGTGGCCCTGTAGACCCTAATTCCAACTCCTTAAAAATCAGGGAGGAAGTTTCATCATGTTTCACGATATGGAGCCGCCGCCTCCTCCTGTTCTTCATCGGGAGGCCAAATCTGGAGCCTGTTCGGGGCTCCGGAGAGGGGAATCTTCGGTCTTCATCATCACCAACCCTCTTTCATCGCCAATTCCATGATGCTCCCCACCGGGAGTGAGTAATTCCTTCGTAGGCTCGCTGGTCGATGATGAGTTGGATGAGATTCATCATGTAATCGAGTTAGTTTTTTTAGGGCTTGATCCCTAGTATCCACTATGTTCTGAGATTGATGTTATTATGACTTTGCCATGCTTAATGCTTGTCACTAGGACCCGAATGCCATGATTTCAGATCTGAACCGTTTATATTTTCACCATTATATCTATGTTCTAGATCCGATCTTGCAAGTCATACTCACCTATTACGTGTTTTGATCCATAAACCCCGGGGTGACAATAATCGGGATACTTTCCGATGATGACCGTAGTTTGAGGAGTTCATGTATTCACTATGTGTTAATGCCTTGTTCCGGTTCTCTATTAAAAGGAGGCCTTAATATCCCTTAGTTTCCTTATGGACCCCGCTGCCACGGGAGGGTAGGACAAAAGATGTCATGCAAGTTCTTTCCATAAGCACGTATGACTATTTATGGAATACATGCCTACATTATATTTATGAATTGGAGCTAGTTTTGTATCGCCCTAGGTTATGACTGTTATATGATGAATATCATCCAACGAATTCACCGATCCAATGCCTACGAAATTTCCACATATTGTTCTTGCTAAGTTACCACTGTTGTTGCTACTGTTACACTTGCTACAAAATCATTGCTATCACTGTTACCGTTACTGCTACTATCATCACTACTATCAAAACTATCATATTACTGTGCTACTGATCATATTACTGCAGATATTTAATCTCCAGGTGTGGTTGAATTGACAGCTCAACTGCGAATACTTGAAATGTTATTTGGCTCCCCTTGTGTCAAATATATAAATTTGGGTTGTATACTCTACCCTAAAAAACGGTTGCGATCCCCTATTGTCGGTGTCAAAACCGGTAGACCTCGGGGTAGGGGGTCCCGAGCTGTGGATCTGGGATCAATGGGGAACAAGGGACGACGAACACAGTGTTTACCCAGGTTCGGGCCCTCTCGAAGAGGTAATACCCTACGTCCTGCTTGATTATATTGGATGTATAGTATGGTTTACAGAGTAGATCTAGCTCGAGATCAGCACGAGCTAAACCCTAAGGGGATGAGGTGATGAATGTAGCTCTAGCCCTAAAGACTACAACCCTCGGTTTATATAGACACCGGTAGGGTTAGGGTTACTGAAGATAGATTAAAATAAGGGATTAAGGAGATCCTGTGCCTTCTTGACTTGGAGGGCGCACCACGGCTTCATAGATCTCCTGACACCATACGGCTCCATCAGTCCGGCTCAGGTTCAATGGGCCGGCACCCTGAGGACCCCTTAGTCCATGACTCCCTCAGTAGCCCCCGAACTTGCCTCCAACACCGGGGATTGTCCTCTGGAATCTTCAGATCAGCGGCTTGCGAGACGAGTTCTTCTATTCCCCTATTCAGCTTGGAGCTGTGTTACTTTCGCCGAACCCTATCCGGAACCCAGACTAATGTGCTTCAGGCCTGGACAGGTTCAGGACTCTGGCTCCGAAGACATCTTGAGATCAAGGTGGGACCATCAGAGTTTTAATGCCATTCCTCGCAGCAAGAGCGTCGTGCACCTTTCCAGAAGGCGTGCGGCCCAATGCCGACTTTCCATGAGTCCGTCCTTTCAGCTTCGAGGCAAGACGCCCATTTATAGATCCAAGGGTGCGAGGGACAACTTACTTTCCCCTTCTCACAAGGAACAGCACCGAAGAAATTCCCCAGCGCCATGGCTGACCTCCCAGGTTCATCCTTGCGCCCGCACGGTCCACTCCCAGGCGATTGGTCGAGCTGTTCAATTTCACACCTTCATTTGAGGCACTTGCAGACGCAGTGTTTCCTCCCTCTAGCAGATTTGGTTCCTGTCCGTGCCGATCTCATCTCCATCGATGGCTGCGCCCTTGCCGAGAACTCCCCCGCTCCGAGTAAGGAGGAGAGGGTATGTCTCGTGCCCTTCCTTCTAAGAGGTTTGGGTTTTCCTATTCATCCCTTTTTTTTGGGGTTTGTTGGAGTTCTATGGGATCTAGCTCCACAATCTCACCCCGAGGTCCATATTGCACATCTCTGGCTTTGTAGCCCTGTGCGAGATATTTTTGAGTTGCGAGGCCCACTTTGACTTGTGGAGGAAGTATTTCTGTCTTGTCCCTCGCCTCCGGGAGGGATCCATATTCGAGGTGGGAAGTGCCGAAGTATGGCAGATAGCTGGGACAGGGTACCCAATTGGGACCCCACAGAAAGATCCCAAAGGATGGACTTCGGAGTGGTTTTATATTGAAGACGTTCCCCTCACCGATCCAAATCGGCAAGGGTTGCCCGAATACTCAAGCGACACGCTAATAAAGCGGTTCAACTGGTGGCCCAGAGGCCCTTCCCAACAGGACAGTGAAGAGGTGCGTGCGCTGGCGGCCAAAATCAGGCTGCTAACTAGCAGTAAGCTGACCATGGTTGAAGTAATGGCCATCGCTATCACCCGATGTGTGCAAACCCCTGTAGCAAAGGGGTCATCCCTTATGGTGCTACAACGGGACCAACGACGTAACCCGCTACCAGCGACAAGGGCCAGACAATAAGGCGGCTCTGGCGAAGATATTGGCCGAGCTCTTCAAGGGAGAGGAGGCAGATTTTGCTCGAATGAGTATCCGGGAAGGCTGCTCCGGATACAATCCAGCGGACTGGGTAAGCCATGATCCACTGTCTTGAGCTCACGGATTACACCCAAACTCTAACTGGTTGTATTTGAACAGGGTTGGAGGCGTCAGGTTGAGTCCATTAATTGCCCTCCTCCTCAACTGGAGGATCATTCCTGTGATGACGATCCGGGGTATCATGATGACCCAGAGACGTCGATTGATTTTGAAGATGGGGTGTTCTATCAGGAGAGCCTTGACGGCGTCAAGGTTGCTGTGACAACCGATCACCCCGGGGCTCTTCCCGCTTCCATAGTAAGTGAAAAGAAGACCCTCTCCTGAATAGGGCGCTCATTTCGCGCTATTCCCCACGTGCTGACTTCTGCTCCCAAGGGTCGCCGCACTACGCGAAAGACCATCTTGGGAGGAGCATGGACCACGCCAGCTTCGGCCCCTAATGGGAGATCAAAGCGGAAAGCATCCGCCGAAGCGGAAGCACCTGCCCCCTCGGCCTAGAGGTAACGTATTTCGTAATTGCAGCGAGGGTTTCTTTTAGCACTCTTTTATTAAAGCTTTCTCAATTTTGCAGAAGGTGTATGCCTCTGCACCAATCCGAAGATTCCCCGGGTGCGCTGAACCGTAGCTCCGGTCCCAAGTCTTTGACACAAGCCAGAGCCTCCTCCGAACATGCGGCGGCCGGCGCGCCTCCGGCGAACTCCGATGATGTTTCGGTCACCAACTCCGAAGTCGAGAGCGTAATGAATCATCACCGCCGGAGGAAGACTTTACGTCATACTGCCTTTGCTGAACAGGAATTTAGTGCTTTTAATTCGGTGGATGCGTACCTTGGAGTGGCCCGGACAGGTCTTGAAGGGATCGCCGGTCCTTTTGCCGCCAAGGTGCAGGTATATAGCTTGAAAGCAGATCATGTTCCCTAACCACCTAGCCCCCAAGCCTTAAGTTGGGTGGGACGGCCGAGTTAAGGGTGTCTAATGATATTATTTTTGTAGGCCGCAAGAGAGCAGAACGAAAAGCTGTCCGAGGACCTTAAAGTGAGTCAGACACAGTTGGTCGAAACCCAGGCCAAACTGGATGCGGCTCGAAAAGCCAGCAACGAGTTATCCGGTAAGTAGAAAAGACTGTTTCCCAGGTATATGTTGTATGTTATGCATTAACATCGTATTCTCCGTATAGCCGCGGGAGCTGCAAGCGAGCTACGGAGGGAGCTGGAGGCTGGTAAATGAGTGCTGACACGAAGTCAGGAGGAGAAAAACGAGCTCAAGGCAGAGAATAAACGGAAAGCCGAGGAAATTAACAGTTTGAAAACTCAGCTGGCCCAAACTTTGGAGGAAAACCAGAAGCTAAAATGTGGCATATTTGGTAAGCGCTGATCTTACCGTGCTGTTGGCAAGTATCATTGATGTGTTAATAACGATGTGCGACACCTGCTTGTTAGGTCTCCTAACTGGGCGGCCCGAGGAAGAAGCAAGCACTTATGACGGGGACCTTTTAGAGGAGCTGTCGAAGACTTATGAAAGGGCCAGGAAAGCCATGAAGAGCATGGCAAAGGCGTTATGGCCGTTAGATGAGCCGTCAGAGAGTATGGCCGAACTGGCCAGTCTCTTTAAAGGAGCTCGGCAAAGGTTTGAGTTATGGAAGATCTCGGCCTGCCGAGAAGGGGCGCATGAGGCGTGGGCTATAGTAAAGACCCGCTTCACCAAGCTAGACCCGATGCATATGGCCCGGGTTGGTCCCGTGGGTCTGGCGGCCGAGAGATACCACTAATCTTGGTGTATGATGATGTGATGCTAGCCACTCGCTATTCTCAGAAGGATTGTGCTTTAGAGCAATCGATAGACAATGTCGAACATGAGTAATTTTGTCAATTCTATGTATCTATGTACTTTACGTTGACCGTGCTAAATCCGCGTTCTTATTTTTATAAGAATGTTGTCTTAACCGGCCATCGGCTTCTACCTCCCCGATCAGAGATCGGGAAGTGTTCCGTACTATGTGTCGTGGGAAACAAGGCAACATTTCGGGAACCAGGCAATCCGGCCATCTGGCTTGAATAGACGAAACATGTGCGGAGAGCCATGTTATATTACTTTTTGACATAAGAAACATCTTCCGATGAAAATAGTTCCTCCAAGGGTTCCTTTCTTCGGGTAAAATTATAGTCCGGATACGTAGGATCAACGGAAACCAATGGCTGCGAAAAAAAACCTGGTGATAAGCGCGAGGCTATATTCACTTCCCTTAGGCCGACTCATTGTATTCTATAAGAATGCTAGCTTTCGGCTTCACCCGTCTGAGGTACGGTCCCAGATGACGCGGTCGTAACAATCGCAGAGGTGCTCCCTTTACTCCCTAGACGAACAATCGGGAACATAGGGGTAACCACAGGAGCCAGGCAACCCAGCTTGGCAAAGATCTTAAGTCAAACAAGTGCATATGTTGGCTTAACATGTGTGAGAAGGATGCAATCGGTACAAATGCGATTTATACATTATTCGGCTCTTCTGAGGGAGCCCCCATGCAAAGCTGGGTGTTACATTCAATGATGTATATAATACGAGCTTGGTATGGTTCGGTTTAGCCGAACTCGCACCATGTCTGAAAGAAAGAGTGGAAAATAAAAGGAGGAAAAGGTGGGGATGTATGTCAAACTCAAGCGTAAAAACACCGCAGTGAGGCTGCGTTCCACGGGCTCGGCTCAAGGCAGTCATCGGACGGGCGGCAAAGACGATATGCTCCTCCTATGAGTACTTCATCGATGATGTACGGTCCCTCCCATTTAGGTGATAGTTTATTCTTCTATTTTTTGGGGAGTCGGAGGACGAGGTCTCCCACGTTATATGTCTTCGGCCGGACTTCACGGTTGTGGTAACATCGTGCTTGTTGTTGATAGAACGCGGACCGAGCTCGAGCTATATCCCGTTCTTCTTCCATAGCATCCAGATCATCCTGCCGATCAAGCTCGGCTTCCTTTTCTTCGTACATGTGCACTCTAGGCGCGTCATGGATAAGGTCGCATGGGAGGACGGCTTCCGCACCGTATACCATAAAAATGGTGTGTATCCGGTTGACCGATTAGGAGTAGTGCGCAACCCCCATAGCACGGAATCGATTCCTCGACCCAATGGCAGTCTGATTATTTAAGGGGTCGGACGAGGCGAGGCTTAATGCCGCTCATAATGAGCCCGTTGGCTCGTTCGACCTGTCTGTTGGTCTGTGGGTGGTACACCGAGGCGTAATCGAGCTTAATGCCCATTTTGCCGCACCAGTCTTTAACTTCCTGGGCATTTAAGTTGGTACCATTATCAGTAATTATGCTGTGGGGGACACCATAACGGTGTACGACATCGGATAAGAAGTCGACGACCGGTCCGGATTATGCTGAAGTGATGGGCCTTGCCTCGGTCCACTTGGTGAATTTGTCGACCATGACCAATAGGTACTTCTTATTGTTTATCCCCCCTTTAAGTGGCCCGACCATGTCGAGACCCCAGACCGCAAAAGGCCATGTTATTGGTATCGTCCAAAGAGCTGTGGGGGGCATGTGGCTTTGATTTGTGAATAGCTGGCATCCGACGCAATGTTGGACTAATGTCCGGGCATCTTCACGGGCGGTAATCAAGAAGAAACCTGCTCGGAATGCCTTGCTGACCAAAGCCCGAGCTGCCGCGTGGTGTCCGCCCATGCCCGCGTGTATCTCTGCCAAGAGCTGATGCCCCTCTTCTTCGGAGATGCACCTTTGTAAGATTCCTGTGGTACTCTTCTTATAGAGTTCGTGCTCATGTACCTTGTATGCTTTAGAGCGCCGAACTATATGTCGTGCTTCAGTTTGATCCTCCTGAAGCTGGTGTTGTGTGAGGTAGGCTAGTAGGGGTTCTGTCCAGGGTGGGATTACAGCCATGACTTCGTGGGCGAAAGGTGTTTCCTCGAGTGCGGAGCCACCAATGACGTGATCGTCTTGTTTGTTTTCGGGTGAGATATTGTGAGTGGGCTCATTGGATGGTGCACCGGTGACATCGTCCTACCACACCACGGAGGACCTAAAGAGCCGCTCGAGGAACGTGTTTTTGGGAACTAGGTCGCACTTGGCACCCATGCGGGCGAGGACGTCGGCTGCTTGATTGCTGTCTCTAGCGACATGGTGAAATTCTAGGCCCTCAAACCGGGCCGATATCCGAAGGACCGCGTTTCTGTATGCCGCCATCTTGGGGTCTTTGGTGTCAAATTCACCGTTAACTTGAGAGATCGCCAGGTTTGAATCTCCCCTTACCTCGAGGCACTGCACGCCCATTGACGTGGCCATACGAAGACCATGTAGTAGTGCTTCGTACTCGGCTGCGTTGTTGGAGTCTGTGTACATTATTTGGAGGACATAACGAACATCGTCGCCTGTAGGGGAGATTAGCATGACTCCAGCCCCCAGTCCGACTAACATCTTTGAGCTGTCGAAGTACATTGTCCAGTGCGAATATGTAGAGTACTCCCAGGGTAGTTCGGCTTCGGTCCATTCGGCTATGAAATCGGCCAGCACCTGAGATTTAATGGCTCAGCGTGGCTTGTATGTTATCTCGAAGGGAAGGAGCTCGATGGCCCATTTGGTGATGCGGCCCATGGCATCCCTGTTATTGATTATATCATTCAAGGAAACCTCTGATGCCACTGTGACCGAACATTCTTGAAAGTAGTGTCGTAGCTTTCGGGACGCAATAAAAACCATGTAGGCTATCTTTTGATAGTGTGGGTATCGTGATATGCATGGCGTAAGTACCTTAGACACATAATAGACTGGCTTCTGGACTTGGAACTTGTGGCCCTCAGACTCCCGCTCCACGACAAACACCGCGCTGACCACCTGATTGGTAGCGGAAATGTATAGTAGCATGGGTTCGCCGATGTTGGGTGCGGCCAAGATAGGGTTGCCGGCGAGGAGTGTTTTAATCTCCTCGAGTGCCGCAGTTGCTTCATCTGTCCACTGGAAGTTCTTGGTATTTTTGAGCAGCTTGTAGAGTGGTAATGCCTTTTCTCCAAGGCGAGATATAAAGCGGCTCAAGGCCGCCACGCATCCTGCTAGCTTCTGGACATGCTTGAGCTCTGTTGGTATTGCGAGCTGAGACAACGCTCTAATTTTGGCCGGGTTGGCCTTGATTCCTCTATGGGAGATGATGAATCCGAGTAGCTTTCCGGCAGGGACCCTGAAGACACATTTCTCCGGGTTGAGCCGTATGTCGTAAGCCCACAGGTTGTCAAAAGTTTGGCGTAGATCATCTACCAGTTGGTCTATTTGTTTGGTTTTGACAACCACATCATCCACGTATGCCTTGACCATTCTGCCAATTTGGTTTTCGAGGCATGTTTGAATCATGCGCTGGTATGTGGCTCTTGCGTTTTTTACCCCGAACGGCATGGTGTTGAAGCAAAAAGGCCCGTAAGGGGTGGTGAATGCGGTTGCTGCCTGGTCGGACTCCTTCATCTTAATCTGGTGGTATCCAGAGTATGTGTCAAGGAAACATAGCGAGTCATGTCCGGCGGTGGCGTCGATGATCTGGTCTATTCTTGGCAAGGGAAAAGGGTCCTTAGGGTAGGCCTTGTTAAGGTCTTTAAAATTGACACAGAGCCGCCAGGAGTTGTCCTTTTTGGGTACCATAACCAGATTTGCTAACCACTCGGGATGCTTGATCTCGCGGATGAATCCAACCTCCAATAGTTTTGCTAGCTCTTCGCCCATGGCCTGCCTCTTGGGTTCGGAAAACTGGCGTAGAGTCTGTTTTACCAGCTTGAAGCCTTTTAGGATGTTTAGGCTGTGCTCTGCCAGCCTGCGTGGGATTCCCGGCATGTCTGAGGGGTGCCAGGTGAATATTTCCCAGTTTTCACGCAGGAACGTTCTTAACACCTCGTCAACTGCGGGGTCCAGCTGTGCTCCTATAGATGTCGTTTTATTGGGATCTGTTGGGTGCACTTGAAATTTTACTATTTCATCTGCTGGCTTGAATGATGTGGATTTTTGTCTTTTACTGAGGACCACATCATCCCTGTCGACTGTAGTGCATAGTGTTGTCAACTCTTCGGCCGCGAGGGCTTCGGATAATGCCTCTAGGGCGAGGGTTGCTACCTTGTTTTTGGCTCGTAAGGCTTTGCTTGGGTCACTTTTAAGTGAGATTACTCCGTTGTGCCTTGGCATTTTGAGTTTCATGTACCCGTAGTGCGGTATGGCCTGAAATCTTGAGAATGCCTCACGTCCTAAAAGGGCGTGGTATCCACTGCGAAAGGGTACAATGTGGAATAGTAGGGGTTCGGATCTGTAGTTATTGGGTGTGCTGAACACAATGTCCAGGGTTATGCATCCCGAGCAGTATGCCTCCCTACCGGGTATTATACCTCGGAATGTGGTGTGGCTGCGTTCGATGCGAGGTCTGTTGAGCTACATCTTGTCAAGAGTGTCCTCGTAGATGAGGTTGAGGCCGCTGCCTCCATCCATCAGAACTTTAGTCAGCCGAAAATTGTCGATAATGGGGTCAAGGACCAGTGCAGCCGGTGCATGGTTGCTGCGTGGACTTGGCTCGTCCTTCTCGTTGAAGGTAATAGGCGCAGCTGCCCAAGGCTGTGCGGCCGTCACTTGATATATCTGACTGAGCTGTTGAAGAGCCTTTTTCCTTTTATTGTTTGAGGCGAACGTCTCGTATATCGTAAGGACATTATGGTCCTGTGGTGAAGCCGCGGACTGCTTATCTGGAAGTGTAAGGCCCAAGATTGGCTCGCCATATTTGGCCACTTGTCTTACCACCCAACAGGCTCGAAGTCTGTGGGTTGGGTTTGCGTCTAGCAAGACTGAGTGTATTGGGCATGGTTTATCCAGCAACTCGTCCAGCACTTATCTAAGCCTAGTCTTCTTTTCGTCCAGCTCATGTTCCGGCGACCGATTTGTATATGCCCGTTTAGGGCGAGACCTTCCATGCTACGCGGCGGGCGGTGGCCCCATGTTCATCTGTTGTGCCCTCCACGTGTTCTCCATGGCGCAATATTTGCGTACCATGTCTGATGGTTCGGTGAAGCTTTGAATTCGGCGACACGCGAGGGCATTTAAGAGGCCCTCGTCCTTGCAATTAAACTGGAAGGCTTTAATTATCTCTTTGTCACAGCAAGGCGCCATCCTGTTCTTCACCAGGAGAAATCTAGCCCAACAATGATGGACTGTCTCGTTTGGCAGCGGTTTGACATACATGAGGTCCCATATGTCAGGGTTTCCCGAAGTCGGAGAGTATTCCGTGTGGTGGGTGGGTGAGAAAAATTCAAGAATTCCCTCCTACAGCGGACCCGGACTATCCTTGATGGGTGGTTGAGTCATGTCTGGTTCTGATCGTGCAGGGCTCGGATTCGGACTAGTGTGCGGTTGGATTGGCTCGAGGCCGGATCTAGCATTGGGGCTCGAGTCCGGGCGTATCTCTGGGCTGGTGTCTGACTCCGAACTAGAGACCCGAGTGTACACCGTTCTTAGCTTGTACGGCTGCGGCCCCTCCTGGGCCTCTTCGACGGTGGCGACGAGGTGAGTGACCGGAGGGGTGTTGATTTCTCGGTGGTCGGGTTTAAGCCCGATCCAATCATAGGCCGTGGGCCTGATGATGGAGATTCCCATTGCACGGAATAGGTTTACCAAGTGGTCTGCCGGCTGGGCATACAGGGGTGCCGGACACTCCGACGAGTCGGTGGGAGATCTTGTGAGCGGTCCGTCGGAGTTAGGTTTCAAAGCCGGACTCTGAGAGATACGCGATTCTTGAAAGTCTGCTGGTCCTGGGGTTGATGCCCCCGAACCGGTGAGTTCCTCTACGGGGACGAAGCCTTCGATCTGGTCGAAGCGACCAGTGGGACCAGCACGCACCAATATGCCGCCGAAGACGAGGAGATGACCACGGGCGGGGGAGCCCTCGGTGCGGGCGTGGTCTCCAACGACCGGTTGAGATATCGATCCTTTGGGCGACCCTACAGCGGAACTCTCAATGAAAGCACCAATGTCGGTGTCAAAACCGGCAGACCTCGGGGTAGGGGGTCCCGAGCTGTGGATCTGGGATCGATGGGGAACAAGGGATGACGAACACAGTGTTTACCCAGGTTCGGGCCCTCTCGAAGAGGTAATACCCTATGTCCTACTTGATTATATTGGATGTATAGTATGGTTTATAGAGTAGATCTACCTCGAGATCAGCATGAGCTAAACCCTAAGGGGATGAGGTGATGAATGTAGATCTAGCCCTAAAGACTACAACCCTCGGTTTATATAGACACCGGTAGGGTTAGGGTTACTGAAGATAGATTACAATAAGGGATTAAAGAGATCCTGCGCCTTCTTAACTTGGAGGGCACACCACGGCTTCATAGATCTCCTGACACTATACGGCTCCACCAGTCCGGCCCAGGTTCAATGGGCCGGCACCCCGAGGACCCCTTAGTCCATGACTCCCTCACCTATACTTGTGGGTTATGATGACCTTTTTCTGGCGCCGTAGCCGGGGAGCATAGCTATATTTGTTGAGTCACTTGGGATTATTATCTATTTATCATTATGAAGAATCTGAAGGATACAAAAACCAAGATCGTTCCCTCTAGGATGAGGGGAGGTAAGGAACTGCCATCACACTCTGCACTTGATTCACCTTCTATTTTGAGTAGACTTGCAACACCACCACATGCTATTAATCCTGATATGTCGCAAGTTATTGATGATGCTACTTCTACTATGAATGCTACTCATCATGATGCTAGTACCTTGCTTGATGATAATATGCCACTAGGTGAATTTCTTGATGAAGAAATTGCTAGAGCTAAAGATATTGAGAATCCTGAAACTGATGAAGTACTTGAAACTAAAAATCTTGAAACACCTATTAGGCCTAGCTCTCCTAGATATGAATTGCCTAAGATACCTAAAGGTTATGTTATGGATGAGGAGATAGCTAGCGATTTTCTTGCTTGCAATGATAGAGATGATCTTAAGAAATTATTATGCAAACTGAAAGAAAAATCTTTGAATGCTAGAATGAAATGCGATCCTAAGTTTGCTACTTCACCTATCTTTGCTGATGATAAGGATTATGAATTCTCTGTCGACCCAGAGTTAATTACTTTGGTTGAATCTGATTCTTTCCATGGCTATGAAACTGAAACTGTTGTGGCACACCTTACTAAATTAAATGATATAGCCACCCTATTTGCTCATGATGAGAAGATTCGCTATTATTATATTCTCAAATTATTTCTGTTCTCATTAAAGGGTGATGCTAAGATATGGTACAATACTCTTGCACCTGGTTGTGTGTGTAGTCCCCAGGATATGATTTATTACTTCTCTGAAAAATATTTTCCTGCTCATAAGAAACAAGCTGCCTTACAGGAAATATTTAATTTTGTGCAAATTGAAAAAGAAAGTCTCCCACAAGCTTGGGGGAGGCTTTTCCAATTTCTTAATGCTTTGCCTGATCATCCCCTTAAGAAAAATGAAATACTTGATATCTTCTATAATGGACTAACCGATGCTTCTATGGACTTCCTAGATAGTTGTGCTGGTTGTGTTTTCAGGGAACGAACTGTTGAACAAGCTGAGGAATTATTGAATAATATATTGAAAAATTATGATGATTGGACTCTTCCTGAATCACTGCCTAAGCCCACTCCGAAGAAGAGGTGTATCTTATATCTAATTCCTGAAGATATGCAGGAGACAAGGAAAAGTATGAAGGAAAAAGGTATTAAAGCAGAGGATGTTAAAAATTTACCTCCTATCGAAGAAATAAATGGACTTGACGCACCACCACCAAAGGTGGTAGAGGTAAACGCTTTAATGAAATTTGATGAAAGTGACATCCCTTACAATAAACATCCTAGTCAATGCCTTTATGAGTTTGACAACTACATTAGAATACAAGATCACTTCAATGAAAATGTTATGAAACAATTGAAATACAACTCCAATATGATTGCTCGCTTGAGAGACTTGTTATTTAGAATTACTAATGATGTAAGAGGTCTACGGAAACATGCTTCTATGGTTCAAACTCAACTAGAACAAGTTGCTAAATCTCAAAGAGAGTTGCTCAGTGAAATGAATAATAATATAAATGACTTTGCTGTTAGAGTAGCAACTAGAGGAGGTAAAATGACTCAGGAACCACTTTATCCTGAGGGACACCCTAAAAGAATTGAACAAGCCTCTCAAAGAATTAACACTGATGCACCTAGTCCTTCTAAAAAGAAGAAGAAAAAGATAAATGATAGGACTTTGCATACCTCTAGTGAACCTGAGATAGAAAAACCTCCTGAAGATAATAATGATGTTTCTATTTCTGATGCTGAAACTCAATCTGGTAATGAACATTCACCTAGTGATAATGAAAAAGATAATGATGATGTTCATGAAGACACTCAACCAGAGAATGATAAACCACCAGATAATGATGTTGAAATAGAACCAGCTGTTGATCTTGATAACCCACGACCTAAAAATAGAAGATACGATAAAAGAGACTTTGTTGCTAGAAAACATGGAAGAGAAAGAGAACCATGGGTTCAAAAACCCATGACCTTTCCACCTAAATCAACTAAGAAAAAAGATGATGAAGAATTTGAACGCTTTGCTGAAATGCTTAGGCCAGTCTTTTTGCGCACTCGCTTGACTGATATTTTAAGGATGGCCCCTTATGCAAAATATATGAAAGACATCATCACTAATAAGAGAAAAATACCGGAAGCGGAAATCTCCACCATGCTTGCTAATTATTCTTTTAAGGATGGAGTACCTAAAAAACTTGGAGATCCAGGAATACCAACTATACCTTGCTCCATCAAAAGAAATTATGTTAAAACTGCTTTGTGTGATTTAGGAGCTGGTGTTAGTGTTATGCCTTTCTCCTTATATAAAAGACTTGATTTGAATAAACTCACACCTACTGAAATATCTTTGCAAATGGCTTACAAATCAACTTCCATACCTATCGGTATTTGTGAGGATGTGCCCGTTGTTGTTGCAAATGTTACTATCTTAACTGGCTTTGTTATACTTGAGATGCCCGAGGACGACAACATGTCGATTATCCTTGGTAGACCCTTTTTGAATACTGCAGGGGCTGTTATTGATTGCAATAAAAGCAAGGTCACTTTTCATATCAATGGTAATGAGCATATGGTGCACTTTCCGAAGAAACAATTCCAAGTGAATGGAATTAATGTTATTGAAAAATCTCTGACACTCACTATTGGAAGTTTTCAACTACCTCTACCTACTGCCAAAAAGAAATATGAAATGCTTATTGTTGGGGACATGCATATCCGCGTTGAGGTAACTTAGTGTTTTATGAAAGTTCTTCGGTTTCATGCTAATCGAAGGTGGTTGTTAATAAGACTTGATCAACCTTATTAATGGATCATATTTTAGAGGTATGAAGTTGATGAATTTAGTAAGCACAACCTTCTGCTCCCAACTTTGTTTTCTGTTTTTCTTAGTTAAATAAAATAAAATGCCATGTTTTGTCTGTTTTCTGAATTTTTCCAGTGGAATAAAAAATGACCCAAAATCAAAAGTTCTCAGAATGCACTGAAAATTTAATATGATTTTTTTCTGAATATTTCTGAATTTTTGGTGCAAATAACATCAGAGGGGGGTGCACCTGGTGACCACAAGACACCAGGGCTCACCAGCAGCCCCAGGCGTGCCCTGGTGGGTTGTGGTCTCCATGTGGGTCCCCTCACTTATCTCTTTAGCCCATGTCATCTCCTACCTCCAGAAAAAAATCGCCATAGCTCTCTCTCTCTCATGTTCTTGCTCTCAAACCCGCGGATTTTGATCTCTTTGCTCAAAGCTCCATTTTCGAAACTGTTTTGGGGGATTGCTACTTGAAATTGTTCACAAATAAAAATGCAATTATTTAGGAATTATTCGAGGAGGAAGTCTTCGGAGGCATCATCTAGTAGTGGCTCGATATGTCGGTCTTATGTTGAACCAAGTGCAAGTTCAATACGGGATGCCGCTGTCAAATCATGCCTATGGTCGTGCGATGATTTCATGGTGAGTGCAGGTATTAAAGAAGAATTTGAGCAATATGTTCACAATGCCAAGCTCGGTCCCTACATTGAAGATAATTGCATCCAGCATCTCAGCCTCACAGAAACATTTACTAAAGAATTTAAATTTCATCCTCGTGAGTCTAGAGTTTTGTTTAAACTTTATGACTATCCTTTTACCATGCCTCTAGAAGTGTTATTGGTATTTGTAAAATTCCATTTTGGGGTTCGCTGGACGAGCCACCAAGATCTGAGTATGAGTCATTTTTTATTAATCTTTGCTACGGTGAGGATAGAGGAGTGACACAAGGTAGAATAAAAAGTATTCATTACCCATCAATTCAATACTTTGCACTGTTTAATGGCAAATGCATCATAGGCAAGCAAGATTGTAGCACACTATGTGCTCCTGACTTGAGCCTCATACACACTGCTCTTACCGGTATTAAACGTTATAACCATGGAGTGATTGTTGCACGCAGATTGCAGCACAACACTGGTAGTGGTTATTTTATGGTGGGATTTATGCTTCCTGTTTAGAAAAGGAGCTGGGTGTATTGCCTTGGCCTAACGATCCCATTTTACCTATCTAGTACTTAGAATTTGAGGCCATGAAGCATCATAAGTTCCTTAAGGGCAAAATCACTGATTATACCTATAACTTGAGGTTCAATAAAGAAACCATTATGCATATTGTTTTGCCTGTGACTGCTCTCTTTGATTTTGACAGCAAAAGAAGGCATTATGTTCTTGAGAGCAAGGCCCACACGTACAAGGCAGAGATCGAGGCAGCTCGGCTGGCCGAGGAGGCTGCACCAAGAGCCTCCGTAAGCTATCACTCTAACTATTATGTAGGCCGCGGATGGTGATTACCAAGCTAGGCCAAAAGCCTAAGCTTGGGCGAGTACGTATTTCCACCGACATTACATTCATGTTCACACATTTCATTCCAGTTGTCGGTGTTCACACTTTTTCATTGTATTATCCATGCTAGATTTATTTTCTCGCTTTCTTCTTATGTGTTTGAAAAACTTTAAGAAAATCCAAAAAATGTTTCTTGCTTCTTTTCAGTTTTTTCTTTCTAGTTTAGTTAGTTGTAGTATTAAAAAGAAACCCAAAAAGATTCTATGTTCTTCTTTTGCTTGTTGGGAGCTCTCCCGTGTAAATAGTTTTTCTCATTTTTGTTTTTCTTTCTCTTTAATTTACTTTCTTCAAGAAAAACTAAAAACTCCAAAAATATTTCAGTGTGTTTCTCTGAAATTCTTTTCTTTTTATTGAGTGATACCAAGGAGAAGACCACGATGAAAATGTTGAGTGGCTCTCATATGCATTGCTATTGATCTAACGAAGAGCCCATATTACCTTGTCTTCTCCTTTTGAATAAAATGTTTACAGATTCCAGCTTAGTCCACGGCACTCTTGCACTATTATTATTTTCATATCATTCGGTCGTGCAAGTGAAAGGCAATAATGATGATATTTGATGAACCGGCTGTGGCAGAGAGAAACGGGTATGAACTCAACTTGTTCTGTTTTTGTAAATATGTTTAACCTAGTATCCATGATTCAGCATATTATGATCAAACATGTTTGCAATGACAATTAGAGATTATAGTTTCTCATGCCATGCTTAAGTAGCTAGGAGTGGATAATGATTTATCTTGGATGTCAACATGCATTTAAATGATTGTTATGTAGTATGATGATATGGTATCCTCCTTTGAATGCTTCAAGTGGCTTGACTTGGCACATGTTCATGCATGTAGTTGAATAAAAACCAACATAACCTCTATGATATTTATGTTCATGGTGTCCATATCCTACTCATGCTAGTATTCAATGTTAATTATGCATAATGCATGTTCATGACCGTTTTTGCTCTCTAGCTGGCCGATTCTCAACCTATTTGCTAGCCTTCACCTGTACTAATTGGGAATACTGCTTGTGCATCAAAATCCTAAAACCCAAGTTATTCCAGATGAGTCCACCATATCTACCTATATGCGGTATTACCCTGCCGTTCTATGTAAATTTGCATGTGCCACCTCTAAAAACTTCAAATAAACAACTGTTTTTGTGTGCCTGGATTGTTCATAGAGCGACAGGGGACAGTCAATGAAGGAAATATGCCGTAGAGGCAATAATAAAGTTGTTATTTTATATTTCCTTATTCATGATAAATGTTTATTATTCATGCTAGAGTTGTATTGATCGGAAACTTAAATACATGTATGAATACATAAACAAATACCGTGTCCCTAGTAAGCCTCTACTAGACTAGCTCGTTGATCAAAGATGGTTAAGGTTTCCTAACCATAGACATGTGTTGTCATTTGATAACGGGATCACATCATTAGGAGAATGATGTGATGGACAAGACCCATTCGTTAGCTTAGCATATTGATCGTTCAGTTTATTGCTATTGCTTTCTTGATGACAAATACATATTCCTTCGACTATGAGATTATGCAATTCCCGGATACCGGAGGAATACCTTGTGTGCTATCAAATGTCACAACGTAACTGGGTGATCATAAAGATGCTCTACAGGTATCTCCGAAGGTGTTTGTTGAGTTGGCATAGATCAAGATTAGGATATGTCACTCCGAGTATCGGAGAGGTATCTCTGGGCCCTCTTGGTAATACACATCATAAGAAGCCTTGCAAGCAAAAGTGACTAAGGTGTTAGTTGCAAAGATGATGTACTATAGAATGAGTAAAGAGACTTGCCGGTAACGAGATTGAACTAGGTATGAAGATAGCGACGATCGAATCTCGGGCAAATAACATACCGATAGACAAAGGGAATTATGTATGTTGTCATAAGGTTCGACCGATAAAGATATTCATAGAATATGTAGGAGCCAATATGGGCATCTAGGTTCCACTATTGGTTATTGACCAGAGAGGTGTCTCGGTCTTGTCTACATAGTTCTCGAACCCGTAGGTCCGCACGCTTAATGTTCGTTGACGATATAGTGTTATATGAGTTATATGATTTGGTGACCGAATGTTGTTCGGAGTCCCGGATGAGATCAGGGACATGACGAGGAGTCTCGAAATGGTCAAGAGGTAAAGATTGATATATAGGGCGATGGTATTCGGACACCGGAAGAGTTTCGGAGTGCACCAAGTAGTCATCGTGTCACCGGAAGGGGTTCCGGACACCCCCGGTAAGTGTATGGGCCTAATGGGCCAAAGGGGGGATAGACCAGCCCACTAGGGGGCTGGTGCCCCCCTCTACATGGTCAGCTGGCCCTAGGGTAAGGAAAGGGGAGGGGTGGCCCCTCCTGCCTTTCCCTCCTCAGGAGAGAAAGGAAAAGGGGGGCGCCACCTCCTCCTTCCTTCCTCCCGCACTCCCATAAGGAAAGGGGGCGCCACTTGGGGAGGACCCCAAGTAGGATTCGGCCTACTTGGGGGCGCCTCTTGACTGCTCCCAACTCCCCCCACCTATATATATGTGGGAGGGGGGCGCCTAGCACAACCACGACAATTGCTTAGCCGTGTGCGGCGCCCCCCTCCACCGTTTACACCCCCGGTCATATTTTCGTAGTGCTTAGGTGAAGCCCTGCGGAGATAGCTTCACCATCACCGTCACCACGCCGTCGTGCTACCAAAACACATCCACTACCTCGCCATCTTGCTGGATCAAGAAGGCGGAGGACGTCATCGAGCTGAACGTGTGCTGAACGCGGAGGTGTCGTACGTTCGGTACTCGATCGGTTGGAGCAGGAAGAAGTTCGACTACATCAACCACGTTAACAAACGCTTCCGCTTACGGTCTACGTGGGTACATAGACACACGCTCCCCTATCGTTGCTATACATCTCCATGGATAGATCTTGCGTGTGCGTAGAATTTTTTTTTGTTTTCCTTGCAACGTTTCCCAATAGTGGCATCCGAGCCAGGTCTATGCGTAGATGATATGCATGAGTAGAACACAAAGAGTTGTGGGCGGTGATAGTCATACTGCTTGCCACCAACGTCTTATTTTGATTCAGCGGTATTGTGGGCTGAAGCGGCCCGGACCAACCTTACATGTCCACGCACATGAGACCAATTCCACCGACAGACATGCAACTAGTTTTGCGTAAAGGTGGCTGGCGGGTGTCTGTTTCTCCTACTTTAGTTGAATCAAATTTAACTATGGCCCGTCCTTGAAGATGGTTAAAACAACAAAGTTGATGAATCACCGTTGTGGTTTTGCCGTAGGTAAGAACGGTTCATGCTAGAAGCCCGTAGCATGCACGTAATACTTGCAACAACAAAGTAGAGGACATCTAACTTGTTTTTGCAGGGCATGTTGTGATGTGATATGGTCAAGATATGATGTGATATATGTTGATGTATGAGATGATCATGTTTTGTAATATCGACAACTGGCAGGAGCCTTAGGGTTGTCTCTTTATTGTATGAAGTGCAAGCGCCATGTAATTGCTTTACTTTATCGCTATGCGTTAGCAATAGTTGTAGAAGCAATAGTTGGCAAGACCACCCCGACGCAACGATGGAGATCAAGGTGTCGAGCCGGTGATGATGGAGATCATGACGATGCTTTGGAGATGGAGATCAAAAGCACAAGATGATGATGGTCATATCATGTCACATATTTTGATTGCATGTGATGTTTATCCTTTATGCATCTTATTTTGCTTAGAACGGCGGTAGCATTATAAGATGATCCCTTCACTAAATTTCAAGATAAAAGTGTTCTCCCCGAGTATGCACCATTGCCAAAGTTTGTCGTTTCGAAGCACCTCATGATGATCGGGTGTGATAGACTCTACGTTCACATACAATGGGTGTAAGACAGTTTTCCACATGCAGAATACTTGGGTTAAACTTGACGAGCCTAGCATGTACAGACATGGTCTTGGAACACTGGAGACCGAAAGCTAAAATGTGAGTCATATAGTAGATATGATCAACATAGAGATGTTCACCACTGATGACTACCCCATCTCACGTGATGATCGGACATGGGTTAGTTGATTTGGATCACGTATCACTTAGATAACTTGAGGGATGTTTATTTAAGTGGGAGTTCATTAGTAATTTGATTAATTGAACTTAATTTATCATGAACTAAGTCTTATAGTTTTGCATATCTATGTTGTAGATCAATGGCCCGAGCTACCATTCCCCTGAATTTTAATGCGTTCCTAGAGAAAGCTAAGTTGAAAGATGATGGTAGCAACTACACGGACTGGGTCCATAACTTGAGGATTATCCTCATTACTGCACAGAAGAATTATGTCCTTGATGCACCGCTAGGTGACATACCTGCTGTAGGAGCAGAAGCAGATGTTATGAACGTCTGGCAAGCTCGATCTGATGAATACTCGATAGTTCAGTGTGCCATGCTTTACGGCTTAGAACCGGGACTTCAAAGATGTTTTGAACGTCATGGAGCATATGAGATGTTCCAAGAGTTGAAGTTAATATTTCAAGCAAATGCCCGGGTTGAGAAATATGAAGTCTCCAACAAGTTCTATAGCTGCAAGATGGAGGAGAACAGTTGTGTCAGTGAACACATACTCAAAATGTCTGGGTATCATAACCACTTGACTCAGCTGGGAGTTGATCTTCCAGTTGATAGTGTTATTGACAGAGTTCTTCAATTAATGCCACCAAGCTACAAAGGCTTCGTGATGAACTATAATATGCAAGGGATGAATAAAACGATTCCTGAGCTCTTCACAATGCTTAAGGCCGCGGAGGTAGAAATCAAGAAGGAGCATCAAGTGTTGATGGTTAACATGACCACTAGTTTCGAGAAAAAGGGCAAGGGAAAGAAATGGAACTTCAAGAAGAATGGCAAGCAAGTTGCCACTCCTGGGAAGAAGCCCAAAGCTGGACCCAAGCCTGAAACTGAGTGCTTCTACTGCAAAGGGAATGGTCACTGGAAGCAGAACTGCCCCAAATACTTGGCGGATAAGAAGGATGGCAAAGTGAACAAAGGTATATTTGCTATACATGTTATTGATGTGTACCTTACTAATGCTCGTAGTAGCACCTGGGTATTTGATACTGGTTCGTTTGCTCATATTTGTAACTCGAAACAGGAGTTGCGGAATAAACGAAGATTGGCTAAGGATGAGGTGACGATGCGCGTCGGGAATGGTTCCAAGGTTGATGTGATCGCCGTCGGCACGCTACCTCTACATCTACCTTCGGGATTAGTTTTAGACCTCAATAATTGTTATTTGGTGCCCGCGTTGAGCATGAACATTATATCTAGATCTTGTTTATTGCAAGACGATTATTCAATTAAATCAGAGAATAATAGTTGTTCTATTTATATGAGTAATATCTTTTATGGTCATGCACCCTTGATGAGTGGTCTATTCTTGTTGAATCTCCATTGTAGTGATACACATATTCATAATATTGATGCCAAAAGATGCAAAGTTGATAATGATAGTGCAACATAATTGTGGCACTGCCTTTTAGGTCATATTGGTGTAAAGCGCATGAAGAAACTCCATACGAATGGACTTTTGGAATCACTTGATTATGAATCATTTGATACTTGTGAACCATGCCTCATGGGCAAGATGACTAAAACTCCGTTCTCTGGAACAATGGACCGAGCTAATGACTTATTGGAAATAATACATACCGATGTATGCGGTCCGATGAGTGTTGAGGCACGCAGTGCGTATCGTTATTTTCTGACCTTCACAGATGATTTGAGTAGGTATGGGTATATCTACTTGATGAGACACAAGTCTGAAACATTTGAAAAGTTCAAAGAATTTCAGAGTGAAGTGGAGAATCATCGTAACAAGAAAATAAAGTTTTTACGATCTGATCGTGGAGGCGAATATTTGAGTTACGAGTTTGGTCTTCATTTAAAACAATGTGGAATTGCTTCACAACTCACGCCACCTGGAACACCACAGCGTAATGGTGTGTCCGAACGCCGTAACCGTACTTTATTGGATATGGTGCATTCTATGATGTCTCTTACCGATTTACCACTATCATTTTTGGGTTATGCATTAGAGACACCGCATTCACGTTAAATAGGGCACCGTCTAAATCCATTGAGACGACACCGTATGAACTGTGGTTTGGCAAGAAACCTAAGCTGTCATTTCCTAAAGTTTGGGGTTGCGACACTTATGTCAAAAGGCTCCAGCCTGATAAGCTCGAACCCAAATCAGAGAAGTGCGTCTTCATAGGATACCCTAAGGAAACAATTGGGTACACCTTCTACCACAGATCCGAAGGCAAGATCTTTGTTGCCAAGAATGGATCCTTTCTAGAGAAGGAGTTTCTCTCGAAAGAAGTAAGTGGGAGGAAAGTAGAACTTGATGAGGTAATTGTACCTTCTCTCGAATTGGACAGTAGCACATCACAGAAAACCATTCCCGTGATGCCTACACCAACTAGAGAGGAAGCAAATGATAATGATCATGAAACTTCAGATCAAGTTACTACTGAACCTCGTAGGTCGACCAGAGCACGATCCACACCAGAGTGGTATGGTAATCCTGTCCTGGAAGTCATGTTACTAGACCAAGGCGAATCTATGAATTATGAAGAAGCTATGATGAGCCCAGATTCCGATAAATGGCTTGAGGCCATGAAATCTGAGATAGGATCCATGTATGAGAACAAAGTATGGACTTTGGTGGACTTGTCGGATGATCGGCAAGCCATAGAGAATAAATGGATCTTCAAGAAGAAGACTGACGCTGATGGTAATATTACTGTCTACAAAGCTCGACTTGTCGCAAAAGGTTTTTGACAAGTTCAAGGGGTTGACTACGATGACACTTTCTCACCCGTAGCGATGCTTAAGTCCGTCCGAATCATGTTAGCAATTGCTGCATTTTATGATTATGAAATCTGGCAAATGGACGTCAAAATTGCATTCCTTAATGGATTTCTCAAAGAAGAGTTGTATATGATGCAACCAGAAGGTTTTGTCGATCCTAAAGGTGCTAACAAAGTGTGCAAGCTCCAGCGATCCATATATGGACTGGTGCAAGCATCTCGGAGTTGGAATATACGCTTTGATGAGGTGATCAAAGCATATGGTTTTATACACACTTACGGTGAAGCATGCATTTACAAGAAAGTGAGTGGGAGCTCTCTAGCATTTCTGATATTATATGTGGATGACATATTGTTGATTGGAAATGATATAGATTTCTGGATAGCATAAAAGGATACTTGAATAAGAATTTTTCAATGAAAGACCTCGGTAAAGCTGCTTATATATTGGGCATCAAGATCTATAGAGATAGATCGAGATGCTTAATAGGACTTTCACAAAGCACATACCTTGATAAAGTTTTGAAGAAGTTCAAAATGGATTAGTCAAAGAAAGGGTTCTTGCCTATGTTACAAGGTGTGAAGTTGAGTCAGACTCAAAGCCCGACCACTGCGGAAGATAGAGAGAAAACGGAAGTCATTCCCTATGCCTCAGCCATAGGTTCTATCATGTATGCTATGCTGTGTACCAGACCTGATGTGTGCCTTGCCATAAGTTTGGCAGGGAGGTACCAAAGTAATCCAAGAGTGGATCACTGGACAGCAGTCAAGAACATCCTGAAGTACCTGAAAAGGACAAAGGATATGTTTCTCATTTATGGAGGTGACGAAGAGCTCGTCGTAAATGGTTACGTCGATGCTAGCTTCGACATTGATCCAGATGACTCTAAATCACAAACCGGATACATATTTATATTGAATGGTGGAGCTATCAGTTGGTGTAGTTCCAAGCAAAGCGTCGTGGCAGGATCTATGTGTGAAGCGGAGTACATAGCTGCTTCGGAAGCAGCACATGAAGGAGTCTGGATGAAGGAGTTCATATCCGATCTGGGTGTAATACCCAGTGCATCGGGTCCAATGAAAATCTTTTGTGACAACACTGGAGCAATTGCCTTGGAGAAGGAATCCAGGTTTCACAAGAGAACCAAACACATCAAGAGACGCTTCAACTCCATTCGTGAAAAGGTCAAAGATGGAGACATAGAGATTTGCAAAATATATACGGATCTGAATGTGGCAGACCCGTTGACTAAGCCTCTTCCGCGAGCAAAACATGATCAGCACCAAGACTCCATGGGTGTTACATTCATTACAATGTAATCCAGATTATTGATTCTAGTGCAAGTGGGAGACTGAAGGGAATATGCCCTAGAGGCAATAATAAAGTTGTTAATTATATTTCCTTATTCATGATAAAGGTTTATTATTCATGCTAGAATTGTATTGATTAGAAACTTAAATACATGTGTGAATACATAAACAAATACCTTGTCCCTAGTAAGCCTCTACTAGACTAGCTCATTGATCAAAGATGGTTAAGGTTTCCTAACCATAGACATGTGTTGTCATTTGATAACGGGATCATATCATTAGGAGAATGATGTGATGGACAAGACCCATCCGTTAGCTTAGCATATTGATCGTTCAGTTTATTGCTATTGCTTTCTTGATGACAAATAAATATTCCTTCGACTATGAGATTATGCAACTCCCGGATACCAGAGGAATACCTTGTGTGCTATCAAACATCACAACATAACTGGGTGATCATAAAGATGCTCTACAGGTATCTCCGAAGGTGTTTGTTGAGTTGGCATAGATCGAGATTAGGATTTGTCACTCCGAGTATCGGAGAGGTATCTCTGGGCCCTCTCGGTACTACACATCATAAGAAGCCTTGCAAGCAAAAGTGACTAAGGTGTTAGTTGCAAAGATTACGTATTACGGAATGAGTAAAGAGACTTGCCAGTAATGAGATTGAACTAGATTTGAAGATACCGACGATCAAATCTCGGGCAAGTAACATACCGATGGACAAAGGGAATTACGTATGTTGTCATAAGGTTCGACCGATAAAGATCTTCGTAGAATATGTAGGAGCCAATATGGGCATCCAGGTTCTGCTATTGGTTATTGACCAAAGAGGTGTCTCGGTCATGTCTACATAGTTCTCGAACCCGTAGGGTCCGCACGCTTAACGTTCGTTGACAATATAGTGTTATATGAGTTATATGATTTGGTGATCGAATGTTGTTCGGAGTCTCGGATGAGATCACAAACATGACGAGGAGTCTCAAAATGGTCGAGAGATAAAGATTGATATATAGGACGATGGTATTCGGACACCAGAAGAGTTTCGGAGTGCACCGGATAGTCATCGGGTCACCGGAAGGGGTTCCGGACACCGCTGGTAAGTGTAATGGCCTAATGGGCCAAAGGGGGGGGATAGACCAGCCCACTAGGGGCTGGTGCGCCCCTCTACATGGTCAGCCAGCCCTAGGGGAAGGAAAGGGGAGGGGTGGCCCCTCCTGCCTTTCCCTCCTCAGCAGAGAAAGGAAAGGGGGGGGGGGGCGACACCTCCTCCTTCCTTCCTCCCGCACTCCAATAAGGAAAGGGGGGGCGCCACTTGGGGAGGACCCCAAGTAGGATTCGGCCTAATTGGGGGCGCCTCCTGACTGCTCCCTCCTTCCCCCCACCTATATATATGTGGGAGGGGGCGTTTAGCACAATCACGACAATTGCTTGGCCGTGTGCGGCGCCCCCTTCCACCGTTTACACCCCCGGTCATATTTTCGTAGTGCTTAGGCGAAGCCCTGCAGAGATAGCTTCACCATCACCGTCACCACGCCATCGTGCTGACGGAACTCATCCATTACCTTGCTGTCTTGCTGGATCAAGAAGGCGGAGGACGTCACCGAGCTGAACGTGTGCTGAACGCGGACGTGTCGTACGTTCGGTACTCGATCGGTTGGAGCACGAAGAAGTTTGACTACATCAACCGCGTTAACAAACGCTTCCTCTTACGGTGTACGAGTGTACATAGACACACTCTCCCCTCTCTTTGCTATACATCTCCATGGATAGATCTTGCGTGTGCGTAGAATTTTTTTGTTTTCCATGCAACGTTTCCCAACAGTCAGTATCTTCCATGCTAAGCGGGTTATTCTCATGATGAGTGTTTGTTCACTCGTCCTTGCATGATAGGGGTGGTAATAGGGATTCCCAGTCCCGAAATAAAAGATTGCAAATAATTAAACAAAACTCCCCCAGGATTGTTGTTGGTATGGATGGTACCCGTGGATTCGGCTAGCCATGGAGTGTGTTTGTTGGTGGAGGGGGAGTAAACCTTTGCTTTTATCGCTTGGGAACCGCCACTAATGTGTTTAGCATGGAAGATATTGATAACTTTTGGTTGTGACATAAATAGGAAGGGTGCATTTCCCAAATTTTCATTTATCTCTGTTTTAAAAACTTTGAGCTCTAGCACTGCTGCAAATCACTGCTTCCCTCTGCGAAGGGACTATCTATTTAATTTTATGTTGAGTCATCACCTTCTCAAATAAGCGCCAGATCTGAGAGCACTATTGTCATCCTCATGCATTGTGTATAGTTAATGTTGGATCCATCATGACTGGATCTTTTCTACCATGAATTACAATGTTTAGTCGCTGCTTGAACTTTGGAGGTGCTCTGCATTTATGTTTTGCGGTCTCAGAAAGGGCTAGCGAGATACCACTATTGTCATATTATATCACGGTTGTTTTGACAAAGTGTTGTTATTTGAGATATTTTATTATTGCTCGCTAGTTGCTTATGCCATTGATATGAGTTAATATAATTTTTAAGAGTTAATGTTGACATGGTTAGTCATAATCTTTGCTGAAAACCTGGGTGCTACTTAAGCTCATTTATGTAAACAAGAACAGCAGAGTTCGTAAAAGTTTTTCTTTATCACTTTCAGTTTGTCCACTGAATTGCTTGAGGACAAGCAAAGGTTTAAGATTGGGGGAGTTGATACGTCTCCTTCATATCTACTTTTCCTAACGCTTTTGCTCTTGTTTTGGACTCTAATTTGCATGATTTGAATGAAACTAACCCGGACTGACGCTGTTTTTAGCAGAACTACCATGGTGTTGTTTTTGTGCAGAAATAAAGGTTCTCGGAATGGAATGAAACTTTTTGGAGAATTATTTCAGAATATATAAAAAATACTGGAGCCAAGAACCACCGGAGGAGGGCCCTGGTTGAGCACAACCCACCAGGGCGTGCCACCCCCTCCAGGCACGCCCAGGTGGGTTGTGCCCACCTAGTGGCCACGCAGACCCTAATTCCAACTCCTTAACTACCTATTTTCAGACAAAAAAATCAGGGAGGAAGTTTCATCGCGTTTCACGATACGGAGCCGCCGCCACCTCCTGTTCTTCATCGGGAGGCCTGATCTGGAGCCCGTTCGGGGCTCCAGAGAGGGGAATCTTTGGTCTTCGTCATCACCAACCCTCCTTCATCGTCAATTCCATGATGCTGGTCGGTGACGAGTTGGATGAGATTCATCATGTAATCGAGTTAGTTTTGTTAGGGCTTGATCCCTAGTATCCACTATGTTCTGAGATTGATGTTGTTATGACTTTGCCATGCTTAATGCTTGTCACCAGGGCCCGAGTGCCATGATTTCAGATCTGAACCATTTATGTTTTCACCATTATATCTATGTTCTAGATCCGATCTTGCAAGTCATATTCACCTATTACGTGTTATGATCCGTAACCCCCGAGGTGACAATAATCGGGATACTTTCCGATGATGATCGTAGTTTGAGGAGTTCATGTATTCACTATGTAATAATGCTTTGTTCCGGTTCTCTATTAAAAGGAGGCCTTAATATCCCTTAGTTTTCTTATGGACCCTGCTGCCACAGGACGGTAGGACAAAAGATGTCATGCAAGTTCTTCCATAAGCACGTATGACTATTTACGGAATACATTCCTACATTATATTTATGAACTGGAGCTAGTTTTGTATCGCCATAGGTTATGACTGTTATATGATGAATATCATCCAACGAATTCACCGATCCAATGCCTACGAATTTGCCACATATTGTTCTTGCTAAGTTACTACTGTTGTTGCTACTGTTACACTTGCTACAAAATCATTATTATCACTGTTACCGTTACTGCTACTATCATCACTACTATCAAAATTATCATATTACTGTGCTAGTGATCATATTGCTGCAGATATTTAATCTCCAGGTGTGGTTGAATTGATAACTCAACTGCTAATACTTGCAAATATTCTTTGGCTCCCCTTGTGTCGAATCTACAAATTTGGGTTGAATACTCTACCCTCGAAAACGGTTGTGATCCCCTATACTTGTGGGTTATCATTGCTGGGGAGCAATAGCGTGGGGGTGAATATTCTCTTGTGTGCTTGTTTGCTTTATCACTAAGTAGTTTTTATTTTTTGTTCTAAGTTGGTCTCTATCTTTAGTTATGGATATGGAACACGAAATACCAAAAAATTTAGTTGTACTTGCTACTCATGGAGATGGGGAACCTCCTAAAACCCTCGATGCTCGTTATGTGGAAATTATTAAACACTACTTTGATAATCCTGAGAAAACCCCATTCAACTTGATAATGGGAGACGTTGGATCAATGTAAATACTTTAGGGATTACCGCTTGAATAAAAAAGGGAGACTCTTATGGGATCAAATTGAAATGTTGCAATGGTATGCTTGGAATTTATGCTTGAGATATGGTTATACTTGCTACTCTAGGATGAAGGCTCCACACCTTCCCTTTTCATGTGAATTTAATGATAATGAAACCTTGGCTTCTTATGCTAATGGTAGATATGATTACTATGATGTGGAACAAATAGAAGAATTTGTTGCTTTTAAGGGTGCTTATGAAATTGAATCTTTGTTTGAAAAGTATGAAGATTTTGATGATGCTGTTTATAGACCTGAAAATTTTGCTATACTTAAATATTGCTATGAGAATTCTGAATACAATGCCGATATTGATGATTTTATTGAGAAAGTCTCTGCTGTCAAAGAAGAGACTAATATTTTGCAGGAGTCTATGGAAGAAGAAATTGATGACACTGTGAGTTCATTGAATGAAAAAGGTGAGGTGGAGAGCGAAGAACAAAAGGAGGAAGAGCGGATTGATCACCCGTTCCCACCTTCTAATGAGAGTAACTTTTCAACTCATACATTGTTTAATTTCCCTTTGTGCTTACCGAAGGATGAATGCTATGATCCCACTGATTCGTTTGAAATATCCCTTTTTGATGAAATTGATGCTTGCTATGCTTGTGGCCATGATGCCAATATGAATTATGCTTATGGAGATGAACTTGCTATAGTTCCTTATGTTAAGAATGACTAGCAAATATGCCCGTGCGTTGCAACGGGAGAGAGTTTTTTTTTTGCGAGAAGCAATCAGAAAGATAATTGATGTGTTATCCAAAAAAGGGTCACCACAATGTTAGCCAACGGAGCAAGGAGTTATGGTCTTCTCGCTGGACATGTTTAGCACGAGAAATCTTGATAGTGGTAAGGTTGGTCAACGCGAATATTTAAGAAAATACTATAGCATCAGATTAGAATTATTTTTTTATTATTTTGAACACTCAAAAAAAATTATGAATTGGCAAATATTCTTGAAAACGTGAACAATTTTTGAAATCCCGAACAATTTTCAAAAAATGAGATCATTTTTTTGAAAATTCCAATATTTTTGGAAAACACGAACAAAATTAGAAACATGAATAGTTTTTGAAATTCACAAACAATATTTACAAAACATGAAAATTTTATTAAAACACAAATATTTTTGTATTTTAGATTTTTTTAAAGGAAACATTCAAAAAGATTTTAGAAAATGTTTTCTTAGATGAAAGAATTATTTTGGATTTTTGAACATTTCACTAAAACAAGAATATTTTAAAATATGAAACATTTTATAATATGTTAATTTTTGTAAAAACAATCTCCAAGAATTTTTTAAAAACACAAACATTTTTTTAAAAATGCGAACATATATTTAAAAGATAACACATTTTTTGAATGTTGAGAAAATTTTGAAACGGATTTTTTTGTAAGTTTTGAACTTTTCAAAACAGGAACAATATTTTAAAATTCTGACCATGTTTTTAATATTTGAAAAAAACTAAAATTCTAAATATTTTTGTAAATTTTTACTTCACAAAATAAATAAAAAATAAAGAAGGAAAAAAGAAAAAGAAAATATAAAAAAGAAAGTGAAAGAAACAGAAAAAATAGAAATAGAACAACCAAATATGAGAAATGGGCCGACCCATTCTTAGGCGCCCTTTGGGAAGCTTCTGCTATTTATCGCTCCATGCGACAAATAAGGTCTTCCCAACTGCGCAGGCAATAGATCCTAAAAAAAACTGCGTGGGCGATATTAAGTGGGCTGCCTTCGTTGGGCCAGAGCGCGCGTGGCCCAATTACAGAATTCTAGACAAACCTTTTTTCTTTTCTAGCGGATAGACGCACAAAAATTTAGTACCACCTCGGATAAAAAAAACATTTTTGACGGTGAACGGTTGAAAATTTTGGTGAAACGCACCTTGCTTTTTTAGTAGGTATAGAAATTGTTACTATTGCACCCACACATGATAGTCCTATTATCTTTTTGAATTCTCCAAACTACACTATATAGGAGAAGTTTGCTCTTATTAAGGATTATATTGATTGGTTGCGTTTTACTATTGCACATGATGATTTTCATGAGTATAATATGCATGTGCTTGCTGCTCCTACTTGCAATTATTATGAGAGAGGAACTACATCTCCACCTCTATATGATCCCAACACAATAAAATTGCAAGAAATTGCTTATGCTATGTATTGACCCTTACTTGATGTGCATGAATTGTTCTTTTAGGACATGCCGATGCATTGGAAGATAGTTAGACTTTGTCATTGCATGATATATGTTGCTTTGTGCTCACTACTAAAATACAAATCATTGTTAATTAAAATTGGCTTTGATATACCTTGGGATCTGGGTGGATCAATTACTTGAGCACTTTATGCCTAGCTTAATGGCTTTAAAGAAAGCGCTGCTAGGGAGACAACCTGGAAGTTTTAAAGAGTCATTTTATTCTGTTGTGTGATTTTATAAAGTTTAAAAACAAAAAAATATAGAGGGGAATCTAAAACTTTTCAAAAAGAAAAGCGAAAGTGAGAAAGACGAGCATTGTTAAAGTGGGAGCTAGCCTTGAACTTTGTTCATGCCCATGGAAACTTTGTGAACCTTGATTACAGAAACTTTTCAACGAAAATAATTATCCCCTTGTACAAATCCATTTTATGATAAAAATAATGTGCCAAGATTTTCCTTTAGGATGATTAGATTGTTTGTTTGGTATGTGAAGTGCAAAAACATAAACTTTGGCTGTGGTACGTGAATTTACATTTTTTACTGGAACGTCAAAAGTTTCTGAAATTTTTACACAGTACTGCTATGCATATTGTTTATTTTTTCCCTAATTTTTCAGAATTTGTGGAGTTACAGAAGTATGGTCAATGTTCATATTACTGCAGACTATTCTGTTTTTGACAGATTCTGTTTTTGATGCATTGTTTTGCGTGTTTTGATGAATCTATGGATTGTATCGTTGGTATAAGACATGGAGAAGTTAGAATACAGTAGGTATAATGCAAAAATAATATATGAATGGGTTTGCGACAATACTAAAAGTGGTGATTTGCTTTATTATACTAACGGATCTCACGAGGGTTTTGTTAAGTTTTGTGTGATTGGAGTTTTCAAGTTTTGGGTGAGGTCACGATGGATGAAGGAATAAGGAGTGGCAAGAGCCAAAGCTTGGGGATGCCTAAGGCACCCCAAGGTAATATTCAAGGACTCCCAAGCAACTAAGCTTCGGGATGCCCCGGAAGGCATCCCCTCTTTCTTCTAATGACCATCGGTAATTTTACTTGGAGCTATATTTTTATTCGTCACATGATATGCGTAAATTCTTGGAGCATCTTTTGTGTTTATTTTTTCCTTTTCTTTTATGCACCATGCTGGTATGAGATAGTCCTTGGTTGATTTATAGAATGCTCTTTGCACTTCACTTATATCTTTTGAGTATGGCTTCATAGAATGCTTTATGTGCTTCATTTATATAATTTGAAGTTTGGATTGCCTGTTTCTGTACACATAGAAAACTGCCATTTGTAGAATGCTCTTTTGCTTCACTTATATTTGTTAGAGCGTGGGCAAATCTTTTGTAGAAAGAATTAAACTCTCTTGCTTCACTTATATCTATTTAGAGAGTCAACAGAAATTGGTCATTCACATGGTTAGTCATAAAATCCTACATAAAACTTATAGATCACTGAATATGATATGTTTGATTCCTTGCAATAATTTTGCGATATAGAGATGATAATATGTGGGAGGTACTAGTGAATGATTGTGGTTTAGTAAGAATATTGGTGTTAAGGTTTGTGATTCCCGAAGCATGCATTTATAGTCTCTCGTTATGCGATGAAATTGGAGCATGGTTTATTATTGATTGACTTCCTTATGAGTGGAGGTCGGGGACGAGCAATGGTCTTTTCCTACCAATCTACCCCCCCTAGGGGCATGCGTAGTATTACTGTGCTTTGAGGGCTAATAAACTTTCGCAATAAGTATGTGAGTTCTTTATGACTAATGTGAGTCCATGGATTATACGCACTCTCACCTTTCCGTAATTTGCTAGCCTCTTCGGTACTATGCATTACCCTTTCTCACCTCGAGAGTTGGTGCAAACTTCGCCGGTGCATCCAAACCCCGTGATATGATATGCTCTATCACACATAAGCCTCCCTATATCTTCCTCAAAACAGCCACCATACCTACCTATCATGGCATTTTCATAGCCATTCCGAGATATATTGCCATGTAACTTCCACCATCATCATATACATGACTTGAGTATTCATTGTCATATTACTTTGCATGATCATAAGATAGCTAGCATGATATTTTCATGGCTTGTCCTTTTTTGATATCTTTGCTACGCTAGATCATTGCACATCCTGGTACACCGCCAGAGGCATTCATATAGAGTCATATTTTGTTCTAGTATCGAGTTGTAATATCGAGTTGTAAGTAAATAAAAGTGTGATGATCATCATTATTAGAGAATTGCCCCAGTGAGGAAAGGATGATGGACACTATGATTCCACCACAAGTCAGGATGAGACTCCTAACGAAAAAAAAGAGCCCAACAAAAAAAGAGAAAAAAAAGAAAAAAAAAAGAAGGAAAACAAAAAAATGAGAGAAAACGAGAGAAGGGGCGATGCTACTATCCTTTTCCAGACTTGTGCTTCAAAGTAGCACCATGTTCTTCATAAAGAGAGTCTCCTATGTTGTCACTTTCATATACTAGTGGGAATTTTTCATTATAGAACTTGGCTTGTATATTCTGATGATGGGCTTCCTCAAATGCCTGAGGTCTTCATGAGCAAGCAAGTTGGATGCACACCCACTTAGTTTTCAGTTTGAGCTTTCATACAGTTATAGCTCTTAGTGCATCCGTTGCATGGCAATCCCTACTCCTCGCATTGACAACAATTGATGGGCATCTCCATAGCCCGTTGATTAGCTGTGTCGATGTGAGACTTTCTTCCTTTTTTGTCGTCTCCACATTATATCTATCACCATACTCTATTCCACCCATAGTGCTATATCCATGGCTTGCGCTCATGTATTGCGTGGGGGTTGAAAAAGCTGAAGCACGTTAAAAAGTATGAACCAATTGCTTGGCTTGTCATCGGATTGTGCATGATAAATACTTTGTGTTAAGAAGATGGAGCATGGCAAGACTATATGACTTTGTAGAGATAACGTTCTTTAGCATTGACATTTTAAAAGACATGATTGTTTGTTAGGATGCCTGAGTATTGATGTCTTTATGTCAAATTATAGACTATTGCTTTGAATCACCCATGTCTTAATATTCATGCCATGATTAAATTATATGATCAAGATTATGCTAGGTAGCATTCCACATCAAAAATTATCTTTTTTATCCATTACCTCCTCGAGGACGAGCAGGAATTAAGCTTGGGGATGCTGATACGTCTCCGTCGTATGTATAATTTTTTATTGTTTCATGCCAATATTCTACAACTTTCATACACTTTTGGCAACATTTTATATTATTTTTGGGACTAACATATTGATCCAGTGCACAGTGCCAGTTCCTGTTTGTTGCATGTTTTTTTTTGTTTCGCAGAATATCCATACCAAACGAAGTCCAAACACGATAAAAATTTACGAAGATTTATTTTGGAATATATGTGATTTTTGGGAAGCGAAATCAACACGAGACGATGCCCAAGGGGCCCACAAGCCCAAGGGGCGCGCCCCCCTACCCAGGGCACGGCTGGCAAGCTTGTGGCCACCCTGTAGGTTAGTTGGAGGTTTCCTTCGGCTGCAAGGAATCCTATATCCGGATAAAAATTGTGTTAAAATTTCAGCCCAATCGGAGTTACGGATCTCCGGGAATTTAAGAAACAGTGAAGAGCCAAAAAATAGGAACGCGAAACAGAAGAGAAACAGAGAGATGGATCCAATATCGGAGGGGCTCCCGCCCCTCCACCACCATGGAGGCCAAGGACCAGACGGTAAACCCTCCTCCCATCTAGGGTGGAGGTCAAGGAAGAAGAAGAAGGAGGGGGGCTCTCTCCCCCTCTCTCCTGGTGGCGCCGGAATGCCGCCAGGGCCATCATCGTGATGGCAATCTACACCAACAACTTCGTGGCCGTCATCACCAACTCTCTCCCCATCTATGTAGTGGTGTAACACCTCTTCTACCCACTGTAATCTCTACTTAAACATGTTTCTCAACGCTATATATTATTATCCAATGATAGGTGGCTATCCTATGATGTTTGAGTAGATCTGTTTTGTCCTATGGGTTGATTGATGACCGTGATTGGTTTGAGTTGTATGTTTTATTATTGGTGCTTTCCTATGGTGCTCTCCGTGTCGCACAAGTGTGAGGGATCCCTGCTATAGGGTGTTGCAATATGTTCATGATTCGCTTATGGTGGGTGGTGTGAGTGACAGAAGCACAGACCCGAGTAAGTGGTTTGTTGCGTATGGGAGTAAAGAGGACTTGATACTTAATGCTATGCTTGGGTTTTACCTTAATGATCTTTAGTAGTTGCGGATGCTTGCTAGAGTTCCAATCATAAGTGCATATGATCCAAGTAGAGAAAGTATGTGAGCTCATGCCTCTCCCTCATATAAAATTGCAATAATGATTAACGGTCTAGTTATCGATTGCCTAGGGACAAATAACTTTCTTCTGACAAAATCTCTCTACTAAAACTAACTTAATTGTTTATTTATCTAAACAACCCCTAGCTTTCATTTACGTGTTCTTTATTACCTTGCAAACCTATCCTTTTACGCCTACAAAGTACTTCTAGTTTCATACTTGTTCTAGGTAAAGCGAACGTTAGCACTACTAGGGAAAAGCTTATACATGGAGGCTTATCAGTAGCGCGTGTTAAAATGATGTGCTACTGCTACTTAGCAGTAGTGCATGGTCACTAAGGGCGCTACTGCTATTTAGATAGTAGTTGCGCGGCTCCAGGAAAACGCGCTACTACTATAATTGCCACACTGTTGCCGACCTTCCAAAACACGCGCTACTGCTAAGTATATAGTAGTAGCGAGTTTTTAGGGGTGGGCGCTACTGCTAAGTTTGAACCGTGCCACATGGCGGGCCCCACATAGTAGTAGCGCGTGGTGCAGGAGCGCGCAACTTCTACGTATTTTAGCAGTAGCGCATTTTCCCAACCCTCGTTGCTGCTAAGGAGCAGCAGCCACCTTTTCCTACCCCCTCCCCTCCCCCTCCCCCTCCCCCATCCTCTCTTCCTTTCACTTTCCCCTAGCTCCCACCTCCTCTCTCCCTCACTTTTCTTCTTCCTCACTACTTCTCCCCCCATTACTCTCTTTCTTCTACCTCTCTTTCTCTCGCTTTAATGCTCCTAGCTAACTACACCACCTCCATTAATGCAACTCCTTTCTCTTTTGCTTCCCCTCCACTAGTTAGAGTCATCTCCTTCCCCAACTAGCTAGTTAGATCTACCCATTTAATGAAGTGACCTATGTACCTCCCTAACTAGATCTAGCCATGTCAAGAAGTAAGCTTTGTCCATTTTTGATCATTCCCTAGGTGTGTGGCGACACTGATCGACATCATCATCACCATGCTCAATCTCGAGATAGGTGATTAAAAATTTGTGCTTTTGCAAGAATGGAAATATGTGTATGTGTGCGATATGACATAATCGGGCGATATGATGGAAATTTTGTGTGTGGCATGAGTTGCCGTCGAATTGTGCTTGAGTTGCGTATGTTTTGCAGAAATGTCAATTTATTTCCGTTTTGGTGAATTTCGGGCAAACTCTATGTCCTATTTTTAGGGAAAGTCATGCCGAATTTTTGTACAACTTTGATGCATGCATGCATTTTTGTAATCAAGTTGTTTATTATTACTACGCAGGCGTTCATGATGGTCAGTGGAACGATTGTGGAAAGGTGGTTGCGATCGACAGTGCAGGACATGAATGAAAATAACGGGACAGAGATTTTATGTCCGTGTCAAAGATGCAAAGGAGGAGTTTGGCTCGACCCCTATGAGGATGGTCATTTGATGGCGCACCTGCTCATGACTGGTTTCATGGATGGCTATACTCGGTGGATAATTGAAGATGATGATGATGAGGAGGAGCACACCGACGGGGCAGCCAATGACAACACGGGGCCAGACGAAGAGATGACCGATAATGGCGGTGGAGAAGGGCCGAACATGGCAGCGAGGAAGAGGCCGGACATGACGGAGGAGAAGAGACAGGACATGGCGGAGGAGAAAAAAAGGACTACATGCCGCAGACTTCGTCGCTACTAAGTTCAATCGTGTGGGACCCTCATGTTCGAGACCTGCTTCGCAAGGAGACGAGTACTGACAGAGCTGCTTCTAGAGAGGAAGCAAAGATGTAGCAACTGGTGGTAGACTCTAACACTCCATTTTATGATGGTTGCGATCCCGAGGTGACCCTCTTGAGTTTCATGCTTGAACTTTCGAAGACGAAGGCTAAAAACAAATGAACCGACAGTAGCCTTGATGAGCTTCTCAAATACCTAAAGAATGTTCTTCCCTCGGGGAATCTGCCACACATTAGATACCATGCATGCATCAACGATTGCATCATTTATCGGAACGAGCACGCCAAAAAAACCAGCTATCCGGTGCGCAATGCTTCTCGATACAAGAAGGCCAGAAAGAAATCTCCCCAGAAAGTTGTATGTTACTTACCGATCACTCCCTGTCTGCAACATTATTTTGTAGATCCCAAGGAAGCAAAGCTCATGCGTTGGCACGCGAAGAGGAAAAAGCCCAACGATGGAGATGATCCGAAGCTGAGACACCTCACAGATGCAAGCCAGTGGAGAGCGTTCAATGGCGAATATCGATACTTCGCATGTGATGCAAGGAACATCGTGCTTGGCACGTGTACTAACGGCATGAATCCGTTTGGCAACCAGAACACCAACCATAGCACATGCCCCGTGTTTGTATGGATGTACAACCTTCCCCTAGTTGTGCATGAAGTCGAAGTACATAAACATGAGCATGCTGATTCAAGGGCCAAAACAATCGGGAAATAGTATTAATCTGTATCTGGGGCAACTTCAAGAGGAGTTAGACATGTTATGGAAAACACTGGCCAAGACATGGGACGCCAGCAAAGGCGAGTATTTCTATATGAGAGCCGCGCTGATCACGATGGTGCACGACTATCTCGGTTACGGATATGTCACAGGATAGGTGTGCCATGGATATTGCGGATGCACGCGGTGCATGGATGATACGACGTCTCAGCAGCTAACATCAATGAAAGATGGCGGGTCTGGGAAAATCGTCTACATGGGGCATCTAAGATGGCTTGAGAAGGACGAACCATGGAGAAACCATGGAGATCTATTCAATGGTGAGGCTGAGCATCGAGGACCTCCACGTAAGCGAAGCGGCGCCGAAATCGATGAGTTATTGAAAAATTGGGAACAGTGCCCCGCACCGGGAAAGATGATCAAAAAGGCGCCAGAGCCGCTGCTGAAGGTATGGAAGACGAGGTCTATTTTCTAGGACTTGCAGTACTGGCACAAAGTCGACATGCCTCATTGCCTTGATCAAATGCATACCACGAAGAATGTCCTTGAGAGCTTGCTTGCGACACTGATGAACCTGCCGGATAAGACAAAGGATGGGGCGAAGGCAAGAAGAGACTTGAAAGATTTGAAAATCAGGGCAGATCTGCACATGTCGCCTCGTAAAAAGTCAGAGGAGCCAGAGACGAAGACGTAGGCGCGGGAGAAGAAGGGCAAAAAAGTGAAGGAAGAGGATTATTGCCCCCCTTCTTGCTTCACCTTAAGTCCGGCTGAGATCGATCAATTCTTCAAGTGCCTTACCGGAATCAAAGTTAGTTCCGGTTACTGTGGGAAGATAAGCAGATTTCTAGACATGAAGAAGAAAAGGTTCAGCGGGATGAAGTCCCATGACTGTCATGTGATGATGACGTAGTTACTACCTGTTGCCCTGATGTCTACTACACAACTTGTTCTTCTAGACTCGTGTTCGGCCTCCAAGCGCAGAGTTTTGTAGGACAGTAGCAAATTTCCCTCAAGTGGATGAACTAAGGTTTATCAATCCATGGGAGGTGTAGGATGAATATGGTCTCTCTCAAACAACCCTGCAACCAAATAATAAAAAGCCTCTTATGTCCCCAACACACCAAATATAATGGTAAATTGTATAGGTGCACTAGTTCGCTGAAGAGATGGTGATACAAGCTTAGTAATGATAGTAGATATTGATTTTTGTAATAGGAACAATAAAAAACAGCAAGGTAGCAATTGATAAAACGGAGCACAAACGATATTGCAATGCTTGAAAATGAGGCCTAGGGTCCATACTTTTGCTAGTGCAATCTCTCAACAATGCTAATATAATTGGATCATATAACCATCCCTCAACGTGCGATGAAGAATCACTCCAAAGTTCTTATCTAGCGGAGGACATAAGAAGAAATTATTTGTAGGGTATGAAACCACCTCAAACTTATCGTTTCCGATCGATCTATCCAAGAGTTCATACTAAAATAACACAAAGTTATCCTTTCCGATCGATCTATCTAAGAGTTCGTACTAAAATAACACCATATGATACACATCAACCAACTGTAATGTCACCTAGATACTCCAATGTGACCATGAGTATCCGTGAATTGATTATACGATATGCATCAAACAATTTCAGATACATTATACTCAATCCAACACAAAGAACCTCAAAGAGTGCCCCAAGATTTCTACCAGAGAAACAAGGATGAAAACATGCATCAACCCCTATGCATAGATTACCCCAATGTCACCTCGAGAATCCGCGAGTTGAGTGCCAAAACATATATCAAGTGAATCAATATGATACCCCATTGTCACCACGGGTATTCATAGCAAGACATACATCAAGTGCTCTCAAATCCATAAAAGTATTCAATCCGATAAAAATGAAATCTCAAAGGGAAAACTCAATTCATCACAACAAGATAGAGAGGGGAAAACACCATATGATCCAACTATATTAACAAAGCTCGCGATACATCAAGATCGTGCCAACACAAGAACAAGAGAGAGAGAGAGAGAGAGATTAAACCCTTAGCCCGAGGGTAGACTACTCCCTCCTCATCATGGTGGCCGCCGGGATGATGAAGATGGCCACCGGTGATGATTTCCCCCTCCGGCGGGGTGTCGAAACGGGGTCTAGATTGTTTTTTCGTGGCTACGGAGGCTTGCGGCGGCGGAACTTCTGATCTAGTGTTATTTCTGGGGGTTTCTGTATTTATAGGCTTTTTTGGCATTGGTTTCACGCGAAGATGGGCCTCGAGGTGACCACAACCCACCTGCACACGGGCAAGGGCCCAGGCTCGCCCTGGTGGGTTGTGCTCACCTCCTTTACCTTCTGGTCCTCCCACAAAGCTTCTGGTGCCTCTTTTATTCCAAAAAAAAAACCGTCAAAAAATTTCAGCTCATTTGGAGAACTTTCATTTCTGCACAAAAAACAACACCACGGTAGTTCTACTGAAAACAGCGTCAATCCGGATTAGTTCAATTCAAATCATACCAAAACCATATAAAATTGCTGTAAACATGGCATGAATACTTCCTAAATTATAGATACGTTGGAGATGTATCAGCATCCCCAAGCTTAATTCCTACTCGTCCTCGAGTAGGTAAATGCTAAAAAAATAATTTATGAAGTGTGAATGCTAGCAAAGTGCATAAGTTTGATCAATGATAATTTCAATCACTTTCCCTAGCATCATAACAGAAACTCTTTCTCATAAAACTCATCATGGTAAAGTAGCAATCAATTCACATGTTATGGTTCAAACAATGCCTTCTCTTGAAACTTAACAACCTATGTTCTCAGTCACCAAGCAATTGCAATTCAACTTATTCAACAAAGTCTAAGTAAGAACTCCGCATACTCAATCATCATATAGTCTTCCATGATTGCTAGTACTCAAAGCATGTTTTTAGAACAAATGGCATCCATCGAACACAGAGAAAGATAGGGGCTTAATGTTTCGCCTCCCAACTCATTTATCATAAAGATAATTGTCAACAATAATAAATCATGATCAAATATATTTGACTGGTCATATGTGCCTAGATCTTTCCCCACCACATGATGCTTTCCAACTAGAGAATAATTGAGGTTGGAATGAGAATGCATACTATTGACTCTTGCATAAAATTAAACAGTGAAAAGTAAAAGATAGGCCCTTCGCAGAGGGAAGCAGAGGTTGTCATGCGCTTTTTATTTTTGGATGCCCAAGCTCTTAATGCAAAGGAACATCACGTTATATTGCCCCTTATGATAGCAACCTTTATTATGCAGTCTATCACTTTTGTTACTTTGCCATCACAAGTTTGTACAACGCTTATTTTCCCTTACAATAAAAGATCAAACATATTTAGGAGCAATTTTTATTGCTTTATGCACCGATGACAACTTACTTGAAGGATCTTATTCAATCCATAGGTAGGTATGGTGAACACTCATGTCAAGAAACTGGGTTTAAGGGTTTTTGGATGCACAAGTAGTATCTCTACTTAGTACGAATTTTTGGCTAGCAAAAGATCCTAAGCAAACACCACATGTTGGAGGATCCATAACATTATAACTTCTATGCAAATATACACAACCATAACTCATTACGTTGTCTTCCTTGTCCAACTTCAACTAATTTGCTCAAGTTTGAAAATAATTAATGGGTATTCACAATCATAGAAGATGTCCAAGATAATATATTTGTATGTGAAAGTTCTCTTCCTTATACTAATCATTCATGAATTGCTTGTATGACCAATATTGTGATTGTCAAGCTTCAAAATATTTCACTTTCTAAACCCAATGCGAAGCTACTACTAGGAATAATATGAACATGTAATTTCAACTTCATGATATTCAATTCATTCAACAATTTATTCTTAGGATTTAAGTGAAGCACAAGAGTAAATGACAAGCTACTCCAAAAAGATATAAGTGAATATCAAGCGAGTAGTTAAGTAAATGGGTAGCTATTTGAGGACTCTCTCTCATTTCAGATCTAAGTATTTTATTAAAACAGCAAGCAAAGCAAAATAAAATGACATTCTAAGAATAGCACACATCATGTGAAGAAGCAAAAACTTAGGTTCAACCGAGGCTAACCGATAATTGTTCATGAAGAAAGGTGGGATGCCTACCGGGGCATCCCCAAGCTTAAATGCTTGAGACTTCTTGAAATGTTATCTTGGGATTCCTTGGGCATCCCCAAGCTTGAGCTTTTGTGTCTCCTTAATTCCTTTTATATCACGGTTTCCCTAAATCTTAAAAACTTCATCCACACAAAACTCAACAAGAACTCGTGAGATAAGTTATTATAAATCAATGCAATAACCTTATCATTCTATACTCTAGCAAATCACTAAAATTATTATTTAACATTGCATACTAAATGCCTCTGCATAATTAATACACCTATCCTCAAATAGAATCATTAAACAAGCAAACATAACAACAATCTCACTAAACAGGACAGTCTGTAAAGAGTGCAATTTTACCCAAACTTAACTAACTCCAAAAATTCTGAAAAATAACCACACTGTAGAAAATTTATCATACCTTATTTTTCAGAAAATTTCAACATTTTATCACATTCTGAATTTTCTCAAGAATTCACGCACTAGCATGCAACTTTCTATTTTCAAACAGCCACATATAGACTTGCAAAATAAGCATAGCAAAGGCTATACTTGAAATTTTTATTGAAGTAAAAGATACAAAACATTATTCTAAATAACATCAAGCAAATCCTAGTAAAAGAAAACCACATATCATGTGACGAATAAAAATATAGCCCCAAGTAAGGTTACCGATAATGTTGGAGACGAAAGAGGGGATGCCTTCCGGGGCATCCCCAAGCTTAGTTGCTTGGATCTTCCTTGAATATTACCTTGGGGGTGACTTGGGCATCCACAAATTTTGGGTCTTGTCACTCCTTATTCTCCTCATATCGATATCTCACCCAAAACTTAAAAACTTCAATCACACAAAACTTAACGGAACTTCGTGAGATGGGTTAGTATGATAAAGACAAATCATTCACTTTGGTACTGTCAAGATAAGATTCATAATTGTTTCCACATAATTCCTACTATACTCTACAATTTCCACAATTTATATTAAGCAATATAAGCCATGGAAGCCATAAAACAAGCAAACTATGCATAACAAACAGAATCTGTCAAAAACAGAACAGTCTGTAAAGATCTGAATTACGGTCATACTTCTGTAACTCCAAAGATTCTGAAAAATTAGGAAAACGTAGAAAATTTGTATACCAATCAACTTTAAAAAAATTCAGAATTTTTGGACGCCCAGTGAAATTTAAAAATTCTGTTACTGGGTACAAAAGTTTCTGTTTTTGCACAGAATCAAGTCAACTATCATCCACACTATCCCAAAGGCTTTACTTGGTACTTTATTGAAACAAAAGCTATAAAACATGATTACTACAGTATCCTAATCATGTTAACACACAAAAACAGTAGGGGTAAATGTTGGGTTGTCTTCCAACAAGTGCTTTTCTTTAATGCCTTTTTAGCTAGGCATGATGATTTCAATGATGCTCGCATAAAAGATAAGAATTGAAACATAACGGGAGCATCATGAAGCATAAGACTAGCACATTTAAGCCTAACCCACTTCCTATGCATAGGGATTTTGTGAGCAAATAATTTATGGGAACAAGAATCAACTAGCATAGGAAGGCAAAACAAGCAAAACTTCAAGATTTTCAGTACATAGAGAGGAAACTTGATATTATTGAAATATGTAAAAGCATATGTTCCCCTCTCATAATAATTTTTAGTAGCATCATGAATGAATTCAAAAATATAGCTATCACATAAAGCATTCTTTTCATGATCCACATGCATAAATTTTTTATTACTATTCACATAAGCAAATTTATTCTCATGAATAGTGGTGGGGGCAAACTCAACAAAATAACTATCATGAGAAACTTGATTGGGAAAATTGAAATCATGATAACAAGTTTCATGGTTATCACTATTATTTATAGCATACATGTCATCACCATAATCATCATAGATAGCAACTTTGTTTTCATAATCAATTGAAACCTCTTCCAAAATAGTGGATTCATCATTAAATAAAGTCATGACCTCTCCAAATCCACTTTCATAATTATTACAATAAGATTCAACACCCTACAAAATAGTGGGATCATTAGTACCTAAAGTTGATACTCTTCCAAACCCACTTTCATCAATATAATCATCATAAATAGGAGGCATGGTATCATCATAATAAATTTTCTCATCAAAACTTGGGGGACTAAAAATATCATCTTCATCAAATATAGCATCCCCAAGCTTATGGCTTTGCATATCATTAGCATCATGGATATTCAAAGAATTCATACTAAAAACATTGCAATCATGCTCATCATTCAAATATTTTATGCTAAACATTTTATTGCATTGTTCTTCTATCAATTGAGCACAATTTTCTGATCCATCATTTTCAAGAAAGACATGATAAAGACGAATAATATGAGGCCACCTCAACTCCATTTTTTGTAGTTTTCTTTTACAAACCAAACTAGTGATAAAACAATAAACTAAAAGATTCAATTGCAAGATCTAAAGATATAACTTCAAGCACTCACCTCCTCGGCAACGGCGCCATAAAAGAGCTTGATGTCAACTACACAACTTGTTCTTGTAGACTCGTGTTTGGCCTCCAAGCGCAGAGTTTTGTAGGATAGTAGCAAATTTCCCTCAAGTGGATGACCAAAGGTTTATCAATCCGTGGGAGGCGTAGGATGAAGATGGTCTCTCTCAAACAACCCTGCAACCAAATAATAAAAAGTCTCTTGTGTCCCCAACACACCAAATACAATGGTAAATTGTATAGGTGCACTAGTTCGGCAAAGAGATGGTGATACAAGATTAGTAATGATAGTAGATATTGATTTTTGTAATAGGAACAATAAAAAATAGCAAGGTAGCAATTGATAAAATGGAGCACAAACGATATTGCAATGCTTGAAAATGAGGCCTAGGGTCCATACTTTCGCTAGTGCAATCTCTCAACAAAGCTAATATAATTGGATCATATAACCATCCCTCAACGTGCGATGAAGAATCACTCCAAAGTTCCTATCTAGCGGAGAACATAAGAAGAAATTGTTTGTTGGGTACGAAACCACCTCATAGTTATCCTTTCCGATCGATCTATCCAAGAGTTCGTACTAAAATAACACAAAGTCATCCTTTCCGATCGATCTATCTAAAAATTCATACTAAAATAACATCATATGATACACATCAACCAACTCTAATGTCACCTAGATACTCCAATGTCACCACGAGTATCCGTGAATTGATTATACGATATGCATCAAACAATTTCAGATTCATAAAACTAAATCCAACACAAAGAACCTAAAGGAGTGCCCCAAGATTTCTACCAGAGAAACAAGGACAAAAATGTGCATCAATCCCTATGCATAGATTATGCCAATGTCACCTCGGGAATCCGCTAGTTGAGTGCCAAAACATATATCAAGTGAATCAATATGATACCCCATTGTCACCATGGGTATTCATAGCAAGACATACATCAAGTGCTCTCAAATCCATAAAAGTATTCAATCCGATAAAAACGAAATCTCAAAGGAAAAACTCAATTCATCACAACAAGATAGAGAGGGGAAAACACCATATGATCCAACTATATTAACAAAGCTCACGATACATTAAGATCGTGCCAACTCAAGAACACGAGAGAGAGAGAGAGAGATTAAACACATAGCTACTGGTACAAACCCTTAGCCTCGAGGGTGGACTACTCCCTCCTCATCATGGTGGCCGCCGGGATGATGAAGATGGCCACCGGTGATGATTCCCCCCTTCGGCAGGGTGCCGGAACGCGGTCTAGATTGGTTTTTCGTAGCTACAGAGGCTTGCGGTGGCGGAACTTCTGATCTAGGGTTATTTCTAGGGGTTTATGTATTTATAGGATTTTTTGGCGTTGGTTTCATGCGAAGATGGGCCTCGAGGTGACCACAACCCACCTGCAGACGAGCAAGGCCCTAGGCACGCCCTGGTGTGTTGTGCTCACCTCCTTCACCTTCTGATCCTCCCACGAAGCTTCTAGTGCCTCTTTTGTTCCAAAAAAAATCATCAAAATGTTTCAGCTCATTTGGAGAACTTTCATTTCTGCACAAAAAACAACACCACGGTAGTTCTGCTGAAAACAACGTCAATTCGGGTTAGTTACATTCAAATCATACCACAACTATATAAAATTGCTGTAGACATGGCATGAATACTTTATAAATTATAGATACGTTGGAGACATATAATGCCATTAGGGGGATAATGGATAAGCATGTCCGTGACACGCTTATTGGTCCCTACAACTTTTTCAATGTCATCTCTCGAAAGTCGATCAGTGTGAAGTAGCTCCAAAGGCTACAGGAAGAGATCGTTGTATACTAAATGAGCTTGAGATGTACTTCCCGCCTGCGTTCTTTGACGTCATGGTGCATCTGTGTGTCCACATTGTGGATGACATAATAGACCTGGGGCCATCATTCCTGCACAACATGAAGCCGTTCGAGAGGATGAATGGGGTCATCAGAGGATTCATTCGTAACATGTCCCGTCTGGTTGGAAGCATCGTCCAGGGCTATCTGACACAAGAGTGCATCTCTTTCTGCGAGAATTATCTATATGGCGGAGACCGGCCTGGTGTTGGTTTGCCCGTTAAGAAGCACCTTGGGAGGCTCGAAGGAGAAGGTCACTCCAACGGTCACAGGGAACTGCATGTGGGTTACTCGGATTGACGCAACAACTTTGACATAGCAAACTTAGTAGTGCTACATCACCTAGACATGGTACATCCTTTCGTGACACTGCACAAAGAAACCATCGCAAAGAAGTATCGTGACCGGGGGCTATGCAGGACGAATGCCAAAGTTACTAGAGAGCACAACTCCACTTTCCTGCATTGATTCAAAGAGCATATTCTTGCTAATCCCCCGGAAGAGGGCTCTACGGATGGATTGCTCATATACGCCTTAGCACATGGCCCCGCGGCCAACCTCGCGACCTATCAAGCATATGATTCAACGGATACACGTTCTACACGGAGGCCAAAGATATAAACAGTGGTTTTCAGAACCCAGGGGTGATGATGGAATGCATGACCGGCGACAACGCCGTAACTGAAAGATTCTACGGAAGGGTCGAGGAGATCTCGGAGTTTGACTACTCTAGACTGCATAGTGCGATGATGTTCCATGTCGGATGGGCTAAGAATGTCGAAAGAGAAAACTGGTATTTCACTACCATGTCTATACCCGATGCCAAGAGTGCTACCATGAACGCCATCGCAAAAAACGAGCCATGGGTACACGCTAAGCACGTGACACAATGCTTCTTCATAACCGACCTGAGGAATCCCAGCCGTGTTGTCGTGAGGAGATGCAAAAGGAACATAATTGGAATGGATGGAGTCGCCAACAAGGAAGACTACGGCTAGTATGGCAACCCGATGAGGGAAGATGACGATGACGATGAAGCATACATCAAAAGAAGAATCAATACTACATTACCTAAGAAAGATCGTACTCCATGGAAAAGTAAAAGTCACAACGAGGGGCTCAATTATTCATCAACGAACAAGAAGAGAAAGAGGCTCAATCAAAAACAAAAATGTCGATGCTGAGAAACCAGGAATCATTTATATATATATATGTGTGTGTGTGTGTGTGTGTATTTATTTAGTGTACGCACTTAATCGTTATCGGTGAAATGATGTGTAATATATATGCATGGTTCCGGCTCGGTCGTCTATCGGAAAAGAAAAATGAGAAAGGAAAGAAGAAAATGAAAACAAAAAAAATCAAAAGAAAAATACATGGAATAGAAAAGAAAAGAAAAAGAAAAATAAAAAGGAGAAAGGAAAAAAGAAAATGAAAAGAAAAAGAAGAAAGGAAAAAAGAAAATGAAAATGAAAAGAAAAAGGAAAATAGAGGGTATAGCAGTAGCACAGGTCTAGACCCCGCACTATAGCTAACTTAGATGTAGCGTGTGTTTGGCAAGACCGCGCTACTGCTAAGTTAGCTATAGAGCGGTGTCCAGACCCGCGCTACTGCTAAGTTTGACTTAACCACCGCGCGGGCTCCCTTCCTCCTCCTATTCCTCCCCCAATTCCCAATTCCCCACTCTCTTCTCCCCCCTCATCACCGGTGGAGCCCCTGCCCTCGCCGCACCCCAGCCTTGAGCGCCGCCAGATCCCTGCCCTCGTCCTTGCCGGAGCCCCTGCCCTCGCTCTCCGCCGGAGTCTCTGCCCTCAACATCACCGCGCGCCTGCCTCCTCCTCCTCCTCGTCGACCTCGCCGGCGCCTGTAGCCTCCTCGACGTCGCCATGTCCCTCGACCCCGCCTCGCCTCCGACCCGCCTCAGTACCACCGTCTCCCCCGACCCCCCTCTGTAAGCCCCCACCCATCCCCTGTCTCTCTGCCTCAGTGGAATTTAGGGTTCTAGCTAGGGTTTAGATGTGAGTTTAGGGTTCTACAGAATTTGGGGTGAATTCTAGGGTTCTACAGAGATACTAGTTCTAGGGTTCTACAGAGATACTAGTTCTAGATGTGAAGTTAGTTAAAAAAATGGGCTGATGAATTTAGTTAAATTAATTTGCTTTAAATGTATTTTCAGAATCTTAATGTATTATCACTGTTTTGTCATTGTTTTAGGGTTCATAGTGTACCTAGGAATCAAATTTGGAGTGTATGAACCCTAGGATCAAAGTCAAAAAAATGTCCTAGTTAGTATGAACCCTAGGATAGATTAGGTAGTTGCTATTTTTTATTGCTAGATTAGTGCTAGTTAGTTGCTATTTTTTATTTAAAGAAATTGTTTCTATTTTTTTTAGTTAAAGCAGTTGTTGCAATTTTAATGTATTAGCTAGCTAACATTTTTCTTCAAGTTCCATATTTTTCTTCCTGTTATATGCAAATTTGAAGTGGACATGTGATATTTGGAATTTGGACATGTGATATTTGGACATGTGTGATTTGGAAAATGATGGTTATTTGCAGGGTAAATGATCTGAGTGGCCTATGTTTCGCTGGAATGTTGATTCATTTCCGTTCTGGTGAATTTCAGGCGCTCGATATGTCCACTTTTTAGCAAAGGTCATGCCAAAATTTCCCGTGATTTTTGGCATGAGTTGTGCTAGAAAGTAGGCATATTGAGTGCTAGGATTTGCTGCGACGGGAATGAAACGGCATTCCGGCAAACCATAGACCTTTTTTATGTCATTACTCATTTTATTATAGTTTAAGAATTAAACGAGAAGACTTAATTGTAGGAAACATGTCGAATAACGAAGAAACCGGGCCTTCTGACCACGATGCAGACGAGATGCATTATGAGGGTGAACATGACTACCTCGACTTTTTGTCTAGTAAGCACATTCAAGGTTTGCAGGGCGGCCTCGATGATGGTACTGACGCCGACACTGACACCGATGGCAGCGGCACCGATGGCGGCACCGATACTGGCGGGGAAAGTATTGGCGCCGAAGCCGCTAATGAAAACGAGAAGGAGAAGAAGCAAAGGACACGAAAACCTAACAAACTCAGCGTCGGACAACTGCTGATCACAAAGATGGCCCCTGACAAGTTTGAGCCATTAGAGCCGGAGGAACCTCACAAGTGCTACGGGAACCAAGTCGGATGCATCCTACGGGAAACCGCGAGCATCAACGACATTGACTTAAGGGTTATTTTTTTTGAAGAATTGCTCCTAACGAAGCTGCACAAGAGATTCCAGTTCTCCGATGGGGATGACAGCATAGAAGAGCCATGGAATGATCCTGCCATGAAAAACATTAACAATCACACCATGGGCATGTTCAGTAATGATTTGGCCTCCTGGAAAGGGAGGGTGAAACGAGCTATTAAACCTAAGGAACCCCTGTCCAAGATTCTGGAGGAAAATCCGACACTTACGGAAGAGGAGTTCCAAAAGTTCAAGGACACTTGCGCTATCGAGGAAGCCAAGGCTAAGGCTGAGAAATTCAAGGAGCTTCAGCAAAGGAACACGGGGAACCAACGCCTCGGAAGCCGTGGCTACCTTGTCAAAAGGCACATATGCGATAAGGAGGGCGCGGAACGTGAAGCCGCGGGGATCCCATACCCCTTCGCGAAGTTCACCGCCCCCTTGGAGCGTGACTTCATCAGGGCCCAGTACAAGTGGGACAAGGACAAGAATGTTTTTTACACGGACCCGATCACGAGGAAATTGATTAGAATACTAGTAATTATTCTTTTACCACCTTACATTTAGCTTCTGATCAAGTCGACTACACATTCATAAACGGTTCATGTTCCTTTTGTAGGAGAAGCAACACAGGCTTGCAGTCGAAAGCAAGTTTTCGTCGATGAGGCCCAAGTGGGACACCCCTCTCAACCGGGCCTTGAACAAACTGAAGGGACTCCGTTTGGACCAGCGGCCGCAATATGGCCGCGTGCATGGCGCTGGAGACGGTGCCACATGGAAGGTCTATTACAACGTGGGCCCGGAGGCCAAGAAGCAGAAAAAGAAGTTTAGTCAAGCGGACATCAACGATAAGGTGAAGCTTGCATTCGAGAAAAAAGCAGCTCAGGACGCGAAAAAAGCAGCTCAGGAGAAAAATGAGTTTGTCTAGCAGACAATCGCTACAGTTGTAGCTGCTTGCAGAAATGATTTCACTACTAACTTGATCCTGGCTGTCATCAACTAGACGAAGGAAAATCTAGACAAGATGGCACATGATTTTCCCATGCCCAGCTTCCTCGGGAGCAACTCGGTGAACATCACAACCGCACCATCACCTGCTCACGCAACCGCGCCTGCTCCTGCACTCGCACCCGCACCCGCTCATAGCAGCCCGTCCTCTCTCTCTAGCGTGCTAGGCGGGCCTTCGTCTTTGGCTGAGCTCGACGCCCTCACGGTAATTACACGTCGCACCAACATATATCTAGAATATTCCATTTTCGTTGCCTTCCGGATGTTTTACGCCGCAAACATGTCTTTGTAGGCTGACGAAACCCCATGCATCGTACTCTACTTGATCAAAGGCCAGAAGGTGGACATGGGAAAGGCAGTGATAACGAAGCCCTTGGAACTCAAGTTCCACAGCCAGCAGATCCGCGTTGGCCACTTTAGGGTTAACTTGAGTGTGAAATCAAGGCACGAGGATTTGCCTACTCCAGTACGGCTCGGGGGAGAGGACGATGAGACCCCGACGCGGCTTGGAAACTGCAAGGGTTGGATGCTGCTATGGCCGAAGAATCTTCTTCATCTGGAGGCGAGCAAGAGCACACCAATAACCACACATCAGCAAGCAGGTATGAACACCACCACGTTGCCTACGCAATTACCAGCGCTTGTAGTGCCGGGTGAGAGCGGCGGATGACGCGAGGAAGGGGTTCCAATAGTGGATGATGTAACCGCCCCCGTAGAACAAAGATTGGATGATGAGATGGATGAGGATGACCCTCTTTGGTTCCTCAATACAGGTGCTAATGACGACGATGTAGAAATGATGAGTCAGCCATATGACGACTTGGGCTATCATCATGCTGATGAGGAGATGGATGATGTGCCCGGGCAGGAACGTCCTAGCAGGGTTGATTGCAAGAAGTCTCTCTTCATGCAATCCTCACAGGACACGCCTGAAGATGCCGCCTCAATGCAGGCTCAACTAGCTGAGGGTCGTACAGTGCTTAGCCCGACAACACTAGGGCAGGGATTAAGGAAGGGTCTGGAAGGTCAGCCCAAGAAAAAGGAGAGGAAGAGACCGCTGAAGAAAGGCTCTGCTGCCAACAAACAAGCCAGAGCACATAGCAGCCAGACGGCGGATTTTGCAGAGCGTGTACCCGGCAAAGGTGCGGCCATGTTCCATGCCACGGGCGAGCCGATCCTACCTCCAAAACCGCTGGAGACCATATCAGGGGATCTCAGGAGATTGCACAACCATGTGCTATCGATTGAGATAAGCCTACTAACCTTGAAGGATCCAGGATATCTGCTATACGGGGTTTGTGTGCCTGAGGGGAAGTGCTACATCGACACACAACCCGTGGAGGTGTTCTTCCTGCGGTTTGAGCATATCTTCGAGATGTTTTTGACAAGGCAGCTCAATTTTACAATGTCCACCTTTTTGCACTACATATGAACTCCGTCATGAAGAGAGAACAAGTCTCGCAAATCTGTGTGGCGGATCCATACTACATGCACGAGTCCTTCTTGATTCTTGGCGACTTTGAGTGTAAAACTGCTAGGGAGTACCTGGAAAACTTCATGATAAGGAATAAGGACAACAAAATTGTCCTCCTGCCTTATCATCCAAAGCAAGTCAGTGCCGGACAACCCTTTCGTACATTTCAATCATTCCTTCTCGCTCATATGGAGAATAATTTGAGGTGTTTTTTTCCTGCAGCAACGGGCGTGCCATCCTTATCGTTCTTTACCCGCGAGTCTCCCACGCCGTGTATTTTGACCCTACCAGAAACTACGAGAAGAAGGACTACACCCACGTAATGAATATTCTAGATGATGCTCTCCACGGCTTCAGCTTGAGGGGTGGCCACCTGCAGATCAGGAAACAAAGGAACCGCAAGCCGGCTTTCTCGCATAAAACTAACTTCTGCTGCATCCATGTCTCGAAACCAAGTAGGAACGATGGATTCTACCTCCTCCATCTCATGATGGAGTTCAGAAGGGATCACCAACAGCTTCGCATGACAACCAAAAGTGATGATCATATCCGCAAGTGGGTAGAATCCCAAGGAGAAGCGGATTATAAACTTAGAGATGACTTCTTTCGCATCCAGAGGGGCATTGCGACGATCATCATGAAAGAAGTCATCGAGGAGAAGGGGATGTTCCACCACGGCCCTATATCATGAGCTGATGTCCGAACTCACATAGGCATGCAACGTCAGGACCTCACGCCGTTCAAGAAGCTAGGGTGCATCCTCGATGATATGGATGGATGGAACTTCTAGTGATTTACGATGCCAATGATGATGATGATATGTGTCGATTGAACTTGTATACTTTCTGTAGCGATGAAACTTTGTGATGTCCATGGTCCCTGCCGAACTTGCGTAACGCTACTTTGTTAGTTTGGGTACGATGACCTGCGTACCTCTAGTTAATTAGTTTGCGTACGATCAAACTGCGTTAATTATTTATGTTTACTATATGTTGCATCTATTTGCTAACCCTTTCTTTTCATGTTGCTCAAGTATATTTTGTTGCATATGATTGTACATTCTCTTGATGAAGATACATCTCTAACAGGTACCTAGATCCTTGATGGCGAAGAAGCAGTGTTATGTCATGTACATAGGGAAGGTTCTGGGACTCTACGATGACTGGCCCGAGTGTCAGGTGCAAGTGGAGCGGTTCTCGGGCGCCAGCCATAAAGGGTTCAAAAGCAAACAAGAAGCAGAAGCTAGTTACTTGAGGTTCACGCTAGCGCGAGAGAGGAATCATAACCACCGCCTCATGTACTGCATAGTTCCGCTCTCACTCATAGTGATAGCTCTTCTCATCTATATCATTGTTTAGATGGATGACGATGTAGTTGCAAGTATTCGAGACATGTCATAACTTGTATCGCTATTTTGAGATGATGACGAGAGACATCATTTTGTGTTGGATGATGATTATGATGATGACATGATCGATTTGATGAGACTATTTGTATGTGTATGATATGATCAGATTTGTATGTGTCTGATATGCTAGAGACTATTGTATAAAACCTATACAAATACAAAGGAAAATATGCAGCAGATTTTTTTCATAAACTAATAACAGTAGCGCGGGGTATGACTTTAGCAGCAGCGAGCTCTTAGCAGTAGCGCTTTTTAAACTGGGGCACTACAGCTATTAGCAGCAGCGCGTTTCTGCAACAAACGCTACTGCTACCCCTAGATAGTAGTAGCGCGGGCCAAAACGTGCTATTGCTAAAAGTTAGCTGTAGCGCCGTATCAGTAGCGCGGCTACCCACGCTATTACTAGGCATTTGACCCACGCTACTGCTAGGCTTTACCTTACTAGTGTAAGCATGCGTAGAGTTGTATCGGTGGTTGATAGAACTTGAACGAATATAAATTTTACCTTAAGCTCCTCGTTGGGTTCGACACTCTTACTTATCGAGAAAGGCTACAATTGATCCCCTATGCTTGTAGGTTATCAAGTGTTTATTCACTCATCCTTGCACGAGAGGGGCCGGTAATCGGGATGCCCAGTCCCATGTTTAAAATTGCAAATAATAAACAAAAGTCCCCCAGCCAGTTGTTGGTATGGAGGGCACCCGAGAATTTGGCTAGCCATGGCTTGTGTTTGTTGGTGGAGGGGGAGTAAACTTTACTTTTACCGCTTGGGAACCGCCGCTAATTTGTTTAGCATGGAAGATATTGAAAACTCTCGGTCGTAACATTGACACAAAAGGTATACCTCCCAAAATTATATTTATCTCTGGTTTAAGCTTTGAGGTCTAGCACCTCTGCAAATCCATGCTTCCCTCTGCGTAGGGCTTATCCATATACTTTTATGTTATTTACTTTTATTGTTGAGTCATCACCTTCTCAAACAAGCACCAGTCCTGAGAGCACTATTGTCATTCTCATGCATTGTGTATAGTTAATGTTGTGTGCATCATGACTGGATCTCTTCTACCATGAATTACAATGTTTAGTCGCTTCTAGAACTTTGGAGGTGCTCTGCATTTATGTTTTGCGGTCTCAGAAAGGGCTAGTGAGATACAATTATTGTCATACTATATCATGATTTTTTTGACAAAGTGTTGGAATTTTAGATGTTTTATTATTGCTCGCTAGTTGATTATGCCATTGATATGAGTGAATATAATTTCTAAGAGTTATCATTTGCATGGTTAGTTATAATGTTTGCTGAAAACCTGGGTATTATTTAAGCATATATATAGACACAAGAACAAAAGAGTTCGTAAAAGTTTTTCTTTATCACTTTCAGTTTGTCAACTGAATGCTTGAGGACAAGCAATGAGTTAAGCTTGGGGGAGTTGATACGGCTCCATTGTATATACTTTTCCAAACACTTTTGCTCTTGTTTTGGACTCTAATTTGCATGATTTGAATGAAACTAACCCGGACTGACGTTGTTTTTAGCAGAACTACCATGGTGTTGTTTTTGTGCAGAAATAAAAGTTCTCAGAATTGGACAAAAGTTTTTGGATATTTTTTATGGAATAAATAAAAAATACTGGAGCCAAGATCCACTGGTGGGGAGCCACCCTGTGCCCACAAGGCACTAGGGTGCGCCCACCCCCCAGGCGCGCCCTGGTGGCTTGTGGGGCCCGCGTGGCTCCACTGACCCTAATCTCGGCACTATAAATTCCTATTTCCCGAGAAAAAATTGGACAGGAAGTTACATCGCGTTTTACGATACGGAGCCGCCGCCGCCACCTCGTGTTCTTCATCAGGAGGCCAGATCTGGAGTCCGTTCGGGGCTCCGGAGAGGGGGATCTTCCGTCTTCGTCATCATCAACCATCCTCCATCTCCAATTTCATGATGCTCATCGCCGGGAGTGAGTAATTTCTTCGTAGGCTTGTTGGACGGTGGTGGGTTGGATGAGATTCATCATGTAATCGAGTTAGTTTTGTTAGGTCTTGATCCCTAGTATCCACTATGTTTTGAGATTGATGTTGCTCTGATTTTGCTATGCTTAATGCTTGTCACTAAGGCCCGAGTGCCATGATTTCAGATCTGAACCCTTTATGTTTTCATGAATATATTTGTGTTCTTGATCCTACCATGCAAGTTATATGCACCTGCTACGTGTTATGATCCGCATACCCCAAGGTGACAATAATTGGGATTCTTTCCAACGATTACCGTAGTTTGAGGAGTTGATGTATTCAATATGTGTTAATGCTTTGTTCCGGTTCTCTATTAAAAGGATGCCTTAATATCCCTTAGTTTCCTTATGGACCCCGGTGCCACGGGATGGTAGGACAAAAGATGTCATGCAAGTTCTTTTCCATAAGCATGTATGACTTTATACGAAATACATGCCTACATTACATTGATGAATTGGAGCTAGTTTTGTGTCGCCCTAGGTTATGACTGTTACATGATGAATATTATCCAACATTATCATCGATTCAATGCCTGCAAGCTTTTCACATATTGTCTCTCGCTAAGTTACTACTATCACAATTGCTACAAAACTACTGCTACTACTATTACCGTTACTATCGCTGTTATCACTATCAAATTACCATACTACTGTGCTACTGATCACTCTGCTACTGATATTTAGTATCCATGTGTGGTTGAATTGAAAACTCAACTGCTAATACTTGCAAATATTCTTTGGCTCCCCTTGTGTCGAATCAATAAATTTTGGTTGAATACTCTACCCTCGAAAATTGTTGCGATCACCTATAGTTGTGGGTTATCAAGACCTTTTTCTAGCGCCGTTGCCGGGGAGCATAACTATATTTGTTGAGTCACTTGGGATTTATATCTGTTGATCACTATGAGGAATCTTAAGGATGATAGAACCAAGACCGTTCCCTCTAAGACGAGGGGAGTTAAGGAACTGTTATCTAGCTCTGCACTTGATTCACCTTCTGTTTTGAGTAACCTTGCAACACCACCACCTGCTATTGATCCTGATATGTCGCAAATAATTGATGATGCTACTTCTACTATGAATGATGCTTATGATGATGCTACTACTTTGGTTGATAAGACTCTGTCACTAGGTGAATTTCTTGATGAACAACTTGCTAGAGCTAAGGAAATTGAGAATGCTGGAACCAATGAAATTACTGAAAATGATGAAATTATTGAGGCTGAACATTATGAAACACCTATTCATCCTAGCTCTCCTAGATATGAATTGCCTAAGATACCTGAGGGTAATGTTATGGATGGAGAGGTAGCTAGGGACTTTCTTGCTTGTAAGGATAGAGATGATCTTAAGAAATTATATGCAAGTTGAAAGAAAAATCTCTGAATGCTAGAATGAAATATGATCCTATGTTTGCTACTTCACCTATCTTTATTACTGATAAGGATTATGAATTCTCTATCGACCCTGAGTTAATTACTTTGGTTGAATCTAATCCTTTCCATGGCTATGAAACTAAAACTGTTGTGGCACATCTTACTAAATTAAATGATATAGCCGCTCGACTTGCTCGTGAGGAAAAAATTCACTACTACTATATTCTTAAGTTATTTCCTTTCTCGTTATAGGGTGATGCTAAGATATGGTACAATACTTTTGCTCATGGTTGTGTGCATAGTCCAGAGGATATGATTTATTACTTCTCTGAAAAATATTTCCTGCTCATAAGAAACAAGCTGCCTTACAGGAAATATTTAACTTTGTGCCAATTGAAGAAGAGAATCTCCCTCAACCTTGTGGGAGGCTTCTCCAATTACTTAATGCTTTACCTGATCATCCTCTTAAGAAAAATGAAATACTTGATATCTTTTATAATGGACTAACCGATGCTTCCAGGGACTACCTAGATAGTTGTGCTGGTTGTGTTTTCAGGGAACGAACTATTGAACAAGCTGATGAACTCTTGAATAATATATTGAAGAATGATAATGATTGGACTCTTCCTGAACCACCACCTAAACCCACTCCTAAGAAGAGGGGTATTTTATTTCTCAGTCCTGGCGATATGCAAGAAGCAAAAAAATGTATGAAGGAAAAAGGTAATAAAGTTGAAGATGTTAACAATTTACCACCTATTGAAGAAATACATGGTCTTGACACACCACCACAGGTGTTAGTGGTAAATTCCCTTATAAAGTATGATGAAGGTAATATTCCTTATAATAAATCTCTGATACGTCTCCAACGTATCTATTACTTTTTATTGTTCCATGCTATTATATTATCTTTTTTGGATGTTTTATATGCATTATTATGCTATTTTATATTATTTTTGGGACTAACCTATTAACCTAGAGCCCAGTGCCAGTTTCTGTTTTTTCCTTGTTTTTGAGTTTTACAGAAAAGGAATATTAAAAAGAGTCCAAACGGAATAAAACTTTATGATGATTTTTCTTGGACCAGAAGACATCCACGGAAGTTGGAGAGGGGGTCAGAAGGTTCGCGAGGCAACCACAAGCCTACCAGGTGCACCCTGGGAGGGGCGCCCTGAGGGCTTGTTGGTCCCTCGGGGGTCCTCCAACCCTAATTCTTGCACTATAAATTCCCAAATATTCCCAAACCACCAGAAGCATCCACCAAAAATACTTTTCCACTGCCGCAAGCCTCTGTTCCCATGAGATCCCATCATGGGGCCTTTTTTGGCGATCTGCCGGAGGGGGATTCGATCACGGAGGTCCTCTACATCAACCTTGCTGCCCTACCGATGATGTGTGAGTAGTTTACCACAGGCCTACGGGTCCATAGCTAGTAGCTAGATGGCTTCTTCACTCTCTTTGATCTTCAATACAATGTTCTCCTCGATGTTCTTGGAGATCTATTTGATGTAATACTTTTTTGCGGTGTGTTTGTTGAGATCTGATGAATTTTGGATTTATGATCACATTATCTATGAATATTATTTGAGTCTTCTCTGAACTCTTTTATGCATGATTAAGATATCTTTGTATTTCTCTTCGAACTATCGGTTTGGTTTGGCCAACTAGATTGGTTTTTCTTGCAATGGGAGAGGTGCTTAGTTTTGGGTTCAATCTTGCGGTGTCCTCACCCAGTGACAGAAGGGGCAGCAAGGCACGTATTGTATTGTTGCCATCGAGGATAAAAATATGTGGTTTATATCATATTGCTTGAGTTTATCCCTCTACATCATGTCATCTTGCTTAAAGCGTTGCTCCGTTCTTATGAACTTAATACTCTAGATGTAGGCAGGAGTGGGTCGATGTGTGGAGTAATAGTAGTAGATGCAGAATCGTTTTGGTCTACTTTTCATGGATGTGATGCCTATATTCATGATCATTGCCTTAGATATTGTCATAACTTTGCACTTTTCTGTCAATTGCTCAACAGTAATTTGTTCACCCACCGTATGCTATCTTCAAGAGAGAAGCCTCTAGTGAAACCGATGGCCCATGGGTCTATTTTTCTGTCATATATTTTCAGATTTATAAACCAAAAAACCCAAAAATACCTTGCTGCAATTTATTTGCTTTTACTTTATTTTATGTTTTAGTAATCTTTTATATTTATCTCTATTAGATCTCACTCTTGTTCGAGACCGTGAAGGGATTGACAACCCCTTTTTCGCGTTGAGTGCAAGTGTTTGTTAGTTTGTGCAGGTGCAAAGATTGGAGAGTTGCTTGTGCCTCCTACTGGATTGATACCTTGGTTCTTAACTGAGGGAAATACTTATCTCTACTTTGCTGCATCACCCTTTCCTCTTCAAGGGAAAAATCAACGCAAGATGAAGAAGTAGCAGGAAGAATTTCTAGCGCCGTTGCCGGGGAGGTTCTACATCAAGCCTACCAAGTACCCATCATAAACTCTCATCTCTTGCATTACATTATTTGCCATTTGCCTCTCGTTTTCCTCTCCCCACTTCTAAAACATTTTCAGAAAAACACAAAAATATTTGCCTTTTTATTCGCCCTTCTTTCGTTCGTCTTTTCGTTTTCCTTTTTGTTTGCACGTGTGCTAGATCTCTTGATTTGCTATAATTGCTAGTCTTCCTACCATTGCTAGTACCCCTGAAAGTGAGGTTCTCAACTTTAAACAAAGGGAGGGAGAAAATTTAAAAGATGCTTGGTATAGAATTTGCAATGCTCAAAATAGATCTACTCGTAAGCAATCTACTACCGTTCTCCTTTGTAATTTTTATGTGGGTGCTACTACTTGGTATAGATATGTTCTGGATACCATTACTGGAGGTAATTTCTTGGGGAGCCATACATTGGGTGCTTATAATGCTATGATAGATTTGGTAGGCTCACCACCGCTCATCGTTAATGAAACTGTTTTAACTTTGGAACATGTGATGAAAAGGCTTGATATTATTGAGAATAAAATGCTACCATAGAGCTTATTGAAAACTTGGATAAGAAGATTCATAATCATATTACTCAATTTGGATCAAAGGTAGGAATCACTTTAAAGAATCTAAAGGAAAAAGAACCCATAGTTAATGAGAAGATAGATCAAGGTTCTACTAGAATTGACAAGCTAGAAGACATTATTACCAACTTGGGTTTCGCTTTTGCCTCTGTTAAAACTACTCCAAATTTTACTCCTACTAAAGCTACTAAGTTTATTTATGTTCCTAAAAATAAGGGTGAATCTTCTAGTAAAAGAGACGAGGATCTTAAGATGATAAGTGTTCACCCTAGCTTTATCAATATTATTATAGAACCAATTGCTACGAGTGAATTTCTTGATTTCTTGCCTAGGAGTGTGATTATTAATAAAACGAAAGAATCTCCTAGGGGTTATAAGTGTGCAATTGAAGGATTGCATACCAAAGATGACAATACCTAGATCTATGTTTTATGCCTAGCTAGGGGCGTTAAACAATAGCGCTTGTTGGGAGGCAACCCAATTTTATTTTTATGTTTTTTTATTTTGGTTCTGTTTTTCAATAAATACACTTTATTGCCTCTGTAGTAATTGTGTTTTGGTGTTTTAATTAGTGTTTGAGCCAAGTAAGACCTTTGGGATGGTCTACGGTGATAGTTGGTTTGATCTTGCTGAAAAACAGAAACTTTTGCGCTCATTGTCAGAAATTTAAAAAAATCACAGAAACATGATTTTGATCTGAATTTTTTACAAAAGATTTATATACAAATTTCCCAGGTTGTCCTAATTTTTCAGAATTTTTGGAGTTACAGAATTATACGAAATTTCCAGATTACTACAGACTGTTCTGTTTTTGACAGATTATGTTTTCTATGTGTTGTTTGCTTATTTTGATGAATCTATGAGTAGTATCGGGGGGTATGAACCATGGAGAAGTTGGAATACAGTAGATATTACACCAATATAAATTAAGAATGAGTTCACAACAGTACCTAAAGTGGTGATTTATTTTATTATACTAACGGATCTTACGAGTTTTCTGTTGAGTTTTGTGCTGTGAAGTTTTCAAGTTTTGGGTAAAGATTTGATGGACCACGGAATAAGGACTAGCAAGATCCTAAGCTTGGGGATGCCCAAGGCACCCCAAGGTAATATTCAAGGACAACCAAGCATCTAATCTTGGGGATGCCCCGGATGGCATCCCCTCTTTTGTCTTCAATCCATCGGTAAATTTACTTGAGGCTATATTTTTATTCACCACATGATATGTGTTTTGCTTGGAGCGTCTTGTATGATATGAGTATTTGCTTTTTAGTTTGCCACAATCATCCTTGCTGTACACACATTTTGATAGGGACACACATTAATCATGAATTTATTAGAATACTCTATGTGCTTCACTTATAACTTTTGAGCTAGGCAGTTTGCTCTAGGGCTTCGCTTATATCTTTTTAGAGCATGGCGATGGCTTTAAATATAGAAATTGTTGAACTCTCATGCTTCACTTATATTATTTTGAGAGTCTTAAATAGCATGGTAATTTGCTTAGGTTATGAATTTAGTCCTAATATGATGGGCATCCAAGAGGGATATAATAAAAACTTTCATATAAAGAGCATTGAATAAGATGAGAAGTTTGATTCCTTGCATTTGTTTTGAGATATAAAGATGGTGATATTAGAGTCATGCTAGTGAGTAATTGTGGATTGGTAGAAATACTTGTGTTAAAGTTTGTGATTCCCGTAGCATGCACGTATGGTGAACCGTTATGTGATGAAGTCGGAGAATGATTTATTTTTTGATTGTCTTCCTTATGAGTGGCGGTCGAGGATGAGCAATGGTCTTTTCCTACCAATCTATCCCCCTAGCAGCATGCGTGTAGTACTTTGTTTCGATGGCTAATAAATTTTTGCAATAATTGTGTGAGTTCTTTATGACTAATGTTGAGTCCATGGATTATACGCACTCTCACCCTTCCACCATTGCTAGCCTCGCTAGTACCGCACAACTTTCGTCGGTGCATTAAACCCACCATATACCTTTCCTCAAAACAGCCACCATACCTACCTATTATAGCATTTCCATAGCCATTCCGAGATATATTGCCATGCAACTTCCACCATTCCGTTTATTACGACATGCAACATCATTGTCATATTGCTTTGCATGATCATGTAGTTGGCATAGTATTTGTGGCAAGGCCATCGTTCATATTTTTTTATACATGTCACTCTTGATCATAGCACATCCCGGTACACCGCCGGAGGCATTCATATAGATTCATATCTTGTTCTAGTATCAATTTGTAATTTTTGAGTTGTAAGTAAATAGAAGTGCGATCATCATCATTATTAGAGCATTGTCCCATGTGAGGAGAGGATGATGGAAGCTATGATTCCCTCACAAGTTGGGATGACTCTCCAGACTTTATAAAAAAATAAAAGAGGCCAAAGAAGCCCAAACAAACAAGCAAAAATTGAGAGAAAAGAGAGAAGGGACAATGTTACTATCCTTTTATCCACACTTGTGCTTCAAAGTAGCACCATGATCTTCATGATAGAGAGTCTCCTATTTTGTCACTTTCATATACTAGTGGGAATTTTTCATTATAGAACTTGGCTTGTATATTCCAATGATGGGCTTCCTCAAATTGCCCTAGGTCCTCGTGAGCAAGCAAGTTGTGGATGCACACCCACTTAGTTTCTTTTTTAGCTTTCATACACTTATAGCTCTAGTGCATCCGTTGCATGGCAATCCCTACTCACTTGCATCGATATCAATTGATGGGCATCTCCATAGCCCATTAATTTTCCTAGTTGATGTGAGACTTTCTCCTTCTTTTTGTCTCTCCACAACCACCATATTATATTCCACCCATAGTGCTATATCCATGGCTCACGCTCATGTATTGCATGAAAGTTGAAAAAGTTTGAGAACACCAAAAGATGAAACAATTGCTTGGCTTGTCATCGGGGTTGTGCATGATGAAATACTTTGTGTGATGAAGATGGAGCATAGCCAGACTATATGATTTTGTAGGGATAACTTTCTTTGGCCATGTTATTTTGAGAAGACATGATTGCTTTATTAGTATGCTTGAAGTATTATTGTTTTTATGTCAATATTAAACTTTTGTTTTGAATCTTATGGATCTGAATATTCATGCCACAATAAAGAAGATTACATTGATAAATATGTTAGGTAGCATTCCACATCAAAAATTCTGTTTTTATCATTTACCTACTCGAGGACGAGCAGGAATTAAGCTTGGGGATGCTTGATACGTCTCCAACGTATCTATAATTTTTTATTGTTCCATGCTATTATATTATCTGTTTTGGATGTTTTATATGCATTATTATGCTATTTTATATTATTCCTAGATCCCAGTGCTAGTTTCTATTTTTTCCTTGTTTTTGAGTTTTACAGAAAAGGAATATCAAACAGAGTCCAAACGGAATAAAACTTTACGATGATTTTTCTTGGACCAGAAGACATCCACGGAGCTTGGAGAGGGGGTCAGAAGGTTCATGAGGCGACCACAAGCCTACCAGGCATGCCCTAGGGGGGGCACCCTAAGGGCTTGTGGGTCCCTGGGGGGTCCTCCAACCCTAATTCTTGCACTATAAATTCCCAAATATTCCCAAACCACCAGAAGCGTCCACCAAAAATACTTTTCCACTGCCGCAAGCCTCTGTTCCTTGAGATCCCATCTTGGGGCCTTTTCCAGTGATTTGTCGGAGGGGGATTCGATCATGGAGGGCCTCTACATCAACCTTGCTACCCTACCGATGATGTGTGAGTAGTTTACCACAGACCTACGGGTCCATAGCTAGTAGCTAGATGGCTTCTTCTCTCTCTTTGATCTTCAATACAATGTTCTCCTCGTTGTTCTTGGAGATCTATTTGATGTAATACTTTTTTGTAGTGTGTTTGTTGAGATCCGATGAATTGTGGCTTTATGATCAGATTATCTATGAATATTATTTGAGTCTTCTCTGAACTCTTTTATGCATGATTAAGATATCTTTGTATTTCTCTTCGAACTATCGGTTTGGTTTGGCCAACTAGATTGGTTTTTATTGTAATGGGAGAGGTGCTTAGTTTTGGGTTCAATCTTGCAGTGTCCTCACCCAGTGACAGAAGGGGTAGCGAGGCACGTATTGTACTGTTGCCATCAAGGATAAAAAGATGGGGTTTATATCATATTGCTTGAGTTTATCCCTCTACATCATGCCATCTTGCTTAAATCATTGCTCTGTTCTTATGAACTTAATACTCTAGATGCAGGCAGGAGTAGGTCGATGTGTGGAGTAATAGTAGTTTGTGCTTTTCTATCAATTGCTCAATAGTAATTTGTTTACCCATCGTATGCTTTCTTCAAGAGAGAAGCCTCTAGTGAAACCTATGGCCCCCGGGTCTATTTTCCATCATATATTTTCAGATCTATAAACCAAAAAACCCAAAAATACCTTGCTGCAATTTATTTGTTTTTACTTTATTTTACATTTTAGTAATCTTTTATATGTATCTCTATTAGATCTCACTCTTGTTCGAGACCATGAAGGGATTGACAACCCCTTTTTCGCGTTGAGTGTAAGTGTTTGTTAGTTTGTTCAGGTGCATAGATTGGAGACTTGCTTGTGCCTCCTACTGGATTGATACCTTGGTTCTTAACTAAGGGAAATACTTATATCTACTTTGCTGAACTTTCCTCTTCAAGGGAAAAATCAACGCAAGCTCAAGAAGTAGCAATCTCCTAATCAATGCTTATATGAATTTGATAATTACATTATTAAGCAAGACCATTTCAACGCAAATGTTATGAAACAATTGAAACAAAATGCCTACATGATTGATCGCTTGAGTGACTTGTTGTTTAGAATTGTTAATGATGTAAAAGGTGTAGGAAAACATGCTTCTATGGTCTAAACTCAGTTAGAAGAAGTTGCAAAATCTCAAAGTGAATTGCTTAATGAAATGAATAGTAATATGAATTATCATGCTGTTAGAGTAATGACTAGAGGAGGTAGAATGACTCAGGAACCACTTTATCCTAAAGGTCACCCGAAAAGTATTGAACAAGACTCTCAAAGAATTAATGTTGATGCACCTAGTCTATCTACAAAGAAAAAAAATGATAGGACTTTGCATACTTCTAGTGAACCTGAGGTAGAAAAACCTTCTGAAGATGGTAATGATGTTTCTATTCCCGATGCTAAAACTCAATCTGGTAATGATCATTCACCTAGTGATAATGATAATGACAATGATGATGTTCATGCAGATGCTCAACCCGATAATGATTAAGAACCAGATAATGATGTTGAAATAGAATATACTGTTGATCTTGATAACCCACCTTCTAAAAATAAACGTTATGATAAGAGAGACTTTGCTGCTAGAAAACACAGTAAAGAAAGAGAACCATGGGTTCAGAAACCCATGCCCTTTCCACCTAAACCATCTAAGAATAAGGATGAGGAAGAATTTGAACGCTTTGCTGAAATGCTTAGGCCAGTGTTTTTACGTACTCGTTTGACTGATATTTTAAAGATGGCCCCTTATGCTAAAAACATGAAAGATATTGTCACTAACAAAAGAAAAATACCCAGAGATGAAATCTCCACCATGCTTGCAAACTATTCTTTTAAGGATGGAGTACCTAAAAAACAAGGAGATTCAGGAATACCAACTATACCATGCTCCATTAAAAGAAATTATGTCAAAACTGCTTTATGTGATTTAGGAGCCGGTGTTAGTGTTATGCCTTTATCTTTATATAAAAGACTTGATTTGAATAAATTCACACCCACTCAAATATCATTGCAAATGTCTGACAAATCAACTGCCATACCTATCGGTGTTTGTGAGGATGTGCCCATTGTAGTTGCAAATGTTACTATTTTAAAGACTTTGTTATACTTGATATGGCCGAGGACGACAACATGTCGATTATCCTTGGTAGACCCTTTTTGGATACTGCAGGGGCTATTATTGATTGCAACAAAATCAAGGTCACTTTTCATATCAATGGTAATGAGCATACGGTGCACTTTCCGAAGAAATAGTTTCAAGTAAATGGTATTCATGTTATTGAAAAGACTCCGACAATCACTATTGGAAGTTTTCAAGTTCCTCTTCCTACCGCCAAAAAGAAATACGAAACACTAATAATTTTGGAGATGCATATCCCCATTTAGGTAACCTAGTGTTATACGAAGATTCTTCGGTTTCATGCTAATCAAAAATGGTTTGTTAATAAGACTTGATCAACCTTATTAATGGATTATTTTTTAGAGGCATGTGGTCGATGAATTTATTAGGCACAACCTTCTGTACTCACTTTTTATTCTCTATTATCTTTAGTTAACTGCAATAAAATGCCATGAATATCCTATTTTCTGAATTATCATTTGCAATAAAAAGTGCCAAAAAGTGAAAGTGCTCAAAATGACCTGAAATTTTTACATGATTTTTTACTGAATATTAAAGAATTTTTGGCACTGGAATCATCCCAGGGGGATTCCCCAGGTGCCACAAGACACGAGGGCACGCCCACCCCCCTTTGCGCGCCTAGGTGGCTTGTGGGTCCCACAAGAACCCCCTCACTTACCCCTTTAGTCCACTTCGTCTCTTACCTCTAGAAAAAAAATCACTTTGGTTCTCCCTCTCACGTTCTTGCTCCCAAACCTGCGATTTTCGATCTCTTTGCTTGAAACTCCATTTTTGAAACTGTTTTAGGGGGTTGCTACTTGGTATATGACTCCTCCATTGCTCCAATTAGTTTTTGTTTTGTGTATTATATTTTGAATAATTAGTTGCTCTTGGTGCTACTGAAAATGAGCTTGCATGTAGAATTCTTTGAGTTCCTAGTAGTTTGAATGCTTGATATAGCCTCTAGACATCCATATGAGTAGTTGCTATCAATCTTGTGAAGTTTTGTTGACATCATTTTGTGGCCCAAAAATTCCAGAAATTTGTTCATAGGAGAAATGAATATCTTCTGGAGGAGTTCCTCGAAGCGGAATGCCAAGGGAGTTCTTAGGGAATCCTCGGACAGTGACCTCAACATTCCGCGTAGGACGGAGGTCCGGCCATGCGAATGGCCGCACATTGCCTTCATGAATGAGGCCGGATTCTATCAAGAGTTCGCTCAATTTGTTACAAATACTGGACTTACCAACTTCCTCACAGATGAGTGTGACCAATACCACATCCTTACAAATTCTTTTGTGCAAAACTTTCATTTCTTGAATAGGCTCGAACCCCTTAAGGTGTGCTTTGATTTATATGCTGAGCATCACCAGATACCGCTTACTGAGTTTTGCGAGATATGCTTGATTCACTCTGATGGGGAAATTAGAGAGCCTAGACTGGCGGAGTTTGAGGGTTTCCTCCGCACTTTAACTGTAGGTGAGGAAAGGGGCGTGTCGAAAGCCGGAGCCACTAGTTTGCAATTGCCTTATGTGCATTACTTTGCTTTATTCATAGGGAAATGTCTGGCCGCTAGAGAGCAAGGTGGTACACTATGTGCCCCTGACCTCGCCATTTTAAGTCATGCACTTCACAATGATAACACTTATAGCATTAGCGCTATCGTTGCACGCCGCCTGCACACTAACAGGATGAAGGGCAAAATTCATGGTGGTATTTATGCTACTCGCCTAGCGAGACGCTTTAATGTTCAGATACGCCCCCATGATCACTTGTTACCCAGAGTTTATCTAGATCACTAGCCGATGGAGGAACACCACTTTATTGATGCTCCTGAGCCACCTCACCATATTCATTATAACATTTTTTTAGCGAGGAAACTCATGACATTATTCTATTGCATGCACCTGCTTTGTTTGACTCTCATGCCAGGAACGGATACACCATCCTACCAAAGGACATCGTTGCTTACCAGAATGCATTGGCAGCGGCAGAGGATGAGGTCCAGGAGTGGGACGCTCAGGTGCCGCCGCCTCAACACTTTCACATGGGACCAGATGTCTACTACGGATGGTGATTACCAAGCTAGGTGAAAGCATAAGCTTGGGGGAGTACGTATTTCCCACCGACATTACATTCATGTTCACACATTTTATTCCAGTTGTCGGTGCTCATCCTTTTTCATTGTATAATCCATGTTAGTTTTATTTTCTCGCTTTCTTCTTGCGTGCTTGAAAAACTTTGGGAAAATCCAAAAATATTTCTTGCTTCTTTTTGGGTTTTCTTTCTAGTTTAAATTAGTTGTAATATTAAAAGAAAACCCAAAAAGATTTCCCGTTCTTCTTTTGCTTTTTGGGAGCTTTACCGTGTAAATAGGTTTTCTCATTTTTGTTTTTCCTTCTTTAATTTGCTTTCTTCAAGAAAAATAAAAAACTCCAAAAATATTTCAGTGTGTTTCTCTGAAATTATTTTCTTTCGTTGAGTCATTGTGAGGAGAAGACCATGATGAAAATGTTGAGTGGCTCTCATATGCATTATTGTTGATCTAACAAAGAGCCCATATTACCTTGTCTTCTCCTTTGAATGAAATGTTTGCAGATTCCAGCTTAGTTCACGACACTCTTGCACTATTATTATTTTCATATCATTCGGGCGTGCAAGTGAAAGGCAATAATGACGATATTTGATAAAGTGACTGAGGCAAGGAAAAGCGGGTATGAACTCAACTTGTTTTTGTTTTTATAAATATGTTTAACTCAGTATCCATGATTCAGCATTTATGATTAAACATGTTTATGATGACAATTAGAGATTATAGTTGCTCATGCCATGCTTAAGTAGCTAGCACTGCTGCAGGATGCTGCTAATGCAACATTACAATCAGAGACCCTTTGACGAAACTATGTGCGATGCATTAATCGCAAACGGTGATGTAAAGAAACCATCAAATATGATACAATACATTTGCGATGGCGGAGACATCAAACACGGTTCACATTATAGTTACGTGTGTGATGCATGGCATAGGGTTTACTCCAATGAACTATTTGTGATGAGGCAGAACAACAGAAATGGGCAGCCAGATGAAGGTGTGTGCGATATATGTCATACAGTTCACTCGGATAAACTGTTTGTGATGAGGCGGAACAACAGAAACGGGCAGCCAGATGAAGGTGTGTGCGATATATGGCATACAGTTCACTCGGATGAACTGTTTGTGGTTAGGCAACACAAAAGAAACGGTCAGCCAGATCAAGGTGTGTGTGATAGAGGGCAAACAGTTCACTCGGATAAATTGTTTGCATTGAGCCAAGAGAACAGAAATGGTTCAACTTAACAAGATGTGTGTGATACACGACAAACAGGTCGGTAATCAGAAATGTGTGCGAAGACTGATAATAACACAGACGATTGCTGCTAATAAGATGTGTGTGTCATGCGATGTGATTGAATACAGAGCAACAACACACACACACACACACTTATAAGGACATGGTTGCATAACCAAATTAAACATCCAATTACATAGGTGGCTACTAAACACATGACATTTGCACACACCAAAGTAAACTATTACATGAATAATTACATAGGTGGCTACTACACACATGACATTTCCAAACACCAAAGTAAACTATATATTACATGCATAATTAACTAGGATAAACGATCATCTGATCATCATCTACTTCTTGTGACGCTTGCCTCTACTACTCTGCTTGTGGCTTGATCCGGCCTCATCAATTTCGGGAAGGAGGCACTTCCCCATGTCAGTGATCCGCCTATGCATATCATAGCATGTGTACACGCTCTTGGCCGTGAACCTGAGGTGAGGTTCATCCAGTTGCCGCATCCAAGCCCCGTGCCAGGATACGGGACGTGTTCTGTTGGCATCCTGCTTCATCTTTTCATAGTAGGGGTCGATGATGGCCGAGACGAGTTCAACCAGGGAGTCCTTTATGCTGCCCCAGACCCTGTAGCTGTCACGGATTTTGACAAGTTTCTTGCAGGCCAAGCCCGTAACCATGAGCGCTTTTACATTGTCAAAGGTTTCCACCGTAGCGAACTTGTAGTCGGTGCTGTTGACAAACCTGTCGAATGGTCACAAGGCTCTGTGGCCATGCAGTAGTGGTAGATGAGGACATGATGGCGCACGCACAATTGGGCGATGGCAACCTTCTGATCTTTGCCGGGATGACCGCCGGTGTACTGGAGGTCGATGCCGACCACCTTGTACTTGTCTCGAGCAAGCAACTGCTCCACGGTGTTGATGTAGTCCTCCACCATGGCCGGGTCGATGGTGTACACCACCGAGAGATTCGTCTCCCTCGCGTGGGTCTCCACTTTATGCTCGCCGAACTCCATTGGAGCGCCGCTGGATATCCTCTTTGTATGTGTCGTCGTGGGTGTGCTTGTTGTGTTGTGGGGCGCGATCGAAAGGTTGAAGAGACTAAGGTTATAATGGCCGTGGGAATTAATGGGGAAGCCGGCCAGCCTGGAATATCGGCACGCCCGGATGGCCATTCTAATTGCAGCGCTCCATTGTGCCGCACATAACTGCATCGTGGTGACACGCGCGGCGCAACCGCATGCATATGGGGGCCCCCAACGTGATCATGCGCCGGCCCCAACCGCTAGCAGAGCGCGCGCGGAGGGACGCGAGTAATTGTGTGTGCACCATCATGTCCTCATTGTGCTGCCTCAATGGCGCGCGCGAAGACGACAAGGTTCCGCAGCCGCCTCAATGGCGTGAAACCGTATATATGCATATAGCAGTTGAACACGCAAGGAAAAGATGTCCACAAGGCGAGCGCGTGTAGGTATGTGAGCAGAGCATGCCGCAGCGCCTAACGGCGAGCAGAGCGCACCGAGGGACGCGAGCAGAGCGCGCTGCGGCGCCTAATGACGAGCAAAGCGCGCCGAGAGACGCGAGCAGAGGTCGGCACACTGATACGTGGCAAATAAGATGAACAGTGCGAGCGATGGCGGAGACATCAAGCATGATTCAGAGTAGAGTTGCGTGTGTGATACGTGGCATACAGTTGATCCATCCGAGCTGTTTGTGATGGAATAAGCCGAGTGTGTTTTGGGCAAATGCTTGCTGGCATACAACCATCTGCGATTGATAAATTCATGACCGACGGGTTCCCTACTGTGGTCCGCGTGCGATGTGATATGCTCTGTTTGCACAACATCTATGCTCTATCTACAGAAGAACACCATACTCCAATTACAAATACCGTAAATATACTTATAATAGGACATGATTGCAAAACCAAATTAAACATCCAATTATGTTATATAACAAATACCATAAATATTGCAAGGTTCAAATTCCAGCATTACAAGGCTCAAATTCAAAGATTACAAGGTTCAAACTATTCTAACAAATAAAATTCATCTTCTTCAGAATCTTTTTCATGCATTATTTCTGCGAAAGGACCAGCCACCGAGAAGTCATATAGCGGCTCAATACAGTGACTTCCAAATAATCTGTCATATGAAGTTACAAACTGAAATTCAGCTTCTGCAGAGCCTTTTCCATTCAGCTGTAGACACCCGCACTCCTTAGCAATCCATTCACTTCTGCGCAGTAAATATAGGGCAAACCTCATTACCTTGAGCTACCTTGCTTTATCAACAAAGAACCTAGCGAATTTAATTTCTGGTGTGGTGCCTTGGGACTCGTTAAAAGTAATTTCTGTGAGATGAAGATCAAGGTATTCAATGGGATTGTTATATTCCCCAACATTTTCTACTTTCGGGCCTGCTAGTATCTGCAAACGAAGACGACATATTAGTGCCTAGCTGCAGATTTGAATACTTCGGGCCTCTTTGATTTGCAGGATTTATAAAATACACGAAAAGAGTGAAATGCCACCTTCAATCTTTCATGATTAACATCTAAAAAAATATGTGTATTGAAATCCTCCAAATTTCATTTAGAAATCATTCTACATTTGTCATTGTAATCATGGGTAAAAGTAACAACAAATTGAGCTTCGTTGTGGTTAACAATTAACAGGAAAGGAGCATCACCTTGATGTATAGCTTCTCCGTGCAAGGAAAACATCTAAAGAATCTAACAACTTCATCCAGATCGGGGCCGACAGATTGTAGCGCGAAGATCTTCACTGTGCACAGAGGCCGGGTCTAGCTTGTGGGAATCATTTTCTGGATGACAGGCGAACATATAGATCAACAAAAATTAGATAAAATTTGTTATCCAATGATATATAAGAAGGAGAAGAAGAAGACTGTTGTACCAGAACGGATAATGATCCAGTAACAAGTTCATTGAATTCAGCACACGAATAGCCCAACACTATCAATTTCGGTGCGTGAATGACCCTGATTCTTACTGGACCTAATTTATCAAGTACATACAATCTCTCGAGGAAAGGCGCATTCTCAATGACCATATCGTGAAACACCTCAACTGACAGCCTTGGGCGGCGCCAGCAATGCACATAAATCGCACGGACATTCGTCGATGTGATGTGGAGACTACTGAACCCATCCATCGCCAGAAGATGAAGGTACTCAAGCGCTGTACAACCGACGAGAAGGCGGTCCAAATCCACCATCGAGATGCGGACGGCCATGAGCTCGAGGTGCTTAATTTTAGGGAGATGAAGAGTGCACGCAGCATCAATCCGGGGGAAAATGCACTGCCTGAATGTAGCGCGGCGCAGCATGGGCGCGAGACGGAGCGCGGACGGCGGCAACGAGCATGGACCTCCGGCATGAAAGCTGAGCTCCTCGAGCCGATCTAGGGCTGGGGATAGGAACCACTAGTGAAACCTGGGTTCGGCCTTGCAGTGGGGACTGAACCTACCTATAGCAAGGCGTTTGACCGGCCCAGGGTGCATGGCGAGGATGTGGGACAATGCGTCTAGGTGTTACCGCTCCCCGCTATAGAACTCGTCGTCAACGATGAGGTCCAGGAGGGTGGACTGCTAGAGGGGGCGCCACCGCCGTGAGAGGACAGTGGTCCGCACGCCAGATTTGATGGGGAGGTGGGATATGATGGTTACCAACATCTTGTCGAGGAGGCTGCTGATGAAGTCCATGTTCACCGGAGGCTCTTGCGGTTCTAGCTTGACCCGCCCCCTCTTGTTGGCCGGCTCATCCTCCATCTCGCAGCAGGCGGCGATCCTCAGCGGCGGTGCTTGTAGATGAGAACGGAGGACTATTCTACATACCTTCCCGAGGCGGCCAAAACAAAAGTCCAAAACCAGCCATAAATCACAGCGCTCGTGGCTCGCTTCCCGGGACGGTGAGCATGCACGGCGGACTGCTCGCAGTCATCCCGTCTAATCAAACAGCTACCTGTGGTAGTAAATGGTTAGTTGAATGCCCACAGTTGGACTAATACGACCGTTTGAGATAATAACATGGTGGCTATTTGTTAAAAAATGCCTAGGAAAATCAATGTATAAAAAGGCGAAACGAACCCTGAATAATTTCATATTTTTAGCACAGTTGCATGTTGCCTCTGTAAAATAAATTAGCACGGGAAGAGACAGGTATGTCGTCTCACACACAGACCAGGTGACCATGTTCCCTCTTAGAACCATGAGGCTTCTTGATAGAAGCTCCGGTTTGTATGAAAGAAAATATGGGTCAAAACCAAGTTCAAAAGGGCAGCAATATCTAACTCCAGCTTACAAAAGGTACAAAAGCACGATGATTAATTGTTTCTCAGGTTTACACAAAATCCAGATTAAATAGGACAATAACATCTAACTCAACTAAAGTTTTCGGTAGTCACAATCGAATGGATCGGTCTAATCCATAAAATCAAGATCCTGGGCCAGAAAATCTACTGGTACATGAAGACAAGTTGTTGTAAATAGAAGCCGAGCATGTTCAGAAGCCTGTTTGTCCACCTGAAACTTCTGTTTATGCTGTTCAACGTGTCCATCCGTGAGAAAGTTTTTGTTAAAAAACTTAATCCTCACGGACAATAGTACTCTCGCATTCAACAGGAAGAATGTGACAAAGCTAGTGTTTGCATGGTTGGATGCATGTCCTTCCAGCGTTATTATCCTCAAACGAATCTCATGAGAACTGAGAAAATCTGGGTGCTTCTTATGCCACCGATTGGTTATACCTTTTTGTCCATGTCCTTTTGCCTAAATAGACATGAAGACTGAAAACAGTTAATGTCTAAAAAAAGAGTATGTTGAAACAGCGACAGCTGAATGGTTAATTCTAGTAAATTATATCAATGTGCTTGATATCATCACCTCTATATACAAATTATCCAGACATGGAAAGCATCGCAGCAAGCTGATAATCATGTTCAGATCAAAACACCACATACTGATATGTAAGGTCTTGACAGATCTAGCACCATTGATAGGGTATCCATGGACAAACTCTTCATTCAGCATAGAACATAATATTAGTAGCAAAAGTGTAATCCAAGATTATATAAAACTTATGCGCACAAATGAAAAATGCAGCTTATGATTACAAAAGTGTTGATGATATAAAACTTACGCACAGAAATGAAAAATGCAGCTTATGATTACAAAAGTGTTGATGATAATATACAGTACCTTAATAAGTGTGGAGCCAACCACCGTTTTATAACCTTCAAATGGATCAGGAATTACACCCAAGGTCTCCAGTTTAGGCGCAGAGACCACAATTATTTGTGAAGGTGCATAACGATAATCAAGGAGCAGCTTTTGGAGTGAAGGGGCGTCTTTGATGATGAGCTCCTCTCCTTTAAAGCAAATTCCAATGCTTACAAGGTGAGGCGACTTTATTTCGAGACAACGGATGCAGATTTCTTTTCCAAAAACAAGCAGCAAGCACTCCAGGGTAGGGCGGTAGGAGTGGATGATGTTGTGCAGTGAGGCCTCCGACAGATCGACCACCACAAGTGCGAGTTTTTTTAGCAGTGGGAGTCACAACATTTGTACCAGATTGTCTGCTAGATGGCACTAGGCCAAGGTGGCGGTGTGGAGAGAGGAGGAAAACCATGAGATGGACATCGGTGGTGAGGGCACAGCTACAAAGCTTGGTGGGAAGCTATTTGCATAGTAATGGTACTCAAGATGCTGGAGTTTTTTGAATTGATGGGATGTCAGCCATGCGTCCACCGTGTAGGGTATATGCAGCAGGTAGCATGTCAGGATGCATAGGCGTTGAACAGAGCCCTGGTGGGAGGAGATGAAGGCTCCGTGTAGTTCAAAATCATGAATGACAGATAGCCGGCGACAGTCAAGATTAAGAGGCGCGGCGCGCCACAGAGTGCACCACCAAGATGCGAGGACCTGTGTGTGGCAGCCTTCCTTGGTGGGGAGAAGGAAGATGATCTCCCCAAGGATGGCGTCCGGGAGATCGCTGATGCAGTCCGCCCGATAATCTACGGGTTCCTCTTATCCAGGGGGCGTGGCCGCTTCTGCCCACGCTGCCGGGTGCAGGATCTACAGTCGGCGGTGCCGCTAGCCGGAGCCTCATCTGTGTACATACCAATCTGAAAAAAAGTCAGAAAGATACATATAGGACATTCAAAATCAATTCTCAAGATCTGGAAGAAAAAAAAGGCACAAACATATATGTAGGCCATTCAAAATCAATTCTCAAGATCTGGCTACAAATTATTAGCACGCACGCTAACCCTAGTTGGATTATTAGCAAAAAATCATTTGTATAGAACAAAAAATTAATCACTAACCATAGATACCATTCAAACAATCAATACACTACATGGATCTAACGAATCTTACTATGATTTCATGGACTGGGTGAACATAACCATAGGAGTCGTTGCCGGAGTAGCTGTGGACCTCCGGCTCCGACTGGGGAGGCACGACGACGGCGACGAAGTCAAGGTCGTGCTGCTGCCTGCGCGAGACCTCGTCAGCGGCGACAGCAACCTCTATGCCCAGCTTCATGCGTTGCGCGTGTGCTTCACCAGCCCCAGCATCGCCACTCCCTCCGATGGTGCGCTTCGGCAAAATCCTAATACACTCCATGCGGCAGTGACAACTGTGGCCGGGGGGTGCCGCCACCTATTATCACCAGCGGATCGGGCGCGCCATTAATATGGAGCAGTGGGAGCGAGGTGGGTGACGGTCAAAGGGTTGGCTCGCCTCCTGGTGAGCTTGCGCAGCGGACTGCTAGCATGCCTACCGTTATTTCACACAGCTACTAGCACGCCCCCCCGGTGACATTGCGTAGCAAACACGCGCATGCCTCGGCCTCCCGGTCTGCCCGTGCAGCGGACTGCTAGCATGCGTCTCGTCAACTCACACATGCTCGTACGGCACACGGGATGCGTGGCGGCACGTATTATATTCATTTTTCCTTTTTGATGATTAATTATGGCGCTTTATTGCTTAACCGAAGCACGACACATACATTGTTGGTCTAACGCACATGGTTTGAATAAAGTGTCCGTTTGCGATATTGGTTGCTAATTATCGATAATTTCCTGTCTGTAAGAAGATTATATTAAAACTTGCCTCAAATTTGAAAAATATATATAATATCACAGTCTATTGGTGTCCATATGATACCACGATAAGTTTCATAAATTTCAACTTAGTTTTGGATTTACTGGATTTTAAAATCAAGATTCTCGATGTTAGAAATTTCTTGCATGGGGACTAAACATGCACCTAGGGACACGTACACATATGATTTTCCAATCCATTTTGGTGCACTATCACGGGTCTCATGTAGCTCAAATTCGATTTTTGCACATTAAATCCCTCGGAAATCAATCAATGTATAAAAACGGACAAATGTTATCTTTTTTTCAATTTTTAACACTAAACTCCTTTGGTCGCATGTTCGCTGCAGAAAAAGTTTGACATGCATCTTTGGGCCACATGCATGCGGTGGTCCTAGGACACTCACTCACGTGTGACTCTCTCTGTGGGCTCGCGAGGTCGTCGTCCAGCACTCTGACCTACGGTGAGAGAGGTTAATTTGACAAACAAGGATGATCATTTTTTGGTTTTTGTTACGTACGGTAGGAGTATATATAGTACGCGTCGAAGAGGGTGGGGGCAACATATACTACACGTCATATAGGACAGTCACTCGCGTGCAATACTTCCATCCGTGGGCCCGCGAGGTTGTCCTCCATCACTTTGACCCATCGAGAGAGGTTAATTTAACCAACAAGGAGGTTTCATTTTGGGTTGTATTGTGGTAGGAGTATATAGTATGCGTCGAAGAGGGGAGGAGGGGGGCAGCACATAGTACACACATGTCATGAACGATCTCGCTCTGTGTGGGGACTTTTCGGTTTTCGAGGCAGGTGCCACGAAGAAGTTGTGCATATTGGGTGTTAAAAGCATCACCAACACCTTGGGCCACGTGCAGGCGATGGTTGTCACTCACTCACCTGTGACGCTTCCCTCCATGGGCCCGCGAGGTCGTTGTCCATCTAATATATGACACAACAAGAAAGGTAATTTGACGAACAAGGAGGATTATTTTCGGGTTGTATTACGATACGTAGGAGTATATATTGCGTGTCGAAGAGGGGAGGGGGCCAGCATATACTGCCCGTCATGAACCTCGCTTCGTGCGGGGGACTTAAAGGTTTTCGAGGAAGGTGCCATATAAAAGTTCTGCATATATATTAGGTATTCAAACATCACAACCACACATCTCCATACATGTGTTTGGCCCACATGCAAGCGATGGCGGTTGTCCTCTAGCACTCACTCACGGGGTTATCGGTGAGATGCTTCGTCCATCTATGTGCGCCCGCTTGGTCAATCACTTTGACCGACAGTGGTAGAGGTTAATTTGACTTATAATTTGGAGGGGATTAAATTTTGGTTCATCTTATACGGTACGGTACATGCATGTCATGATGTGAGATAACATATTATACTTTGAGCGCATGTGTACGCATGAATCCCTCCCACCGGATCAAAGTGGGGGGGGGGCGAGCACGCGACGCGTCATGAACCTCTCTCTGTGTGGGGACTGTGCAATTTTCGACGCATGCATGCGCCACATCAAAATGTTGTGCTTTTGGTATTCAAACATATATGCATGCATCACGCATGTCCATACATATGTTTGGCGCACATGCATGCAGTGGTTGTCTTTGGACACTCTCCCTCGCTTGGTTATCATCGACGGCCTATATATTCGTGGGCCCGCGTGGACGTCCATCACTTCGACAAACAACGAGAGAGGTTACCAGGGTGGATTCTTCTTCTCTTGGTTCGCGTTACCGTATAGTCTTACGTCGATCATGGTGAGATTCGAGACCTAAGTTTGAGGGCATGCATACACATGAATCCCTATATATATACACACACATCATGAACCCTCGCTCCGTGTGGGGACTTTCCGGTTCCAAAAGCACGGTGCCACATCAAAGTTGTGTATTGGGTATATTCAAACACCACATAACACTTCATATATGTTTGGGCCACATGCATGTAGTGGTTGTCTTCAGGTGCTCCCTCGAGTGGTTATCGGTGACAAGCTAGCCTATTTGTGGGGTCGCGTGTGGACGTCCATGCATGACACCCAACAACGAGAGAGGTTACATGACCAAGGTGGTGATTTTTCTTGGTCAGTGTTACAATACGCCTTGGTGAGATGCCCCCTCCCACCAACTCAAAGTGTGTGTGTGTGTGGGGGGGGGGGGGCACAGTACTACTTCGCATTAGATGAACCTCCGTGGGGTCGGGGATGTCTAGTTAATTTGCGATGCACATGTGCCACATCAAATTTTTGATTTGGTTATTTAAATATCACACCACACCGTTTTCACACACACACATATCGGGCCACCCGCATGTGTGGTTCGTATGTGGTCTCACCCATCTCACGCCACAAGCACACATCTGTGGGCCCGCACACGGTCCACATTTGACCAGAAGCAAAAGGGGGGGGGGTTGACCATGATGTACTCCTTTCGCTTTTGTGTTATGGTAGGGTAAGATGTTAGACCTAGCTATTCAGGGGCATGCGTTCATAGCTAGGATTCCCCTCCCGCCAACATGAAGTGTGTGTGTGTGTGTCTGTGGGGGGGGGGGGCTAGCAATAATAACATGCGCTTTGTATGAGAGGTGCCACATCAAAGTTGTGCATTCGGTATTTGAACATCAAACCACCCTTTTCATACATATATTTGGTCCACATGCAAGTGTGTTCGTGTTCTGACCCTTTCCCGCATTTTTTCCGCCAAATTTATAAACAGCAGACGAGTCGGACGCAGCAACCGTCTACGATCGGGTACGCAACAGACAAGGTTCCCTAGGACTGCCCATGTGCCATGCCCTGCCCCTGTCACCCACATCATCACAGTAGATTGGACTCCACGAGGCTTCCCTCCTGCTCTCGAAAATATCTACTCCCTCGCAATCTAAAAAATATCTAACTTCCTAGAGAGTTTTTCTGTTTGATAGCACACGATTAGTATGTGTGGACCGTTGATACGTCTCCAACGTATCTATAAATTTTGATTGTTCCATGCTGTTATATTATCATTCTTGGATATTTTACAATCATTTTATATCATTTTTTTGGTACTAACCTATTGACATAGTGCCAAGGGCCAGTTGCTATTTTCTGCTTGTTTTTCACATCGCAGGAAATCAATACCAAACGGAGTCCAAATGCAGCGAAACTTTTTGTGGATTTTTTTGGACCAGAAGACACCAGATGGGCCAGAGAAGCACCTGAGGGGAGCTCCGAGGGGAGCACAACCCACCAGGGCGCGCCTGGAGGCCCAGGCGCGCCCAGGTGGGTTGTGCCCACCTCGGTGGCCTCCCGCACCGCCTCTTTGCTCTATAAATACCCCAATATTCCAGAAACCCTAGGGGAGTCGACAAAAATCAATTCCAGCCGCCGCAAGTACCAGAAACCACAGATCCAATCTAGACACCATCACGGAGGGGTTCATCATCCTCATTGGTGCCTCTCCGATGATGTGTGAGTACTTCATTGTAGACCTACGGGTCCGTAGGCAGTAGCTAGATGGCTTTCTCTCTCTCGTTTGATTCTCAATACAATGGTCTCTTGGAGATCCATATGATGTAACTCTTTTTGCGGTGTGTTTGTTGGGATCCGATGAACTTTGAGTTTATGATCAGATCTATGTTTTTATCCATGAAAGTTATTTGAGTCTTCTTTGATCTCTTATATGCATGATTGCTTATAGCCTCGTATTTCTTCTCCGATATTTGGGTTTTGTTTGGCCAACTTGATCTATTTATCTTGCAATGGGAAGAAGTGCTTTGTGATGGGTTCGATCTTACGGTGCTTGATCCCAATGACAGAAGGGGAACCGACACGTATGTATCATTGCTATTAAGGATAACAAGATGGGGTCTATTTCTACATAAATAGATCTTGTCTACATCATGTCATCGTTCTTATTGCATTACTTCGTTTTTCCATGAACTTAATACACTAGATGCATGCTGGATAGCGGTCGATTTGTGGAGTAATAGTAGTAGATGTAGGCAAGAGTCGGTCTACTAATCTTGGACGTGATGCCTATATAATGGTCATTGCCTGGATATCATCAATTGCACAACAGTAATTTGTTTACCCACCGTTTGCTATTTTTCTCGAGATAAGCCACTAGTGAAACCTACGGCCCCCGGGTCTATTTTCTCATCATATATTTTTAGATCTATTTGCTATTTGCCTTCGCGATCTATTTTTATTTGCTTTTATTTTCAGATCTATTAATCCAAAAATACCTTGTTGCAATTTTTATTTATTTATTTTATCTCGCGTTCCTGCGAGATCTATTTATCCAATCTACTACAATTTTACCTATCTTTTTACCCGTGAGGGATTGACAACCCCTCTCTTACGTCGGGTTGCAAGTATTTGTTCTTTCTGTGCAGGAGCTGTTTACGTGGTGTTGCGTGGTTCTCCTACTAGTTCGATAACCTTGGTCTCATCACTGAGGGAAATACCTACCGCTGCTGTGCTACATCATCCCTTCCTCTTTGGGGAAATACCGACGTAGTTCAAGCAAACATCAAAAGGAATTTCTGGCGCCGTTGCCGGGGAGGATCAAGTCAAGATAGTCTCTCGGCCACGTGCCAATTTCTGGCGCCGTTGCCGGGGAGACATCATCAACATCTACCAGGTTCCTAATCACAAATCTCATCTCCTTGCAATTTACATTATTTGCCATTTGCCTCTCGTTTTCCTCTCCCCCACTTCACAAAAATTTACCGTTTTATTCGCCCTCTTTTTCGTTCGCCGTTTTCTTGTCAGATCTATCTTTTTGCTTGCAATCATGAGTGATTTCGGTATGGCAGAAATAGATGATGGACTAACTCCTAAAGTGGAGCGTACGGGTAATCTAGATGCCAAAACTTTTGTTTTGGGGCAGGGGAATGTTATGGGAAAAGAACATATCCAAGAATTTTTCAATTGTGTTGGAAATTTGAATCTTGATAATGCTCCTTCACTTAAAAGGACTAAATCTTATGTGGAAGCTATTTCAGCGCTAGTTCTGAAACTTGAAAATAGATTTATCCGTACTCATCCTACCTTGCAAAGATTGTTTTATGAGTTACCCGTTATAAAGAATCCTAAAGCTAAAAAGTTGGCCACTCTTGTTCTTATGAATGAATTTGACTATATAATACGAGAAGCTAGGGAGATCTTTGATTTTTATGGTATGAACCATGAAAAACCGGTAATAGATGAGATCCTTTATAATAGTGATTATATGTTAAGACACTTGCTTGGAAATAATCAAATTTTTGATGAGAATCTTAAAAAGCAAGTCCCTGTTTTAGACATAATCCAACAAGTTTTCAGTGATGTTAATCAACACTATTCTTGTATAGTTGCCGGAAATCAAAAGGGATATGATGATAAGCAACTTGATAGTGCTAAAGTTTCCATGGATAACGTGTTTTATTTTGTTTTGCAAGTCTCCTGAGAAAAACACCTCCAAGGAAAACAAGAACAAAGATGACAAAACTTAGATCTTTGCATTATGCCTAGCTAGGGGCGTAAAACGATAGCGCTCGTTGGGAGGCAACCCAACTTGTATCTTTTTGCTTTTTGGTTTTCTTGCTGTTTTCAATAAAATGCTCAATTATTCCTCTGGTTAGATGTGTTTTTGTGGTTTAAATTAGTGTTTGTGCCAAGCAAAGCCTTTGGGATGATTTGGGTGATAGTTGATTTGATCTTGTTGGAAAACAGAAACTTTTGCATCCAGTAAAACAATTTTGACAATTCACAGAAGAGATGAAAAATTCTGAATTTTTACCCAAGATTTATATGCAAATTTCCTATGTTTTCCTAATTTTTTAGAATTTCTGGAGTTATAGAAGTATGAGAGAAATTCGTATCTTTGCAGACTGTTCTGTTTTTGACAGATTCTGTTTTCTTTGCATTGTGTGCTTATTTTGATGAATCTATGGTTTTCTTTGAAGAGTTTTAGCCATAGAAAAGTTGGAATACGGTAGATATAATGCAAGAACAAAATACAGTACTTAAAGTAAAAATTGGTTTTCTTATACTAACGGATCTCACGAAGGTTTTGTTGAGTTTTGTGTGATTGAAGTTTTCAAGTTTTGGGTGAGATTACGATGGATGAAGGAATAAGGATTAGCAAAATGCTAAGCTTGGGGATGCCCGAGGCACACCAAGGTAATATTCAAGAAGTATCAAGAAACTAAGCTTGGGGATGCCCCCGAGTGGCATCCCCTCTTTCTTCTAACGACCATCGGTATTTTACTTGGAGCTATATTTTTATTCGTCACATATTATGAGTTCTGCTTGGAGCGTCTTGTATGATATGAGTTTTTGCTTGTTTTGCTTTTTATTTTAAGTCTTGAATCCTTGCTGGACACACCTTTTTGAGAGAGCCAAAAATTATGCTATGCTTGCTCCTATGCTTCACTTAAATTTTTAGAGCTATGGAATTGCTCTAGTGCTTCACTTATATCTTTTTGAGCATGGTGTGCTTTGTTATTTTTGAAGAAATGCTCTCATGCTTCACTTAGATTTATTTGGGAGTTATTAAAATTTTAAAGAAATTCTCTCTTGCTTCACTTAAATTAATTTGAGAGAAAGAAATATTATGCTCATGTTCTTCACTTATATTTGTTTGAGCTTAGTAAAAGCAACATATGAAATTAGTTCCAAAGTGATAGATATCCAAGGAGGATATAATAAATACTTTCATGAAGATCATTGGACAAAATAAACTTGATTCTTAGTAATAGTTTTGTGATATGACGATATGATATGTGAGTCATGTTGATGAGTAATTATGCTTTAGTAAGAATATTGGTGTTAAGGTTTGTGATTCCCTATGCAAGCACGAAAGTCAATAGTTATGCAATGAAATTATATCCTACTTGTGGTGCATTATTCGGTGTTAATTATGCTTAATGCTTGCTTACGAGATTTTTCGTTTCTTGGTTGGATGCTTCTCAATCTTTTGCTAGCCTTCATTTGCACTAAGTATGATCACTACTTGTGCATCCAAAACCCTTTAAACCAGTTTTGCCATATGAGTCCACTATACCTACCTATATGCGGTATTTCCGTGCCATTCTAAGAAAATTTTTATGTGCCATCTCTAATTTTCAAAATAAATTTCTCTTTTGTGTGCTCGTACCGCTCGCGAGGCGGTGAGGGGTGGACGATATTTTTCCATGCTGGATGTATTATTCTCACGATGAGTGTTTAGTCACTTGTCATTGCACGAGAGTACGACAAAGGTATTAGGGATGCCCAGTCCCGAAATGAAAAATGAATTTACTTTATGTTATCAAATAATAAATTCCTTGGAAAGTGTTGGTATGGAGGGCACCTATGGATACGGCTAGCCATGGAAAGTGAAAGTATGGTGGAAAAAGGAATAAACTTTAATTTCTGTTTGGGAACCGCCTATGATATATCTAGCATGGAAAGTATAGGGAACTCTAAGTCGTTTTTGTTGGTGGGAAAAGTATGCCTCTCAAAATGTTTTTATCTCTCAATTTAAGCTTTGAGCTCTGGCACCTCTACAAATCCCTACTTCCCTCCGCGAAGGGCCTTTCTTTTACTTTATGCAATTTTTATTTTTACTTGAGTCTCCATCTTCTCTTATAAAGCACCAACTAAGGGGCACTATGATCGTACTTGAGCATTGGGTATAGCTAGTATTCGAGTGTGTTTCATGAATGGATCAATGATTGAGCATAATGGGCTAGGGATAACTTGCTTTAGTGTTGATATTTTGAAAGATATGGTAGCTTGTTGATATGCTTGAGTATTAAAGTCCTCATGTCAAAACTAGACTATTGCTTTGAACCATATAAAAGTTCAAATGTCCATGCTACAAAGAAAAGAATATGTGATGAACATGTTAGGCAGCATTCCACATCAAAAATTCTGTTTTTATCATTTACCTACTCGAGGACGAGCAGGAATTAAGCTTGCGGATGCTGATACGTCTCCAACGTATCTATAATTTTTTATTGTTCCATGCTGTTATAATATCATTCTTGGATGTTTTACAATCATTTTATATCATTTTTTGGTACAAACCTATTGACATAGTGCCCAGTGCCAGTTGCTATTTTCTGCTTGTTTTTTACATCGCAGGAAATCAATACCAAACGGAGTCCAAATGCAGCGAAACTTTTTGTGGATTTTTTGGACCAGAAGACACCAGATGGGCCAGAGAAGCACCTGAGGGGAGCTCCGAGGGGAGCACAACCCACCAGGGCGCGCCTGGAGGCCCAGGCGCGCCCAGGTGGGTTGTGCCCACCTCAGTGGCCTCCCGCACCGCCTCTTTGCTCTAGAAATACCCCAATATTCCAGAAACCCTAGGGGAGTCGACGAAAATCAATTCCAGCCACCGCAAGTTCCAGAAACCACAAATCCAATCTAGACACCATCACGAAGGGGTTCATCATCCTCATTGGTGCCTCTCCGATGATGCGTGAGTAGTTCATTGTAGACCTATGGGTCCGTAGGCAGTAGCTAGATGGCTTTCTCTCTCTCGTTTGATTCTCAATACAATGGTCTCTTGGAGATCCATATAATGTAACTCTTTTTGCCGTGTGTTTGTTGGGATCCGATGAACTTTGAGTTTATGATCAGGTCTATATTTTTATCCATGAAAGTTATTTGAGTCTTCTTTGATCTCTTATATGCATGATTGCTTATAGCCTCGTATTTCTTCACCGATATTTGGGTTTTGTTTGGCCAACTTGATCTATTTATCTTGCAATGGGAAGAGGTGCTTTGTGATGGGTTCGATCTTACGGTGCTTGATCCCAGTGACAGAAGGGGAACCGACACGTATGTATCGTTGCTCTTAAGGATAACAAGATGGGGTTTATTTCTACATAAATAGATCTTGTCTACATCATGTCATCGTTCTTATTGCATTACTCCGTTTTTCCATGAACTTAATACACTAGATGCATGCTGGATAGCGGTCGATGTGTGGAGTAATAGTAGTAGATGCAGGCAGGAGTCGGTCTACTAATCTTGGACGTGATGCCTATATAATGATCATTGCCTGGATATCGTCATGATTATTTGAAGTTCTATCAATTGCCCAACAGTAATTTGTTTACCCACCGTTTGCTATTTTTCTCGAGAGAAGCCACTAGTGAAACCTACGGCCCTCGGGTCTATTTTCTCATAATATATTTTCAGATCTATTTGCTATTTGCCTTCGCGATCTATTTTTATTTGCTTTTATGTTCAGATCTATTAATCCAAAAATACAAAAATACCTTGCTGCAATTTTTATTTATTTATTTTATCTCGCATTCCCGCGAGATATATTTATCTAATCTACTACAATTTTACCTATCTTTTTACCCGTGAGGGATTGACAACCCCTCTCTTACGTCGGGTTGCAAGTATTTGTTCTTTGTGTGCAGGAGCTGTTTACGTGGTGTTGCGTGGTTCTCCTACTGGTTCGATAACCTTGGTCTCATCACTGAGGGAAATACCTACCGTTGATGTGCTGCATCATCCCTTCCTCTTTGGGGAAATACCGACGTAGTTCAAGCAAACATCAACCGTGTGCAATGTCTGTTACACCCACTCTACTTCAATCAGTTGATCAAAAATTTTAGTAGCCCCGGCATTTTACTCCCGCCTGAATCCCCCGCAATATTAAAAATATCTGCTTGGCTGGAGTGTTTTTTTGTTTGATAGCACGCAATTATTATGTTTTATCCGTGTGTGATGTTTGTTACTCCCGCCCCGCTCTACTTCAATCCCTTGATCCAAATTTTTGGTAGCCCCGTGTCGTGGTTCAACACGGCCATCTATGGGGCCATCGGCCCCTTGTGGTTCGGCAAGGGGGAAGGGCGCGTTGCACAAAGAGCAAAGACCATAGAGCAGCTCGGCAGTGATGACACAGGCAGTTTTTACCCAGGTTCGGGCCGCCGCGAGGCGTAAAACCCTACTCCTGCTTTGTTGGATTGATGAAAGGACTGCGGTGCAGAAGAACGCTCAAGCCCGGCAAGGTTGCCTCGGGACGAGAGCAGCCACGTGCGTATGAGTGTACAAGGGTCCGAATCCTTTCTAAGGTCGCCACGGCCCTCCTTTTATAGGTTAAGGGGTTACCACAATGGCAAAATAGTCATTATCCAGTGATTAGATAGCCACGGTGCTATCATACCTAACTCTGTAGACAGGACAGGGTGCATTAAATGCACCGCTTAGTGTCACATCGCGGGGGTAGCCCGGCAAGCCTTGCCGTGCTATTCATCCACCTCCTCGCCTGCCTGCGTGACACGCCTCTGGATGGGTGTCATTAGGGGGTGATCTTCCTTAGAAATGGCTGCCACATGCCAAATAACAGTCACTTAATCACTTGGGGGCTCGACACCGCACCGATAGCTGACTTGCGTTGCTGTGAGGTGGAGCGGTGGAGCCTTGGTGGGGTGATCCGCCCTCGGCGTCCCCGGCAAGCTTGCCGGGGGAGTCTTGAGACTTGACTTCGGGGTGACCTCGACCTTACCAGGTGATGTCTACTACACAACTTGTTCTTGTAGACTCGTGTTGGGCCTCCAAGCGCAGAGTTTTGTAGGACAGTAGCAAATTTCCCTCAAGTGGATGACCTAAGGTTTATCAATCCGTGGGAGGCATAGGATGAAAATGGTCTCTCTCAAACAACCCTGCAACCAAATAATAAAAAGTCTCTTGTGTCCCCAACACACCAAATACAATGGTAAATTGTATAGGTGCACTAGTTCGGCGAAGAGATGGTGATAAAAGTGTAATATGGATGGTAGAAATATATTTTTATAATCTGAATAAATAAAAACAACAAGGTAGCAAGTGATGAAATAGAGCACAAACGGTATTGCAATGCTTGAAAACAAGGCCTAGGGTCCGTACTTTCGCTAGTGCAATCTCTCAACAATGCTAATCTAATTGGATCATATAACCTTCCCTCAACGTGCGATGAAGAATCACTCCAAAGTTCCTATCTAGTGGAGAACATAAGAAGAAATTGTTTGTAGGGTACGAAACCACCTTAAAGTTATTCTTTCCATTCGATGTATTCAAGAGTTCGTACTAAAATAATGGAAAGTTATTCTTTCCGTTCGATCTATCCAAGAGTTCGTACTAAAATAACACCATATGATACGCATCAACCAACTCTAATGTCACGTAGATACTCCAATGTCACCACAAGTATCCATGAGTTAATTATATGATACGCATCAAACAATTTCAGATTCATAATACTCGATCCAACACAAAGAACTTCAAAGAGTGCCCCAAGATTTCTACCGGAGAAACAAGGACGAAAACATGCATCAACCCCTATGCATAGATTACCCCAATGTCACCTCGGGAATCCGCGAGTTGAGTGCCAAGACATAGATCAAGTGCTCTCAAATCCATAAAAGTATTCAATCCGATAAAACAAAATCTCAAAGGGAAAACTCAATTCATCACAAGATAGACAGGGGAAAACACCATATGATCCGACTATATTAACAAAGCCCGCGATACATCAAGATCGTGACATCTCAAGAACACGAGAGAGAGAGAGAGATTAAACACATAGCTACTAGTACAAACCGTCAGCCCCGAGGCTGGACTACTCCCTCCTCATCATGGTGGCCGCTGGGATGATGAAGATGGCCACCGGTGATGATTTCCCCCTCCGGCAGGGTGCCGGAACGGGGTCTAGATTGGTTTTTCGTGGCTACAGAGGCTTGCGGTGGTGAAACTTCTGATCTAGGGTTACCCCGAGGGTTTTTGGAATATTTGGGAATTTATAGGGCGAAGAGGCGGTGCGGGAGGCCACCGAGGTGGGCACAACCCACCGGGGCGCGCCTGGGGGCCCAGGCACGCCCTGGTGGGTTGTGCCCCCCTCCGGGCACCCCCCAGGTGCTGCTCTGGCACATTGGATGTCTTCTGGTCCATAAAAAATCAACAAAAAGTTTTGCGGTGTTTGGACTCCGTTTGATATTGATTTCCTGCGATGTAAAAAACAAGCAAAAAACAGCAACTGGCACTGGGCACTGGGTCAATAGGTTAGTCCCAAAAAATGATATAAAGTTGCTATAAAATGATTGTAAAACATCCAATAATGATATTATAATAGCATGAATACTTCATAAATTATAGATACGTTGGAGACGTATCACCAGGCTCGCCTACCCAACAAGGGAGGTTTTTCCTTAGTGATATCTTGCTCATTTGGCTTGTCTTGGTCTTCTTGATCTGCACTTTGATTTCTCAAAGAGCTATCTCTTCTGCTTGGCCTTGTCTTGGATGCTGTAACCTTGCCCTTGAGCCTGTGTACAGTCCGGGCAACATACACAAGGGTTTGTTGCACCGACAGGAGCCCCCGGGCCTAGCCCGAACGCGCTGCCGAGCGTCATCGGGGTAGGCCCTATCCAGTACATAGGCGAAGAGTTTGTGGTCGGTCATCCTTGAGACTTCCTTGGCTTCTTCATTAACCTGTGCTTGAGTCAGTTTCCGATCTTTCCGCGCGCCGTGTGATGCCAATCTTGGTGGGGCCATTTCTGTAATGGCCCGTGAATGACTTTAACTCATGGGGGAGTAACTTCGAATTCCCTTATCCCACCACGCCCTTATCCTTTGCCACATATGCTGCATGCATCGAGTGGGGTAGGTAATGGAGGCGCGTGGTGCGGGAAAGGGCGTTATGGCAAAGACCTGGTCTTCTCGGATTGGTGTGAGAGGGTGGCGATCGGATCCGGCCGTCGGTGGTAGCTTGGACGAGTTGGATCGGAAAGAGCCCCTCGGGGGTGAAGGACCAGCCCCCAGCCCCAGCCTGCCTATAAAAAAGGGGGTGCGAGGAGGAGCGGAGGCGCCCATCCACGCACCTCTCCTCTTTTAGTTCTTTCCTTCTTCTTTGTTATGTCGAGGGAGGGAGACCGGGGCCAGGCCCTGGGCTCTATCTTGGGGGTGATGATGCGGAATACTTGTGCTGATGCTTGGGGAGTGAGTCTGGTCTGGGGTTGTAGGAGATGCGGCGGTCGCAGATGTGGGCGTCGAATCGACCGTAGTGTGGGAGGTGTTTGACTTCTCCAAAATGGTGGAGTGCTCGTTTCCCCCGCACAAGCCAGCCTCCTGGAGGGGAGTACTTGCCATTGCCGCAAGTCGTTGAGGCTTGTCACCACGTCAGCGAGACCCCCGGGGCTTCCAGTGCCCGCCTGTGGTGCCGTGCTTGGGATCCTTGGTAATCCCAGCACTGCTCCTTCCGGCGGGGTAGGGAGTGACGCTGAAGATGGCGGTGTCTTCCTGCCCACCAAGGAGGCGAGTAGCACTCCTCGCACACCTCGGGCGCTGCCGCCTTCTGTCGCTTCTCCGGGGGAGGTGACGAGCCGAGGGGTCGGCGTCCTCCTGGAGCAATGGTGATGAGGAAAAAACGAGGGAAGACGGAGAAGGCGGGTGGCAGGCCGTCAGATCGAAGTATGATGGCACTGATGCCTTTGTCTCATATTGCCGGCCCGCTGCCTCATCTTTCCGCTCTTCCCCTCCCTCCACGGCACCATCATCACTGTCCTCTTCTGGACGGTTGCCGGGGAGGGTGACGTTCTCTTGGTGCCTTCACCTCCTCTAGCAGTCTTCCAGCTGAGCTCCGGCGGCCCTCCCCGCCGGCGCCTGTGCTGGGGCTTCTCGCTGGCCCTGGGGGTGGTGACCAGGGCACCACCGAGCTGCTCTCTCCGTCCCCCTCCTTCGCAACCTCGCCACTCCCGATCTTGTCAGGCTGCGCCTGGTAGGTCCTGATGGGGTCGGTCGGGCTTCTGTTTAGGTAATCCTTTTGCCCTATTCGCCTCCCGCCGTAGTTCCTAGGAGGAGAGGGACAAGAAAGGGATTACGGGGCACTTATGTTTTTTTAGTCAAAAATATGCAGGCACTTGCCAAATTTTAGTCTAAAATATGTAATCTTCTTTATCCATGTTTGTGTCCTGTAAGATCTGTACTTGCTTATCCGCATATTAATTTAAAAAAGACAAGCCTTGCCGGGTACTTGTGCATGTATCATGTCCATGCAGAGGTGGGAGGCCTCTATACGTTTAAGTAACCAAGTTTTCTCCGGCAAGCTATCTTGCATGTGCCTTTCATTTGTTGCCGCGGGGCTTGGCCTACCAGGCACAAAACTATGGAAAGGAACCAGCTCCTCGTCGAACCTCCTGTGTCAAAGGTCACTACAACCACCCTGACCCAAGCAACATTCGGGATACAGGATGGGAGCACCTATGCTTCGAAGGTGACAAGGTTTTCATATGCACAAGTTTTCACCTTGAAGAACATGTATGGATAAGAAAGAACTTATCTGTTTGGCTTGTCGGGGACCGATATGTAGGCTTCTCTTCATTTCTTCTCTTCGGGACCAGGTCCACGGCAAGAACCCTGCAGCTTAGTGCAGAGGAAAACAATGCTACATATGCCCTTATCTACATGATCATGCCATGCTGATGTTATGCTTATGCATGCATGCAAGTTTTTGGGGGCCCCCAGCGCTTCATTTATTTATCTGTTGCTCAGGGTCTGCGCCTGGCTTTGTACAAAGGGTTACATGCAACATCGGCAAGGCTTGTACAAAAGGGTGGTTGCCGGGCAAGGCCCGACAGCCGTGCCTTACGGGTAGAACTTACGGAGATGCTCAATATTCCATTAGTTTTGCAACTGAATGCCATGTTCGGTCTCCAGACAGACTACGCCAGGTCTAATGACTCGTACTACCCGGTAAGGGCCTTCCCACTTTGGCGTCAACTTGTTTGCACCCTTGGTGGACTGAACACGCCTAAGGACAAGCTCGCCTTCCTCAAGGCTCTGGGCATGAACCCTGCGGCTATGATAGCGACGCAGGGCTTCTTGGTAGCGTGCAGCACGGGTAGCAGCCCAGAGACGGTTCTCCTCAAGTAGCACAGTGTCGTCACACCGGTGTTGTTCTTGCGCTACTTCATCATAGGCAAGTACTCGAGGTGACCCGTATATGAGTTTCGTGGGGATCACTGCTTCTGCTCCATAGACTAGGGAGAAGGGAGTCTGGCTGGTAGCTCGATTTGGTGTCGTTCTAAGGGACCAAAGAACCAACAGCAGCTCGTCGATCCATTGCCTGCCACACTTCTGTAGCCTATCAAATGTTCTTGTCTTGAGTCCTCGCAGCACTTCAGTGTTCGCCCTCTCAGCTGGTCCGTTGCTTCTGGAATGGGAAACAGAGGCAAACGAGACCTTTCTTCCGAGGGCATGAACATATTGCATGAAGGCGCGGCTTGTGAATTGGGTGCCATTGTTAGTGATGACTCTGGCGGGTACTCCGAAACGGCACACCAATCCTTTCAAGAACTTGATAGCTGACTGTGCAGTCACCTTCCTCACGGGCTCTACTTCTGACCACTTTGTAAACTTGTCGATTTAAACATACAAGAATTCAAAGCCCCCGATAGCACGGGGGAAGGGGCCCAAGATGTCGAGCCCCCAGACCAAAAATGGCCATGACACAGGGATCGTCTGGAGAGCTTGAGCAGGCTGATGGATATTCTTGGAGTGGAACTAGCAGGCTTCACATCTGGTGACTAGCTCAATTGCATCTTGGAGGGCCGTGGGCTAGTAGAAACCTTGCCGGAAAGCTTTTCCAACCAGGGCCCTTGATCCAATATGGGAGCCGCACATGCCTTTGTGTATCTCTGCCAACAGCTCCTTCCCTTCTTCCCGGCAAATGCACTTCAATTTCACACCGTTTGGCCTCCTTCTGTATAGTGTGTTGTCGATGAACTGATACATACTGGCCCTCCGGGCTACTCTTTCATCTTCTTCTTGCTCTTTGAGAAGTTCTCCTGTTTGGAGGTAATGGACTATGTGCCATGCCCAAGTTGGAGCCTGAGGCTTGACAACAAGGATCAGTGGCACCTCCTCGTCCGCGGGAGCGCACGCCTCGACCGCGAGGATTGATAGTTCGGTGGGAGGGTGCTGCCCATCAAGCGAAGTGGAGTTGTTCCTGCCAACCTCTCTGCCGGGGGCTTCTGGAAGCTCTGCCGGGAGAGGCTTGCCGGAGTCCGGTTTCCTCCTCTTTCTGGCCATTGTTGCCGGGGATACGGAGGGCTGAGTCAGATGGAGAACAAAAGCCCCTGGTTCCATAGGAAGCTTTTGCGCAGCGCCCTTTGACAGATGATCAGCAATGCTGTTTTCCGCACAGGGTACATGCTCTGTTTGTAATCCATCAAAGTGCTCCTCCAACTTTCTCACTTCCTTCACGTATGCCGCCATCAATGGACTCTGATAATCCTTATTCACTTGCCTCACCACAAGCTGTGAGTCTCCACGAATGATCAACTTCTTGATTCCTAGTTCTGTTGCGATCCTGAGCCCGGCAAGGAGTCCTTAATATTCTGTAGTGTTGTTGGTAGCCTTCTCCCGGGGGAAGTGCATTTGAACCACGTACTTGAGGTGCTCCCTAGTGGGCGCGATGAGAAGCACGCCAGCCCCTGCACCTTGTAGAGAGAAGGCACCATCAAAGTACATGATCCATTCTTGGGGTGCTTCCTTGCCGGGATAACCGTCTCCGTTGTCTCTTCATCTGGAGTTGGTGTCCATTCTGCAATAAACTCCGCCAATGCCCTGCTCTGAATAGATGATGTGCTCTCAAACTTCAAACCAAAGCTTGATAACTCCAAATCCCATTCCACTATTCTGCCGGTGACCTCAGGGTTCCTCAGTATGCGTTGCAAGGGGGAAACGGGTGACAACCATGATCTCGTGGGCTTGGAAGTAGTGGCGCAGTTTCCTTGGGGCCATGATGAGGCCAAAGATCAACTTTTGCATGCCAGAATACCTTGATCTAGCCCCCTGCAGTAGGGAGCTGACAAAGTACACTGGCCACCGCACCACCTTCTTCCTTGCCGTGATCCTGGAATTGTCTCTGTTGCCCCGCTCCTCTTTGTTCTGATCTGCACCTGATCTTGCCGGGATGAGTTCACTTTCCTCTCCAGAGGGGACGGTAGTCACAGCTGCTCCCTCATCTACCTCCCGCTGGGCCACCAGTGCTGCACTAACCACTGGATTGGTTGCCGCTAGGTACAGCAGCAACGGCTCTTGCGGTTTAGGAGCGACTAGGGTGGGAACAGAGGATAGGCAGGTCTTCAAATCTTGCAGCGCAGCGTCCGCCTCCGGAGTCCACTCCACGGGCCCTGCCTTCTTCAAGATTTTGAAGAATGGCAAGGTGTGCTTGGCAGACTTGGAAATGAACCTGCTCAGCGCAGCAACAGATCCAGTCAAACGCCTCACATCTTTAACTGTCTTGGGTGCTCAAATCTGCTTGATCGCCTTGATCTTGTCGGGGTTGGCCTCTATCCCCGGGTGGGACACGAAGAAGCCAAGTAGCTTGCCAGAAGGAATGCCAAACACACACTTCTCTGGGTTTAGCTTCAAGTTAATCTTGCGCAAATTTGCAAAGGTCACTTCCAAGTCCTGAATGAGAGTTGATTTGTGCTTGGTTTTGACCACTATGTCATCCATGTAAGCTCCAATATTCCTATGCAGCTGGGACTCAAAACCAATTTGCACTACTCTTGCAAAAGTGGATCCAGCACTCTTTAACCCATCGCCTTGCGCACTACCCATGCAAAGCCTCCACTTCCCATTCGCCTTGCGCACTACCACTGGATTCGCCAACCATGTTGGATGCAATACTCCTCTGACCAAACCAGCAGCTTCAAGTTTCTTGATCTCGTCAGCAATGAACTGCTGCCGCTCCAAGGCTTGCTTCCGGACTTCTGCTTGACAGGCCGGGCATGAGGGCAGACAACAAGGTGGTGCTCGATTACCTCCCTGGGAACACCAGGGATGTCGGATGTTGCCAAACAAACACATCGACATTCGCCCGCAGGAAGGTAATGAGCGCGCTTTCCTATTTGTCGTCCAGGGTGGAGCTGATAGTAAATGTACCATCAGCGCCAACCAGCCCTGCCGGGACCTTTTTCACAGCAGGCGCAGCAACCTTAGATATCTTGCTGGTGGAACTCTCCGGCAAGTCATCGACGGGTGCAGGACACTCCGGAGAGGCGCGCTTCCCGGATTCCTTGCCAGTATCCTTGCTAGCTTTTCTCCCTTGCTTGTTTTCCTTGGCAGGGACTACGGCTTCCACGGCCTCGGCAGCGACCGCGTCCCGGTACATCTTGTCCATGCATATAATTGCGTCCTTCTTGTCTGATGGGATAGAAATAACGCCCATTGGTCCTGGCATCTTCAGGGTGTTGTAGGCATAGTGGGATGCCGCCATGAACTTTGCCAGAGCAGGTCGCCCAAGTATCCCATTGTACGGCAACGGAAGCTCAACCACATCGAACACAACCTTGTTAGTCAGGCAGTTCAATTCACCTCCAAACATCACTGGCAGCATGATCATCCCCTTCGGACGACTCCGGCCGGGCTTGATCCATTGAAAGGTGCCAGTAACCTTGAGCTCTTCTTCTGTTATCTGCAGCTTCCTGATGACCTTGGGAGAAATCAGATTCAATCCAGCCCCGCCATCGACCAACATCTTTATGACCTGGAGGTTGCGGATCGTTGGTGAAACCAACAACGGCAAGCAGCCTACCACGGTGGTGCGGTCAGGGTGATCCTCTTCATCAAAGATGATGGGCGTGCAGGACCATTTGAGTGGTTTCCGAGAATTTGCCGCTGGCTCCACAGCATTGACCTCACGCGCCCACTGTTTAAGCTGGCAGTGAGAGGAGTGCAAGGATGCACCTCTGTCAATGCACAGGGCGTCAGTGGTCTTCTGGAACTCCTACTCATTGGTTTCCTATTCATCCCCTTCATCGCTGTCGTCATCGCATTCCTTCTTCCCATGGCCTCTGGCAGGTTTCCCTTGATGCTGAGGGACCTTGCCGGGGCAACTTCCTCTGCCACCTCGGCCCTTCCCGCCAGCGCCATCTTGGTCTCTCTCTTTGTCACGCTTCTCATACTCAGCCTTCTGCTTCTTGACGAGTTGCTCAACTTGATGACACTCTTGGAGATCATGGCCCTTGGTCCGATGGATCTTGCAGTACGGCCCGTCAGCCTTCCCAGCCTTCTCGGCCGCCGCAGCTTCCCGGTAGTCATTGCACGTGACAACTTCCTTGCCGGGAGCTTTGGTCTTGGCCTTCTTGCCAGTACTAGGAACGCCAAACCCTTCAACAGCCAGAACTATCTTCTCCTTGTGCTTCTTGTTACGATTCTTGTTCTTCTTCTTCTGGTTGGTAGCATCATCTTCGTCCTCCGAGTGTACGTCGACGCCATCTTCTTCTCCGGGGAGTCGCCTCCCCTCCTCTGTTCGGGCACACTTATCCGCCAAAGTGTACAGCTCATTCACGGTCTTGGGCAACCGGACGTTCATCTTGGAACGTATCCTACGGTTGCGTACGTTGGACTGGAACGCAGCTATCACAGCTGCCGGGTGGATGTTCGGAATGTTCCTGTGCACCCGGCTGAATCTCTGCATATACTTCCGCAAACTCTCTCCTTATTTCCGTGGGAGGAGCTGCAAGTCGCTGGGCCGCCCTGGTTCTTGATGGCTGCCCGTAAAGGCGCCAACAAACTCATTGCACAGGTCAGCCCAGGTCGAGATGGAGTTCTCCGGTAAGTGCGTCAGCCATGACCTCACATTTGGCTTGAGTGCCAAAGGGAAGTAGTTGGCGAATACCTTCTCATCCCTTCCTCCGGCGGCTTGAACAGCGATGGTGTAGATGGTCAAGAACTCTGCCGGGTTCAGTCTTCCATCGTACTTTTCTGGTATCTCTGGCTTGAACGTACGGGCAGACGGCCAACGGACTTGCCGCAGCTCGCGAGTGAAGGCAGGACACCTAACCTCGAAAGGCAGGTATCCGTCCCCACTAGGCGCGGGCTTGTCGATGTTGGGACCATTGCGTCTATCAGACTAGCAGTGGGTTTCGCGGCGCCATTCTATGATGACACGCGCGTCTTCCCCTCGCCTATCCTCCAGGACCCGCCGATGGTCTCGACAGGCTTGAGGATCAGATGAAGCCATTCATACTTCGTTGGGTTCTTGATTGTGTGGCTCTGGCCGCGGCCCCTACGCTGGCTGCCGTGGAGAGGACTGCACCGTAGGAGTGACCACTTCGGTATGGCCAGCAGCTTGGGCCGTTGTTGCTGCCTATGGAGGCCGTGACAGGCCTGCCCGCTGTGGTCCTCCCGCCTCAGCGAAACCAATCAGGCACTGAATGGTGGCTCTCCACTCATCCATTTGATCAGCCGCTGGCGGAAATCTCAACAGGAGTTGGGCCCACGCCATGGCTTCCGAAGCGGTGCTTGGCATAGATGACGATGCAGATCACGACGTCGCCTGACTTCTGACGGTGCTGGTAGTGGCGGCGCCATGCTCTCATCGCCGTGAGCCGGTCGCCAGGGTGGCGTGGTGACGAGGCGGATGTGCTTGGCGATTGATGACCCCATTCGGCGCATCGTCTTAGTCAGCTTGCCCTAGGGATGGCGCATGCCCCGCAGCCACACCCGCAGCGGGGGCAGCTAGAAGGTTGCGATTCGCACCAGAGCGAGTGCCATCTCTGCGGCTGCGTCCTTCAGTGAGGTGGAGAGGTGGAGATGGAATATTCTCCCCACCCGCATCTCGTGGAGCATGGCCGCTAGGATGTTGTTGACGCTGTCCTCCTCCGGCGCCCCCTGCTCCCGCTTCGGCCGCAGGGGGAATGGTGATGGCGCTGCCTGCGCCGATCACGTCCCCCGCGGCGTCCACGTCCTTGTGTGCCCCCGTAGCCCCCATGGCTTTAGTGGCTGCATGCGAGGGGGCCTTCAAGGTGGACGGGTGAGCTGTAGCGCCGGACTTTTTCTTGGGCACCATGGATGATGAAGCCGTCGATGAAGAAGATGATGAAGATGACGCGCTGCTTACACCCTCGAGTTCGCACAAGCGCTCCCCCCTACCTGGCGCGCCAAAGATGTCGTGGTTCAACACGGCCACCTATGGGGCCATCGGCCCCTTGTGGTTCGGCAAGGGGGAAGGGCGCGTTGCACAAAGAGCGGAGACCGTAGAGCAGCTCGGCAGTGATGACACAGGCAGTTTTTACCCAGGTTCAGGCCGTCGCGAGGCGTAAAACCCTACTCCTACTTTGGTGGATTGATGAAAGGACCGTGGTGGAGACGCATCGCTCAAGCCTGGCAAGGTTGCCTTGGGACGAGAGTAGCCACGCGCGGATGAGTGTACAAGGGTCCAAATCCTTTCTAAGGTCACCACGACCCTCCTTTTATAGGTCAAGGGGTTACCACAATGGCAAAACAGTCACTATCCAGTGATTAGATAGCCACAGTGCTCTCATACCTAACTCTGTAGACAGGACAGGGTGCATTAAATGTGCCGCTTAGTGTCACATCGCGGGGGTAGTCCGGCAAGCCTTGCCGTGCTATTCATCCACCTCCTCGCCTGCCTGCGTGAAACACCTCTGGATGGGTGTCATTTGGGGGAAATCTTCCTCAGAAATGACTGCCACGTGCCAAATAACAGTCACTTAATCACTTGGGGGCTCGACACCGCACCGATAGGTGACTTGCGTTGCTGTGAGGTGGAACGGTGGAGCCTTGGCGGGGTGATCCGCCCTCTGCGTCCCTGGCAAGCTTGCCGGGGGAGTCTTGAGACTTGTCTTCGGGGTGACCTCGACCTTAGCATGCTCGCCTGCCCGACAAGGAAGGTTTTTCCTTAGTGATATCTTGCTCATTTGGCTTGTCTTGGTCTTCTTGATCCGCCCTTTGATTTCTCAAAGAGCTATCTCTTCTACTTGGCCTTGTCTTGGATGCTGTAACCTTGCCCTTGAGCCTGTGTACAGTCCGGGTAACATACACCAGGGTTTGTTGCACCGACACCCCGCCATTTTACTCCCGCCGAGTAAAACTCTCAGTACCCGCGGCATTTCCTCAAACACCACCTTGGACCCCCTCCACACACACACACACACCCCAAATCCTTCGCTCACTCCAAATCCCCCGCTCACACACACACACACACCACCCCTTCCTTGCTAGAAACCTAGCTAGGTCGTCGCCACCGCCGCGCCGCCTCCATTGTCAACCTCTGCCGGTCTGCCCGTGCAGGTTACCCATCGATATACATACCCTCGCCGCCCTGAGTTTCTCAGATGACGCCTGCGAAACGCACCCTTTCCCACAGATCCCCATCCCCACCCCCTCCCGCACCCTAGAGCGTCGCAGCCTAGGCCCGGCTATGCTTCCCGAGGAGCTCGAGGACCGAATGGCCCAATAGAGCTTTACCGCGGCCTCTTCGCCCAACGTCGGCGAGGTGGCCGCCGAGGAAGCTGACGACGATGACTGGACGCAGCCTTTCAATCAGCGGGCTAGAGTATTCTTGCATGTCGCGGATGCCGGCTATGACATCAAGGTCGTCGACAGCAACAGCTTGATGCGGGCTATGTCACAAGTTAAGTTGCCCACCCCCAACACCTCGGGTTCGACAGCCGTCGATCTCATTGATGGCCCTGCCGCTGATCTCTTGCGGCTCATTATGAACAATTTGCCATCCTTCATCGCAATGGATCCCGTTTTGTCATTTCTGAAGGACATGTTCTATGACGCTGGCTTGGGATCCTCAGCTGCCAAGTCAAACCTCATCGACGGCGACCACGAGGAGGAGCCAATCTGTGACAAGTGAGGAAACCCATGATTTCTTTTGCCGTGCGTCTTCACCGGGGGAATCCCACGATTTTCTTTCTCGAACCCCTTTTGTAGTGAGAACCTGTCCAGTATTTATTGCTATATTTGGTTGTTTGCATTACACCTTGTTTATTTCTATGGTTTTTGGTTGTTCGCGGTTGTTTGTAGTTAGCATATGTCCAGTTTCAATTGTCATCTTTGGTTGTTCGTAGTATGCCTTGTTTATTTTAGTTATTCATAGTGTGATGTTCTATATGTGCTAGTTTGAACTATGCAGTTCAATTTCATCAACACAAATTTTAACAATTGATCTATGAATGACTATATTTGGTTGTTGTTAAGCATGTTGTACTCCCTCCGGTCCTTTTTAGTTCACATATAAGATTTGTCTAAAGTCAAGCCTCATAAAGTCTAACCAACTTTATAGAAAAAAATACCAACATTCACAATATGAATCAATATCAGTAGATGTATCATGACTTAAATTTTCATATCGTATAACTTTAGCATGGTAGATGTTGATATTTTTTCATATAAATATGGTCAAACTTTATGAAGTTTGACTTCAGACAATTCTTATATGCAGAGTAAAAAGGACCAGAGGGAGTATTTAACACGCCTTTCCATTTGATTTAACAATAACTAGTGTACTTAGACCTGCACAATACAAGTTTGAATGACTATGTAATCTTGTTTTTAAATATTAGGCTTGTTGCCGTTAATAACACACCTTTCCACTTCTTGTTTTTCTAAACTAGCATGCTTAAACCTTCGCCATGAAGCTATCATTTGGAGATTATGTTCTATACCATGGTGTCGGTGCAACAAACCCTGGGTCCGTTGCCCAAGCTGTGCACAGGCACGGGAGCAAGATTATAGCGCCAAGATCAGGCCAAAGTGCAAGGGATCAAGATCTTCAAAGGACCAACATGCAGATCAAGAGGACCAAGGCCAAGCCAGAGAAGTAAGAAACCACCAGGAGAAAAGCCTCCCTTGCCGGGCAGGCGAGCCTGGCGAGGACGGGGTCGCCCCCGGAAGAAAACCTCCAAGACGCCCCGGCAGGGCCTGCCGGGACTCGCGGAGGCAAAGCCACCTCACCAAACCACTTCACCATGATGCACGCCGTCGATCAATGCGGTGTCAAGCCGCAAAGTGACTAAGTGGTAGCCATTTGCCACATGGCAGCCTCTTTCTACAGGAAATACCTACAGACAACACCCGTCCGGCAACGTGTCGAGCGAGCAGGTGCAAAGCTGGCGAAACAGCCCGGCAAGGCTTGCCGGACAGGCGACGATGTGATGTTGAGCGGTGCATTTAATGTGCTCTGTCAGCCTGCAGAATTAGGTAAGATAGCACTATTTGCTATCTTATCAGTGCATAATGACTAATTTGCCACTGTGGTGACCCCTTAGTCTATAAAAGGAGGCCCAAGGCAACCGTAGAAAGGGTGGGACCCTGGATTAGCAAGTCCAGCCCCTCACATTTCATACTCACGTAGCCGTTTCGCCCTGAGGCAACCCTGCCGGGCAAACGCACTGCGACCACCATCATTTTTCCACCATCAATCCACCAAAGCAGGAGTAAGGTTTTACGCCTCACGGCGGCCTGAACCTGGGTAAAACTGCCTGTGTGATCTCTGCCGTGCTGCCCCACGCTCTTCTGCTCTTTGTGCAACGTGCCATCCCCCCGCCGAACCAGCAAGGGACCTTTGGTCCCATAGGTGGCCTTGGTTTCCCGCGACATCTTTGGCACGCCAGGTAGGGGGACCACTTGCGCGAACCTGAAAGCGTGAGTAGCGCGTCATCTTCATCGCGATCTTCATCTTCGATGGCGCCATCGACCATGGCACCCAAGAAGAAACCCGGTGCTTCGGCTCACCCTTCCACCTCGAAGGCTCCGCCGCCCACAGCCACCAATGCTACAGGGGATGCAGAGGCGCATGAGGATGTGGACGCCGCAGGGGAAGTGGTCGGAGTAGGCGGCGCCATCACCACTTCCCCCGCGCCCGAAGCAGGAGCAGGAGGCACCGGAGGAGAGCAGCACTAGCAACATCTCGATGGCCATGCTCCACGAGGTACGGGTGAAGGGATTATCCCATCCGTGTCCCTTCGTCTTGTCGACGGGCACATCCACAGTGGTGGCGCTCGGTCTGAGGCGAACCGCCGCCCTCCGGCCGCCCCCACCATGGGAGCGACCGCAGCGCGTGCGCCTCCCTCGGAGCGAGTCGACCAGGTCGCTGCGCCCAACGGAGCCGCTGGCCCTCAAGCGCCATCACCACGTCACCATGCCGTCCAAATGGCCGCATCGCAACAGCAAGGACGTGGTGCTGTCGCCGCTGGCACCGTCAGGAGCCGAGCGATGGTGCGGTCCACATCATCATCACCCATGCCAAGCACTGCTACGGAGGCCATGGCACGGGCCCAACTACTACTAAGGTTTTCGCCGGCGGCCGAACAGATGGACGAGTGGCGTGCCACCATCCAGAGTCTTCTCGGTTTCGCTGAGGCTGGGGGCTCACAGCGAGCTGGCCCGCCACGACCTCCCCAAGCAACGACGACAGCTCGCGCTGCTGGCCGTACGGAAGGGGCCACCCCCACAGTACAGTCCCCGCCATGGCAACCAGCGCGAGCGCGGCAGAATCAAGAACCTGATGACGTCTCGATGGCCTATTCTGACCCTCGAGCACGTCCAGGCCAACGGCGAGCCCCAGAGAACCGGTGGAGGGGAGGCGCGCACGTCATCATTGAGCGATGCCGTGACGACCACCGTTGGACCAATGGGTGCAACGGCCCCGATGTTGACGAGCCTGCGCTCGAGGTTGCCGGGTGCCTACCTTTCGAGGTTGGGTGCCCTGCCTTTACTCATGAGCTGCGGCAAGTCCATTGGCCGTCCGTTCATGCGTTCAAGCTAGAGATACCCGAGAAATATGATGGGAGGCTGAACCCGGCAGAGTTTCTGAGCATCTACACCATCGTTGTTCAAGCTGTCGGGGGAAGAGATGAGAAGGTATTTGCCAACTACTTCCCTTTGGCACTCAAGTCCAATGTGAAGTCTTGGCTGATGCACCTGCCGGAGAACTCCATTTTGTCATGGGCTGACCTGTGCCATGAGTTCATTGGCGCCTTTACTGGCGGCCATCAAGAACCAGGGTGGCCCAGCGACTTGCAGCTTCTCCAACAGAAGGAAGGAGAGACTCTCCGGAAGTACTTGCATAGATTTAGCAGAGTCCACATGAACATCCCGAATATCCATCCAGCAGCTATGATAGCTGCCTTCCAATCGAATGTGCGCAACTGCAGGATTCGTTCCAAGATGAACGTGCGGTTGCCCAAGACTATGAAGGAGCTTTACACCTGGTCGGACAAGTGTGCTCGGATGGAGGAGGGGAGGAAATTACCCGGAGAGGAGGATTGCATCAACATCGACTCAGAGGACGACGATGAATCCACCAGTCAGAAGAAGAGCAAGAATCACAACAAGAGGTGCAAGGATAAGGCAGTGATGACCGTCAAAGGATCAGACACACCTAGTACCGGCAAGAAGGCTAAAGCCGAGGCCCCCGGCAAGGAAGCTGCCGTGTGCGCTGACTGCCAGGAAGGCCGAGAAAGGCGATGGGCCGTACTGCAAGATTCATCGGACCAAGGGCCATGATCTACAAGAGTGTCATCAGGTTGAGCAGCTTGTCAAGAGACAGAGAGCAGAATATGAGAAGCGTGACTAGGAAAAAGGTCAAAATACCGCTGGCGGGAAGGGCCGAGGCGGTGAAGCCAATCACCCCGCCAAACCCTTCCGGAACCAAGGAAAACCTGCCAGGGGTCGAGAGAAGGAGGCTTGCAATGATGAGAGTGATGGAGGGGATGAAGGGGAAACCAGTGAGCAGGAATTCCAGAAGGCCACTGATGCACTATGCATTGACGGGGGTGCGTCCCTGCACTCCTCTCACCGCCAACTCAAACGGTGGGCACGTGAGGTCAATGCCATGGAACCAGCGCCAGAGGCTCGGAAGCCACTCAAATGGTCACGCACACCCATCATCTTTGACGAAGAGGACCATCCTGACCGTACCACTGTGGTAGGATGTTTTCCATTGTTGGTCTCTCCAACAATTCGCAACCTCAAGGTCACGAAGATGTCGGTTGATGGCGGGGCCGGGTTGAATCTAATTTTCCCAAAGGTCATCAGCAAACTTCAGATAGCAGAGGAAGAGCTAAAGGTCACTGGCATGTTTCAAGGAGTTAATCCCGGCAGGAGTCATCCTAAGGGAAAGATTACATTGCCAGTGACATTTGGGGGAGAACTGAACTATCGGACTGAGAAGATTGTGTTTGATGTGGTCGACCTCCCCCTACCGTACAATGGGATCCTTGGACGCCCAGCCCTGGCTAAATTCATAGCGGCATCCCACTATGCCTACAACACCTTGAAAATGCCTGGGTCAGTAGGGGTCATTTCCATCCCATCAGATGAGAAGGACGCAATCATTTGCGTGGATAAGATGTACCGGGACGCAGTCGCGGCAGAGGCAGCGGCAGTAGTAGTTCCCGCCAAGGAGAACAAAGGAAAGAAGAAAGATGGCAGGGACGCTAGCAAGGAATCCGGTAAGCGTACCTCTTCGAAGTATGCTGCACCTGTTGATGACTTGCCGGAGAGTTCCAACAGCAAGAGATCCAAGGTTGCTGCACCACAAGTGAAGAAGGTCCCGGCAGGGCTGGCTGGCATTGATGGTACCTTTTCTATCAGCGCCACCCTTGATGACAAATAGGAAAGCATGCTCGTTGCCTTCCTGCGGGCGAATATCGATGTGTTTTCCTGGCAACCATCTGATATCCCCGGTGTTCCCAGGGAGGTAATCGAGCACCACCTTGCTGTCTGCCCACATGCCCGACCTGTCAAGTAGAAAGTTCAGAAGCAGGCCTTGGAGAGGTAGCAGTTTATTGTAGAGGAGATCAAGAAGCTTGAGGTAGCTGGTTTGGTCATAGGAGTGCTACATCCAACATGGTTAGCAAATCCAGTGGTTGTTCGCAAGGCTAACGGGAAATGGAGGCTTTGCATAGATTTCATAGATCTCAACAAGGCATGCCCGAAGGACCCATTTCCCTTGCCGCGCATCGATTAGATTGTGGATTCCACTTCCGGCTACGATTTGCTCTCCTTTTTGGATGCATATTCTGGATATCACCAAATCTTCATGTCCAAAGAAGATGAAGAGAAGACCTCGTTCATCACCCCATGTGGTACGTACTGTTTTATTCGCATGCCATTTGGATTAAAGGGTGCCGGGTCTACTTTTGCAAGGGCAGTCCAGATTGGTTTTGAGCCACAGTTACACAGAAACATTGAGGCTTATATGGATGATATTGTGGTCAAGACCAAGGACAAAGCAACCCTCATCCAGGACTTGGAGGAGACATTTGCTAATCTGCGCAAGATCAACTTGAAGCTCAACCCGGAGAAGTGTGTGTTTGGTGTTCCCTCTGGCAAGCTACTTGGGTTCTTTGTATCCCATCGGGGGATCAAAGCCAACCCTGACAAGATCAAAGCTATCGAGCAGATCCAAGCACCAAGGACAGTCAAGGATGTGAGGCGCCTGACAGGGTGCGTTGCCGCGCTAAGCAGATTTATTTCCAAGTCTACCGAGCGAGCCCTGCCGTTCTTCAAAATCCTGAAGAAGGTAGGGCCCATGAAGTGGACCCTGGAAGTAGATGCGGCTTTGGAAGAGTTGAAGGCCTACTTGTCCTCTGTGCCCACCTTGGTTGCCCCCAAACCACAAGAGCCGTTGCTGCTATACTTGGCGGCAACCAATCAAGTGGTTAGTGCAGCTTTAGTGGCACAACGGGAAGTGTAAAAAGCAGAAAGTGAGCAAGGCCCAGCAGAGCCAGATAAGGATCAGGACAAAAATGAGCACGACAGCGAGGGCAGCCCCAAGGGCATGGCAAAGAAGAAAGTGGTGCAGCACCCAGTGTACTTCATCAGTTCCTTGCTGCAAGGAGCTAGATCGAGGTACTTTGCTGTGCAAAAATTGATCTTTGGTCTCATCATGGCCTCAAGGAAACTGCGCCACTACTTCCAAGCCCATGAGATCACGGTTGTCACTCGCTTCCCGTTGCAAAGGATACTCCGAAACCCTGAGGCTACCGGCAGAATAGTGGAGTGGGATTTGGAGTTATCCAGCTTTGGCCTGAAGTTTGAGAGCACATCAACAATCCAGAGTAGGGCATTGGCAGAGTTTATTGCAGAATGGACGCCAATCCCTGATGAGGATGTGCTGGAAACAGTCATCCCCGGCAAGGAGGCGCCGCAAGAATGGATCATGTATTTCAATGGTGCCTTTTCCCTACAAGGTGCAGGGGATGGCGTGCTTCTCGTTACCCCCTCTGGGGAGCACTTGAAGTACGTCGTCCAGGTGCACTTTGCCCGGGAAGAGGCAACCAACAATACAACAGAGTATGAAGGGCTCCTTGCCGGGCTCAGGATTACCGCAGAATTGGGAATCAAGAAGCTGATCATTCGAGGAGATTCACAGCTTGTGGTGAGACAAGTCAACAAGGATTACCAAAGTCCATTGATGGAGGCATACATTGAGGAAGTGATAAGATTGGAGGAGCACTTTGACGGATTACAAACAGAGCACGTACCCCGTGCGGAAAATAGCATAGCTGATCATCTGTCAAAGTGTGCTACGCAGAAGCTTCCTGTGGAACCAGGAACTTTTGTTCTCCATCTTACTCAGCCCTCCGTATCCCCAGCAACAATGGCCCGGAAAAGGAGAAATATGGACTCCAGTAAGCCTCTCCTCGTAGAGCCTCCCGGGGCTCCTGCTAGGGACCCTGCCGGAAACAACTCCTCATCACTTGCCAGACCGCACCCTCCAGCCGGGCCTATGGTCCCCACGAACGAGGAGCGTGCCCCCGCAGTTGAAGAGGTGCCGCTAGTCCTTGTTGGCGAGCCCCAGGCTCCAACTTGGGCAAGGCACATAGTCCATTTCCTCCAAACCGGAGAACTTCCCGATAACCAAGATGAGGCTGAAAGAGTAGCCCGGAGGGCCAGTATGTATCAGTTTGTCGATGACACTCTATACAGAAGGAGGCCCAACGGTGTGAAATTAAAGTGCATCAGCCGGGAAGAAGGAAAGGAGCTACTGGCTGAGATACACAAAGGCATGTGCGGCTCTCACATTGGATCAAGGGCATTAGTTGGGAAAGCATTCCGGCAAGGATTCTATCGACAAGTTTACAAAGTGGCCGGAAATAGCTGCCGTGAGAAAGGTGACTGCTCAGTCAGCTATCAAGTTCTTGAAAGAATTGGTGTGTCGTTTTGGAGTCCCAGCAAGGATCATTACCGACAACGGCACCCAGTTCACGAGCTGTGCCTTTATGCAATATGTTCATGCCCTCGGAATCAAGATCTCATTTGCCTCTGTCGCACATCCCAGAAGCAATGGGCAAGCTAAGAGGGCGAACGCTGAAGTGCTGTGAGGACTCAAGACAAGAACCTTTGGTACGCTGCAGAAGCACGGTAGGCGGTGGATTGATGAGCTGCCGGTAGTTCTCTGGTCCCTCAGAACGACACCAAATCGAGCTACCGGGCAGACTCCCTTCTCCCTAGTCTATGTGGCAGAAGTAGTTATCCCCACAGAAATCATTTACGAGTCACCTCGAGTGCTTGCCTACGATGAAGTAGTGCAAGATCAGCACCGGCGTGACGACGCTGTGCTACTCGAGGAGAACCGTCTCCAGGCTGCTACGCGTGTTGCACGCTATCAGCAAGCCCTGCGTTACTATCACAGCTGCAGGGTTCATGCACGGTGTTTTGAGGAAGGCGAACTTGTCCTTAGGCGCGTTCAGTCCGCCAAGGGTACAAACAAGTTGACGCCGAAGTGGGAAGGCCCTTACCGGGTAGTTCGAGTCACCAGACCTGGCGTAGTCCGTTTTGAGACCGGAGATGGCATTCAATTGCAAAACTCATGGAATATTGAGCATCTCCGCAAGTTCTACCTATAAGGTGCGGCTGTCGAGCCCTGCCCGACAACCACCCTTTTGTACAGGCCTTGCATCAGTTGCATATAACCCCTTGTACAAAGCCAGGCGCAGACCCTGAGCAACAGAGAAATAAACGAAGCGCTGGGGGGCCCCCGACATAGTTGCATGCATGCATGAGCATTTCAAGAGCATTGCATAAGCATTTCATGAGCATTGCATATGCATATAGATAAGGTCGCATTTTGCATCATTCCCATCTGCATAAGGTTGCAGGTTCCTGCCGTGAGCTTGGCCTCTACGGGAATTTGGGAAGATGGACCAGCACTGCGATCTCCGGCAAGCCAAACAGATAAGTTCTACCTCTTGTCCATAAGTGTCCTGTAAGATGAAGCTTGTGCATGAGAAAACCTCTCCGGTAACTAAGTAAAAGGGTACCGGCAGGGTAACCTGCTGGGGATAACTCATTTATTTTGAATAAAGAGGCATCCCACCTCTGCATGGACATATACATGCATGAGTCCCCGGCAAGGTTCACCTTTTTTCATTAATATGCTAATCATACAAGTACAAATCTTACAGAACACAGACATGGACTCGAGAGATTGCATTATTTGAATTAAAATTTGGCAAGTGCCTACAGATTTAAGATTGAAAAAAGATAAGTGCCCCGTAAACTCCTCTCCCTGTCCCTCTTGTCCCAGGTAGTGCGGTGGGAGGAGAAGTGGGCAGGAGGCGCACCGGCACAACGCCACCCCGATCCCGTCAGGGTCTGCCAAATGCAGCCTGACAAGATCGGGAGTGGCAAGGCTGCGAAGGAGGAGGACGGAAGGAGCACCTCAGCGGCCCCCCTGGTCACCACTTCTAGGACGAGTCAAAAGGCTCCAGCATAGGCACCGGTAGAGAAGGACGTCAGGGCCCAGCTGGAAGACCACTGGAGGAAGCGAAAGCGCCAGGGGGGCGACCCTTTCCCCGGCAACTGGTAAAACGGTGATGATGGTGCCGGGGAAAGGAGGGGGAAGACAGAAAGATGAGGCAGCCGGTGGCCAGTACGAGATGAACGCGTCGATGCAGTCGTACTCTGACTGGACGGCCTGCCTCCCACCTTCTTCGTCTTCCCTGGCTTCATCTTCATCAACACCGCTCCAGGGAAGTGCCGACCTCGCGGTCTGGCACCTCCCGCGAAAAGACGGCGAGCGACCAAGGCGACTAGGGGGCTCGAAGCACGCCACTCCCCACCTTGGCGGGAAGGAAGTCATGCCTCTCGTCAACATCAGCCCCAAGACCTCCGGAAGAGGCAGTGCCGGGATTACCAACGATCTCCGGCCCTGCCTCCTGGGTGAGCATGGAAGACCCCAAGAACCTGGCCGCCAAGCCGGCAAGCAGCAATAGCCCGGGGCTAATTGCCACAATGTCCGATGGGCAACCAACCGTGGAGGAAGGGGCAAGCGTTTCCCCGCAACGGGGGAGCTTAATATTTCCCACGCCATGGGCGGCCAGCCCACGGCGTCTTCTCCAAGCATGGACCAGACTCACTCCCCAAGCGCCAATGCAAACATTTGGCGGCACCAACCCCAAACTGGAGCCCGGGGCCTGACCCCAGGCTCTTCTCTTCAACATAACCAGCAGGAGGCAAAAGACGGAGGAGAAAGGATGCAAAGGTGGATGACCCCACTCTCCCCTCGCCCCTCCTTTTATAGGCGGGCCGAGGAAGGGAGCCGCTCCCTCAACAAGCGACCACCGCCCTCCTCCGCCAATTCAAGGAGACCGGGCCCTAGCCTTGATGCTCTCTCGCACCACGCACCTCCGTTACCTACCCCGCGCAATGCATGCAGCATACGTGGCTAAGGATAAGAGCGTGGTGGGAAGAGTGAATGGGCAGTTTCTACCCCGTGCGTTAAAGTCATTCACGGCCATTACAAGGGTGGCCCCACCACGATTGGCTTTACGCGACGCGCGGGAAAACTAGAAACTGGCCCGGGCTCAAGATTAATGAAGAAACAAAAATACCTCAAGAGGCCAGCCTCTTCCGCACCCCTGCCTGTGCACTTATTAGGCCCTACCCCGATGACGCTCGGCAGCGCATTCGGGGCAAGCCTGGGGGCTTCTGTCGGTCCAACAAACCCTGGGTCCGTTGCCTAGACTGTGCACAGGCACGGGAGCAAGATTATAGTGCCAAGATCAGGCCAAAGTGCAAGGGATCAAGATCTTCAAAGGACCAACATGCAGATCAAGAGGACCAAGGCCAAGCCAGAGAAGTAAGAAACCACCAGGAGAAAAGCCTCCCTTGCCGGCCAGGCGAGCCTGGCGAGGACGGGGTCGCCCCCGGAAGAAAACCTCCAAGACGCCCCGGCAGGGCCTGCCAGGACTCGTGGAGGCAAAGCCACCTCACCAAACCACTTCACCACGACGCACGTCGTCGATCAATGCGGTGTCAAGCCGCAAAGTGACTAAGTAGCAGCTATTTGCCACATGGCAGCCTCTTTCTACAGGAAATACCTACAGACGACACCCGTCCTGCAACGTGTCGAGCGAGTAGGTGCAAAGCTGGCGAAACAGCCCGGCAAGGCTTGCCGGACAGGCGACGATGTGACGTTGAGCGGCACATTTAATGCGCTCTGTCAACCTGCAGAATTAGGTATGATAGCACTGTTTGCTATCTTATCAGTGCATAATGACTAATTTGCCACTGTGGTGACCCCTTAGTCTATAAAAGGAGGCCTGAGACAACCGTAGAAAGGGTTGGACCCTGGATTAGCAAGTCCAGCCCCTCACATTTCATACTCACATAGCCGTTTCGCCCTGAGGCAACCCTGTCGGGCAAACACGCTGCGACCACCACCATTTTTCCACCATCAATCCACCAAAGCAGGAGTAGGGTTTTACGCCTCACGGCGGCCCGAACCTGGGTAAAACTGCCCGTGTGATCTCTGCCGTGCTGCCCCACGCTCTTCTGCTCTTTGTGCAACGTGCCATCCCCCTGCCGAACCAGCAAGGGACCTTTGGTCCCATAGGTGGCCGTGGTTTCCCGCGACCCATGGATATATTTGGTTGATGTTTAGCCTGTTATGCTTAACATGCCTTTAGATGTACTTACACAAGACAATATTGGGAACATCTGATGTTTACCATCGAGGTTAGTTTCATCCCATGGCTTATATATACTCACACTGTTCAGGATATCGGTAGCTGGTACCATATAGGCCGGGGGCTAATAAGGGTTAATCGTTGAATTGGACATTTAACTGAATATATCTGTAACCCATTTATTGGTAGGTTAACTAGGGCCATATCTAACATATCTGAGGCTACATAGCAACATGCATTGTATTGAATGACTAAATATGCAATCCTAGGCCACACAGCAACAAGGAAGGGTTGTTTGGTTCTGGGCCTAGGAGTGCCACACTTTGCCATACAATGTTGCCAAACTTGCCAAAAGGTTAGTTCTTCAAAACGAGAGCCACAAGTTGGCACGCCTAAGATAATCTTGCCACACTTTTTGAGTGTATGTGATGTGGGACCATAGTGTGGCTTGCCTAAGATGTGGTTTGAACCAAACACACACCTAACCTTAGGTGTGGCAACCTTTGGCAAATGTAGTCTCAAACCAAGAGTGTTACCTTAATGTTCTGATGATGTCTAGATATACATAGATGAGCAGCAAGAACACCAACAACACAGCAGCAGTTAACTACAGTTAATTGGTTGATATTTGTACAAATGTAATAAACTCCCTCCACCCCAATAATATAAGATGTTTATTCATCCACGCCGTGAATATAGTTGATGCTATAAGATCTTATATAATGGGACGGAGGGAGTGTTGTACTGCATCATATGGCAATTGATGTTTAGCTTCTAATGTTAACTTGGTACTTTTAGGTACATGTCATTGGTAAAGATCCGTGCTTCGACACTTTCTGCGTATGGGGCAATGAGATATTGATGAACCAGCATCAAGTGAGGAAACTGATAAAGATTGTTACTAAAATGGGTCAAAAGATGGCAATTAAACTATTTGTTTACACTTTATCCAAGACAACAGTGAACTGCAGCATGGTAAGTAAGAACTCTGCATCCTTCTTTTTACTGCCCATAATGAGTTGTGTTAGATGATAATGTCTGAATCTTTTTCCTTTGCTATAGTTCTCGAAGCAGTTTACTCAAGATTACCTCTCAAACTACATGATTGGTGGGCATGCAAAGGTTAAAGTATTTCTACCATAACACCGCCCTCTTCTTTTGGTCACCGAAGGCTTCTTTTGGTCCGCTGTTGACAGACCAAATACTTTGTAGAACCATGCCCATCAAGGCGTGGTGTTCCGTGACGATGGAGGAGTTATTCACAGCCTCCTCCATCACATCCAGCCACCCAGCCGCAGAACAATCGTCAGTGTTTGGCGTTGGCGGCGGGGCCCTGGCTCCCCCCTCGATGGAGGGCAGAATTGATGCCTCCGAGGGCCTTGGGGGCTCCGAAATTGTCTTTTGGGGGGGGGGGGCTCGGATTGGCCGAGCTCCCCCTCCTTGTTCACCAGGAGGGATACCTCCTCCTGGTCTTCGGTGACCGAGGTGTTAGCCTCGGCCATGATCTGGTCACCACCACCTCCTGTGTCCGGGCCGGGAGGGGTCCTTCGGGATAGCACCTCCCTGGTCTCCCGGATGACTGGGGGAGGCGTAGAACGCGACACAGACCCATGCTTCACCAGTTCGGCTGGCGAAGAAGTCCCCTCTGAGGTTTGGTCAGCGGGGTGGGCGTGCGGTGGGCTGTAACATGAAACGCACATGTGCTATCAGCAATAGATTAATAAAATAAGTGCCTAGAGAATCTTTGAATTCGTACCTTTCGACAAGGGGCTTGACCCTGGGGTTCCTTTTTGAAACCTCTTCGGACATTGCGGACTCCTCATCAGAATCCGAGCTGTCATCAGGCAGGACCAGCTTTGGCCTGCACTATTTCTTTGGGGCATGAGCAGGCTGTACCTCCTCAGCGTCATCCAACGCCGCCCTCTTCTTCGAACGGTAGGAATCACTCTCCTCCTCGTCCTCTTCCTGCTCCCCCTCGTGAGCAGAGGGGGCTTGGGTGTTTTCGGACTTGGTGTCCGGATGCCCTCTTGGGCGCAGGCCTTCCCTGGCCTCCCGCGCCTCTTTCTTCTTCTTCTTTTCTTTATTCTCTGGTGCCTTGTACGGCGTGATACGTCCATTTTGCATCATGTTTTCCTACTGTTATTTATAATGTTTTTATGCATAATAATGCTTTATGGAGTAATTCTAATGCCTTTTATATCATAATATGCAAGGTTTACACAAAGAGGGAGAATACCGGCAGCTGGAATTCTGGACCTGAAAAAGCTATGTCAGAGATACCTATTCTGCACATCTCTAAATGAGCTCAAATTTTACGGAGAATTATTTTGGAATATTTAATAATATTGGAGAAAACAACCACCGGAGCGGGGCCACCTGGTGCCCATAGGACACCAGGGTGGTGGGCAGCCCAGCCCACCTTCGGTGCCCATCTTCTGGTACATAAGGTCTTTTTACCTAGAAAAAATAAGGAGAGGACTTTCGGGACGGAGCACCACCGTCTCGAGGCCGAACTTGGGCAGGAGCACTTTTGCCCTCCGGCGGAGCGATTCCACCGGTGGAACTTGCCATCCTGAGGGGGAAATCGAAGCCATCGTCATCACCAACAACCCTCTCATCTTTGGGAGGCCAATCTCCATCAACATCTTCAACAACACCATCTCATCTCAAACCCTAGTTCATCTCTTGTGTTCAATCTTTGTACCGGAACCTCGGATTGGTACCTGTGGGTGACTAATAGTGTTAATTACATCTTGTAGTTGATTACTATATGGTTTATTTGGTGGAAAATTATATGTTCAGATCCATTATGCTATTTAATACCCCTCTGATATTGAGCATGAATATCATTTGTGAGTAGTTACTTTTGTTCTTGAGGGAACGGGAGAAGTAACGTTGCAAGTAATCATGTGGATTTCATATGTGTTCGATATTTTGATTATATGTATGTTGTCATTCCCTTAGTGGTGTCATGTGAACATTGACTACATGATACTTATTCATCTTTTGTCCTAAGGGAATGCATTCTGGAGTAGTTATTAGATGATGGGTTGCTAGTGTGAAAGAAGCTTAAACCCTAGTTTATACGCTACTTCGTAAGGGACTGATTTCGATCCATATGTTTAATGCTATGGTTAGGTTTTATCTTAATACTTTTCTCGTAGTTGCGGATGCTTGCGAGGGGTTTAATCATAAGTGGGAGGCTTGTTCGAGTAAGAATACCACCCAAGCACCGGTCCACCCACATATCAAAATATCAAAGTATCAAACCAACATGATGAAAGTGACTAGATGAAATTCTCGTCTGCCCTCAAGAACGCTTTGCTTATTATAAGAGACCGTTTGGCCTGTCCTTTGCCACAAAAGGATTGGGCTATCTTGCTGCACTTTATTTACCTTTACTGTTACTTGTCTGTTACAAATTATCTTGCTATCAAACTATTTGTTACCTACAATTTCAGTGCTTGCAGAAATTACATTGCTAAAAACCACTTGTCATTTCCTTCTGCTCCTCATTGGGTTCGACACTCTTACTTATCGAAAGGACTATGATTGATCCCCTATACTTGTGGGTCGTCAAGACTCTTTTCTGGTGCCTTTGCCGAGGAGTGAAGCGCTCTTGGTAAGTGGAAATCGGTAAGGAAAAATTTATATTACGTGCTGAAACTTATTGTCACTTGTTACTATGGAAGATAATCCTTTGAGGGGTTTGTTCAGGGAATCTTCACCTCAACCGGAAACACAAAGAGTTTCTCCTCAACCTACTACACCTACTGAAAATATTAGCTATGAAATTCTTTCGGGTATGATAGAGCAACTGCTAGCTAATCCTTATGCAGGAGATGGAACTAAACATCCCGATATGCATTTGATATATGTGGATGAAATTTGTGGATTATTTAAGCTTGCAGGTTTACGTGGAGATGAAGTTAAGAAGAAGGTTTTCCCTTTATATTTGAAGGGAAAAGCATTGACATGGTATAGGCTAGGCGATGATATTGGATCTTGGAACTGGAATCGATTGAAATTGGAATTTCACCAAAAAATTTATCCTATGCATCTAGTTCATCGTGATCGGAATTATATATATAATTTTTGGCCTCGTGAAGGAGAAAGTATCGCTCTAGCTTGGGGGAGGCTTAAGTCAATGTTATATTCACGCCCCAATCATGAGCTCTCTAGATAAATTATTACTCAGAATTTTTATGCTCAGCTTTCTCGTGATGACCAATCCATGCTCGATACTTCTTGTATTGGTTCTTTTATAAATAAGACTATTGAATTCAAGTGGGATCTTTTGGAAAGAATTAAACGCAACTCTGAAGATTGTGAACTCAAGAAGGTAAAGAGTCAGGTATTAAGCTTGAGTTTGATTGTGTTAAATCTTTATGAATACCGATGCTTTTCACAAGTTTAGCACTAAATATGGACTTGACTCGGAGATAGTAGCCTCTTTTTGTGAATCATTTGCTACTCATGTTGATCTCCCTCAGGAGAAGTTGTTTAAATATCATCCCACTATTGAAGAAGAAATTAAAGAACCGGTCATAGCTAAGGATGAAACTATCATTTACAATGTTGATCCAATAGTTCCTACTGCTTATATTGAAAAACCACCTTTCCCTGTTAGGATAAAGGAACATGCTAAGGTATCAACTGTGGTTCGCAAAAGTAATATTAAAGCACCTAAACCCTCTGAACAAATCAAAGTAGAACCTAGTGTTGCTATGGTTAAAGATCTCTTGGTCAAAAATATTGATGGGCATGTTATTTACTTCTATGATGAAGCTGCTAGAATTGCCAAACCCGATGAGAAAGATAAACATAGACCAGTAGTTGGCCACTAGTGCAGAATCAACCTTTAGTCCCGGTTCGTAAGGGCCTTTAGTGCCGGTTCACTAACCGACACTAAAGGGTGGGGACTAAAGGCCCCCCCTTTAGTCTCGGTTCATCACGGCCTGGGACCAATGGCCCACCACGTGGCATGAGCCAGCGCCGGGGGCTGGGGGACCTTTAGTCCCGGTTGGTGACACCAACCAGGACTAGAGGTTTAGGGGTTTAGGGTTTTAGGATTTATGAATTATGGTTTATTTTTCCTTTTCGTTTTGTGTTTTCCATTTAATTGTTTTTCGTTTCAAACATATTTTACGCTACCGCAGTCGTACGTCAAGCGCACTGCTACCACATACTGTACACGTCATATATAATAGAATTTCTCATACGACCAATCATATATCATAGAATTTCTCGTACGGCCATGCATACACACATATATATACAATTTCTCCTACAATTTGCAGATCATTACATGCAGGCATTAGGTGTAATGGTATTCTCCTTTGGGATCTATGACCTGGTCAAGCAAAAATCCCGCAATTTCCTCTTGAATTGCTCATACGCGGTCCGTTGGTAGGAGCTTACCCCGCATCTCTGACATCTTTATTAAAGAAGGAGATCAATATGAATATATTAGTTGTGTGTGTATATATTAGATCATTGATAAAAAGAACTTTGAATTGTGTTTGCGTACCCAAAGTTGTCTTGAAGATGTGTTCCTTTTGGACGTCATAATGCGAATGTTCTCGCGAACATAGTACGCACATAAATTATTCCCCGGTGCCTGGCTCATGCACTTTACGAGAATAGAATTCAATCAGATAATAATTAATCAAGCATGATAATGGTATTGAAAATAGAATTAAAGAGATGTGCAGATGTAGCTAGTAATACTTAATTACCTTGGGTCGCACCCATTTCAGCTGTTGTTTCCATTCGCCTTTAACCTGTTTGATGAACTTTTGCCAGCCCTACCCGCCGGCAAAGAAAATGAATAAAGGGGTTATTAATTAGTTGATATCAGGAAAGGAACTAAAGAGGCCGACATAGTGCGATAATGATTGAAATTACCTGTCGATTATCCCCCTCACGGTTGCGTATTCATTAGTGTCTTTAAGTAGTGAGTCCAATACTTGAACTTTTCCCTCATCAACATCAATGACTAGCAGGATCCAGTGGAAACTGCATGCGCACACATTTGTATAATTAAGCGGGCATGTGCATAACTCATCAACTACACTTATTAACATCTAGTAAGCAAAAACAAAATTTGTAGTACAAGACAGTAACACTCACCCGAAGTTGTAAGAAGTAGTATTTCTGGTTGGGTATTTAGTCGCTTCAAAAACTCTAGCAAGCTTCTCTCTGTGTCTTTTCTCGACCTCTCAAGTAACCATGTCTTTTCATTAATGGTATTTGGGTCAATGAACCCAATGCCATAGCGTCCATCTCTTTTCATTTCATACATCTTCATTCTGCATAATACCATAGAAAAGAATACAGTGAGGATAATTATAAGTAATGAACGAGCACAACTATCTAGAGACTTAAATTACAGAAAAAAATCACTTACAGACAATAGCAACTGACGATAGATTTGTCGAGTGCGCCTTGATTGAATAACTGAAACATTTCTTGAAACTCAACCCACAAATCTTTTGCATGGAAGTAATGCTCTTCCTTGACTTTCACCATGAGGGACTCTCGCCCGTTGTTTAGTTCTCTCAGGTACCACTCATGCAATGTGTCCATTCTCGTTGATAGAAGCGGGATCTCCTCAGGCATCACCAGAGGTTGGTCGGGGACATATTTCCATGCTAGTTCCTCCTCTGTAAACCCGGGGAGTTCCTCGATGCCTAGGAGTTGTTCAATAGTGACACCGGCCTCTTTAGCCTTCCTTCTATGATCATCGGTTATTACCAGCTGATCGGCGGTACTCACATGTGGTTGTACAATGAGCGGGGGGATCGATTGCACCCGAGCTCCTGAAAACCTTGACAGAAAGGAAATTGGCCTTCATTAACTTAAAATGGAGGACATGCCCTTCCGACAAGCTATGGGCGCGAACAAAGGTCTTCCAGCCACGGCGGAAGTACATGACATGAGGGGTCGGGAAATCCACATCCACCCGTATGCTACCATTCCCGCAGCCCCTCATGTGTAGTCTCAACGCATGCGGCTGTTCGAGCTCCATCGACCTTGCAAATGGGGTGGGGAGACGAAGGCGGCCGCGTAGAGGCTTATACAGCCTAATGACAAACTCCAGAGGCTGGTCTCCAACGTGGCCTTCCAACAGGGGAGGGGCGGCCGGCGGGGGCGCAATCCGAGCGCCACCCCGTCCCCCTCGGCCCCGTGCGCCATGACGGCCTCGACCTCGTCCTCTCCCACCTCCCCTCGTCGCAGGCTTTGTCCCCGCATATTCGAAGGGAGGAGGGAGACATTGTCGAGCAAAAGTTCTTGTCGCCACTTGGGGAGGACCGGACCCCCGACCTCTCACCATGACAGACGTGGGCAACTGCAGAAATCGAGAAGGAAGGAGGTGTGGAGGAACATCTCACACCACGCCCCCTTTCTATAGGCGGGCGTGGCAGGGGGCTGGGTTTTCTTCATGAAGGTGGCCACCCCGCTCGGCCAGTCTGGATCCTCCTCGCCATTAACGGCTCGAAGAATCAAGGCCGACACCCTGCGCCAATCCATGACCCCTGGCTTTCTACCATGGCTCTCATTCCCGCACCCTTCACATCTGCCACCAATCTTGCGCAATGCATGCAATACACGTGGCAGAAGCACTTGGAGCGGGGAGGGATAGTGGGGTGGCAGTTACCGCCCCATGAACAAGGGACGTGGGTAACTCCGCGGATCATGGCCCATTATCTCCATCACTGCGGTCGGCATTACGTGACGCACGGGAGAATCAGAAACCGACTTGGGCTCTGATTAATGAAGAAGCAAATAAGATCTCAAGGGACAAGCAGCTATTTCCCCCTCGCCTATGCACAAGTTAGGGCCTACCCCGACGACGCCCGACAGCGTGTTTGGGCCAGGCCCGGGGGCTCCTGTTGTTGCAACAAACCCTGGGTCTGTTGCCCAGACCGTGCACAGGCTCGAGATCAAGATTGCAACATCCAAGACAAGGCCAAGATGAAGAGATAGGCTCTTTGAGGAATCAAAGGGCAGGTTGAGAAGACCAAGTCAAGCCAAGGAGCAAGACACCGCTAAGGGAAAACCTCCCTTGCCGGGAAGGAGAGCCTGGCGAGGTCAAGGTTTCCCTGGAAGCAAGCCTCAAGACTGCCCCGGCAGGCCTGCCGGGTCCTACGAAGGCAAAACACCCCGCCAATGCTTCACCGCTCCACCTCATAGCGACGCAAGTCATCGATCGGTGCGGTGTCATGCCCCAAAGTGACTAAGTGGCTGTCTTTTGCCACATGGCAGCCATTTCCTACAGGAATCGCCTCCAAATAACACTCGTCCAACGACATGTCATGCAGACAGGAGAGAAGGTGGCCAAGCAGCCCGGCAAGGCGTGCCGGGCAGGCCATGATGTGACACTGCGCGGCGCATTTAATGCGCTCTGTTCTGCCTACAGAGTTAGGTATGATTGCACTGTTTGCTATCTAATCAGCACACAATGACTAATTTGCCACTGTGGTAACCCCTTGATCTATAAAAGGAGGCCCATGGCAACCAAAGAAAGGATTCGGACCCTTGTACACTCGTACGCGTGTAGCTGCTCTCGCCCTGAGGCAACCCTGCCGGGCAAGAGCGCTGGGTTTCCACCACCATCCACAATCAATCCACCAAAGCAGGAGTAGGGTTTTACGCCTCGCGGCGGCCTGAACCTGGGTAAAACTGCCCGTGTGATCTCTGCCGTGCTGCACTGCGCTCCTCCGCTCTTTGTGCAACGTGCTCAGCCCCCCTGCCGAACCAAAAGGGGCTCGTGGCCCCATAGGTGGCCGTGGTTTCCCACGACTTCTTCGGCGCGCCAGGTAGGGGGAAGCGCTTGCACGAACCCGAGAAGTGTACGTAGCGCGTCATCTTCACCGCCATCTTCTTCATCAATGGCTCCATCGTCCATGGCGCCCAAGAAGAAGCCCGGCGCCGTAGCTCATCCATCCACCTCGAAGGCCCCGCCGCACACGACCGCCGACGTCGCGGGGGCTACGGGGACGCCTGGGGGTGTGGACGCTGCGGGGACGTGGTCGGCGCAGGCGGCGTCGTTACCACCTCCCTACGGCCGAAGAAGGAGTAGGACGCACCGGAGAAGGACAGCACCAACAACATCCCAGCGGCCATGCCCCATGAGGTATGGGAGGAGAGATCATTCCATCTGCACCTCCCCGTCCGGCCGAGGGGCACAGCCGCAGCGGGGGTACTCGCTCTGGGGGAATCGCAACTCCCCAACCGCTCCTGCCGCGGGTGCGACCGCAGAGCATGCGCCACCCCCGGAATGAGCCAACCCAGCCGCTACGCTAAACGGAGCCGCTGGCCCTCAAGTGCCTCCACCTCGTCACCATGCCATCCAGGCGGCTGGCTCACAACGACGATAGCACGGCGCGACCGCTACCGGCATCGTCAGGAGCTGGACGACGTTACGGTCTTCATCGACATCCATGCCAAGTACTGCTTTGGAGGCCATGGCATGGGCCCATCAGCTATTGAAATTTCCGCCGGCAGTCGATCAGATGGATGAGTGGAGAGCCACAATTCAGAGTCTGATTGGCTTCACCGAGGCGGGAGGATCGCAGCGGGCTATCCCGCCACGGCCTCCCCGGGCAACGACAACGACCCACGCTACTGGTCGTGCGGATGGGGCCACTCCTACGGTGCAGTCCCCTCGACGGCAGCCAGCGTGGGAGCCGTGCAACCAAGAACCCGTCAACGTCTCGATGGCTTCGTCCAACCCTCGAGCGCGTCAAGGCCAACGGCGAGTCCTGGAGGACAGGCAGAGGGAAGGCGCGCGTGTCACCACCGAGCGACACCACGATGCCCACCGCCAGTCCGACAGGCGCGATTGCCCCGACGTCGATGAGCTCGCACTCGCTGAAGGCGGGTACCTGCCTTTCGAGGCTGGGTGGCCTGCCTTCACCCGCGAGCTGCGGCAAGTCCGTTGGCCGTCCACTCGCACGTTCAAGCAGAGATACCAGAGAAGTATGACGCGAGACTAAACCTGGCAGAGTTCTTGACCATCTACACCATCGCTGTTCAAGCTGCCGGGGGAAGAGATGAGAAGGTATTCGCCAACTACTTCCCTTTGGCACTCAAGCCAAATGTGAGGTCTTGGCTGATGCACCTGCCAGAGAACTCCATTTCGACCTGGGCTGACCTATGCCATGAGTTCGTTGGCACCTTCACGGGCGGCCATCAAGAACCAGGGCGGCCCAGCGACTTGCAGCTTCTCCTGCAGAAGGAAGGCGAGAGCCCGCGAAGATACATGCAGAGGTTCAGCCGAGTCCACAGGAATATTCCAGACATCCACCCGGCAGCTGTGATAGCTGCGTTCTAGTCCAACGTGCGCAATCGTCGGATACGTTCCAAGATGAACTTTCGATTGCCCAAGACTGTGAAGGAGCTTTGCACTCTGGTGGATAAGTGTGCTCGAATAGAGGAGGGGAGGAAGCTCCCCGGAGAAGAGGATGGCATCGATATCGATTCAGAGGACAATGACGAGGCCACTAGTCAAAAGATGTAGAACAAGAGGCGCAACAAAAGGCACAAGGACAAAGCAGTGATGACCGTTGAGGGATCGGGCATGCCTAGTAACAGCAAGAAAGCCAAGGCTGAGATACCCGACAAGGAAGTTGCCGCGTGCACTGATTGCCGGGAAGCCGCAGCTGCCGAGAAGGCTGGGAAAGGCGATGGCCCGTACTGCAAGATCCATCGGACCAAGGGCCATGATCTCCAGGAGTGTCATCAGGTTGAGCAGCTTGTCAAGAAGCAAAGGGCTGAATATGAGAAACGAGATAAACAGAAAGGTCAGAATGGCGCTGGCGGAAAGGGTCGGGATGGTGGAGCAAGCCGCCCTGGCAAGGCTCCTCAGAATGAAGGGAAACCCGCCAGCGGCCGTGAGAAGGAGGATTGCAACGATGAGAGTGATGGAGGAGATGAAGAGGAAACCAGCGAGCAGGAATTCCAGAAAGCCACTGACGCCCTGTGCATTGACGGGGGTGCATCTTTGCACTCCTCCCACCGCCAACTTAAACGGTGGGCGCGTGAAGTCAATGTCGTGGAGCCAGTGGCAGACTCTCGGAGGCCGCTCAAGTGGTCCTGCACGCCCATCATCTTCGACGAAGAGGACCACCCTGATCGCACCACCGCCATAGGGTGCTTGCCGTTGTTGGTATCACCAACAATCCGCAACCTCAAAGTCACAAAGATGTTGGTTGATGGCGGGGCCAGGTTGAATCTGATTTCTTTAAAGGTCATCAGCAAACTCCAGATAGCAGACAAAGAGCTCCAGGTTACTAGTACGTTTCAAGGAATCAACCCCGGCAGGAGTCGTCCTAAGGGGAAAATTACGTTGCCAGTGACATTTGGGGGAGATTTGAATTACCGGACTGAGAAGATCGTGTTTGATGTGGTTGACCTCCCCCTGCCATACAATGGAATCCTTGGTCGCCCAGCTCTAGCCAAGTTCATGGCGGCATCCCACTATGCCTATAACACCTTGAAGATGTCAGGGCCGGTGGGCGTCATTTCCATTCCATCATACGAGAAGGACGCAATTATTTGCGTGGATAAGATGTACTGGGAAGCAGTCGCGGCAGAGGCCACTGAAGCTGCAATCCCTGCCAAGGAAAGTAATGGAAAGAAGAAGGCTAACAGGGACGCCGGCAAGGAATGTGGGAAGCGTACCTCTTCGGGCTATGCTGCGCCTGTTGATGACTTGCCGGAGAGTTCCAATAGCAAGAGATCCAAGACTTCTGCACCCGCTGTGAAAAAGGTCCCGGAAGGGCTGGCTGGCGCTGATGGTACTTTCACTATCAGCGCCACCCTCGATGACAAATAGGAAAGCGCGCTCGTTGCCTTCCTGCGGGTGAATGTCGATGTGTTTGCCTGGCAACCATCTGACATCCCCGGTGTTCCCAGGGAGGAAATCGAGCACCACCTTGCTGTCTGCCCACATGCCCGTCCCGTCAAGTGGAAGGTCCGAAAGCAAGCTTTGGAGCGGCAATAGTTTATTGCCGAGGAGATCAAGAAACTTGAGGCAGCTGGTCTGGTTAGAGGAGTGTTGCATCCAACGTGGTTAGCAAATCCTGTGGTGGTACGCAAAGCTAATGGGAAGTGGAGGCTATGCATAGATTTTACGGATCTGAACAAGGCATGCCCGAAGGACCCATTCCCCTTGCCGCGCATCGATGAGATTGTGGATTCCACCTCCTGGTGTGACCTGCTTTCCTTCCTGGATGCCTACTCTAGATATCATCAGATCTTCATGTCAAAGGAAGACGAAGAGAAGACCGCATTCATCATCCCATGTGGCACATACTGCTTCGTGCGAATGCCTTTCGGGTTGAAGAGCGCCGGGTCCACTTTCGCAAGAGCAGTCCAGATTGGTTTTGAGTCACAGTTGCACAGAAATGTTGAGGCTTATATGGATGATATTGTGGTCAAGACTAAGGACAGATCAACCCTCATTCAGGATTTAGAAGAGACGTTTGCTAATCTGCGCAAGATCAACTTGAAGCTAAACCCGGAGAAGTGTGTGTTTGGCGTTCCTTCCGGCAAGCTACTTGGCTTCTTTGTGTCCCACCGGGGGATAGAGGACAACTCCGACAAGATCAAGGCTATCGAGCAGATTCAAGCACCCAAGACAGTCAAGGACGTGAGGCGTTTGACTGGGTGTGTTGCCACGCTTAGAAGATTCATTTCCATGTCTGCCGAGCATGCCTTGCCGTTCTTCAAGATTTTGAAAAAGGCAGGACCCATGGAGTGGACCCCAGAGGCAGACGCTGCACTACAAGATTTGAAGGCCTACCTTTGCTCTGTGCCCACTTTGGTCGCTCCGAAACCTCAAGAGCCGTTGTTGCTATACTTGGCGGCAACTAATCAAGTGGTTAGCGCAGCACTGATGGCATAGCGGGAAGTGGATGAAGCAGCAGACATAGCTGGTGTTCCTCCCAGGGAGAAATGTGAGCACACCCTGACAAGGTCAGATGCAGATCAAGATGGAGAAGAGCAAAGCAGTGGAAGCAGTTCTCTGGTCACGGCAAAGAATAAAGTGGTGCAGCGCCTAGTATACTTCGTCAGCTCCCTATTGCAGGGGGCTAGATCCAGGTACTCTGGCATGCAAAAATTGATTTTTGGCCTTGTCATGGCCTCAAGGAAACTACGCCACTACTTCCAAGCCCACAAGATCACAATTGTCACCTGTTTCCCTTTGCAACAGATACTCCGAAACCCCGAGGCTACCGGCAGGATAGTGGTGTGGGCTTCGGAGTTATCTAGCTTTGGTTTGAAGTTTGAGAGCACATCAACTATTTAGAGCAGGGCGTTGGCAGAGTTTATTGCAGAATGGACGCCAACTCTTGACGAAGAGGTATTGGAGACAGTTATTCCCGGCAAGGAAGCGCCCTAAGAATGGATCATGTATTTCGATGGTGCCTTCTCCCTACAAGGTGCAGGGGCTGGCGTGCTTCTCGTTGCTCCCACCGGAGAGCACCTGAAGTACATCGTCCAGAAGCATTTTCCCCGGGAGGAGGCTACCAACAACACAGTAGAGTATGAAGGGCTCCTTGCCGGGCTCAGAGTTGCAACAGAACTGGAGATCAAGAAGCTGATCATCTGCGGAGACTCATGACTTGTGGTGAGTCAAGTCAACAAGGATTACCAAAGTCCATTGATGGAGGCATACGTTGAGGAAGTGAGAAAGTTGGAGGAGCGCTTTGACGGATTGCAAACAGAGCACGTACACCGTGCGGAAAACAGCATTGTTGATCATCTGTCGAAGTGCGCTGCGCAAAAGCTCCCTGTGGAACCAGGAACTTTTGTTCTTCATCTGACTCAGTCCTCCGTATCCCCGGCAACAATGGCCAGAAAGAGGAGGAAACTGGACTCCGGCAAGCCTCTCCCGGTAGAACCTTCCAAGGATCCCGGCAGAAAGCTTGTCGGGTGCAACTCCCCTTCGATCGCTGAGTTGCATCCTCCCGCCAGGCCACCGGTCCCCGCGGTCAGGGATTGCACTCTCACGAATGAGGAGGTGCTGTTAGTCCTTGTTTCTGAGCCACATTCTCCGTCTTGGGCACGGCACATAGTCCATTTCCTCCAAATTGGAGAACTTCCCGATAACCAAGGTGAGGCTGAAAGAGTAGCCCGGAGGGCCAGTATGTATTAGTTTGTCGATGACACTCTATACAGAAGGAGGCCCAACGGTGTGAAATTGAAGTGCATCTGCCGGGAAGAAGGAAAGGAACTGCTGGCTGAGATACACAAAGGCATGTGCAGCTCCCACATTGGATCAAGGGCAGTAGTTGGGAAAGCATTCCGGCAAGGATTCTATTGGCCCACAGCCCTCCAAGATGCGGTTGAGCTAGTCACTAAATCTGAAGCCTGCCAGTTCCATTCCAAAAACATCCACCTGCCTGCACAAGCTCTTCAGACAATCCCTTTGTCATGGCCGTTTTCGGTCTGGGGGCTCGATATCCTCGGCCCTTTCCCCCGAACTGCCGGGGGCTTTGAATTCTTGTTCGTTGCTATCGACAAGTTTACAAAGTGGTCGGAAGTAGCTGTCGTGAGAATGGTGACTGCTCAGTCAGCTATCAAGTTCTTGAAAGAATTGGTGTGTCGTTTTGGAGTCCCGACAAGGATCATTACCGACAATGGCACCCAGTTCACGAGCCATGCCTTTATGCAATATGTTCATGCCCTTGGAAGCAAGATCTCATTTGCCTCTATCGCACATCCCAGAAGCAATGGGCAAGCTGAGAGGGCGAACGCTGAAGTGCTGTGAGGACTCAAGACAAGAACCTTTGATACGCTGCAGAAGCACGGTAGGCGGTGGATTGATGAGCTGCTGGTAGTTCTCTGGTCCCTCAGAACGACACCAAATCGAGCTACCGGGCAGACTCCCTTCTCCCTAGTCTATGTGGCAGAAGTAGTTATCCCCACAGAACTCATTTACGGGTCACCTCGAGTGCTTGCCTACGATGAAGTAGTGCAAGATCAGCACCGGCGTGATGATGCTCTGCTACTCGAGGAGAACCGTCTCCAGGCTGCTACGCGTGTTGCACGCTATCAGCAAGCCCTGCGTTACTATCACAGCTGCAGGGTTCATGCCCGGTGTTTTGAGGAAGGCGACCTTGTCCTTAGGCGCGTTCAGTCCGCCAAGGGTACAAACAAGTTGACGCCGAAGTGGGAAGGCCCTTACCGGGTAGTTCGAGTCACCAGACCTGGCGCAATCCGTCTGGAGACCGGAGATGGCATTCAATTGCAAAACTCACAGAATATTGAGCATCTCCGCAAGTTCTACCTGTAAGGCGCGGCTGTCGAACCCTGCCGGGCAACCACCCTTTTGTACAGGCCTTGCATCAGTTGCATGTAAGCCCTTGTACAAAGCCAGGCGCAGACCCTGAGCAACAGAGAAATAAACGAAGCGCTGGGGGGCCCCTGAGAGAGTTGCATGCATGCATGAGCATTTCAAGAGCATTGCATAAGCATTTCATGAGCATTGCATATGCATATAGATAAGGTCGCATTTTGCATCATTCCCATCTGCATAAGGTTGCAGGTTCCTGCCGTGAGCTTGGCCTCTACGGGAAATTGGGAAGATGGACCAGCACTGCGATCTCCGGCAAGCCAAACAGATAAGTTTTACCTCTTGTCCATAAGTGTCCTGTAAGATGAAGCTTGTGCATGAGAAAACCTCGCCGCTCTTTGAAACTTAGGTGCTCCCATTCCCGGACTCGAACGTTGCTTCAAGCTAGGATGATCGCAGTGGCCTTTGGTGAAAAGAGATTAGCGGGGGGCTGGTCCCTTTATTTTTTGCCCGGTAGGCTCGGCTCTCCGGCAACTAAGTAAAAGGGTACCGGCAGGGTAACCTGCTGGGGATAACTCATTTATTTTGAATAAAGAGGCATCCCACCTCTGCATGGACATATACATGCATGAGTCCCCGGCAAGGTTCACCTTTTTCATTAATATGCTAATCATACAAGTACAAATCTTACAGAACATAGACATGGACTCGAGAGATTGCATTATTTGAATTAAAATTTTGCAAGTGCCTACAGATTTAAGATTGAAAAAAGATAAGTGCCCCGTAAACTCCTCTCCCTGTCCCTCTTGTCCCAGGTAGTGCGGTGGGAGGAGAAGTGGGCAGGAGGCGCACCGGCACAACGCCACCCCGATCTCGTCAGGGTCTGCCAAATGCATCCTGACAAGATTGGGAGTGGCAAGGCTGCAAAGGAGGAGGACGGAAGGAGCACCTCAGCGGCCCCCCTGGTCACCACTTCTAGGACCAGTCAAAAGGCTCCATCGTAGGCACCGGTAGAGAAGGACGTCAGGGCCCAGCTGGAAGACCACTGGAGGAAGCAAAAGCGCCAGGAGGGCGACCCTTTCCCCGGCAATTGGTAAAACGGTGATGATGGTGCCGGGGAAAGGAGGGGGAAGACAGAAAGACGAGGCAGCAGGTCGCCAGTACGAGACGAACGTGTCGATGCAGTCGTACTCCGACTGGACGGCCTGCCTCCCGCCTTCTTCGTCTTTCCTGGCTTCATCTTCATCAACACCGCTCCAGGGAAGTGCCGACCTTGCGGCATGGCACCTCCCCCGAAAAGACGGCGAGCGACCAAGGCGACCAGGGAGCAAAATCTCGTTCGCCTCTGTGGCCCATCCAAGGAGCAACGGGCAAGCTGAGAGGGCGAACGCTGAACTGTTGCGAGGACTCAAGACAAGAACATTTGATAGTCTGCAGAAGTGTGGCAGGCGGTGGATCGATGAGCTCCCGGTGGTTATTTGGTCCCTCAGAACGACACCAAATCAAGCTACCGGGCAGACTCCCTTCAACCATGTCTATGGGGCAGAAGCAGTTATCCCCACGGAACTCATTTACGGGTCACCTCGAGTGCTTGCCTACGATGAATTAGCGCAAGATCAGCACCGGTGTGACGACGCTGTGCTACTCGAGGAGAACCGTCTCCGGGCTGCTACGCGTGCCGCATGCTATCAGCAAGCCCTGCGTCGCTATCACAGCCGTAGGGTTCATGCCCGGTGTTTTGAGGAAGGTGACCTTGTCCTTAGGCGCGTTCAGTCCGCCAAGGGTGTAAATAAGTTGACGCCGAAGTGGGAAGGCCCTGACCGGGTAGTACGAGTCACCAGACCTGGCGCAGTCCGCCTGGAGACCGGAGATGGCATTCAGTTGCAAAACTCATGGAACATTGAGCATCTCCGCAAGTTCTACCCGTAAGGCGCGGCTATCGGGCCCTGCCCAGCAGCCACCCGTTTGTACAAGCCTTGCCTTTCTTGCATGTAACCCCTTGTACAAAGCCAGGCGCAGACCATGAGCAACAGAGAAATAAATGAAGCACTGGGGGGCCCCCGACAAATTGCATGCATGCATAAGCATATCATGAGCATTGCATGTTCATGTAGATAAGATCGCATGAGGCATCATTTTCATCTGCATCAAACTACAGGCTCCTACCGTGGATTCAGTCCCGAAAAAGGAGAAGAGAAGACAAGCCTACATTGCGATTATCGGGTGTTGGGTGCGACATATGCCAAGGGATGGCTTATCATGGTGGGAGCTAGTAGAACGTCGCCGGTGCCTGGAAGCGGGATGTGGCGTAGACACGATCGCCAGCGTGCTTTACCCAGGTTCAGGGCTCTCCGAGGAGATAACACCCCTAGTCCTGCTCTGCGGGGTCTCCGCATGATCACTAAGGCACTAGTGAGTACAATGGTGCTCCTCGAGCTGTATGCCAGAGGTAGAAGAAAGCAGGGCCGGCTCTTCCCTCCCTCTGAGTGAGTCTAGGTCTAACTGGTCTCTCCCCCCCTTGCATGGGTGCCCTGGGGGGGCTTATATAGGCCTACCCCCCTCCAAGGGTACAACGGTAATCTGGTTGGGCGTAGGGCCTGGTCGTCGGTGTCTCTGGCCGCCGGCTTCTCCGCTGGCAGCTGGGGCCCGCCGCCGGGTGGGCCCCACCGACTGGTCCGGTACGTGGCCGTGATGTTGGTGACGCAGGCGTGGTCAGGGGAGCGTGGCTACCGTCCCATCCGCTGGCGGGAGACCACTGTAGCTACTCCGTGTCCCATCTGGTTGATGGCGCGCGGACCCCGAGGAAGGTGATGGCCGCCTGCTTGAGGCCGGCCTCCCTCAGGTCCGGCTGGTCAGACTCCCGCCGTCCTCTGGGTTCTCACTGTCTGGTAGGGCCCGCCGCCTGCAGGCCGTACTGATAGGCCATCGTGGAAACAGGGTTCTGCCTGTCAGGGGTGACGTCAAGGGCGGGGTGGCGACAGTGCCGCGCCGGGCGGAGATCTCTGCCCGTACGGAGCACCGTGGCCATCTCCTGCCCGGGATACAGGGGGGATGGGCTTCACTGTAGCCTCACCCTGTCTCGTCTCTTTTAATGGAGGCGCAAACTCTGAGGGTGCCGTGGGCCAACCGCCAGGAGCCGGCCTCTCTGAAGGCCGCCTGGGAGGAGTCGGCCTGTCTTGATACCGTCTTCTGGAGCTCGGCCATCCTCGGGCAGCCGGCCGCTCGGGACAGCCGGCCGTCAGAAGGCGGCGCGTCATCTTGGTTGTTCATGGGCGTAGCCGGCCCAATGTCTTGAACAGCTCAGGGACTCGGGTTAGGCTACCCGTGGCCCATTACTCCGACAGTAGTCCCCGAAGCTGATGAGGCGTCGCGGCCGATTAGTCGAGAAGCCTCAGCAGTTTCTCTCTCAGAGTGCTCTTCTTGAATCCGCCTCCGGCGCGCCGCCTGGTCGGGGGCGTCGGACGCGCCTGGGCGGCCATGGGTGATGTTTTCGAAACATCAGGAAGGGAACCAAGTGGCGTGCTTGCCAAGCTTCTAGGCCCGCCGCCTGCTGTAAGTACGCCACGTGGCGCTAGCGAGCTGGGCCTGCCTGCCAGCCCACGCTCACGATGGGACATGACAGCAGGCCGGGCCCGCCACTACCGGGCCTCGGCGCACGGGCGGATCCGCCGCGGTCGAGGCGAGCGGTTACGATTCCTGAGGGAGTAACGGCGCAGTAACTTTGTGAAATAAACGCGGGGTCGTGGGGTTGCGGGCGCAGTTAATCCCATGACCCCACGCCACGCCCCCTCGGCTTCGTAGCCCGGGGGTTATAAGTAGGGGGAGGAGGGGGAGCGGCAGAGCACTCGCGCCCTGCACCCCCATTCTCATCTTCTTCCTCCTCTGCTGCTGTCGCATCTTCACGCCCAGCCGAGGCGCCGCCGTAGCTCGTTGCCGCGCTTTCTCCGTCAAGCTCGCCTCCATGGCGCGCTCCGGTGCCTGGGATGGCTCCATCGTCCACGAAGATCACATCGAGTTCCTCCGCCAGACGCGGCGGCTGCCCGGCAAGGATTACGTGAAGGTCCGCCTCGCACCGGAGTGGGAGATTTCGCCGGCGCCAGAGGAGGGCGAGCGGGTCGTCTTCCGCTCGCATTGCCTGCGCGGCCTCGGCCTGCCGGCGAGCGGCTTCTTCCGGGCCTTCCTCGAATTCTATGACCTCCAGCCGCACCACCTCACCCCGAACACGGTGGTGCTGCTGTCTGCGTTCGTCACTCTGTGCGAAGGTTTCCTCGGCGTGCTCCCCACCATCGAGCTCTGGGGGGAATTCTTCTACACCAAGCTCGGTATCGTCACGGCGGGCGTGCCGGCTCAGTGCGGCGCCTTCATCGCGGTGCGGAGACCGGCAGCCGACAATCCATTTCCTGCCATCACGCTGATCCAGTCGGTGAAGATGTGGCAGCGGTCATACTTCTACGTGAAGAGCGTCTTCGCGGAGGGCGACTGGGTCAACCTGCCGGCTTACGTAGCCGGCCCGCCGGCGAGGAGGCGGCCCACCTGGTCGTATCGGGCCAGGACGCTATCGCCCTCTGGAGCCGCCGCCATCGCGCGGCTCCGTGTGCTGACACAGTCGGAGGGCCTGACCGGGCCCGACTTCTTGGCTGCCTTCGTGGCACGGCTGGTGCTCCCGCTCCAGGGCCGCCCTCATCTGATCTGTCAGATGAGTGGGCATCGGGACCCAAGCCGGTTGTGCTCCAAGGAGATGCCTCACGCTGAGGTGGCTCATATGGTGAACTATCTTGCGAACTGCAAGCTCACGGAGGAGTGGCGGCTCGGGAAGGAGCCGTACTCATGGGCCGACCCCCCGCCTATGGTAAGTTCCCTCCCCTTCTCTTTTTCCGTTGCCGAGTTCTGTTTGGCCGACTCGATCAATCGGCTTTTCAAACAGAGCCCCCTCTTCCAGCCGGCGGCCGGCGCCGCGGGGCCGGAGCGTCGATTTCTCCCCGACCGGGCAGAGAGCGATGTGGACGACCCCGACTTGGGGGCGGCCGCCTTGGACGACGACGCCGTGGGTGGGGGCGGCGAGGCAGGCGGCTCGGGGCTCGGGACCGGCCTCAAGGACTGGCCGGACGACGACGCGGAAGAGGTCGCCCCGTGCCGCCAGCCGGGGCCCGATCAGCAGGGCGCGGGCTCGTCTGCCACGCCGGTTGCCCGAGGCGGGGCGCAGAAGCGTCGGGCCGTGCCGAGCCAGTTCAGCAGCCGGCCGAAGAGGCCCAAGGGCTCGGCAGTGGTGAACAGGCGGGACGAGGCGGCCGCGAAGGCCGTCCGATTCCGCAAGGCGGTGAAGGAGCCGCGGATGGTTTCCACGTGAGTACCGACTTCCTCACGTACTTTTCCCTTCCTTTATGCCAATATTCTTCTAATTTCTCTTTGTCTTGCGCAACGTAGATCTCCGCTTTCTCTCGAGCGGTTCGACGCCGCGTCCATCATTGGGTCGGCGGAGACTTCCACCACCACCCGGCGAATCGATCCGGCCGCCGACCTCCGGGAGGCACAGGATCGGAACACGCGGGAGGCGCGCGAGGAGCTGGAGGCCGCCCGTAGGGAGAAGGCGGGGGCGGACAAGGCGGAAACCGCCGCGTTGGAGAAGCCGGCGGAGGCCAAAGCTGCCGCCGCAGCGAAGGATCAGGCCGAAAAAGTCGCGCGCCGCCAGTCGGCGTTATTTGTTGTCCCCCTGAGCTCCGCGCCACCACCACCAGAGTACGTGGCGCCGACAGGGGATGCCGGCGATGAGCACCCGATCATGGAGAGGGAGGGCGGCGATGTCGTCATGCCGGACATGATGGTGCCTCCATCATCGTCGTCAGGGGGGGCGCGGGACACGCGGCTGGCTGACCCGCCAGAGCCGCCAACCGAAGGCGAGGTGGGAACAGGCCCGACTCCCGAGGTTCGCATACCAATGCGCCGCCGGCCTGCGAAGGCGGCCTCGGCACCGCGCCCGCAGGAAGTCGGCACCGCGAGCTCTTTGATCCCGGACGCCGAGGCGACCAGCGCCGCGCCCGCTGGTTGGGTGCGGGTAGGCGGGACGGGCCCTCTGAACCGGGCGATCCTGGACGTCCAGGCCAAGTTCCGAGTCGAGGCCGACGCTCTTAGGCATTGTAATAATGTGTTCTTGGAGTCGCGAGCAGCCGTCCGGGTATGCTTCTTGCTTCTTCATCTTTAACTTTTATACTTCTCTCGTGGGGGCGCGCTGGCGCACCCACTGGGTGTAGTCCCCAAGTTTCGGGCCGGCTATTGAGCAGGCGGCCCGGAACTTTAATTGGCAAGCTCCGAGTACTAACATCATCTGATGTCTTCATTGTAGGATTATCACAACCTCCGTGCGACCATCTTCAACTCCAACGTCCAGGAGTTAACTCAACGGACCGCCGACCTGTCGGAAAGCCGGCGTAAGTCTTTGTTTTCTTTTTGTGCGGGGGCGCGCTGGTGCACCCGCGGGCTGTAGTCCCCGAGATTCGGGCCGACTGCTGAGCAGTCGGTCCGGATCTCCCTGGTAACTGTGCTTCATTCCTGCTGACTGTTGGTATCTTTTTCTTTCTCCCTTCTTGCAGGGGCCACCGCCACCCTACAGCAGCAGCTGGGTGAAGCCAACACCGTGTTGCGCGTCAAGGAGGCAGGTTGCAGCAAGCTGGCCGAAGAGCGTGACCGGCTGGTCACACAACTGGCAGAACAGGCGGAGCTTCTCAAGAAGACCCAGAGGGAGGCGGAGGACAGGGAGGCCGGTCTCCTTGCCGAGTTCGAGACCGAACGCTCCACCTAGACTGATAAGGAGGTGATGCTGACTGCCGTTTTTGGTGAGATTGAAGACATGGTTGACGGTGAGCTTCCTTCTTTATTCTTTCTTTGAGCTGCCGGCTTCTGATCAGGCCGGCTTCTTGCTTCTAATTTTGGTTTTTTGCTTTTTTGCTTTCTGTTTGAGCAGACTACTTCCCTGGTTACTCTGGTGCTGCCAATCAGGCCATCGAGGCTGATCGCGAAGGGCGAAGGGCGGAAGGTGCGACGATCGCCGTGGACGCCCCCCGGACCCTTAGCGAACGGCTTCTCAGCATCCAGGCCCGTCTTCGGCCGGCTCATCGGATGCTGCGCCATCTTCAGCGTGTCGGGGCCCAAGCGATCTCCGCCCTTTGGCCGGACATGCCGGCTCCGCGCACTCCCAGTCGTACTGCCAATTGGCTGGAGGTGGCGGCTGGCCGACTCGAAGCTTGGAAGGGTTCCTCAGCCCGAGCTGGCGCGCGCCGGGCCTTGGAATTCGTCAAGGCGTGGTATCCTGGGCTAAATCTAGCCCAGTTGACCACGTTTCGGCAGGAGGCCCAAGAGGAGCTGGTGGCGGTGGAGCGCGATCTTGTCAGACGGGCAGCAGCGATCGCCGAGTACACCAACACCGACATCTTTGTTCCCGAGCTGGCTGAGGATGGTGCCGAGGCGCCACCGGAGTGGTTCGGGCTGAACCCGGAGGACGATGAAGACTCGGCCGAGATGATAGACTCCAGCGAAGAGGGGGAAGGCGAGGAGGACGGGGAGAGCGAAGAAGATATGCCGGAGGTCGGGGCGGACGACCAGCCTCCGCTTGATCGTGCCTCAAACAACAAGCCGCGCTTGAATGCGCCGACTGCTGCTGGAGACGACCAAGCAGGGACTGACCAGCCGTCTGCTCCACCAACCGGCACAACCGACTCCGCCAACTAGTCGGACCCCTCTGCTGCTCCCTAGGCCGCCGACTTGTCCTTTATTTTTCCTGTTTTATCAGTCTCGACAAACTTTGTTAAATTCGCACAATTCCACCCACGGGGTGTATTTCAAACTCTGTTGAATGCTGGCCAAGGGCCTATTGATATGTAGAAGCTCTCCTACATAAGCTGCGCTCTCACCGAGATCTGACTTTTCTTGCCTACCGCTCCTTGGCTTTTTTCCTTTGCTGCCCTCCCTTGGCTGCTGTCTTGCCAGCCAAACAGCCGCTCTGCAGACTGCGGCTAGGTCAAGTACTTAGCCACTTTCGGGAGAGCAAGTACTTAGCCAACTAGAGTGTTAGTAAGATAAGTAGAAGCCGGCCGCCCGGCTGCTTTGCAGCCGGTCAATGAGGCGGAAGCCGGCCTGAACTATGTGCGTGCCTTGGGTCCTTAGCCATTTTTCATGCGGACACCTTTTCTGCCTTTAACCCCTGCCCACCGGACAATCGCTCTGCGAGCTGTGGTTTTGGTAGGAGAAAGTTGAGGTGCCACCGCACTACTTGTCCGGTTGCAGGAAGCGCCACATAGTACAAGGCGGCGAACCCCCCGGGCCGACTGGTCGAACCCGGTGCCAGGCGAAATAAAGAAATGACACATTCATAGGCGTAATATTCATTACGCAGATAAAAGAGGGTAGTCCCCGAGTTCTTCTCGGGGGACCCGGAGTCTCCGTACTTAATACAAAAGGTAGCGTGGTACATACTGTGTCAACTATAAAATTTTCGAAGGAGGTTTGCATTCCACGGCTGCTCTGTTTCCTTGCCAGAGTCATCTCTCTTGCGTGCTCTGGGCTTCTGAGCATCGATCAGGTAGTAGGAGTCGTTGCCCAAAACTTTGCTGATGATGAAGGGGCCTTCCCAAGGTGCCGAGAGCTTGTGCTGGCCGGCTGTTCGCTGGATCAGCCGAAGCACAAGGTCTCCCTCTTGGAAAGATCTTGGCTTGACCTTTCGATTGTAGTATCAGCGCAGACTCTGCTGGTAGATGGCGGACCGGCTGAGTGCCAACAGCCGGCCCTCTTCCAGCAGATCAACACCATCTTCTCGTGCTTCTTTTGCCTCCTCCTCAGTGTATATGGTGACTCGAGGGGAGTCGAATTCTATGTCCGTCAGGATGACGGCTTCGGCACCGTAGACGAGGAAGAAGGGCGTGAAGCCGGTTGACTTGTTTGGAGTTGTACGCAGGCTCCAGAGGACGGCCGGCAGCTCATCGAGCCAACAGCCGGCCGATCGCTCCAGAGGCTCGACCAGCCGGGGCTTGATGCCAGACAAGATGAGGCCGTTCGCCCGCTCCACCTGGCCGTTTGACTGCGGATGGGCGACAGACGCTAAGTCCAGTCAGATGCCCTGCATCGTGCAAAAGCGAGCCAAGGCACCCTTGGCGAAGTTTGTGCCATTGTCGGTGATGATGCTGTGTGGTATGCCATACCGGGTGGTGATATCTGCGATGAAAGTCACAGCAGTTGGACCATTCAACTTCTTGATTGGTTTGGCTTCTATCCACTTGGTGAACTTGTCCACGGTGACAAGTAGATGAGTCATGCCGCCGCGGGCTGTCTTGAATGGTCCGACCATGTCCAGCCCCAGACGACAAAGGGCCAGGCGATGGGGATGGTCTTGAGTGCCGAAGCCGGCAAATGTGGCTTGGAGCGGAACTTCTGGCACCCCTTACATTTCTGGACCAAGTCTTTGGCGTCTTCTAGAGCAGTTGGCCAGAAAAAACCATGGCGGAAAGCTTTGGCAACGAGTGATCTTGAAGCTGCGTGGTGACCACACTCGCCTTGGTGGATATCTTTGAGGATTGCTTGGCCTTTCTCCGGCTCCACGCAGCGCTGGTATACACCAGTGACACTACGCCTCACAAGTTCTCTGTTAACAATGGTGTATGCTGCTGCCCGACGTTGCACTTGTCGGGCCGAGATTTCATCGGTCGGCAGCTCCTTGTTTACCAGAAAGTTGAGGATGGGCTGCGCCCATGATGGTGCTTCGACTTCATCCACCGTCATCACGGCCACTACTACTAGGGCGGTTGGGTTGGGAGGTGGCAGGGTGGAGCCAACGGCGTCTTGCTACGTTGTTGAAGTCCCCGGGCCGACTGCTGCAGCCCTCGGGCCGGGTTGTGGAGTCCCCGGGCCGGGTGCGACTGCTGCAGTCCCAAGGTCGCTTGGTGAAGTTCCCGGGCCGACTGCCGCAGCCCCCGGACCGTGTTGTGGAGTCCCCGGGCAGGGTGCGACTGCTGCAGGGGTCCTCCAGTCGAATCCGTCTCCCTTGGAGGGAGTTGGCACGAAGATGGAGTCTGATTCTGGTGACGGTTTGATAGACGGCTTGAGGAGGCGTTGTAGGGCGACGCCGGCTGGTATTGCTTGCCGGGTGGAGCCGATCCGTGCCAAGGCATCGGCTTGCTCGTTGTCGTTTCTTGGCACATGGAGGAACTCGCACCCTTCAAAGTATCCACTGAGTTGCTGGGCGAGGAAGCGGTAGCTCACCATGTTTGCATCCTTGGCGTCCCAGTCGCCTGACGACTGTTGGACCACCAAGTCGGAGTCACCGTAGCACAGGATCCGGCGAATGCCGAGTTCCTTGGCTAGCCGGAGCCCGTGCAAGAGTGCTTCGTACTCGGCGACGTTGTTGGAGGCGGCGAAGTGGATTTGCAGCGTGTATCTGAGCTTGTCGCCTTTGGGTGAGGTGAGGATGATGCCGGCTCCCAGACCGGTGCGCATCTTCGAGCCATCGAAGTGCATTCGCCAATGGGTGGAGTCTGGAGCTGGCGGCAGGTACTGGGTCTCGGCCCAGTCGACGAGGATGTCGGCCAGCGCCTGGGATTTGATGGCGGTGTGAGGCTGGTAGGAGATGGTGTAGGGGGCCAGCTCGATGGCCCACTTGGCCACTCGGCCCGATGCATCTCTGCTGCCTATGATCTCCGCAAGCGGGGCGGTGCAAACAATTGTGATTGGATGTTCTTGAAAGTATGGCTTCAGCTTCTTGGCGGCGAAATGCACGCCGTAGCACATCTTCTGATAGTGAGGGTAGTTCTGCTTGGAGGCGGACAATACTTCACTCAGGTGATACACCGGCCTCTGGACTGGCAATGTTTTGCCGTCTTCTTTGCATTCTACAACTATGACTGTGCTAACCACCCGGCTGGTGGCGGCGATGTAGAGAAGCATTGGCTCTTTGGCGGTCGGAGCTGCCAGGACAGGCGGATTGGTCAACATCTTTTTGAGCTGGAGAAAAGCTTCGTCCGCCTTGTCATTCCACTCGAAAAAAGTGGTTTTCTTCATGAGTTGGTACAGGGGAAGATCCTTCTCGCCCAGCCGACTGATGAAACGGCTGATGGATGCCAAGCAGCCGGTGAATTTTTGCACATCCAGCAGTCGGGTGGGTGCCTCCATCTTCTCGATGGCTTTGATCTTCACAGGGTTGCACTCGATGCCGCGCTCTGAGACCAGGAAGCCAAGAAGCTGGCCGGCTGGCACTCCAAAGACACATTTCTCCGGGTTGAGCTTGATTTGAAATCGTCGCAAGTTTTCAAAGGTTTCCTTAAGGTCCTCCAGCAGGGTGCCACGCTTCTCTGTCTTCACCACAACGTCGTCCACATAGACATGGGCGTTCCTGCCGAGTTGCTTCAGGAGACACTTCTGCATGCAACGCTGAAACGTGGCGCCGGCATTTCTCAAGCCGAACGTCATGGTCAGGTAGCAGAAGGCTCCGAACGGTGTGATGAAGGCGGTCTTCAGCCTGTCGGCCGGGCATAGTTTGATCTGGTGGTACCCTGAGTATGCATCCAAAAAACTCAACAACTCGCATCCGGCTGTGGAGTCTATCACTTGGTCAATTCTTGGCAGAGCAAATGGATCTTTTGGGCAAGCTTTGTTGAGGCTGGTATAATCAATACACATGCGCCACTTTTTATTCTTTTTCAGCACAAGGACGGGGCTGGATAACCATTCTGGGAAGAACACTTCCATAATGAAGCCTGCTGCCAGAAGCCGGGCTATTTCTTCTCCAACGACTCCTCTCTTTTCTTCTGACAAGCGGCGCAAGGGCTGCCTGACTGGCTTGGCACCAGGTCGGACATGCAGCTTGTGCTCGCCGAAATCTGTCGGAACACCCGGCATGTCTTTAGGGGACCATGCAAAGATGTCCCGATTCTCACGGAGGAAATCGATGAGCTCGCCTTCCTATTTGCTGTCAAGGTTTGCACCAATGACAGCATACTTCTCTGGGTGCTCCGGGTCCAGGGGTATCTTCTTTGTTTCCTTGGCCGGCTTGAACGAGCCCTTAGCTTCTGACTCCTTAGGTTGTGGCGACATTTCCGGCTGCCTGCCTGCCATTGCCACAACCTAGTCAAGGAGCCGTTTCTCGGCAGCAATCACAAGGGACTCGGCCAGCCGGCTGCTGGCAGTGGCACAGGCGATAGACTTCTGGTAGTTGCCAGCTATGGTGATAATGCCCTTGGTGCTCGGCATCTTCATCTTGAGGTAGGCGTAGTGGGGGACCGCCATGAACTTGGCCAGGGCGGGCCGGCCAAGCAACGCGTGGTAGGGGCTTTCAAGGTCAACCACCTCGAACCAGATTGGCTCTCGACGGAAGTGACCCTTGTCCCCGAAAAGGACGTCTATCCTGATCTTGCCGATCGGTGAGCAGGACAGGCCAGGCACAATGCCATGGAAGACAGTCCGGCTGGGCTGGAGCTGTTTCTCTTTGATGTCCAACTTCTCCATGGTGTCACGGTAGAGGATGTTGATGCTGCTGCCGCCATCTATCAGAACTCGGGAGAAACGAGCAGCCCGCCTTTCTGTTGCGAAGGTGGCATCCAGCACCAGGTCATAAGAGCCTGGTGTGGGCATCACCTCCGGGTGGTCAGAATGGCTCCAACTGATCGGCCTCTCTGACCAGTGCATGAATTCCGAAGCTTTAGAAGCGATAGCGCTCACTTCCTGGTGCTGCTGACGTTGGCTGCGCCTGTCGTCAGTCACGCTGGTGAAGACGACGTAGGCTCCGTGCTCTTCAGGGAACTCGTCTTGGATCGCTCCGACTGGCCGAACCGCCGGCTGCTGGGGAGGAGGAGGCGGTGGGCCGGCAGGCGGAGGAGGCAGGAGTCCGTCGCCCTTGGCCATCCTGGTGAGCCAGTGGCACTTCCGAGTGGCGTGGTTGGACGGCTTCGTGCCGCTGTGAAACTTGCAAGGTGCATCGAGAGTCTGCTCGTAGGAGAAGGCGGGCAACCAGTTGGGCTTGCCGCCCTTCTGGCGCTTGGGAGGAGGCTGCCCTTCTGGCTGCTGGTCTTCGACTGTCGCCACCTGCCGGCTCGTAGAAGCCGGTTGTGGCGCCTTGCGCTTGTTGTCGTTTTGCTGCTGCCGTCGACTAGAGTCACCAGCCGGGGCTCGAGGAGCTTGAGGAGCCACTTTGTCGGATGCATCAACTTGAATATCTGCCTTCATGGAGGAGTCGGCCGTGGCGTACTTGTCCGCTATGATCAGCAACTCGTCGAGGGTGGCCGGCTCGTCGCAGAGGAGCCGATGCTTGAGCAGGGTGCCCTCTCGACACCCGGCGGTGAAGTATTCGATGGCTTGCACCTCATGAACCCCATCGCAGGAGTTGCGTAGCTCGGCCCACCGCGTCAAATACTCGCGGGTGGACTCGCTCGAGCCTTGGACGCACAGAGAGAGCTGGCGAGGCTTGGGAGGCCGCTTGTAGGTGCTGGTGAAGTTGCGGATGAAAACTTCGGTGAAGTCCAGCCAGCTGTTGACGCTGTAGGGCTTGAGGCTGTTCAGCCACGTCCGGGCCGTGCCCTAGAGCATGAGCGCAACATACTTCACGGCGACACGCTTGTTGCCGTTCGCTATGCTGACGGCTGTGGAGTAGTCGACTAGCCAATCTTTCGGCTTCACAGAGCCGTTGTACTTGGGCGTATCTCTTGGGAGAGTGAACCCTTTGGGGAAGGGCTCGTCACGGATGCGGGGGCCAAAGCAAGGCGGACCCAATGCGTCTTCTTCTTCTAGCGCCAGGGACCGGTTGAGGCGGTCGATTCAGTGGCGGGCATCATTCTCCCCGACTCCTTCTCGGTGGCCAAGGCGGTTGCCGAGTGTCGGGTGGTCGACAGGTGGCAGGGAGCCGCGCCTTTCCCGGCGCGGGGGAGGCGGACGACCATCCCGCCGTTCCACTGCTCGTGGGCGGCCGTCTTGGTCGCGCTCAATAGAGATGCCGGTGCGGCTGCGGCTAGCAGCCGGCTCTGGGTCTCTTTCGTCGTGGGCACCGTTTGTCGGTGTCCGGGAGGTCGCGTCGTGCTCTCGGCGAGGGGGAAGGTTCCCGGTCGGTAAGCCGGGTTCCATCATGTGGCGGTCAGCTTCTTGCTGCGCGGCGGCCGCATCGATAAGCTGTTGGATGCGCTCCGTCATGCAGCGCCGCTCGTCGCCCTCTAGGTGGTTCAGCTCTTCTGCCGCTGCCTGGGCAGCGCGCAGGTTCTCCATTGGCGTGGCATAGACTGGGCGGTCGGCCCCCAACATGCTGGCGATGGCCGCACCACGCTGTCGGACCGTGCCCGCGCGGCTGGGCTCGCCGGCAGCCGGCGTGCCACAGACGGCGTGGTCGACCTCGCGGTGGTAAGCCTTGGTGAGGCGTCTCATGGCCGCCAACTTGTTGGCGCTGTCGAGGAGCACGACACGGCACGCTTCTACAGTTTCACCGTCCTCATCGGGTGCTACGGGCGCGGACAGGTCCCGCATTGCCGCCTGCAGCGGGTCCTGGCCACTTCCGCCAGAGTGCTCGCCATGCCCGATGACAAGCACCTCCGTGATGGCGCCTCCACCACCGTCCGCGCGAGGGAGCGGCTCGTCGTAGACCACCACGCTGGTGGGGAATGTGTCGAGCGACGCCGTGTCAGAATCGACAAGCATGGGTCGGAGGAACCAACCGACTCCAAGTCCGCAGCTGGCTCGCTGCTGACGTGGAGCTGGTCGAGGAGGTCGACGAGGCGGCTCTCAGGGTCATCCGCGCCTGCGTCAGATATGGGCTCGTCGGGAAGGCGGATCCCGCCAACAAGATCGGCGAGGCAACTTGCCGCGCAGATGACCTCCGCACCGCGCAGCGCGTCAATGTAGACACCGTCCGGCGTGCCGGGTTGGCTGCGCTCGCAGGGAAGGAACAAGGTTCCCGTCCAGAACAGACCTCCGGACGACGGTGCACCTAGCCCCACAGTGGGCGCCAAATGTCGGGTGTTGGGTGCGACATATGCCAAGGGATGGCTTATCATGGTGGGAGCTAGTAGAACGTCGCCGGTGCCAGGAAGTGGGATGTGGCGTAGACACGATCGCCAGCGCGCTTTACCCAGGTTCGGGGCTCTCCGAGGAGATAACACCCCTAGTCCTGCTCTGCGGGGTCTCCGCATGATCACTAAGTCACTAGTGAGTACAATGGTGCTCCTCGAGCTGTATGCCAGAGGTAGAAGAAAGCAGGGTCGGCTCTTCCCTCCCTCTGAGTGAGTCTAGGTCTAAATGGTCTCTCCCCCCCTTGCATGGGTGCCCTGGGGGGGCTTATATAGGCCTACCCCCCTCCAAGGGTACAACGGTAATCTGGTTGGGCGTAGGGCCCGGTCGTCGGTGTCTCTGCCCGCCGGCTTCTCCGCTGGCAGCTGGGGCCTGCCGCCGGGTGGGCCCCGCCGACTGGTCCAGTACGTGGCCGTGACGTTGGTGACGCAGGCGTGGTCAGGGGAGCGTGGCTACCGTCCCATCCGCTGGTGGGAGACCACTGTAGCCACTTCGTGTCCCATCTGGTTGATGGTGCGCGGACCCCGAGGAAGGTGATGGCCGCCTGCTTGAGGCCGGCCTCCCTCAGGTCCGGCTGGTCAGACTCCTGCCGTCCTCTGGGTTCTCACTGTCTGGTAGGGCCCGCCGCCTGCAGGCCGTACTGACAGGCCATCGTGGAAACAGGGTTCTGCCTGTCAGGGGTGACGTCAAGGGCGGGGTGGCGACAGTGCCGCGCCGGGCGGAGATCTCCGCCCGTACGGAGCACCGTGGCCATGTCCTGCCCTGGATACAGGGGGGATTGGCTTCACTGTAGCCTCACCCTGTCTCGTCTCTTTTAATGGAGGCGCAAACTCTGAGGGTGCCGTGGGCCAACCGCCAGGAGCTGGCCTCTCTGAAGGCCACCTGGGAGGAGTCGGCCTGTCTTGATGCCGTCTTCTGGAGCTCGGCCATCCTCGGGCAGTCGGCCGCTCGGGACAGCCGGCCGTCAGAAGGCGGCACGTCATCTTGGTCGTTCGTGGGCGTAGCCGGCCCAATGTCTTGAACAGCTCAGGGACTCGGGTTAGGCTACCCGTGGCCCATTACTCCGACAGCGATCCCCGACAAGCCCAAACAGATAAGTTCTCTTTTTTATCCATACGCGTTCTGTAAGTAAAGACATGTGCATAGGAAAACCTTGCCGCTCTCAAAACTTAGGTGCTCCCGTCCCTTGACTCGAACGTTGCTTCGGTCGGGGTGGTTGTAGTGGCCTTTGGCGAGAAAGTTGGCGGGGAGCTGGCCCCCTTTACGATTTGTGCCCGGCAGGCCCAGCCCCGCGGCAGCAAATTGAGGGTACCGGCAGGATAGGATACCGGGGAAAAACTTGTTTACTTGAGCGTATAGAGGCATTCTCCCTCTGCATGGACATATTACATGCACAAGTGCCCGGCAGGGTTTATCTTTTTCATTAATATGCTGATCAACAAGTACAGATCTTACAGAACACTAACATGGAAAAAAGAGATTGCATAATTTGAGCTAAAGTTTGGTAAGTGCCTACATGTTTTAGATTGAAAAAAGATGAGTGCCCCGTGATGCCCTTTCTTGCCCCTCCCCTTCTAGGCACTACGGCAGGAGGTGAGGAGGGCAAAAGTAGTGCCTGGGCAGAAGCCCAGCCTGACCCCGTCAGGTCCCCTAACAAGGAGCCTGGCGAGAGCGGGAGGGCGCGGGCGAAGGTGATGGTGAAGAGATCGGCGGAGACGACCCGCCAACCGCCACGACCAGGGACAACAGGACGTGGCAGGGCGAACGAAGCTGCAGCCCACGAGGAAGCCTGTCGGGGTCCAGCTGGAAGGCTGCTGGAGGAGCCAGGAGCACCACCCCCACCCCTGCATCCAACTCCCCGGCAAATCACCTTGCCAGGGAGGAGATGCAGGTGCAGATGATGGTGCCGCCGCCTGACAGTGATGGGGCGGCTGGTGCTCAGCTGGAGTCAGAGTCGTTGCCCTCCCGGCCGATGCCGTCATCATCGCCGTCACTGTCCTCCTTGTCGCTATTGCTCGAGGAGGAGCTTTCGTTGTCGGTCGAGCTCTTCGCGCAGCACCCTAAGCGAGCACCCGAGCTCCCGAAAACCTTGACGGAAAGGAAATCGGCCTCCATTAACTTAAAATGGAGGACGTGCCCTTCCGACAAGCTATGGGTGTTGGCAAAGGTCTTCCAGCCATGGCGGAAGTACATGACATGAGGGGCGGGGAAATCCACATCCACCCATATGCTACCATTCCCGCAGCCCCTCATGTGTAGTCTCAACGCACGCATCTGTTCGAGCTCCATCGCCCTTGCAAATGGGGTGGGGAGACGAAGGCGGCCGCGCGGAGGCTTATACAGCCTAATAACAAACTCCAGAGGTTGGTCTCCAACGTGGCCTTCCAACAGGGGAGGGGCAGCCGGCGGGGGCGCAATTAGAGTGCCACCCCGTCCCCCTTGGCCCTGTGCGCCACGATGGCCTCGACCTCGTCCTCTCCCACCTCCCCTCATTGCAGGCTCCGTCCCCGCATCTTCGGAGGGAGGAGGGAGACGCTGTCGAGCAGAAGTTCCTGTTGCCACTTGGGGAGGACCGGACCCCCAACCTCTCACCATGACAGACGTGGGCAACTGCAGAAATGGAGAAGGAAGGAGGTGTGGAGGAACATCTCGCACCAAGCCCCCTTTTTATAGGCGGGCGTGGCAGGGGTCTAGGTTTTCTTCGTGGAGGTGGCCGCCCCGCTCGGCCAGTCCGGATCCTCCTCGCCAATAACAGCTGTGCCAATCCACGACCCCTGGCTTTCTGCCATGGCACTCATTCCCGCACCCTCCGCATCCGCCACCAATCTTGCACAATGCATGCAATACACGTGGCAGAAGCACTTGGAGCGGGGAGGGATAGTGGGGTGGCAGTTACTGCCCCATGAACAAGGGACGTGGGTAACTCCGCGGATCGTGGCCCATTATCTCCATCACTGCGGTCAGTATTACGCGATGCACGGGAGAATCAGAAACCCGACGACACCCCGATGACACCCGGTAGCGCGTTCAGGCCAGGCCCGAGGGCTCCTGTCGGTGCAACAAACCCTGGGTCTGTTGCCCAGACCATGCACAGACCCAAGATCAAGATTGCAACATCCAAGACAAGGCCAAGATGAAGAGATAGGCTCTTTGAGGAATCAAAGGGCAGGTTGAGAAGACCAAGTCAAGCCAAGGAGCAAGACACCGCTAAGGGAAAACCTCCCTTGCCGGGCAGGAGAGCCTGGCGAGGTCAAGGTTGCCCCAGAAGCAAGCCTCAAGACCACCCCGGTAGGCCTGCCAGGTCCTACGAAGGCAAAACACCCCGCCAAGGCTTCACCGCTCCACCTCATAGCAATGCAAGTCATCGATCGGTATGGTGTCACGCCCCAAAGTGACTAAGTGGCTGTCTTTTGCCACATGGCAGCCATTCCCTATAGGAATCGCCTCCAAATGACACCCGTCCAGCGACGTGTCATGCAGACAGGAGAGAAGGTGGCCAAGCAGCCCGGTAAGGCGTGCCAGGCAGGCCATGATGTGACACTGAGCGGTGCATTTAATGTGCTCTGCTCTGCCTACAGAGTTAGGTATGATAGCACTGTTTGCTATCTAATCAGCACACAATGACTAATTTGCCACTGTGGTAACCCCTTGACCTATAAAGGAGGTCCATGGCAACCATAGAAAGGATTCGGACCCTTGTACACTCGTACGCGCGTAGCTGCTCTCGCCCCGAGGCAACCCTGCCGGGCAAGAGTGCTGTGTTTCCACCACCATCCACCATCAATCCACTAAAGCAGGAGTAGGGTTTTACACCTTGCGGCGGCCCGAACCTGGGTAAAACTGCCCGTGTGATCTCTGCTGCGCTGCGCTACACTCCTCCGCTATTTGTGCAACATGCTCAGCCCCCCTGCCGAACCAAAAGGGGCTCGTGGCCCCATAGGTGGCCATGGTTTCCCACGACACATGGTGGCGGACTTGGAGGAGGAGGAGTCGGCTGACGTGGTGGCGGACTTGGAGGAGGAGCCGGCTGATGCGGTGGACTTGGAGGAGGAGTCGGTGGCCTTGGAAAGATGATGCAATCCTTTATCCATAGAATGATACGACGTATGGCCTCTCCTAGTGTGCGCTCCTTGTCACCTTCATGAATGTCAAGCTCTAGCTCCTTATATCCCCACATCACTTCATCCACCCCGACAAGAGCATAGCCAGGTGGAATCGGATTGCCATGGAAGGTTGCTTTAGGGGGATTTGTTAAAGCATAGCCGTCCGCCACCTTCATTGATATGTTCTTCACCTTAATGTGTAGCTCACATGGTGTTGCACATTGGATATCATCCACGGGGCAGCTAGCCAGCAGTGCATCATCGGCCGGGGTGGAACCCATGCTGCTTCTCGGCAAAGATGGGACGGTGCTATCCAATGCTGGATCCGCTAGCTGCTGCCGCTGCTGAGACCCCCTTTCCTGGCTAAGTGAGTCGATCTGCTCCTGCTGCCACCTGAAAGCGCGTTCCAACTCCGCGTGCTTTGATTCTAGGCCTTGAAGGTGGACTGCTTCCTCCTTCCTCTGCTCCTCCTCCAGCTTCCTCTTCTACTCCTCCTGCTGCTTCTTTCTCGCATAGCTTCTGTAGTTGGCGTTCCAATCCGCAAACCCCTCAAACCATGGAACAATGCCTTTGCCTCGTGTTCATCCCGGGTGTTCAGGATTCTTCAGGGCACGCGTAAGCTCGTCATTCTCTCTGTTGGGCGTGAACACCCCCGTTCGAGCATCTTCTATTGCAACAAGTAGAGCGTCGGAGGCTTCTTTAAGACTTGCCCGCTCCATAACCAGCCCTGTCTTTGGGTCCAATTTCCCCCCATGCACATAAAACCAAGTCCTGCACCTGGGGGGGCCAACTCAATGTAACTGGAGTGACCCCTGCAGCAATCATCTCTTGCTCAGCGAGATCCCACTTAGGTCGGGCGACCTTGTAGCCACCTGGCCCTAGCCCATGGTGCCACTTCTTTTTCGCAGCATTAATCTTGTTTATTCTCGACCGTTCCTGAGCTACTTTCGATTCCTTGTACTTAACAAAAGCATCCCAGTGATTTCTTGCCTTCTCCAGTGTTCCCTTGAACTCTGGAGTCTGCTTTTCGTCTTCTTCGTACTTGGCCCAAATTTTTTTCTTGTGGTTGTTGAATGCTATCGCCATCTTCTTAAGAGCACTCTTCCTGACGTTCGGCCGCTGTGCATCTGTGAAATGATCAGGTAGGGTGAAATTTGACATGAGCGATTCCCAAAGGAGATCTTTTGCTCTTTCAGAGAAAGTAACTCCTTGATCTCCCTTTGCTGGCTTATTCCGTTCTTGAACGGAGATCGGGATTTGGTCCCTGACAATAACTCTGCATTGACGAGTAAACTTGTCCGCATTCTTCTTAGGTTCAAGAGGATCGCCATTTGGTTTGATGGCATCGATGTTGTACTTTACGCCATCCTGCAACTTTTTGGCCGGTCCTCGTACTGCCCTGCTGCTTGTAGAAGATTTGCTCGATCCTGAAGGCTAAAAGATGAATGATCGATTCGTTAATATATATACAAATCAATTAAAACATGTGATGATCACTAGATGCCTTATATAAATATACCTCGCCGGTCTTTGTTATTTGAAGAACATTTCCTTCGTCATCATTGTTGTGGCCTTCAACTATTCGTTCATCTTCATCAAATATCATACCCTCACCGGTATTGTTCAAATATTGCGAGCCGTCATCTTCAGGTTCATTCTCATCTGGGCTCGGGGAGCGTATGATGTCGAACAGGGTCTCTTCTCCGTCTCTGTCGGTATTGTCCATAGCTTATATTAACTAATCCAGAAGAAAGATAGAACAATTTAGTATTCAAATTAGAATGCAATCAATAAGGAAAAACTGAATCATATTAGATAATATGCATCTCGAATAATATCACTAATACATTTCGAATAATCCAAATAATATGCATCATCGAATATAATCTCGAATACATCGTCTCGAATATTATCGAATAATATAATCTCGAATACATCGTCTCGAGTATTATATATCACTAATACATCTCGAATATTATCATATATATAACATCACTAGCTAATACAGATCGAATATTATCGAAGAATCTAGTTCACTCGCGGTTCCCGAGGCGCGGGCGGTGGACACCGAAAGAGAAGGAACCATCACAGGATCATAGCTCGGGTGAGATCCCTGAAGAACCTGCCAGGTATTGTAGAAGCTGACGTCCAACGCAACCATGTAGCGACGGACGTGCTCGTCCTCCTCCCTGACATGGCGACGTACCACCCCCGGCGGGGCAGGCTACGTCCGCACCGAAAGTGGCCCACCCGAATGCCACCAAAGAAGCTCCGGGGCGACGATGGGAGCCCGGTTCCTCACCAAGCTACGCTCCCCGGAAGGTAGCACGTCCCAGTGCCAGCCTGGCGGAGCCCAGTCCGGGACATGGCGCCTCTGAAGCAGGTCCTCGCCACCGATCCGATGACAAGGATGCGGGTCGGGCATATTGTAGACGTCGAGAACAAATTCTATGCAAATTTAACATTTTTTTAAATGCTTGATTATGATTTTTGTAATTCTTGTTCACTTGAGTTTGCAAATACATGACAAACTTTTGCAAATACAACATTAAGATATATATTAACATTAAAATATTATTAATACATGGTCAACTTTTTCCTATGCAACTTTTTTCTATAAGTATAAAAAACTAAAAAATAGAAAATCTATGCAAATTTCACCGTTCATCTACATATACATATATACATACATTGTATAAAAAAACTAGTGAAAAAAAATACATACATATACTGAAAAAATAATCATCTAAACATACATATATATATATATATACATCTAAAACATCAAAAATTCCTACTCAATCTACATATACATCTAACATTCATCTATATATATACCAAAAAAAAAGATGAACAAAAATGAAAAAAAATGAAGGCCGCCGGAGCTCACCGTGGGGATCGGGCCGGCTCGATCGTCGGGGTGGGGGCCGGGCACCGCGGTTGGCCGGCGTGGTCGAGGCGCGGGCGGCGATGGCGGGGTCGTCGAGGCCAGCGCGGGTGTGGCACCTCGGCTTAGGGAAGACCGGAACGCCCCGTATTCCAGCCCAGGGACAAGTCCTCTGGAATACGGCACTGTTGGCATAGAACAAATCAGCTCTTTATTACAATGGATATGGTTACAAAGGGTACATGGATTACATCGGCACGGCAACACTACGCCAGCCCGGGGTAGCTCTATGCAAACAGCGGAGTAATTCTCTCGGCAGCGGAACAGCGATAGCAGTGATGGACTCCACTCCGCAGGGACTCTGGCTAGAACGCGTATCCTAGGTCGCAAACTCAGGATCCTCGACAAGCAAGCAATCATGGCATGACCTGCAAACTGGCATGACACGCCAGGTGAGTACTTTGAATGTACTCGCAAGCTCACAGCAAACATCAGCATTAAGGCAAGACAACATCATAGCAAGGTAGATTCACTAAGATAAAGCATATTTAATCCAGACTCCGAATAATCTTAGGATCCAATCCGAATCTATTCCAAGTCCGATCCCAATCATGTGGTCATCCGTACACTCATCCCATTACCATCCCATGGCTGACATATCATATACCTGATTACATATGCATGACAAGTCCGACCAACTTACTCTCTCCCGGGTTGCCTCACAACCCTCAGAATACTCACGATCCACTGAGTACTTTCGATCTTACGACGAGTTCTTCCATCATTATCACTACTATGGTTGACCACCTAGTGAGGTCTGGACGGACTGTCCAATACCGTGGACACGGCTATTCGAATAGATTTTACACTCTGCAGAGGTTGCGCACTTCACCCACACCATGGAGCACCTGACCTCGTGATCCCATTCGGGTGGACCAGTGTTGCTCCAACGAAACCCGCCTGACCCGTGACTCTCTCATCGTACCACCGGCGATCATCCTCCCCCTGAGTCCTGCCCTGGGTGGCCCCTGTGTCACCTCGTGACACCTGCCACCGTCGTGGCCAACAACATATCCCAAACGGGGACCTGGTACCATATAACTCAACTGGGCTCACAAGGTTATCGCCGCCTACTGGGCCAGGGTAGCGCGCACGCATAACCTTCCCTGTCGGGCGGTACCGGTGAATGAGCACGCGATCAGACCAAGTCAAGGCCGTCCCATACCGGCAAATGTGGCTGCACGGATAAGTCCAGACAGGTTACTCTGGATCAACCATGAAGTATCTAATCTCCGAACAATCTCCGTCATGGCTGACACTCTGATATCATAGCAATCCAAGTCAAAACGATATCTGGCGAGAAATCCGGTAACCAGTATGCTTAAGCCACTATTACTAACTCATCTCCACGAACTGCCGGATGAAATCCAGAATAATCATAGACGGTAATCTCAACATCATGGCATCAACGAGTGGGTAAACTACTAGTCACTACAATCCGGTACTCAACATGGTAGTCACCTATTCAAGAGTTTACTCAGGCATTGCATAGTCTAATCTATTTCAAAAATAATCCATACTTACTGTTGAAATAATTAGCTTAACTATGATATTGCAATGCAATTATGCAAATGAGAGTTGTGGCTTGCCTGGGGATAAAGGAACCATCGGGAAGAAGTGTGGAACGGTCGCGGAAGGAGTTGCCGGAAACAGTTTTCACTCGGAGGGGCTGTTTATGGGCAAGGGCAAAATGGTCATTTTCACAACGGGACCACATGGCTAAAATGATATCAACAAAATGGGCTCGCCGAGACGAAGAAGTGGGCTTTGAATCACCTCGATCGGAGTTACGGATGAAAAGATGTGATGGTTTTTCTGCCAGGGACCTATCTGTAAATAAAACTCTCACAAATTGGCCCCTGACTTGAAAAACAGACCGCGCCTTTTCCGCGAATACGTTTCCCTGCGGGGAAACGTATTTTAGCCTGAAGCAGCAATGGAGTACGCTTTCGTTATCAGAAAGCGTATTTTCGGAAAACCGTCTCCACTTAAACTGACAGCGGGCCCGGGGCGGGGTCAACGCCCAGAGGCTGACATCGGGTCCCGCGCTGACCCTCTCCCTCTCTCGTCTCTTTCTTTCTCCTCCAGCCCGACAGCGAACGGAGGAGAGGGCGAGAGGCAGCGACGACTCCGACGCCGGCTCGGCCGACTCCGGCCACCCCCGGCGAGGGCGCCGGTACCGGCGGGTGCGCCAGCGAGCTCCGCGTCCAGGGGAACCCTCAGGGGCGGCTGGGGAGAGGTGGAGGTGACGGCCGTGGCATCGGGCAGAGGCGGGCACCAGCAAAGGGCGCGGGCGGCTCCGGCCGTCTCCGGCCAAGGCGAGGCCACCAGCGGTTCCCGCAGGGTGAGACGGGCCCGTCCTGATAGAGCTCGGCCACTGGGGAGAGCTGCAGCCGCGGCGGCTCACGGTGGCCATGAACACGGGCGGCGGGAGAGCATGGGGTCCGCAGCCACGGGCACTCCAACGAGGAGTGGAGGAAATGGGGAGGGTCGCTGGTGTTTGGAGAACCTCATGGTGGTGGTAGAACGGAGGAAGGGGCTCGGCAGCGGCCGAATTTAGGAGGAGGCCGACGGCAACCGTGGCAGCGGTGGGCACTGAGGAAGAGCTTCGGGGCTCGGGCGAGAGGTTGGGGAGGACCAGCGGAGCGCGGGGAGGGCGATGGTGAGCTCGAACGGGCTCGGGAGAGGCTATATATAGCCGGATGGCGCGGGTGGCCGAGCACGGCCGTGGCGACACGTGCTTCGTGCGCCGGAGCTTCGGGAACACGTTTGAGGAGCGGAGAGGCATCCAGAGAAGTCAAGGAGGAGCAGAGGAAGCTCGGGCGTGCTCAGGAGGGTTCGGGAGCGAAGCGGTCGACCGGCCACATTGGAGCAGACCACGGACGCGGTTGCCGTGCTATGTCGGGTAAGAGATAGGAGTGGTAGAGGGATCCAGAGGGAGGGTGAGTCCAAGGGGAAGCTGCTGGACACAGTGTGGTGTTGAGGGCGCGAGGAAACAGACGAGACCGAAGGCCCCAATGCACAGAGCGCGTGCATGGCATGCCAAACACGTGGTCACCGCGTGGACTAGCACGCACGTTGCACCCTGACCAGCCACATCATGTCCAGTGGGTAGTCCCTCCAAGGCACAGTCTCAGGGAGGTGATGGTTCAGCAAAAGAGACAAAGGGTGGATGTGAGCCTTTGCTGGAAGTTTGTTGTAGCAAACTTATCCACACATCTGTGCTCAACAGGAAGGTGATAAGAAGCAAATAAGATGTCTGGGAGATTTAGGATAGGAAGGACTACAATCCTGTGAAATTTGGAGAGAAATGGACCAAGATTTAATATAGTTGCTTTGCAACTGACCAATCTGGTCCATAAAACACATCTTGATGTGCCACTCACATGGAGTAGCCACTTTAGCTGAAATTTGGTGTAGTGTGATGATTCGGTCATATGAGAGTGCAATAAAAATTTCATGCCATTTGGACAAGCCAAAATGGTACTTCCTTCACAATGAACCTCTCTGACTAGAATCTTAGAATAATTCTAAGGAATTAGTGGGAAGATGAAATGAGCCCAAATTTTGTGGAGATAAGTTATATGGGTAGGAGAATGCTCTGGCAACTTTTCAGCAATTATGGAGTAATATAAAAAATAGTTTCTTCACAATGTGAAAATCTGACCAGAAACCAAGATTTGAGGCTGTGCTCGCATAGATGATTGGATAGGGTTGAAACTTGGTGCCGAGTCATGATTTGAGCATATTAAGAAGCTTGCAAGATTTCAACTCATTTGGATACTCCTAGCTAGCATTTGCTTCACAAAGATTCCAGTTGACCAGAAACTTTGGAAATTAGCCAAGGGAGGTTTAATATCCAAATGAAGTTCAATTTTGGCATGTGGCAATGATATGAATAGGAAAGAATGCCCAAAAAGTTTGAGAGCAAGCAAGCCAATATAAAGGGTACTTGCTTCTCAACTTGACAGCTAGGGCAAAATCAGATAAAGAATATTTGTGAAATATTTTTGAACATGGCAAGGAAGGGTTTGACATATTTGTGGAATATCTGACCCAAAAAAATTATGAGAATTATTTGGGAATTTTGGGAATGATGGAAATGTGGGTTGCTTCACAACTCAGGGCAAACAGGGTTATTCCTTTAATAGAAAAAGGAATATTCCCAAGAAAAGAATATTGAGATTGGTCCAAGATGGAAATGGCAAGGTCTTGGGATGGTTTTGAGGTTGGCAAGCCACTCGGGAAGAAGAATGAAGGGTGATCCCTCCAGGTTACAAGACTACTAAGCCACAGAAAAGCGAATCCGGGCCAAATTCAAAAGAAAAAGGAAATGGGTAAAATCCAGGGTGTTACAAACCTACCCCCCTTAAAGAAATCTCGTCCTCGAGATTTGGTTGCTCAGGGATCAAGCATGAATATTCCCACTTGAGGAAACCGTTTCCAACTCGGGTTTCCTTTTTTACCTTTGTATAATGTTCCCACTGAATTTCATATGACTGACTGCCTTGCTTCGGGGTGGTTTGCTGCACTCGACCCTTTTTCTGGCAAATCTTACCTCATATGTTACTCTGACTCACTCCTTTTGTGTCTGCTGACCTGTCTGGGGCAATAAATTATCCTGATCAACCTATGTGTCCTGCTCGTAAGTCCGAGGGTGGTTCCTCATGGACGTGTCGTGACGAGGTCCAATATGAATGACCGTTCACTGAGTTGTGAACAGATTCTCTTGGTGGACACGAAATCTTTTACTCCTTGCATTGGGTGACTTCAAATGGCTGTGTGTCCTCCGGGTTCAAAACAGTACTGTGAATCGTACCGTTCTCCTGGCAGAACCTGACTTCTCGCACGGTTTGCTGAGTCATCTTGGGTATCTCCATTGTCTCGAGTATAAGGCTCCTACCAAATATTTGACTGTCACCTGTCGTAACCAACATAAAGGTGTATGATCTTACTGTGATATTATCCATAGACTTGACTAACAATGGTCTTGGCAGCAGAATCTTGTTCACGGCAGGTTAGTCTTTAACTGATTCCCATCTGTGAGGACACATGCTTCGAGACTATTGTTCATCCTTCTGATTACTTAGTCTGTCGGTATCCCTATATGGATGGTAGGCCGTGTAATGCTTTGACATGGTTGCTGAATTTGAACTGCTGAGTTAATCTTTCGGCTGACCTGACCAGCTTGGTTGCCTTCTTCTGACCATTCTGAGCATATTTGGTTGGCTAAGCAGGTTGTCTCGATATGGGGCCCTTGCAAATGGAATAGACCCTGTGGGTGTGTACCCATGGTGACTGGTACCGAGCCAGGCTGTCCAGAGTATTTGTACCATTACCATACCTGTATGGACAACCTTGCTTTTTTTTTCATTATAGTTCTCTTTGTCTGGACCTTTGCTGAAAGAACTTGGCCTTATATGCTCTTGATTCTTCGGGTGACCATGGGTGTTGTCAGGTGCAATATTCCGGCAGGCACATCACCTTACAAGTTGTAGCTGTAAGGTAACGACCGTCTGAACCCTTGGATAAAACCGGCAAATAAACCAGTAGCCACCAGAATGGTCTTCACAACTCAGATCTGGGACATTACTGGAGTAACTCAACCCCGACTCAAGATGGATGAAAAGTAGCTTAGAGCATGAGACGGTGTTGATAAGAAGAAAGTAGAAGTTCCCTAAGATGGCCGAAAAACAGCTCAGAGCATAGGGTCACTGCTACGGAGAGAGATTCAACAGTTGCCCAAGACGGCCGAAAAGCAGCTCAGAACACGGGCCAGTTGCTGACAAAAGAAATAAAAGTTGGCATCCACCCCGGACAGCCGGAAACAGCTCAGAACACAGGCGTGGTGCCGTCACCAAAGAAAGACGGGCAAGGGTTCATCCGCTTCCCAAATAGCTCACTATTATGCATACAGGGTATTCGGCTATCCTTCTTGCTGAACACCAATTCATAACACATTCTGGCTTGATTCCAGGACATGGCAGGGTTCAAATTATACTCATAGCAGACTCAAACCTTGTATATATGAATCATACCTTTGGCATAGAGTGCACTGTGGATCATATACACGGTTTGCCTTCTTGCTGGTTCGATCATTGTTGTTGTGAAGATTGCAATGATGTATACTTGATGCTGATAACCAATCCGGCCAGGCTATCATCTGTATTCAGGCCCGATATTCCCGATATAACACAGTCTGCTAAAAATTCCTTATTGCTGAGCTGAGCTTCCAAATGGCTATCTCTTCACTAACTCTTTGGGTTCAGGGTCGGTGAGCGACTTCCATAAGGGGAAAATAAGGTAACACCAAGGGCCCAAATAAAGAAGCAAAAGAAACGACTAAACAAAAGCACACAGAGCAGCAAGATCACACAAGCAATATCACCTTCTACAGCTATTCACAGCAATAATATGCATTCCTACTTAATCACACAAATCTCGCAAGGACTCCGGTATTACTGTCAAACATGCTGTGGCGATGTGCACGAAAGTGAATCAATGTGTGGAAGAAAATTGGTGTAAACAAGGCTACACCAAATATGAGCTTAACACCAGTTCCATCTGGACGGACACGGTGGCGAGGACGAACTTGGTGATCGGGAGTCGGAACACAGAAGTTACGACCACATCATCATCAAGCGTACGGAATAAAACCGTACACGTCCAAAGAATAGGTGGCGGAATGAGATAGTGGTGGAGAGAAAGGCCGGCAGGCATTGCCCTTTTCTGATAACAAGGATTAGTAAGGGTTGCCGAAGCGGCTAATGGAATGGCACGATCCGGGATAGAACTTGTCTATCACTGAAATGATAGGGGTGTCGGAAGAGAATAAGTTGGTGTGGTACTGGTGCATCAATCCGACAAGGGATCGACACCACCAAGCACCTTGGCATCACTCCGCTGGGACGAAGATGACACCACACCAAGAAACAAATATGCAAACTAGAGAGCGCAGGTAGGGAATCGGAACCGATGCCACCTACACTCACCAGATCCATCGTTAGTGATAAGATATCTAGTCTATATGTATGCTATGCACAAACAAATGCAACAAATAGGTGCAGCAAACCAACTGGAACATATACTACCGGTTACTAACGCTCGCGCCTAACCGCGCGTCCTATAGCCAGACCTGGCTCTAATACCAACGCCTGTGGCACCCCGGCTCAGAGAAGACTGGAACGCCCCGTATTCTAGCCCAGGGACAAGTCCTCTGGAATACGGCACTGTTGGCATAGAACAAATCAGCTCTTTATTACAATGGATATGGTTACAAAGGGTACATGGATTACATCGGCACGGCGACACTACGCCTGCCCGGGGTAGCTCTATGCTAACAATGAAGTAATTCTCTCAGCAGCGGAACAACGACGGCGGTGATGGACTCCACTCCACAGGGACTCTGGCTAGAATGCATATCCTAGGTCGCAAACTCAGGATCCTCGACAAGCAAGCAATCATGGCATGACCTACAAACTGGCATGACACGCCAGGTGAGTACTTTGAATGTACTCGCAAGCTCACAGCAAACATCAGCATTAAGGCAAGACAACATCATAGCAAGGTAGATTCACTAAGGTAAAGCATATTTAATCCATACTCCGAATAATCTTAGGATCCAATCCGAATCTGTTCCAAGTCCGATCCCAATCATGTGGTCACACGACCACTCATCCCATTACCATCCCATGGCTGACATATCATATACCTGATTACATATGCATGACAAGTCCGACCAACTTACTCTCTCCCGGGTTGCCTCACAACCCTCAGAATACTCACGATCCACTGAGTACTTTCGATCTTACGACGAGTTATTCCATCATTATCACTACTATGGTTGACCACCTAGTGACGTCTGGACAAACTGTCCAATACCATGGACACGGCTATTCGAATAGATTTTACACTCTGCAGAGGTTGCGCACTTTACCCACACCATGGAGCACCTGACCTCGTGATCCCATTCAGGTGGACCAGCGTTGCTCCAACGAAACCCGCCTGACCCGTGACTCTCTCATCGTACCACCGACGATCATCCTCCCCCGGAGTCCTGCCCTGGGTGGCCCCTGTGTCACCTCATGACACCTGCCACCGTCGTGGCCAACAAACTGTCCCAAACGGGGACCTGATACCATATAACTCAACTGGGCTCACAAGGTTATCGCTGCCTACCGGGCCAGGGTAGTGCGCATGCATAACCTTCCCTGTCGGGCGGTACCGGTGAAAGAGCATGCGATCAGACCAAGTTAAGGCCGTCCCATACCAGCAAATGTGGCTGCACGGATAAGTCTGGACAGGTGACTCTGGATCAACCATGAAGTATCTAATCTCCGAACAATCTCTGTCATGGCTGACATTCGGATATCATAGCAATCCAACTCAAAACGATATCTGGCGAGAAATCTGGTAACCAGTATGCTTAAGCCACTACTACTAACTCATCTCCATGAACTGCCGGATGAAATCCAGAATAATCATAGACGGTTATCTCAACATCATGGCATCAACGAGTGGGTAAACTACTAGTCACTACAATCCGGTACTCAACATGGTAGTCACCTATTCAAGAGTTTACTCAGGCATTGCATAGTCTAATGTATTTCACAAATAATCCATACTTACTGTTGAAATAATTAGCTTAACTATGATATTGCAATGCAATTATGCAAATGAGAGTTGTGGCTTGCCTGGGGATAAAGGAACCATCGGGAAGAAGTGCGGAATGGTTGCGGAAGGAGTTGCCGGAAACAGTTTTCTCTCGGAGGGGCTGTTTATGGGCAAGGGCAAAATGGTCATTTTCATAGTGGGACCACATGGTGAAAATGATATCAATAGAATGGGCTCACCGAGACGAAGAAGTGGGCTTTGGAATCACCTCGATCGAAGTTACGGATGAAAAGATGTGATGGTTTTTCTGCCAGGGACTTATTTGTAAATAAAACTCTCACAAACTGGCCCCTGACTTGAAAAACAGACCGCGCCTTTTCCGCGAATACGTTTCCCTGCGGGGAAAACGTATTTTAGCCCGAAGCAGCAGTGGAGTACGCTTTCGTTATCAGAAAGCGTATTTTTGAAAAACCGTCTCCACTTAAACTGACAGCGGGCCCGGGGCGGGGTCAACGCCCAGAGGCTGACAGCGGGTCCCACGCTGACCCTCTCCCTCTCTCGTCTCTTTCTTTCTCCTCCAACCCGACAGCGAACGGAGGAGAGGGCGAGAGGCAGCGGGAACTCCGGCGCCGGCCCGGCCGACTCCGGCCTCCCCCGGCGAGGGCGCCGGTACCGGCGGGTGCGCCAGCGAGCGCCGCGTCCAGGGGAACCCTCAGGGGCGGCTGGGGAGAGGTGGAGGTGACGGCCGTGGCATCAGGCAGAGGTGGGAGCCAGCGAAGGGCGCGGGCGGCTCCGGCCATCTCCGGCCAAGGCGAGGCCACCAGCGGTTCCCGCAGGGTGAGGCAGACCCATCCTGTTAGAGCTCGGCCACCGGGGAGAGCTGCAGCCGCGGTGGCTCGCGGTGGGCGTGGACACGGGTGGCGACAGAGCATGGGGTCCGCAGCCACGGGCACTCCGGCGAGGAGCTGAGGAAGTGGGGAGGGTCGCCGGCGTTTGGAGAACCTCATGGTGGTGGTAGAACGGAGGAAGGGGCTCGGTAGCGGCCGAATTTAGGAGGAGGCCGACGGTGACCGTGGCGGCGGTGGGCACCGAGGAAGAGCTCTGGGGCTCGGACGAGAGGTTGGGGAGGACCAGCGGAGCGCGGGGAGGGCGATTGTGAGCTCGAACGGGCTCGGGAGAGGCTATATATAGCCGGACGGCGCGGGTGGCCGAGCACGGCCGTGGCGACGCGTGCGCCATGCGCCGAAGCTTCGGGAACACGCTTGGAGGAGGGGAGAGGCATCCAGAGAGGTCAAGGAGGAGCAGAGGAAGCTCGGGCATGCTCGAGAGGGTTCGGGAGCGAGGCGGTTGAACGGCCACATTGGAGCAGCACGGACACGGTCGCCGTGCCATGTCGGGCAAGAGATAGGAGGGGTAGAGGGATCCAGAGAGAGGGTGAGTCCTAGGGGAAGCTGCTGGACACGGTGTGGTGTCGAGGGCGTGAGGAAACGGACAAGACCGAGGGCCCCAATGCACAGAGCGCGTGCATGGCATGCTAAACATGTGGTCACCGCGTGGACTGGCACACGCGGTGCACCCTGACCGGCCACATCATGTCCAGTGGGTAGTCGCTCCAAGGCACAGTCTCAGCGAGGTGATGGTTCAGCAAAAGAGACAAAGGGTGGATGTGAGCCTTTACTGGAAGTTTGCTGTAGCAAACTTATCCACACATCTGTGCTCAACAGAAAGGTGATAAGAAGCAAATAAGATGTCTGGGAGATTTAGGGTAGGAAAGACTACAATCCTGTGAAATTTGGAGAGAAATGGACCAAGATTTAATATAGTTGCTTTGCAACTGACCAATCTGGTCCAGAAAACACATCTTGATATGCCACTCACATGGAGTAGCCACTTGAGCTGAAATTTGGTGTAGATTGATGATTTGGTCATATGAGAGTGCAATAAAAATTTCATGCCATTTGGACAAGCCAAAATGGTACTTCCTTCACAATGAACCTCTCTAACTAAAATCTTAGAATAATTCTAAGGAATTATTGGGAAGATGAAATGAGCCCAAATTTTGTGGAGATAAGTTATATGGGTAGGAGAATGCTCTGGTAAATTTTCAGCAATTATGGAGCAATATAAAATATAGTTGCTTCACAATGTGAAAATCTGACCAGAAACCAAGATTTGAGGTTGTGCTCACATAGATGATTGGATATTGTTGAAACTTGGTGGCGAGTCATGATTTGAGCATATTAAGAAGCTTGCGAAATTTCAACTCATTTGGATACTCCTAGCTAGCACTTGCTTCACAAAGATTCCAGTTGACCAGAAACTTTGGAAATTAGCCAAGGGAGATTTAATATCCAAATGAAGTTGAATTTTGGCATGTGGCAATGATATGAATAGGAAATAATGCCCAAAAAGTTTGAGAGCAAGCAAGCCAATATAAAGGGTACTTGCTTCTCAACTTGACAGCTAGGGCAAAATCAGAAAAAGAATATTTGTGAAATATTTTTTAACATGGCAAGGAAGGGTTTGGCATATTTGTGGAATATCTGACCCAAAAAATTTATGAGAATTATATGGTAATTTTGGGAATGATGGAAATGTGGGCTGCTTCACAACTCAGGGCAAACAGGGTTATTCCTTTAATAGAAAAAGGAATATTCCCAAGAAAAGAATATTGAGATTGGTCCAAGATGGAAATGGCAAGGTCTTGGGATGGTTTTGAGGTTGGCAAGCCACTCGGGAAGAAGAATGAAGGGTTATCCCTCCAGGTTGCAAGACTACTAAGCCACAGAAAAGTGAATCCGGGCCAAATTCAAAAGAAAAACGAAATGGGCAAAATCCAGGGTGTTACAGCGGGCGGCGTCATGGGGTGGAGCAGATCGGGCGTGGGCGGCGCGTCAACGGGGGCGGCCGGCGTGGAGGAGGTGCGAGCAGCCGGCGTCCGGGGCGGCGATGGCGGGGAGGAGGTGACAGCGAGGCCGGCAGCCTGGCGACGTTGAGGTGTGTGGTGGCGTCGGGGGAGCGGAAGACGATGGAAACGAGATGGAGTTCTGAAAATTTGCAAGTCCCTGCTTATATACAAATACCTTTAGTCCCGGTTGGTGGCTCCAGCTATGACTAAAGGTACCCTTTAGTCGCGGTTGGAGCCACCAACCGCGACTAAAGGTGAATTTTCCCTAGGCCAAGCGGCGGGAAGCCCGGGCCTTTAGTCCCGGTTGGTGGCTCCAACCGTGACTAAAGGCCTTTAGTCGCGGTTGGAGCCACCAACCGCGACTAAAGGCCTGTTCCTGGCACGGCACAGTGTGGTGGATGTTTAGTCCCACCTCGCCCAGCGAAGGGCGCCCGCACTGGTTTATAAACCCCGGCGCGGTAGCTCATTCAAACTCCTCTCTAAAGCAGGCCTTGTGGGCCTACCGTTCTGTCCTGCCCTGTGGGCCATACTGGGTCGTGCGGGCCTGCATCCTGGCCCAACTAGTAGTTGGGTTTCTAGTCGTATGCAGGCCGTGGCGGCCCAGTAGGCGGGCTTTTTTTAATTTATTTATTTTCTATTTTTTTTTGTTTTCTGCTTTATTTAGCTTCTTTTGTTTCTGAGTTGTTTTTTGCTTTATTTAGAGTTTCTGAGTGAATCTTTTTTGCTTTAGGTCACAAAAATTATAAACTTTCTGTTAGTGCCAGTAGTTTTCAAATTTGAATTATTTCAAATTTGTGTGAATCACTAGTTTGTGAATAACTTTACTTTAAAAATAGATTTTTGAGTGATTCTTTTTCCTGCTATTTAATATTAGTGTGTTTTATCATTATATTCAATTTGGTAATTCTTAGGTTATTTTTGAAAATGAAATGCCTTTGTAACAGATGAGTTTTTGTCCGAAACCTTGATACTTCGAAAGAGATTGTCCATTTTGTAAACGAAGTGCATCTAGTTTTTGCCGTAACCCTCTCAACTTTTCAGCACATGCTATGTGGGTCAAATGATGATACCATGCCAACTTTCAACCTCTTCAGAGTTCATTTGCAGAGCTTTTCAATTTAAGGGTCACTTAGCTCAAAAAAAATAAGTAAATGCATGAAAAATAGCAAATGAAGTCAGAAAGGGTTGAAAATTAATGACATGGCTTTCAATGGTGCATACTGAACGCACAAAAAGTCTGGAGTTGAAATAAGTTTTAAAAAATGAAATGCCTTTTGTAACAGATGAGTTTTCGTCCGAAACCCTCATACTTCGAAAGAGATTGTCCATTTTGTACATGAAGTGCATCCAGTTTTTTGCCGTAACCTCTCAACTTTTTAGCACTGCTATGTGGGTGATGATGATACCATGCCAACTTTCAACCTTTTCAGAGTTCATTTGTAGAGCTTTTCAATTTCAGGGTCATTTAGCTCAAAAAATAGTAAATGCATGAAAAATAGCAAATGAAGTCAGAAAGGGTTGAAAATGAGAATACGTGCTTCAATTGGTGCATGTTGAACGCACAAAAAGTCTGGAGTTGAAATAAGTTTAAAAAAATGAAATGCCTTTGTAGCAGATGAGTTTTCGTCTGAAACCCTGATACTTCGAAAGAGATTGTCCATTTTGTACACGAAGTGCATCCAGTTTTTGCCGTAATCCTCTAAACTTTTTAGCACATGCTATGTGGGTGAAATGATGATACCATTCCAACTTTCAACCTTTTCAGAGTTCATTTGTAGTGCTTTTCAATTTCAGGGTCATTTAGCTCAAAAAAATTTAGTAAATGCATGAAAAATAGCAAATGAAGTCAGAAAGGGTTGAAAGTTGATGACGTGGATTACAATGGTGCATACTGAACGCAGTAAAAGTCTGGAGTTGAAATAAGTTTAAAAAATTGAAATGCCTTTGTAACAGATGAGTTTTCGTCCGAAACCCTGATACTTCGAAAGAGGTTGTCCATTTAGTACACGAAGTGCATCCAGTTTTTTCCGTAACCCTCTCAACTTTTTAGCACATGCTATGTGGGTGAATGATGATACCATGCCAACTTTCAACCTTTTCAGAGTTCATTTGTAGTGCTTTTCAATTTCAGGGTCATTTAGCTCAAAAAAATTTAGTAAATGCATGAAAAATAGCAAATGAAGTCAGAAAGGGTTGAAAATTGATGATGTGGCTTTCAATGGTGCATACTTAACACAGAAAAAGTCTGGAGTTGAAATAAGTTTAAAATATTGAAATGCCTTTTGTAACAGATGAGTTTTCGTCCGAAACCCTGATACTTCGAAAGAGATTGTCCATTTTGTATGAAAAATAGCAAATGAAGTCCTACATAATGCATGAAATATTTTGTTTGGACATAATATTTCTTCGCGTTTCAATGCCAAAACACACACTATTACAAAGGTTCCCTCAGGTTTGTCCGAAGTGGGACTTTCCATATATATAAGTCCAGAAACTCACTAGAGAAGAAAGTGATGACGGTGAAGCTGGTCACGTCCAGAGTGGGATCTTGGGGTATAAAACTTTCTCTTCATGTGTGTCCCTTTGCGCCGTAACCATGGATAATCTTCGTCATTTAACAGGATGCTCGGGTCAATATTCACTATGAAGGGAGCAATTTCCTAAAACTTTTCATAATCTTCTGACATGTCTGTCTAAGCCTCCACTCCCACAATGTTTCTTTTCCCTGAAAGAACTATGTGGCACTTTGGCTCATCGTATGATGTATTCACTTCCTTATCTTTTCTTTTTCTCGGCTTGGCAGACATGTCCTTCATATAGAAAACCTGTGCCACATCATTGGCTAGGACGAATGGTTCGTCTGCGTACACAAGATTGTTGAGATCCACTATTGTCATTCCGTATTCCGGGACTTCCTTTACCCCGCCTCCTGTCAGATTGACCCATTTGCACCGAAACAAAGGGACCTTCAAACCACGTCCATAGTCAAGTTCCCATATCTCCTCTATGTAACCATAATATGTGTCCTTTGGCCTATTGGTGTTTGCTGCATCAAAGCGGAGAACACTGTTTTGGTTGGTGCTCTTTTTATCTTGGGTGATCGTGTAAAATGTATTCCCATTTATCTCGTACCCTTTGAAAGTCAATATAGTCAAAGATGGTAACTGGGACAGCAAGTACAGCTCATCTTCAACAGCGTCGTCATGCATGAGATGTGTCTGCAACCAACCGGCAAAAGTCCCCGTTTGTTCACGTGTAATCTAGTTGTCAGACTGCTCCGGGTGTTTGGAGCGTAGAATATTCTTGTGTTCCTCGATATATGGAGCCACCAAGGCGGAATTTTGTAGAACTGTGTAGTGTGCTTGCGCCCAAGAATGCCCGTCCATACATATTACTTGGTTCCTTCCTAGCATGCCTTTTCCACCCAGTCTTCCCTCATGCCACGATTCAGGAACACCAATCGGCTTAAGGTTAGGAATAAAGTCAACACAAAACTCAATGACCTCCTCATTTTCATGGCCCTTGGAGATGCTTCCTTCTGGCCTAGCACGATTATGAACATATTTCTTTAAGACTCCCATGAACCTCTCAAAGGGGAACATATTGTGTAGAAATACAGGACCCAGAATGGCAATCTCGTCGACTAGGTGAACTAGGACGTGCGTCATGATATTGAAGAAGGATGGTGGGAACACCAACTCAAAACTGACAAGACATTACACCAAATCATTCTGTAAACTTGGTATGATTTCTGGATCGATTACCTTCTGCGAGATTGCATTGAGGAATGCACATAGCTTCACAATGGCTAATTGAACGTTTTTCGGTAGAAGCCCCCTCAATGCAACCGGAAGCAATTGCGTCATAATCATGTGGGAGTCATGAGACTTTAGGTTCTAGAACTTTTTCTCTGCCATATTTATTATTCCCTTTATATTCGACGAGAAGCCAGACGGGACCTTCATACTGAGCAGGCATTCAAAGAAGATTTTCTTCTCTTCTTTGGTAAGAGCGTAGCTGGCATGACCCTGATACTGCTTTGGATGCACGCCGTCTTTTCCGTGCATACGTTGCTGGTCCTCCCGTGCCTTCGGTGTATCTTTTGTCTTCCCATACACACCCAAGAAGCCTAGCAGGTTCACGCAAAGATTCTTCGTCACGTGCATCACATCGATTGCAGAGCGGACCTCTAGGTCTTTCCAATAGGGTAGGTCCCAAAATATATATTTCTTCTTCCACATGGGTGCGGATCCGTCAGCGTCATTCGAAACAGATTGTCCACCAGGACCCTTTCCAAATATTACTTTTAAATCCTTGACCATATCAAGTATATCATCACTAGTACGGTGGCGAGGCTTCTTCCGGTGATCTGCCTCACCTTTGAATTGCTTGCCTTTCTTTCTTAAGGGATGCCTGCTCAGAAGAAATCGATGATGTCCTAGGTACACATTCTTCTTGCATTTATCCAAATATATACTATCAGTATCATCTAAACAGTGCGTGCATGCGTGGTATCCCTTGTTTGTCTGTCCTGAAAGGTTTCTGAGAGCAGGCCAATCATTGATGGTTACAAACAGCAACGCATGTAGGTCAAATTCCTCCTGTTTGTACTCATCCCACGCACGTACACCTTTTCCATTCCACAGCTGTAAAAGTTCTTCAACTAATGGCCTTAGGTACACATCAATGTCATTGCCGGGTTGCTTAGGGCCTTGGATGAGCACTGGCATCATAATGAACTTTTGCTTCATGCACAACCAAGGAGGAAGGTTATAGATACATAGAGTCACAGGCCAGGTGCTATGATTGCTGCTCTGCTCCCCGAAAGGATTAATGCCATCTGCACTTAGACCAAACCATATGTTCCTTGCGTCATCTGCAAAGTCCTCCCACGTTCTCTCGATTTTTCTCCACTACGACCCGTCAGTGAGTACTCTCAACTTCCCGTCTTTCTTACGGTCTTCTTTGTGCCATCGCATCAACTTGGCATGCTCTTTGTTTTGGAACAAATGTTTCAACTGTGGTATTATAGGAGCATACCACATCACCTTGGCAGGAATCATCTTCCTGGGGCGCTCGCCCTCAACATCACCAGGGTCATTGCCGTTGAACTTATAGCGCAATGCACCGCATACCGAGCATGCATTCAAATCCTCGTAATCATCGCGGTAGAGGATGCAGTCATTAGGGCATGCATGTATCTTCTGTACCTCTAAACCTAGAGGGCAGACATCCTTCTTTGCTTCATACGTACTATCGGGCAATTTGTTGTCCTTTGGAAGCATCTTCTTTAACATTATTAGCAACTTTTCAAATCCTATGTCAGATACACCATTCTCTGCCTTCCATTGCAGCAATTCCATTGTGGTACCTAGCTTTTTCTTGTCATCTTCGCAATTTGGGTACAACAATTTCTTGTGATCCTCTAACATGCGCTTCAACTTCAGCTTCTCCTTTTCACTTGCGCGGTTTCTCTTTGCATCGGCAATGGCCCGACCAAGATCATCAGCGGGCTCATCTGATGCCTCTTCTTCAGCTTCTTCCCGCATTGCTGGTTCAGCTTCTTCCCCCATTGTAGTACCATCGTATTCAGGGAACCCATGGCTAGGATAGCTGTCATCATCCTCTTCTTCTTCATTCTCTTCCATTAGAACCCCTCTTTCTCCGTGCTTGGTCCAACAGTTATAGCCGGACATGAAACCGGACGTAAACAGGTGGACCGGAATGGTTCTTGAGTTAGAGTAATTTTGATCATTCTTACAGATAGCACATGGACAATACATAAAACCATCCAGCCACTTGTTTGCCTCAGCCACAAGCAGAAAAGTATGCACGCCATTAATGAACTGGGGAGAGCATCGGTCATCGTACATCCATTAATGGCTCATCTTCATTACACAACACCGAAAAGATCAAATTAATACAAGTTCATACATAAAGTTCATACACACTTATTCTCATAAAACAACATACAAACTCTCTAGCTAAAGCATTTAAATGCAACAACAAATGCGATCAAGATCGCAACTAAGGTAACAATTGATCCAACAGCATAATGATACCAAGCCTCACTATCAATGGCATATTTTCTCATCTTTCTAATCTTCAAGCGCATTGCATCCATCTTGATCTTGTGATCATCGACGACATCGGCAACATACAACTCCAGTTTCATCTTCTCTTCTTCAATTCTTTTCAATTTTTCTTTCAAATACTCATTTTCTTTTTCAACTAAATTTAACTTCTCGACAAGAGGGTCGGTTGTAATTTCCGGTTCACATACCTCCTAGATAAAAATATCTATGTCAACTTGATGGGCATAATCTGTCATAAACACGAAATGCAACAAATAGTTATAAAAGAGAATATACCACATCCGAATCATAAACTGGACGAGGACTGACGGGGACGGATATCAAAACCATGCCACTATGTATAACAAACAACGTACGGGTAAGAAAATTATACAAGTAACTATCTAAATCACACAAACATGATTTTTTTTATAAAAAGGATAAGAACAAGAGGCTCACCAAGGTGGTGCCGGCGACGAGACGGTGTGGGCGATCGACGGTGGTTAGGACGGGGACGGGAAGGCACTAAGAAAACCACACCTACATATGCAAACAAAGAAGTTAATTTGAGCTCAAATTGCATATAAATCAAATAAAATACCACATATAATTACTCCCAAACTAAAACTTACAAATCACTATACTATAGAGCATTGCAAGAGCTAATCTAGCAATGAGAGATGAAAGGACAAAGTTGCTATCCTTTGTGAACACTTGGATGGATGGGGTGCCTTCAAATCTTGACAAATTTTGGCAAAAATGGAGGTGAGCTCGAGCTAGCATGAGGGGAAGAAAATAGAGAGGAGGGAAAAACAGAGAGCTTCGGCTCGGGCTAGACGAAGCACTATATATAGTGATATCTTTAGTCCCGGTTGGTTATACAAACCGGGACTAAAGGTGCACCTCTAGTCCTGGTTTGTGACATGAACTGGGACTAAATGTGCTCGTGGGGCCCCAGCCTACCACCAGCCTGCGACCACCCCTTTAGTCCCGGTTCATGTAAGAACTGGTACTAGAGGTTCAACATGAACCGGGACTAATGATGCCCGCCCCCCTAGCCGTTGGAACCTGGACTAATGGTCACATTAGTACTGGGCCGTTTCCAAACCGGGACTAATGGGGCTCACGTAAAGTCGTTTTTCTACTAGTGGGCATGCCTGTTGTCTCAGTTAAAATAGGATATCATTTCTATCATGGTTTATGTGACTTAGGTGCTAGCGTGAGTGCTATTCCTTTTACCTTATACCAAGAAATTATGAATAACATAGCACCCGCTGAAATAGAAGACAAAAATGTTACTATTAAACTTGCTAATAGAGACACCATCACACCACTTTGGATTGTTAGAGATGTTGAAGTCTTGTGTGGGAAAATAAAATACCCTACTAATTTTCTAGTTCTTGGTTCCCCACAAGATGACTTTTGTCCCATAATCTGTCGGATTCAGGGCTCCGCAGACCCAAGAAGGTTCGAACTCTGGGGCGTGTGCGAAGATCTCAACCTCTCAAGTCTCAAGCTTTCCACCCTACAGCCTGGCCTTGACAGATTCGCGTGAGCAGGGAAGAAGATGAACACGGCAGTTTACCCAGGTTCGGGCCACCTTGTGGTGTAAAACCCTACTCCTGCTTTGTGGTAGATTGGCCTCATGAGGGGCTGAGGAAGGACAAGTACAGTGGATGAACAGCCTCGCGAGGGCTATGGTGGAGAGGGTGGAAAGGATCCAATCCCCCTCTATGGTGGTGGCAAACCTATATTTATAGATGCCTTGGTCCTCTTCCCTCAAAACTTAGGCGGGAAGGGATCCCACAACGGCCAATTTGAAAGGGAACAAGAAGTACATCTGATCTTGACGAAAGGTGGTCTTCTCCTACAAAGCTTTTGGTCATGACGCAGTGGTGGGCTCAGTGATGACATTCGTCCTGCCGAGCCCGTGGTCTTGGTCTTGTTGCACCGAAATGAAAAGCTTTGGGGATTCCTCCAAAACCTGCGTCTGTCCTTGCTCCCTTAGCATCGAAAGGGAAACTACCCCCTCTGCGCCCGCTGGTGCCCGCCTGGCCTTGGTCATCATGGCTCACGCCATCGCAGCCTCGGGAGGCTGGGTACCTGCATAAAAATCTCCGCTCCTCGGGAGGCAACCTAGAGAGGCTGCTCCCTTGAAGGTCTTGGTGTCATCCGCCTCGCGCCGGGGCCCTCGCGAGGGTGTTGTCTTGAAGGCCTTGCTGCTGGGCCGTACCAGGCCATCGAGGGAGCCACGCCGTGGGCCGCAGGCAGGCAGATCTGGGTACTCTGGTTCCCAGAACGCCTACAGTAGCCCCCAGGCCCAAGGCGCGCTCGGGCTGGCTTCGAGGCGAAGCCAAGGGGCAAGGGCGAAGCGTCGCGGGCCCCAACCGCCTGCGGGCCAGGCTTGATGCGTGGCGCCCGACGGGGCGTGGATGCCTCCGCTCCCCCACATCGCCTCGGCAACCGCCCAGGCTGACAAAAGACTAGTGCTTGGTACAGAGCCATCATTGCTTCCCTTGCCTTGCTCCAGATCCCCTTCTCCCAGCCGAAAGCTTTTCCAGATCCAACCGCAACTCCGCCCCTTTCCTTCTCCTTCTCCGATGCCGGTGACTCCGCAGATGGCTCCCGTGAAGCCGAAGCCCACTATCCAGGCCTCGAGCTCCTCCTCTCTGGCGCCAACACTTGGTGCATCCTCCATCGCCGAGGTGGGGCACCTCGACCCCGTGCTCCCACAGACGGCGAGCGAAGATAACGAGTGGGGCGAGATCGTGATCTGGGCCGGCTCGACCGAGCAGAGGACCCTAGCTCAGATGGTCTATCCCTTCTTCCTCCACACCATCTTCACGGGGCTCGTCCCACCCCTCTCGGAGTTCTTCGTCGCCGTCCTCAACCACTACAAGATCCAGGCCCTTCACCTTCAACCCAACTCCATCCTCCTCCTGTCCATCTTCGCCTTCTACTGCGAGGCCTTCATGGGCGTGAGGCCCTCCGTGCCGCTCCTCCACCATTTCTTCTGCTTGCAGCTGCACAATTCGACGCAGCGCTCTGCTTGCATGTCCATCGTCGCAGTCCACAAGGGAAACGTGCTCCTGAAGGCCGGGAAGAAGGTGGAGGGCTTCCGGCACCGCTGGGTGTTCCTAGACACCAAGGGTCTCAATGAGCAGCTAGAGCTACCGACCGAGCTGCCCGAATGGCTCGAGAGGTGAAGCCATGAGAAGCTCTCCGACCCCCGGGCAGAGCCCGTCCCGAGGAGGATGACCTCGGACATGGAGGCCAAGGTACTGACAGGGGGACTGCTCATGAAGGAGTTCCTGACGCAGTGCCTGGTGCCGCTCCAGGCGCACACGCGACCCATGTGGGAGTTCCTGGGCTCAACGGACGAGATCAGACTCCGCCCCACCAGGCTGACATGCGAGGAGCTGGACAAGGCCATGGGCATCCTGCTAAGCGGTGACCCTGGGGACCTTCTCGAGGGCTACACCTCACTGTACCGCCGCGCCCACAGGGAAGAGCTGGTTGCCGCCATGCCTACCTTCAACGAGCTGGGGTTCGCGTCACCTGAGTGCCCCCATTCCGCCGTCGCCTGGCCTGAGCACAGCCCCCATGTCCAGCCCCCTCATGCGTGTCTCTGTCGGTGTACCAAGTATTGGGCCATTAGTACCCCATACTTGTGCACGAGCAATTGTAGCCAAGCCCACAGCAAGGCTTGTCGGGGGAACAGTTGGAGATTAGTTCAAGGTTGTCAAAGGGACACTCAAATCAAGGATCAGAGGATCAGGAGATAATAAGAGTTGAGGACCGAAGATTAGGCCCCTGGCAAGATCTTGCCGGGGTGTCTTGCAGAGCCCGGCAAGATTTGTGCCCGGCAAGATTCTATCACTGTGCCACCGCTTCAGCACAGCACCCAGCCTGGCATTCTGGGCCCTTCTCTGGATGCGTGGCAAGGCGCCAGTGGTGGAGAGCTTAAGCGGTGCTGATGGGATGGCCCCTTTTTCCATCCCCAAGAAATAAGGACACCTAAACGGACACCTCACGGTGCATTAAATGCATTTGTCCTAAACCGTCAGTGGTTAGGTATGATAACCCTGTAGCTACTTTACACCTCAATGTATGTACATTTTGCCACTGTGGTGACCCCTTTGGACATATAAAAGGAGGCCCAAGGAAACTGCTATAGGGGACGGACACTGGAGGAGATCTTCTGGCCCATTCTACATGCGTAGCTGCTCTTTGAACGCACTATTCATTGCAAGCGCTCCTGGAGCTTGGGCTCAAGAACACTCTTAATAAAACAAGGCAGGAGTAGGGTTTTACGCTGATTAGCGGCCCGAACCTGGGTAAAATCACCTCGCGTCGATCGTTGGTTCTACTCTTTGTGCATACCTCTCTCTCTGCCGAATCGTAGAAGGGATCCATGCGGTCCCATAGGTGTCGTACGCCGACATCTTTGGCGCGCCAGGTAGGGGGAAGAAGGTTGTGCCAACTTGATCCAGTGATCGGCGCCTCAGTTTCTTCGTCATCTTCATCACCATGCCTCCCAAGAAGAAGAGTGCCGCAACGGCGCTACCATCCACGTCCGTTTTGCTCATGCCCTCGCGTACGGGTGATGGCGTGGATGAAGAATGTAGAGGTTTAGAGCCTCCACGGCATTCTGGTGATCCAAGCCAGGCGAGCGACATCGTTCGCAGCGGCGACGGCAATCCGCACGCCGCTGGATCCTGAGATGGGGCTGTGCCACCTACGGGCGGTGCGGCGAACTCCAGAGATCGGAGGACGCCTCCTAGGACTCTTGCGCCGGCGCAAGCGTCGCAGCCTTTACAGGTTGCACGCGATGAGCAGCGCCATGGCGCTGGTGATTCGGGATGCCCCCATGAAAGGACTTCTATGCATCGATCCCAAGGTGAGCAGGCCCAGCATGCACGCCAAACTGCTGGTGGAAGTGGCGCGCGGTCGCGCGATCGTGAAGGTGCTCCTTCTAACATTGTTAGGAGTCAGAGCACCTCACGTACCTCACACCTGTCGCTGCCGCCTACACCAGCGGAAGCTTTGGCACGTGCGCAGCTGCTCCTCGGTTTCCCTCCTACTCCGGAGAAGATGGAGGAGTGGCGATCTACCATCCAGAGCCTCATCGGCTTCCTCAACAAGGATGGGCCGCAGCAGGCAGGGCCCTCGCGGCGGCGGTCCATCGATCCAGCGCAAGTCGATGGAGAGAAGACTGGAGGCGGTGCGACCACGGTGCACTCTCCTCCATGACAGCAGCGGCAATCGACGACCCGGCGGACCGATGACTGTGATGATGATTCCACGGCGTCGTCCGATCCACGGATGCGCCACGATCAGCGTCAAGTTCTTCGGGAACGAAGCAAAGAGGACGCTCGAACTACCATCAAGCGGCGACGGGAGGCGCGCCATCAATCTGATAAACGCGCAGGACCTGCTATCAACAAGCCTGCGCCAGGGTACGCAGGCGACTTGCCTTACGAGGTAGGTTGTCCAGCGTTTGCCCGTGAGCTGCGGCGAGTCCAGTGGCCCAATTCCCGAACCTTCAAGCCAGAGGTCCCGGAGAAAATGACGGCAAGACCCACCCGTCGGAGTTCCTGAGCATCCACACCATTGCAGTGCAGGCTGCCGGGGGCCAAGATGACAAGATACTTGCCAACTACTTCCCTTTGGTGCTCAAACCCAATGTCAGGTCGTGGTTGATGCATCTGCCGGAGAATTCTATTTCTTCTTGGTCAGATCTGTGCCATTAGTTTGTTGGCGCCTTTGTTGGAGTCCATCAAACTCCTGGCCAGGAAAGTCATTTGCATCTCATCCCCTAGAAGGAGGGCGAGCCTCTGCGCAAGTATATCCAAAGGTTCAGCCGTGTGCAATACAGCATCCCTAATGTTCATCCTGCCGTCGTTATCGGTGCGTTCCGTCAGAACCTGCGTAACCGCAAGATGCGGGAAGAAATGGCAATGAACAAGATCAGGGATATCGCTGATGTCACACCCTAGCTAGTTCATGCAGTAGAGTGTTGCATCATGTTTAAATTTTTCCAGAAATTTGAAATGGGGATGATAGAACCCCCAGCACCCCCCTGGAAACAACTAGGGTTTACTAAAATCTTTTTCAATGAACCTGAAATGCCCTTCTAAAATGTTCATCACCTTTGCCTTGGTCTAGAACCTCTGACAAAAATGGTGCACAATTTTCTAGGACATCATTGGGTCACTGAATTAAATCTTATGTTACTTGCATTTGGGCACTTAAATGCTAGTAAATATTTTAAGTGTCCAAATAATCCCAAACTGAAATGTTCCATGTTGGATATACTCTATACAGTGGGCATGAGCAGTTTGGTGATTTTTGAAAGTGCCTAGCTATTTTTAATAAAGCCACAAAGTTGCAAAAAAAATAGAAAACAGGAATTAAAAGAGAGAGAGAGACCCACCTGACTTACCTGGCAGCCCACCTAGCCCAGCTCCTCCAGCCGGCCCAGCCCACTGGCAACTGCCAGTCATCTCCCACCTCTGCCAGAAGGCAGAGGCGTGTCGCTCGCACGCGCACCGGATGCCACCTCCTGCTTCCACCTCCTGCTTCCTCCCCCGCCCTCGACAGAGCGCCTAGAGGCGCCACGCAGCCCCCGGTCCCTCTCGCTCACTCCCTCGAGCTCATCCCCTTCCTCTGCTCTCTTTCCTCTCGCGCCCGAGTGCACCGCAGCGCGCCACCGAGCACCACCGCAGCCACCAGCCACCTCACGCCACGCCGATGCGCCCAGAAGCTCCGCCACGTCGCTTGCTACCTCTCCGTCAAGCCACGAGACGCCGGATGTCCCGTGGAGCCGTCACCGCCGTCTTCTTCTTCGCCGGCCGCCCGAGATCGCCATCAACGCCCCGTCGCCGTACGTCCTTCCACGGGCCCACTGAGCACGCCGCTGGATCCGCTGTGAGATCCTACTCCGAACCCTTCTTCACCCCCCTCGTTTATGGGCGCTCTAGCTCTGTTCCCCGCCATGGCCATAGCTCCTCACCACCGGTCATGTCGCCGCCGCGGCCACGGTCACTGCAGCCCGTGCCCGAGCACACCAGTGTGCTCAGAACCTCTCCGCGCACCCGTAGCCACCACCAGCTCCTCCTCCCGAACACCCTAGCGAGGAACTCGAGCACGGCCGAACCACGGCTGCCGCAAACCTCGTCGCCGGCGTTGTTTCCGGCGACCTTGAGCTCAACCACCACCACCACGCGACGCGGCTCACTCCTAGCTACCCGTAGATGGTCTCCGCCGCCCATTTGGTCATCGGAGGACAAAACCCACACCGCCCCGCCGCGTCTGGCCTCGCCGGCGGCTAAACGCCGGCGAGTTTGACCTCGCTGACCAGGGGGTTGATCTCCCCTGGGTCTATGACATGCGGGCCCTGCCCGGCTAATTAACCTAGCTTAGGTTTAAATCTAATTAGTTTAATCTAGGTTAGTGTTAACTAAGTTAATTAGTTTAGTGTGTCACTGACGTGTGGACCCCACTAGTCAGGTTTGACCTGGACCGTCTCCGTTGACCTGCTGATGTCACACCAACATCATGCTGATGCAGTAAATCATTTTCTGGTTTTTAATAATTCAGGAAATTCCAGAAAATGTCCAAAACTTCTAAAAATTCATAGAAAATAAACTATAGCTCAGAATGAAATAATTTATATATGAAAAATGATCAGAAAAATCCAAAGAATCTGAATATGGCATTTCCATGCATGTTTGAACAAGTTAACCTCACTGAATAGGACAATTCATGATCATGGAATAAAGAGTAATTAGTTTTGGAGTTGGAATTTGCTATAGGTTTGAATTCCACTTCAATGAATATGACTAACTGTTGCACTAGGTCAATTCAGTACCTTAATATGACATATCATCCATATGTATGTGCATTGCATTGATTGTGGTTCCTCTTGTGTTTGCCGGTGGTTGCTCCCTCTCAGTAGACGTGGTTCCGACGACGTGTTCGATGACACCGATGAAGAACTATATTATCTTCAGAAGTGCCAGGCAAGCAAAACCCCCTTGTTCATTCCGATACAAACCCACTCTCTCGCTTCTGCTCTCTGTTACTGCATTAGGACAACAACGATTCAACTGTTACATGCTGCGGTAGTTGAACCCCTTTCCTCTGCATGACCTGTCATTGCCACAGTAAATAGATGAAACCCACTAGCATGAGTAGGAGTTGTTTGGGCCCTGATGTGCCTACTCATCTATGCTTGTTTGTCATGCCTGCTACTGCTTAGAGTTGAGTCTGGTCTGATTCATCGGGGATGATTCAGAGGTGTGTGAATATGTCCTGCTGTTGAGAGCTAAGTGTGTGAACACGATTTGGTAAAGGTATTGGTGAGAGGCCATGTAGGAGTACATGGTGGGTTGTCTCATTGAAGCCGTCCTCAGGAACTGAGTTCTGTGTTTGTAATCCATGAACAGCTACTACCACACATTGGGATCCTTAATTGACTCTCTTGACTTATTAGCCGCCCTTGTTCTCTGTCCAGGAGTTGCAACTAGTTTCTGGTGTTTGTAGGATATGTGTTGGGGGCCGTGCGTAGCGCTGACCCTAGGGGTGGGCTATGATGCGGTAGATACACCGTGGCACGGTGTACCGGGCGCCCGTTTGGTGTCTCGGGAACCCTGCACACATCGTTTGGGGCCGTTGAGGACACCCCGGCCGGATCTCCTCGCGGATGGAACCCGAATAGGCGATAAACCTGGACTAGAGACTTGTGTGGTTAGTTAGGTCGTGGTCTATACCCACGTCGGTTTTCGCTTGAAGTCTGCCGAGCACATGTCGTGTGCAGACGCTAAGTGGTGGAAACATGTGTGAAGAAGTACACCCCTGCAGGGTTATAAAGGATCTATTCGAATAGCCGTGTCCGCGGTAAAGGACTTCTGGGTTGCCTGTACAGTTCATAGACAAGTGAAAGTGGATACTCTAAAACTCGCAAGATAAGCGTGAGTGCCATGGATGGCGTTCTCGTAGGGAGACGGGAGCGGATCCATAGTGGTGTATTGATATGGTGATTATGTGGACTCGTGTGCGCCACCTCAAAAGAGTTACCAGCATTCGTAGTTCAGGATAGCCACTGAGTCAAAGCTGGCTTGCTGCAGTTAAACTCCACCACCCTCTTTGTTGATACCGATGCATTTGTAGATAGTTCTGATGTAAGTCTTGCTGGGTACATTTGTACTCACGTTTGCCTATTTTATGTTTTGCAGAGAGACTTCAGTCTCGCTAGTAGTTCCACGTGGACTTCGACGTTTAGCTTGTTACCTCAGCTACGATCTTGTGCCCTCAACAGGATCTGGTAGATAGTCAGGCTTCTCAGCCTTTTTCATTTGTAGATGTCTGTACTCAGACATGTTAAGCTTCCGCATGTGCCTTGACTTGTATGCTCTGAATGTTGGGTCATGAGACCCATGTTTGTAATACTTGGCTCCTCGGAGCCTAATGAATAAATACTCTGAGTCGTAGAGTCTTGTTGTGATGCCATGTTGTATTTGCCCATATCCAGCATATTGTGTGTATGATTGAAATGCTTGGTATGTGTGGGATCCGACAACCTAGTTGTTTATCCTTGGTAGCCTCTCTTATGGGGAAATGTAGTCTGGTGCTTCCACTGAGCCTTGGTAGTCTGCTAGCCGGCATGTGTCCTTCCTCGATCCTGTGTCTATCCCTTCGGGGAAACGTCACGCGGTGTCTTTCGGAGTCCTGTTAGCCTGCTACAGCCCGGATTCCCGGAGTCCTGCTAGCCCAGTTGCTACAGCCCGAATTCACTCGCTGATGACCGACACGTTCGTTGCTGGGTCATGTATGCCTGTCCTCGTAAGTTAGCGCCACTTTGGGTTCACGACTAGTCAGGTCGGCCCGGGTTCTCTGTCATATGGATGCTAGCGACACTATCATATACGTGAGCCAAAAGGCGCAAACGGTCCCGGGCCATGGTAAGGCGACACCCGTGGGAATACCATGCATGAGGCCGCAAAGTGATATGAGGTGTTATCGGCTAGATCGATGTGACTTGGAATCGGGGTCCTGACAGCTTTGGTATCAGAGCCTGACTGCCTGTAGGATTACCAAGCCAAACTGGTCGAAGTTGAGTCTAGAAATGCTTTAGTTATATAAGGGAATTGATTGTGGAAGGGAACGTAAGGCTCTTTTTACTCCTTTACCTTATGCCTTTCTGATCTGAGTCAACCTCTTCTTTTCTACGGGGATTAAGAACTAGGCTTTCCCATCTATCTATCAGGATCACGTGTTACTAATTCGTAGACTTATAGCAATGATGGATTCAAGTCTCAGTTCAGTTTCTAGTACTTCTGTGTGTTAACAATTGGTCTCGGAACCTTGATATTGTGTTGCTAAGTGGTTATGCCACCCTTTTGCAGGATGTCTCAAATCTTTTTGAGCAATTACAGCCGTTATGCTGCCCGAGTCATCCCAGGTTTCTAAATAGTCTGATGCATTTGCAAATCGCTTCTTTCCGTTCCCGATGTTTCTTTGGGCCAGTTTAACCACACCAATCAGTGAGTTGAGGTACTCTGTTGCCTCGACATATATGTTGGAGCTATTGTTATGACCCTAGGTGTCTTAGAGAACCACTCAGTAATCTAGCAATGCTTTGTATCCTCCGTGTGATGATTCTGGCCATTATTCCCGAAAGCATCCCGTGATGCTATTTAGTTAGTAGGCATTCTATTCCTGGGTTTCTGAACCCGAGATTCACCCTACTTCCTGTTGTTAGTGTTCGCTAGTTCCTTTAGGATATTAGTAACCTTGCGACAGTCCTCGAGGTCCGTGGTATTTCTTTCTTCCAAATACTATGAACCATTAAGGCAGAAGTTCTTTTGAACCAAAGGATCACCACAAGAATGCTCTTGATGAGTTCTCCATTCTACATTGTGAATCTGCCAGTCCTACCGTTCTGCATGGGTTATCAGGAAGAAATGTTGAGCTTTGCCCGACATACTAATCCATGCATCCACAACTCAGAAAGTTTATGTTCCTTTGAGTTGTCCCTCTTTAGTTGTATTCTGGCTTCCGTCTAACATTTGATAGTCAAGGGTATGTGTGCATTCGTGTTATCGATGCTTATTATTCTTGTGGTCCGTCAAGCCATTCTATTACGGAATGACTAGGAGAAACAAACTCCAGTACCTCATCCATATCTAGGATTGGGTCAAAGCGGTTGTATTCCGCAGATCAAAATGCCAATCCAGCTTTTGTTCTGTTCTACCCCGGAGTATTACCATCTTTATATCAAGAATATCATGGGAATTGCACACCATCCTATGAACTCTTGGTACAGTGATACTTCTCGCCATCATTATTCATTTCTCGGTCTCTGTGTTATTGTAACCGGAATACCGACAGGTGAATCGTGATGTGTGAAAGCAATACTCCTAGCAACTGCGTTGCTTGGTAGTTAAAGGACAATATTCTCATCCTTGGTGTGTTGGTTATTGAATCACCATCCTAGGACTGATCGTGCTACCTAGTCCATTTTTGTTGGTGCACTCTTCGATCGATGAGTTAGGATTGTGTCAATCCATCACTCTCTTGATCACATCGTCTTGCCCTGAAAAGCAAGATTTTTCTCGAGCTTAGTTACATATCGGTGGTTCGTGACTTTTCGAATATCTTCTCGGAAGTGCTACCAGGTTGTCACCTGATCGCTATGTTGAGCTCGTGATCAAGTTGGTTTCTTGTAAACCACACTTTCTCCAAGAATCTGTGTCGGATACCCTGAGCTAGTTGGTTAAGCTAAACAACAACTTGGAGAGTTGGAAGATGAGAGCTTGTCTGACTCAGTTCATTCCTAAGGGATATCCTCGTGTGTGTGTGTGTTGAGGAAAGATGATACTTTCATTGATTGATCCTTGTGATCAATTGCTGGACCTATCATCTTATCCAAACTTTGATTTGAGTATGGGCTATCGTCAAATCAAATCAGAACCAACGATGTTCGTAATGTTGTCTTATCCGTGGTTGTTCCCTCGGGCATACACCATTATATCTTTTGGTCTGACCCATGCTATCATCTTGTTCACATAATCATGTAACCCCATCTTATGGGAATCTTGAGAAATTGTTGTTGAGCCCATCGACAACATCCTTATCTTGTCCATGATCCATGTTGAACATTTAAGTTAGTATTGGAAACTTTTGTAAGCATTTCTTCATGCTAGCTCATGGAGCGTATGTTTGGATGAAAGAAGTGACTTCCTCTAATTCACGTGTATTTGATGTAAGTTGCCACCATGAATTCGAGAGAGTTTGTTTTGCTTCCTTTGGAATCATCCCAAGTTAGTCATGCACGTGCGAAGTGCCCTATGGTTTGATAGGTTGGCCGCCTCCACTCCATATGTGTCCCTAGCACACCAAGCCACTGATTGACTTGTTCAAGGAGAAGAAGTTCCTTCTTAAGAGCATGCCTTATGCAAGGACTTCGATATCCTCATTGATGGTCCCCAACCAGAACTCGGTAGTGTTTTATTGTAAGACTATCCTGTGGCCATGCTTGTCTGGGACAGCGTGTTCACATGTTTGTAGCAGAACCCGCTCATGTTTTGGAGCTTGCTACCAAATTTCATCTCCCGAGAATCTCGCAACGCCATCTCGTCGGTTTGTGTTGCAAACTTCCCTTTTCCGTACATGATGTCTGAAATATCCTATTACCAACCAGATCTGAATCTCAGGCAGATATGATGGTTGGAACGTCTCCCAAGAGCTATAATATTGGTCTCTGTAACCCGGTAAGTGGATGTCGTGGCCAACACACCCAGCCGGAAGACCTATTATTGTAGTATCCTGATTGATAAAGTTGGCCACCTCCCCATAAGGATCTCGCAGGATTTACTTCCGTAGTTATTCCTTATGGATTCTTGCGCTCCCGAAGTCCGACCTTCTACTTGATGTTCAAGATGCCAAACCATATCAAATGGGTTGCGCTAGTACATCAAGGAGAACATTACAAGCGGAGTGCTAAATGTCTCTCGGTCGATCATCTAGATTTTGTTTCCTTGGCCTCGCTAGGGTGAAATCTGAGTAGATGTTATCTTCCTTTGCATCTGCATTATCCATCACTATTCATCATGGTAGTATGCTGGGTTGCCAGGATCCTCGACACAGTTGTCGGTAGAACCTTGATGAAATTGGAAATTCTCAAGTTCTTGAGAGCACGTGCAAACATTGGGTTTATCGTTGGCATTAATTGGGATTTGCTCCTAGTTTTCTTCGGTTATGCTATAACCATTGCAACAGTGGAATCACTCTCTACTGTTGAGCTTCTCCCCAGTTACTAAGAATCATTCCCAGCATTTGCATTTTGTTCCAGCTTGCACCGCCGTTGTACCATCCGACTGTTGAGCTTCGGTTATGCTATAACCATACCAAGAAGGCCAAAGTTGGTGACCCCGGCAAGGAAGTTGCCGGGTGCGCCTCCTGTCAGGCCTTGGCGGCTGCCGACAAGCCGGAAGGCTCCGACAAGCAGTATTGCAAGATCCATCGCACCAAGGGTCATGATCTCCAAAATTGCCGGCAAGTTGAACAGCTTGTCGAGAGGCAAAGAGCTGAATACAAGAGGCGAGACAAGGAGAAGGCCCAAGATAGTGCTGAGGGGTCCGGCAAGAAGCATGGTGGCCACGGGGGTCGCCGTGGCAAGGCCAAGCAACAGAAGGAGAGGCCCGCTCGAGGCCATGACAAAGAAGAGGGTGATGATGATGATGAAGATGATGGGTCCAGTGAGCATGAATTTCAGAAAGCTACAGAGGCCATGTGTATCGACGGAGGCGCCTCGTTGCATTCTTCCCACCATCGACTTAAACAGTGGGTGCGTGAGGTTAATGCAATGGAGCCATCGTTTGATGCACGTAAACCCCTGAAGTGGTCCAACACGCCTATCATTTTTTATGCCGAGGATCACCCTGATCGCACAACTGCGGTCGGGTGCTTGCCATTGTTGGTTTTGCCGACAATCCGCAACCTCAAGGTGACAAAAATGCTAGTTGACGGTGGGGCCGGACTGAACCTAATTTCACCAGATGTGCTCAAGAAGCTGCAAATTCCTGATGAAGATCTCGAGGAAATCGGCACGTTTCAAGGGATCAATCCAGGGAGGACCTAGCCAAAAGGCAAGATAACGCTACCATTAACATTTGGTAGCGAGCTCAACTACAGGATGGAGAAGGCGGTGTTCGATGTCGCCAAGATCCCCATGTCATACAATGGGATCATTGGCCGCCCAGCGTTGGCCAAGTTCATGGCGGCATCACACTATGCATATAATGTGCTAAAAATCCCCGGGCCGTTGGGCGTCATCACTGTCCACTCTGACAAAAAGGATGCGCTCATCTGCGCCGACCAACTCTACCGGGAAGCAGTCACAGCACCTGCCATCAAGGCATCTGCTCCTGCCGTTGGAACTCCCAGGGGGAAGAAGAAGACCGGCAGGAACCTTGGCGCAAACTCCGACAAGCGCACCTCCTCGGAGTGCTGCGCTCCCGTTGAGGATGTACCAGGAAGTTCCACCGGCAAGAACAAGAAATCCAAGGCCGCTCCACCGGAGACCAAGAAAGTGCCCGTCAAAGAGGATGGAATGGGAGGAACTTTCACCATAAGTTCCACCCTTGATGACAAATAGGAAAGCGCGCTCATTGCCTTCCTGCGGGCAAATGTCGATGTGTTTGCATGGCAGCCATCTGACATCCCCGGTGTTCCCAGGGAGGTGATTGAGCACCACCTTGCTGTCTGTCCTCACGCACAGCCCGTCAAGCAGAGGGTGAGAAAGCAAGCCTTAGAGCGGCAAGAATTTATTGCCGAAGAGATCAGGAAGCTAGAAGCGGCAGGTTTGGTCAGAGGGGTACTTCACCAAACGTGGCTAGCCAATCCAGTTGTAGTGCGCAAGGCGAATGAAAAATGGAGGCTATGTATTGATTATACAGATATCAATAAAGCCTGTCCAAAAGATCCCTTCCCCTTGCCATGCATCGACCAGATTGTGGACTCCACTGCTGGTTGTGATCTACTGTCGTTCCTTGATGCCTACTCAGGGTATCATCAGATCTTCATGGCAAAAGAAGATGAAGAAAAGACCGCATTTATCACCCCATGTGGTACGTATTGTTTTATACGAATGCCTTTTGGTTTGAAAAGTGCTGGTTCTACATTCGCGAGAGCGGTCCAAATTGGTTTTGAGCCTCAGCTGCATAGAAACATGGAAGCATACATGGATGACATAGTGGTCAAGACCAAGCACAAAGCGACGCTCATACAAGATCTAGAATAAACATTTACAAATCTGTGCAAGATCAATTTAAAGCTCAATCCCGAGAAGTGCGTGTTTGGCGTTCCTTCCGGCAAGCTTCTCGGGTTCTTTATGTCTTAGCGAAGGATTGAGGCGAACCCCTACAAGATCAAAGCTATTGAGCAGATTGAGGCACCAAGACACGTCAAGGATGTACGTCGTCTTGCCGGCTGTGTTGCTGCCTTAAGCAGGTTTTTCTCCAAATCTGCTGAGCGCGCCCTACCCTTTTTCAAAATTTTGAAGAAGGCAGGTCCAATGAAATGGACTCCAAAAGCGGAGGCTCGCTGCAAGATTTGAAGAGATACCTCTCTTCTCCGCCGACGCTAGTCGCGCCTAGGCCACAAGAGCCGTTGCTGCTGTACCTTGCAGCGACAAATCAAGTGGTTAGTGCTGCGTTAGTGGCGCAGAGGGAAGCTAATGAGGAGGCAACACCAGCGGCAGAACCACCAAGTGACGAGCCAGGATCATCCCCGGCAAGGACTGGTCCCGGCAAGACAGGATCTGCGCAGTCAGAAGAACCAGTGCAAAAGAAAAAGATGGTGTAGCGCCCAGTTTATTTTGTTAGCTCCCTTTTGCAAGGAGCTAGATCAAGATTCTCTGGTGTGCAGAAGTTGCTCTTCGGCCTTCTTATGGCCTCGAAGCTGCGCCATTATTTTCAAGCACATGAAATTACCGTCGTCACTCGCTTTCCATTGCAGCGGATTTTGCAAAATCCAGAGGCAACCGGCAGGATAATGGAGTGGGCGTTGTAATTGTCAAGCTTTGGTCTCAAGTTTGAAAGTACTTCAACAATTCAGAGCAGAGCCTTGGCGGAGTTCATTGCGGAATGGACCCCAACGCCAGACGAAGAGATCCAAGAAACGACTCTCCCCGGCAAGGAAACTGATCGAGAATGGGTTATGTACTTTGACGGGGCTTTCTCGCTGCAAGGCGCCGGTGCTGGCGTCCTACTTGTCGCACCCACCGGAGAGCACCTCAAGTATGTAATCCAAATGCATTTCCCCCGGGAGAGTTTGATAAACAACACTGCGGAGTACGAGGGGCTGCTTGCCGGTCTCAGGATCGCGGCAGACCTTGGTATCAAGAAGCTCATTATCAGAGGCGATTCGCAGCTTGTTGTCAGGCAAGTTAACAAAAATTACCAGAGTCCATTGATGCAAGCTTATGTGGATGAAGTGAGAAAAATGGAAGAACGCTTTGATGGTCTGCAAATGAAGCACATTCCACGTGCTGAGAATAGTATTGCTAATGACCTGTCAAAGCACGCTGCCCTCAAGTTACCTGTGGAACCAGGAACTTTTGTGCTCCATTTGACTCAACCATCTGTGGCACCATCAATGAGGCAAGAAAAGAGAAGAAAGTTGAATTCTGGACAGTACTTTCCAGCAGAGCTCCCTGGAGCCACCGGCAAGGAACTTGCCGGGATCAGCGGCAAGCCTGCCGGGGAACGACAGGCTCCGGCGGAGCCTCAGGCTTTCACCGTCGAGACAAATGTTCCCCTGGCGGAAGATATGCCTTTAGTCCTAGCTGTCGAGCCCCAGGCTCCAGCATGGGCACAGCACATTGTCCATTTCCTTCAGACAGGAGAACTCCCCGAAGAGTAGGAAGAGGTGGAAAAAGTAGCCCGTCAGTCTACTATGTACCAGTTCGTCGATGATGTTCTGTACAGAAAGAGACCGAACGGTGTGAAATTGAAGTGTATTCCTCGGGAGGATGGACTAGAGCTGTTGGCAGAGATACATGGAGGCATATGTGGCTCTCACATAGGGTCAAGAGCACTTGTCGAAAAAGCATTCCGACAAGGTTTCTTTTAGCCTACTGCTCTCCAGGATGCAACTGCACTAGTAACCAAGTGTGAAGCATGCCAGTTTCATTCGAAGAAATCACATCAGCCAGCTCAAGCTCTTCAGACAATCCCTCTCTCCTGGCCATTTTTGGTCTGGGGGCTTGACATACTGGGCCCCTTTCCCCATGCTGCCGGGGGCTTTGAGTACTTGTACATTGCGAACGACAAGTTCACAAAGTGGCCGGAAGTGGAAGCGGTGAGAAAGGTGACAGCACAATCAGCCGTCAAGTTCTTTAAGGGAATAGTTTGCCGTTTTGGTGTGCCCAACAGGATCATCACCGATAATGGCACGCAATTCACAAGCCGCACCTTCATGCAGTACATCCAAGACCTTGGCGGCAAAATTTGCTTTGCCTCTATTGCTCATCCAAGAAGCAACGGCCAAGCGGAGAGGGCTAATGCTGAAGTGATGCACGGTCTCAGGACCAGAACTTTTGATAAGCTGAAAAAGTGCGGAAAGCGCTGGATTGATGAGTTGTTGGCGGTTCTTTGGTCAATCAGAATGACACCAAATCGAGCCACTGGCCAGACACTCTTCGCTCTAGTCTACGGAGCAGAAGCAGTTCTCCCCACGGAACTCATATACGGGTCACCTCGAGTGCTCGCTTATGATGAGCTTGAGCAAGAGCAATTGCGCCAAGATGACGCTGTGCTCCTTGAGGAGGATCGTCTTCAGGCTGCTGTGCGAGCCGCTCGCTACCAGCAAGCTTTGCGCCGCTACCATAGCCACAAAGTTCATGCCCGAAGCCTTGAGGAAGGCGACCTTGTTCTTTGACGGATTCAGTCCGCCAAGAATTCAAACAAGTTGACACCGAAGTGGGAAGGCCCTTATCGGGTAGTACGAGTCACCAGGCCTAGCGCTGTCCGCCTGGAGACCGAAGATGGCATTCCAGTGAGCAACTCCTGGAATATCAAACATCTTCGCAAGTTTTACCCATGAGGCGCTGTTGCCGGGGGCCCCTGGCAACCACCTTTTGTACAAGTCTTGCCGGTAGGGCAAGTAATCCTTTGTACAAAGCCAGGCACAGACCCTGTGCGCAGATGAATAAGATTAAGTGTTGTGCATTTTCTTATCGATTTCCATGTTTATATATATGCATGCTTGTCTGAGATGTTGTATGGCACTTGTTCCCGGTAAGTATTAACGAACCGCCAAGGTTCCATATTTTTATTTTCTCTTCTTTCTTTTTCTCAAAAGATAGAAGGCTTCCTCGCGCGCACGTTTGCTGGGGGGGAAGGAAGATATGGATACCAGTGGGCGACTTTCAGAATTGACATCTTACCGGAGGAAGTACGGCGATAGAAAGCTAAGTTACAAAACTTTGAGCAAGTTTCTTTTATTATGAAGTTATTTTCCTTAGATGATTTCGGTCTTTGTATGGAAAACCTGCATGCGAAGGAACCCTTGTCGTAATCGGTTGCGCCCTTATTTTGTTTCGAGTCCGCTCAACAATTTAAGTGGCAGCACTGAGAACGCCAAGGTGTCTTGCCGGCCGCTGCACCTCCAGCAGGCTGCTGAAGTCCCGCACCCAGCGCTCGCGGCAGGTTGCACGCCAGCAAGTTTTCAGTAAGCGTAGGGTGTACTCCATACATCAAGGAATCAGACAAGGGAAATAGCATGCATGTACCCAAACATAAGCAAGTTATATTACACCAATAAGTTGCCGCAGTTCTAACTCAAGACTTAATTGTTTTTGGCATGGAATGGTGGCGATAAGGGAAAATGAGGCAGCTAGTCCCTATGCTGGCCTTCGACCCTCTTGATTGAATCTACCTTCTCAAGGATGGGCGCGACAAGCTCCTCAAGTGCCTTGAGATCTGCATCCTTCGGCAAGCGATCAAGCACGTTGGTGAGGTCGACGCCAGGGTTCTTGTGCACCACCTTGATGAGCACCTTGCGGAGGACGGCCCGGCAAAGTTTGCGGGATTCATCGGCTAGTTGGATCGCTCGGTTGGACTGGAGTAGCTTCAGAGCATCGATGATTCTTTCAAAGAACATGGTCAACCTGGCGCTTGGAGATACCCTTTCTTCGGAAGAATACTTGAAGTTTGGCAGGCCCATGGTTGACAGTTGTGCTGTGAGCCTCTCCGCAGTGTCGACAAGGCGATCAGTCCAGATTTTCACCCCTTTCTCATAGTCAATTTGGGCGGCGGCAGCACTTTTAAGCAAGTTCCTCTCATCTTGGAGATCTTTGCTCAAAGCCTTCTCGCGGGTCCTGCCGTCCTCAAGAGACTTCTCCAGCGTGGTCAGTTTCAGCCTCAGATTAGCAATGATATTGTTGGCTGAAGAGAGCTGCTTGGTCTTGTCGGATATGGCAACTTGCATCTCCGCCAGACGGTGGAGAGTTTCCTCCCTGTCGCCTTTGAGCGTCGAGAGCTCCTTGCTGTGTTCTTCAAGGTCCACCTCCAGCTTCTTCACTTTGTTGCTCAGCTTGTTCTTGGCGGCCTCTACAGCCTCAGCAACATCGACGGCTTCCTTGAGCTTGCCGGCGTGATCTAGAGTCAGAGCTTCGAGCGCCTCTTTGTGCTTTTGCTCCAGCTCCTGGGTCCGCTGCGCGACAAGCTTCTCGATTTCTTCATCTTTGCTGCGAAGCTTGGCAGCGAGCGCCTGCTCACGTGCGGCAAGATCTTCCTCGTGAACATCAAGCGCAATGCGACGCTCCGTCAGGAGATCATCTGCAGCGGCAATTCTTTGCGCAGCTTCCTCTTGCGCCTTCTCTATGTCAGATTGTTTCAAGAGGAGCTCCGTCTAGCTTTGGCTCACTTGTTCCCGGTTGGCAATCAACTCTTGAAAGGCCTCGGCGTACCAGATTTGCGTTTGCTCAATGCGCTTTTGAAAATCAGCCTCAGCTGCTTCAACAACTGCAGCTCTGGAATCTACCTTCTCTTTTTGGGCACGGTGGAGCGCTTGGAGTTTGCAGAAATTATCGCCCATGGCCTGAAGGAGCTGATCTTCCTCGGATCTGCTGCTGCTGACACTTGGTTCGTTGATGATCTCGAGCCCAGCAGCAGTGATGATTTCTTCATCAAAGGTTTCTCCTTCGGTCGGTGCCCCAATGCTTGCCGTCCCCGGCAAGTTGACGAACAGGTTCTCGCCAACTTTGAGATTTTTGCTTGATGAGGCAACTTCAGATGTTGACGGTTGATCATCAACAACCGCCTCACCGGTAGCTGGGGGCTCCGTGGCCGGCGTAGCGCCTGGCACTCCTGCGGCAGGAATGCCATCAATACGGTCACCAGCCTCCTCGCCGGCCCTTTCAGCAGATTCCTTGGCGGGTTCCTCCTGTGCAGCCTTGGCGGCCTCGTCGGCAGAGGTACCGCCGGCCTTGACGGTGCCATCCTTGGCGGCCTTGCTAGCAGCGATCTTGTCAGCTTCGGCGGCAACATCCCTGGCGGTCTCCTTGATGACAGCATTGACGTCCATGTGTTCCATCACAGGGAATTCTAAAGGACGAAGGAGGGAAACAAAATAAGATCAATATTGAAATTCAAGAAGATAAAAGAAAGAGATAAAAGAAAGAGATAAAGGAAAGGATAGCAAGCGCTCTGAGGCAAACGGTTACCTACATTGAGCTGTTGCCGGGGAAAGGTTGCCGGTGCCCATGCTTGCCAGCTCCTCCTCAACCAAGATAGGCTCATCGGTAGGAACTCTTGCCGGGGATGCGCTTGTGGGCGGCGTGGTCGATGGAGGTGGCATGACGGGGGCGTCTTCCAATAACTCTCCCTGCTGCCGTTCTTCTCCTGCAAGCCCAAAGATATCAGCGGCAAGAATAGAAACCTCAGCGCCCGCCAGCGGAAAATGAGTAATGGACTCACGCTGGGGGCTGTGCTGGGGGCTGCGTCGAGGGCTAAGCTCCGGGCTGATGAGGATAGTTTCTGGCGCACTTGTGGAACCTGCCGGAGGCTCGTCGCCCGTGGAAGTCTTCGCCATTCTTTCTGCCAAGGTTTCTGCATCGCTGCGGAGACAATACAAAACAAGGCTATGAGATTAATCCGAAATTTGAGAGATAAAGGCTATGATAGGATACTTACTCTTCCTCTTCTCGTTCCGGGCTGAAGCCGGAGATGTCGAAATCGACCTCCGTTGCAGTGTCCGTATGGGGGGCGGAGGAGGGGTCCTGGGTTGCTTGGCTGTAGCAGGTGCAGGGGGTTGGCGTGGCTCCGCCACCTCAGCCTCCGGTGCGGTTGTGTGAGATGCCTCTGCCGCCCCAGTAGTTGCCGCAGGTGTGTGTCTCGCGCGCCACACAGGTTGCTGTCGAACTCCTTGCCGCGGTGCAGTCTTGCCGGCCACCTTCTTGCCGGGAGCCTCGCTGCTCGAAGAGGGTTGGCTTGCCAGGATGCCAGAAGCGGCCTTTCGAAGAACACGCTTTGTCTTCTTCGGGGCTGGGGGCTCCTCTTGCGGCTCTTCTTCAGCTGCGTCTTCGTTGGACGAGCTCTCAGCGACTGTGCTGCTCTATTCCCCGGCAGGATTCTCTTCCATCACAACCTCTGCATCACTGGTTTCCCATTCTGTGAAGCCAACGCTGCCGGCCTCCGCAGCAAGATTCGCCTCTTCTACCCTAGTGGCAATATACGCCACTTCTTCGTCAGTGGTGGCGCGTATGAGGTCCGTCTCTCCCCGGATGGCCCTCTCCGACAAGTTGTCGAAGAACTTTTGTGCTTCCTCCTTGGATGGCTCGGCCCAAGTCGCGTCAAGACCATGGGCATTAAACATTGGCATTGTGGCGATGATCGACCCCAGGGCGGAGTTGTTGCACAAAGGGACAATTCTTGCCGGCAACCGATGTTTGTCGTCGCGCTGGAATAGCCTGTGGCGAAGAGCGCCAAGCTGCATAGCAGTCAAGTTGTTGTTTAGCCCGGGGCGCAGTCTCATAATATCTGCAGCGTTCCGGTACTCCCAAGTTGGTCTTCCCTTGCTCTGTTGGGGGGCGATGCGGCGGCAGAGGAAATCGAAGCCAATCATCTCCATTGTGAGCCCGGCAGCTTTCAGGCGAAGGATTCTGGTGGTGGCGACCGTGAGCCTCTCGTCTTCCGCGGCGAAATCGCTCCAGTCGCTGTCGCGGACCGCCTTCTGCTGTCGGGGCAAACAAAACGGATGGGGATCTTTCTCCTTGATCCAGTCCCACTCGGACCACCATTCGTCCCACTTCTCGCGGTAGACCCCATCTGGGTATATTTCCTTTTTCCAAGCCCTTGGGATCCAGGCGATAGAACCGGAAAGGGCCTCCCCTTTTTGGATGCGAGGAATGAAGTAATGGCGGAAGAGGGCAGTGTTGGGAACTACTCCGGCAAAAAATTTGCAAAGATGGGCAAAGATAGACATACACAGTACGGCATTCGGCGTGAAATCAAGAAGATGGAAGCCGTATGTGTACATAGTATCATTGAAGAAGTCAGAGAATGGAGGACAGAGCCCGCAATAGAAATAAGCAACAAGGAAGGGATATCTGTCAGGTCCGCTTTTGGAACAAGAACCTGGAACCACGCGGGTCGCGGGGTGAGCCTTCATCTCCCTCGCCCACATGCACTGGTACCGGTTCTTCAGAGCTTTCGCGTCGAGCGTCAAAGCGAAGACGACATACTTCTTCCGCATCTTCACCAGCTCACTCTCCGGGACATCGGCTTTCGTCTCCTTGCCCTTGCCTTTGCTGGCCTTGGGTGGCACGGCGGCTATGAGAGCGGAAACCGAAGATGGAACGGGTGCGGAGGCGGTGAGCGGATGAGGAGAAGCTTTACTCAGGGCTCGAGAGAAGGAAGGCAATGGCAGATTCCAGATTGGAAAGAAGAGGGGGAGGTAAATGGGCAGCGTCCCTACAGTTTCCTCTTTATGGGGAAGGAGCGAGGCCGCCTCTTTTACTGCCCAATGTAAATACGCCTCTACAAGCGCGCTGCGGCTGCAGCCTTTCAGTGCACGCTTCCCACGTCACGCATGCAACGCGCGCACTGGAGGGGCGCAATAAGCAGGAAGATTGCAAGCAGTTAACCCCAGCCACGCATGCCCGTGCACTATTTGGGCCTAGCCCAACAACGCCTCGCACTCGTGTGTGGCCTAGGCCCGGGGGCTCCTGTCGGTGTACTAAGTATTGGGCCATTAGTACCCCATACTTGTGCACGGGCAGTTGTAGCCAAGCCCGCGGCAAGGCTTGTCGGGGGAACAGTTTGAGATTAGTTCAAGGTTGTCAACGGGACACTCAAACCAAGGATCAGAGGATCAGGAGATAATAAGAGCTGAGGACCGAAGATTAGGCCCCCGGCAAGATCTTGCCGGGGTGGCTTGCGGAGCCCGGCAAGATTCTATCACTGTGCCACCGCTTCAGCACAGCAACCAGCCTGGCATTCTGGGCCCTTCTCTGGATGCGTGGCAAGGCGCCAGTGGAGGAGAGCTTAAGCGGTGCTGATGGGATGGCCCCTTTTTCCATCCCCAAGAAATAAGGACACCTAAACGGACACCTCACGGTGCATTAAATGCATTTGTCCTAAACCGTCAGTGGTTAGGTATTATAACCCTGTAGCTACTTTACACCTCAATGTATGTACATTTTGCCACTGTGGTGACCCCTTTGGACATATAAAAGGAGGCCCAAGGCAACTGCTACAGGGGACAGACACTGGAGGAGATCTTCTGGCCCATTCTACATGCGTAGCTGCTCTTTGAACGCACTGTTCATTGCAAGCACTCCTGGAGCTTGGGCTCAAGAACACTCTTAATAAAACAAGGCAGGAGTAGGATTTTACGCTGATTAGCGGCCCGAACCTAGGTAAAATCACCTCGTGTCGATCGTTGGTTCTGCTCTTTGTGCATACCTCTCTCTCTGCCGAATCGTAGAAGGGATCCACGCGGTCCCATAGGTGTCGTACGCCGACAGTCTCCCGTGGGGAAAGCTGCGCGATAGGCCCGTGTGAAGAGCCGACAGGCTATCCTGAGATTGGTGCAGCCAGTAGGGCACCCTCAGTTGTTTATCCACCAGCGTGGAGCATAGGGCTTCCACTTGTGTGTGGGCATAGCCGTTGTGCGACCGTGTCATCCGCCAGCACGGATCATGGGGCTTCCACTTGGGCGTGGGTGGGAGTTCCCTCGGGTGGAGACTCCGGGGCGTGTACAGCCCCGTTCGTGCACGTGGCTAGCACGGCAGAACTGGAGGAGGTGTATCTGGGCACCCATGAGCCAGCGCGGGACTCAAGAGGCCCTACCTCAAGGCAGGTTGCGCCTAGATTTTTGGCGCGAGGCGCGCATTAGGAACCTGTGAGGTGGGGGGGCTTGCGCCGAATGAAACTCCGGAGGTTATCGCATGAGAAGGCTGAACACTAATGACCCCAGGAGGTGACATGAACAGGACCGGCCCGCCAGATAGAGCTCAGCCATTGGTTTTATCGATGCTGCTGGGATGGGCCCAAGCACAGACGCCGTGCCTAGTCTTCTCATGCAACGATCCCATGGAAAGACACCCGGCGCGCGGCTCCCGCGACGGCGAAATGCCGAATTGCGGTTGTATGAACCAGGCCATGCGCCCTTACTCATCCACTCGCGATTAGCTCATGCGAGAACAAGGCACCAAGGACCCCGGGAGGTGACGCGCATGGGAGCTGGCCCGCGGGACAGAGCTTGGTCGCTTGGGTTTAACAACGCTGCAGGGACGGACCCGAGCACAGACGCCGTGCCAGTCCTTAATCATGAGGCGGTCGTGGGCAGGATTGTGAGGGTGTAGCGACATTCATGGTGGCGATGCACCAGACATGCAGGTTGGAATACTTAGGATATTCATAAAGGCAGAGCCAGTTCTGATACATGCGCAAAATGATACAGCTGTGGGGGCTGGCCCCATCAGCCTTAGGATAATGCAGCCCAGGGGTGCCCTCAACTGAACAAACCAAAAAGTCACCTGGCACCAGTGTTGTAGAAGCGTCGGGGTAGATGATGACGCGTGCCGCGGAGGTCGCTCCTCACGAGCTGGGCGGCTCCGGAGGTCGGGGGAGCTCATGAGGCCCTGGGGGCTCGCGAGGGTTGGTGACCTCCTCTAACATGACCGCCAAGCGCCTGCCCTCGTGAGACGGCACAGCACGCTACGCGAGGTGCTGGTACGTGGCGCCCACGTTCAGCAGGCCAAACGACATGCGGATGTAGCTGCAGGGGTAGCCCCCACTCCGGCCGAAGAGCGACGGCCAGAAGAGGTCTTGTTACGCGGCCCTGTTGAGACCCGGGATGTTGACACAGACGCGCAACTCATCGCCAGCACCAGGGGGTGTGGCTGCACTGGGTGGTGCGGGGCGACACTCGCCATGCATGGCCCGCGCCTCCTGAAGCTCCTTGATCGCCTTGGTTATGAATTCTCACGCACCCGGCGCCTCGCACCGTGCGCCTTGCTCGCGGGGACGTGCATCGAGGCACGCCTCCAAGTGGTGCCCGAGCATCTCGCTCATTGTGCTAGTCAGGTCAGAGGCTCTCCAGGCGGAAACCCCTGAGCCCGAACTGAGGGAGGCGTCGAGCGCACCTTCCTATGCGGGAGGAAGGGGCGCCCCAGCAGTGGGCACGGAGCCCGAGGTACCGCCAGCGGGCGCCTCGGTCTCCTGACGGCTCTTGGGAAGGAGCTGCTTCTTCTTCTTGGGGTAGCCTCGGGAGGCCGGATGCCGCCCTCATTATCAGGGTTGTCAACCGCCGTGCCTTGGTAGGCACGCTAAAGGGAGCATACCGCGTCTGTCTCATCGCAGGCGACCGTGATCATGCCGCCACTCCCTAGCATCTTGAGGGCATTGTAGCCATGGTGGGTTGCCGCCATGAACTTGGTGAGGGCCGGGTACCCAAGGATGGCATTGTACGGGAGGCCGATGTGGGCGACGTCGAAGTCGATGAGCTCGGTGTGGTAGTTTTCGCGCTTGCCGAAGGTGACTGGGAGGCGTATCTGCCCCAGGGGGACGGTGGAGCCATATGTCACTCCTGAGAAAGGCTTGGTTGGCGGAGCTGGTCATAAGGCACTTGGAGCGTCTCAAACGTCTCGACAGAGAGAACATTGAGCCCTGCGCCTCCATCGATGAGGGTCTTGGTGACGAGGACGTTGCTGATGGTGGGTGTGCAGAGCATGGGAAGCGTGCCTCCAGCGGCCAAGCACTTGAGGTGGTCCTTGGAGTCGAAGGTGATAGCGCACCGCGACCACCTGAGGGGACGCGCAGCCTCGAGCTTTGGGAGGGCCGCATTCACCTCACGGGAAAACTGCTTGAAGATGCGATGTGAGGCCGGGACCTGGGCGCCACCCAGGATGCAGGCCACCGCACGAGGCTCCTGGAAGCCCCCAGCCCCATCATCCTCCCGGTTGTCGTCATTTCTCCTGGGCAGCGATGGCAGCGGAGGGAGGCTGGCATTGCCCTGAGGATGGGCCTCACGAGGCTAGTTGCGCCAGGGTCCGTTGCGAGGCTCATCATGCCAACGGTCCTTGTGAGGCTGGTCACGCCAGTCCTGGCGAGGGTCGTGGTTGTCCCAGCGGCCTCCACCGTGGCCTCCGCCACGACCGTAGCCACGGTCACCACGCTCGGGGCGGCGACCGAGGCGTCCATCGCGAAGTGCCCTTAACTCCTGGCGGTCGTTGGTGTTGTGGTTGTGCACGTTGTGGAAGATGAAGAACGGGCGGTTGCCCCTGGGAGGCTCATCATGGTCACGACCATGCTTCATCTCAGGCTCGGCTACAAGCACAGCGGGGCCCTTGCGCTTTGCTTCCTTAGCCTTGGCTTTCTTGTCTTCAGGGTCGGCCTCCGGGAGCTTAATGAGGGAGAGGCGGCCTTCTTCGGCCCTTGCGCATTTGATCGCCAAGTTGAACATCTCCAGGGCCGACCATAAGTCCTCATGGATGGCGAGCTCCTCTTTCACCTTGACGTCCCGGACGCCATCGGTGAACGCTGATATGATGGCCTCGTCCGACGCCTTCGGGATCTTGAGGCGAACGTTCGTGAAGCGTTGTATGTACTTGTGCAAGGTCTCGCCCGGCTGCTGCTTCACGCGTCGCAGGTCACCCACCGCAGGGGCGCAATCACGGGTGCCCTGGAAGTTGGCGATGAAACGCTCACGAAGTTCGTCCCAAGAGGAGATTGACCCCTCCGAGAGGTGTAGGAGCCAGGAGCGCGCGCCATGTTTTAGAGCCATGGGGAACCAGTTCGCCATGACCTTCTCGTCACCGTTGGCCGCCTTGATGCTCAGCGACTAGAGCTGGAGGAACTCCGCGGAATCGGGGGTGCCGTTGTAGCATGGAGTCAGATCTGGCTTAAACTTGCCGGGCCAGATGACACGGCGTAGCTCTGGGGTGAAGGCGCGGCAGCCCGCCGCACTCACGGGAGCAGCCCGCGCGGGCGGAGCTCGGTCTTGATGCCCACGCACCGCAACCTCAGGCAACGCGTGGTCTTGATGCTGGCGCGGTGGTGCTGGGAGCGCGCGTGCGCCACCTTGTGGTCGTTGCACCACCTGGCAGCTTGCTTCATCGCACGCCGGCGCTCCATGTGGCGGGTCGCGCGGTTGCGCATCTCGCCTTGGCTCGTGGTCGGCACCGCGCAGAGGAGGAGGAGGAGGCGCGCCATGCGCCTCGTCGCCCGCCTGGGACGGCAGGGGACGGAACAAGCGGGACGGTGCAGGGACTTCACTGGCAGCGATGACGAGCTCGGCGATGCGCCCAAGCCAGTTGTCGTAGTGGTCATTGGCGGGACGGTAGCGCAACAGTTCGCACGCCATGAGCAGCACAGCCTGCGCGGTTGTCGGCCCGCGGCGGGCGTGGGAGGACGACACCGTGGCTGGAGTGGGCGACGGAGTGGCGGTGGGGTCATCCCACCGCACGGAGGGTGGCAGCGAGGAGTCCTGCTGCTCATGAGCAGCAGGGTCAGTGGCGACATTAGCTGCGGGGGAGGCAGAGCGGCGAGGAGCGCCGTTACCCACTGGCGCTGTCTGGACGACGCGAGCAGCCCAACGCTCAACGCGGATCCGGCGTGCGTTGGCCATGGGAACAGCAAAGCGGAAATGAAGTGGAGGTGGAAGAAGGAATTCGACACGCCCCTACCTGGTGCGCCAAATGTCGGATTCAGGGCTTCGCGGACCCAAGAAGGTTCGAACTCTAGGGCGTGTGCGAAGATCTCAACCTCTCAAGTCTCAAGCTCGCCACCCTATAGCCTAGCCTCGACGGATTCGCGTGAGCAGGGAAGAAGATGAACACGGCAGTTTACCCAGGTTCGGGCCACCTTGCGGTGTAAAACCCTACTCCTGCTTTGTGGTAGATTGGCCTCATGAGGGGCTGAGGAAGGACAAGTATAGTGGATGAACAACCTCGCGAAAGCTATGGTGGAGAGGGTGGAAAGGATCCGATCCCCCTCTATGGTGGTGGCTAACCTGTATTTATAGTGGCCTTGGTCCTCTTCCCTCAAAACTTAGGGGGGAAGGGATCCCACAACGGCCAATTTGAAAGGGGACAAGAAGTACATCTAATCCTGACGAAAGGTGGTCTTCTCCTGCAAAGCTTCTGGTCGTGACGCAGTGGTGGGCTCGGTGATGACATTTGTCCTGCCGACCCTGTGGTCTTGGTCTTGTTGCACCGGAATGGAAAGCTTTGGGGGATTCCTCGGGAACCTGCGTCTCTCCTTGCTCCCTTAGCACCGAAAGGGAAACTGCCCCCTCTGCACCCGCTGGCGCCCGCCTGGCCGTGGTCATCATGGCTCACGTCATCGCAGCCTCGGGAGGCTGGGTACCTGCATAGAAATCTCCGCTCCTCAGGAGGCAACCTTGGGAGGCCGCTCCCTTGGAGGTCTTGGTGTCGTCCGCCTCGCGAGGCCGGGGCCCTCGCGAGGGTCTTGTCTTAAAGGCCTTGCCGCTGGGCCGTACCAGGCCATCGAGGGAGCCATGCCGTGGGCCGCAGGTAGGCAGATCTAGGTACCCTGGTTCCCAGAACGCCAACATAATCTTTGGTAGACCTTTCTTGAACACTGTCAATGCTAAGATAGATTGTGAAAAGGAAACTGTCAGTTTTAATTTTGGTGATGTGTCTCATGAGTTTAATTTTTCTAAGTTTCGTAGACAACCTCATAATAATGAATTACCTAGTAAAGATGAAATAATTGGTCTTGCTTCTATTACCCTACCTCCTACTAATCCACTAGAACAATATTTGCTAGACCATGAAAATGATATGCACTTGCATGAAAGAAATGAAATAGATAAAATATTCTTTGAACAACAACCTCTCCTTAAACACAATTTGCCTATTGAAACTCTAGGAGGTCCTCCTCCACCTAAAGGTGATCCTATGTTTGAATTAAAGCAATTGCCTGACACTCTTAAGTATGCTTATCTTGATGAGAAAAACATATATCCTGTTATTATTAGTGCTAACCTTTCAAAACATGAAGAAGAGAGATTATTAAAAATTCTGAAGAAGCACCGTGCTGCTATTGGATATACTCTTGATGATCTTAAGGGCATTAGTCCCACTCTATGTCAACACAAGATTAATATGGAACCTAATGCTAAACCCGTTGTTGATCACCAACGATGATTGAATCCTAAGATGAAAGAAGTGGTAATAACTGAAATACTAAAGCTTCTGGAAGCAGGTATAATCTATCCCATAGCTGATAGTAGATGGGTAAATGATGTTCATTGTGTCCCTAAGAAAGGAGGTATTACTGTTGTTCCTAATGATAAAAATGAACTTATCCCGCAAAGAATTGTTACTGGCTATAGAATGGTAATTGATTTTAGAAAATTAAATAAAGCAACTAGAAAAGATCATTATCCTCTGCCTTTCATTGATCAAATGCTAGAAAGATTATCTAAGCACACACACTTTTGTTTTCTTGATGGATATTCTGGTTTCTCTCAAATACCTATTTCACAACCTGATCAAGAGAAAACCACTTTTACTTTCCCATTTGGAACTTATGCTTATAGACGTATGCCCTTTGGTTTATGTAATGCACTTGCTACCTTTCAAAGATGTATGACTGCTATATTCTCTGATTTTTGTGAAAAGATTGTTGAGGTTTTCATGGATGATTTTTCTGTTTACGGAACTTCTTTTGATGATTGCTTAAGCAACCTTGATCAAGGTTTGCAGAGACATGAACAAACTAATCTTGTCTTGAATTGGGAGAAGTGTCACTTTATGGTTAATGAAGGCATTGTCTTGGGGCATCAAATTTTTGAACGAGGTATTGTGCTGGACAAAGCAAAAGTTGATGCAATTGAGAAAATGCCATGTCCTAAAGATATTAAAGGTATTCGTAATTTCCTTGGCCATGTTGGTTTCTATAGGAGGTTTATTAAAGACTTCTCTAAAATTTCTAGGCCTCTTACTAATCTTTTACAAAAGGATGTTCCATTTGTTTTCGATGATGATTGTGTAGAAGCCTTTGAAACACTTAAGAAAGCCTTAACTTCTGCACCTATTGTTCAACCACCTGATTGGAACTTGCCTTTTGAAATCATGTGTGATGCTACTGATTATGCTGTTGGTGCTGTTCTAGGACAAAGAGTTGATAAGAAATTAAGTGTTATCCATTATGCTAGCAAAACTCTCGACAGTACCCAAAGAAATTATGCTACTACTGAAAAAGAATTTTTAGCAGTTGTGTTTGCTTGTGATAAATTCAGATCTTACATTGTTGATTCCAAAGTAATTGTTCACACCGATCATGCTGCTATAAAATATCTTATGGAAAAGAAAGATGCTAAACATAGACTCATTAGGTGGGTTCTCTTGCTACAAGAATTTGATTTATATATCACTGATAGGAAAGGAAGTGAGAACCCCGTAGTTGATAACTTGTCTAGGTTAGAAAATATTCTTGATGACCCACTACCTATTGATGATAATTTTCCTGATGAACAACTAGCTGTCGTAAATGCTTCTCATAACACTCCTTGGTATGCTGACTATGCTAATTATATCGTTGCTAAATTTATACCACCTAGTTTCACATACCAACAAAAGAAAAAATTATTCTATGATTTAAGACATTACTTTTGGGATGACCCACATCTTTATAAAGGAGTAGATGGTATTATTAGATGTTGTGTACCTGAGCATGAACAGGAACAAATCCTTAGAAGTGTCACTCTGAATTCCTATGGAGGGCATCATGCGGGAGATAGAACTGCACACAAGGTATTACAATCTGGTTTTTATTGGCCTACTCTTTTCAAGGATGCCGGTAAGTTTGTCTTGTCTTGTGATGAATGCCAAAGAATAGGTAATATCGGTAAGCGTCAGGAATGCCTATGAATTATTCACTTGTTGTTGAACCATTTGATGTTTGGGGTTTTGATTATATGGGACCTTTTCCTTCCTCTAATGGGTATACACATATTTTGGTTGCTGTTGATTATGTTACTAAGTGGGTAGAAGCTATTCCAACTAGTAGTGCTGATCATAACACCTCCATTAAAGTGCTTAAAGAAGTTATTTTCCCAAGGTTTGGAGTCCCTAGATATTTAATAACTGATGGTGGTTCACACTTTATTCATGGTGCTTTCCATAAAATGCTTGCTAAATATGATGTTAACCATAGAATTGCATCACCTTATCATCCTCAATCTAGTGGTTAAGTTGAACTTAGCAATAGACAAATAAAATTAATATTACAAAAAACTGTCAATAGGTCCTGAAAGAATTGGTCTAAGAAATTAGATGATGCACTTTGGGCCTATAGAAGAGCTTATAAAAATCCTATGTGTATGTCTCCATATAAAATGGTTATGGAAAAGCTTGTCATTTGCCTCTTGAGTTAGAACATAAAGCATATTGGGCAGTTAAAGAACTCAATTATGACTTCAAACTGGCCGGTGAAAAGAGGTTATTTGATATTAGCTCACTAGATGAATGGAGAACCCAAGCTTATGAAAATGCCAAACTATTTAAAGAAAAAGTTAAAAGATATCATGACAAAAGAATCCAAAAGCGGGAATTCAAAGTTGGTAAATATGTTCTATTGTACAACTCTCATTTTAGATTTTTTGCAGGAAAACTTCTTTCCAAATGGGAAGGACCATATATTATCGAAGAAGTTTATCGCTCTGGAGCTATCAAGATTAATAATGCCGAAGGTACTAACCCGAAGGTGGTCAATGGACAAAGAATTAAGCACTATATCTCAGGTATGCCTATTAATGTTGAAACAAATATTATACAAACCATGACACCAGAGGAACACATAAAAGAAACCTTCCAGAACACTCCAGAACCCTGAAAAGGAAGAGGTACATGATAAGGTAAGTAAACGGACTCCGAAAAATCCGCAAAAATATTTTCTGACAGTTTCGGATTATTAGAAAAAAATAGGAAAATAAGAAAAACCGAGAAGGCAATCGAGGTGACCACGATACACCAGGGCGCGCATGCCCCTCCTGGCGCGCCCTGGTGGGTGGTGGGCCCCTCGGGCACCTTCCCGACTCTATTTTCCTTCTGTATGCTTGTTTCCCAAGATAAAAAAATCATTATATATCCTCCCTGATGATTTGACCACCACATCGCAGAAAAATCATTCGTTCTTGTTTCGTGTTGTTTTCCTGTCAGATCTAGATCGCCATGGCTCCACCAAACTCCTCCAAGGACAAGTTCTTTGAGAAGGTCATCAACCCTTACCTACCGGAGGTGATGAGGCACCCTCAAGCCATTTAGATGCTTGAGGGGGTGCTCCACATCCGGGATGTTCAGGGGCCCAAGAGGACGGTGAGCGTGGAGGCCAGGCTCGAGGCGGTGGAACAAGACATCTTCAAGTGCCAAGGGATGGTGGAGCGTGGAGTCAGCGCCAATCACTCCATGATCACGGAATTCACTCATGATCACATGGTGTATGGCCGATCTATGAAGGACATCGTCTTCACCTTCAACGAGAAAATTAATTTTCTACAAAGCCAAATCTATGATCTTCAAAACCAAGTTTCGAGTATGAAGCAAGATTTAAAGGTATGAGTTTAGCTGCCAGTTGCAGGACTCGGGAGACTCATGCATCCTCTTTTGATGGTGAGCCCCTGCCCTAGAAGCTGGAGGACAAACTGACTACCTCATCACCACCACCATCATCATCTTCCCCACCAAAGGAGACTTGAGTACACAGGTATGGGCACTCCCCTTCGCTTGTGCCAAGCTTGGGGGAGATGTCCCGGTATCGTATCACCATCACTTTTCTTACATTTACTTATCTTAGTTTGATCTTTAGCTATTTCGTTATTTGGTTGAACAAAAGTTTAGTATGATCTATTTTCGAGTGCTAGTTTCATGATCTATCTATGTAATCGAGTGAGAGTTATATAATAAAGTTTAGTTTGAGTTTTTGCTTCTTTACTTTTATGTTTCAATCAAAATAAAAGGAAATAATGAAAAAGATCATATGCTAATCTTATGGTAAGTAATGACATCACATAAGGAAAAGTATAAGTGGTAAAATTTGTTGGAAGTTGACAAACATAGCATTGGTCAATGATGCAATTCATGAAAGAATTAATAAGGGAAGAGAAGATTCACATGCAAATATACTATCTTGGACATCTTTTATGATTGTGAGCCCCCATTAAATATTATATGCCAAAATTGTTGATGTTGGACAAGGAAGACAACGTAATGATTTATGTTTGTTCATATTCACATAGAAGTTATATTGTCATAGATCCTTCAACATGTGGTGCTTGCTCCATATCTTTGCTAGCCAAAATTTCACACTAAGTAGAGATACTACTTGTGCATCCAAAAACCTTAAACCCAAACTCATGTTTTGAGAGTCCACCATACCTACCTATGGATTGAGTAAGATCCTTCAAGTAAGTTGTCATCGGTACAATAAGGCAATAAAAATTGCTTCTAAATGTGTTTGATCATTTAGTGTAAGAGAAATTAAATATTGTACGAACTTGTGATGGCAAAGTAATAAAAGTGTCGGACTCCATAATAAAGGTTGCTATCATAAGGGGCAATATAACGTGACGTTCTTTTGCATTAAGAGATTGTGCATACAAACCAAAAAGCGCATGACAACCTCTGCTTCCCTCTGCGAAGGGCCTATCCTTTCCTTTTATGTATTTACTTTTTATGCAAGAGGCAAAGTATTCTTCTCTATTCCTTTTTATTTTCTCTTTTTGCAAGCACCATGTGGTGAGGAAAGATCTAGGCACATATATCCAGTTGAATGTGAGTGATCATGAGTTATTATTGTTGACATCACCCTTGAGGTGAATAAGTTGGGAGGCGAAACTATAAGCCCCTATCTTTCTATGTGTCGGTTGAAACTTTTTGCTCATATGTACGTTGTGAGTGTTAGCAATCATAGAAAATTAAATGATGGTTGAGTATGTGGACTTGCCAAAAGGCTCCGATATGTGACCCTTCCTGAAAATATGATGAATTGTAGTTGCAAAGTTGACTGAGAACACAATTTGTTGGTTTTCAATAAAGTTTACGCTTTTTACTTCAATGTTGTGATAAATTGTTACTTGTTCATGAGAAGTTATATGATAAAGCTTTATCATAAAGTTTGTTGTTGTTATAATAATAAGCATGATGCTACTATGTCTGTATTTTGTTTTTATCGACACCTCTCTCTCTAAACATGTGGACATCATTTTCGATATCGGCTTTCGCTTGAGGACAAGCGAGGTCTAAGCTTGGGGGAGTTGATACGTCCATTTTGCATCATGTTTTCCTACTGTTATTTATAATGTTTTTATGCATAATAATGCTTTATGGAGTAATTGTAATGCCTTTTCTCTCATAATATGCAAGGTTTACACAAAGAGGGAGCATACCAGCAGCTGGAATTCTGGACCTAAAAAAGCTATGTCAGAGATAACTATTCTGCACATCTCCAAATGAGCTGAAATTTTATGGAGAATTATTTTGGAATATTTAATAAATATTGGAGAAAAGAACCACCAGAGGGGGGGCCACCTAGTGCCCACAAGACACCAGGGCGCGCCAGGCCCCCCAGGTGCGCCCTGGTGGGTGGTGGGCAGCCCAGCCCACCTCCGGTGCCCATCTTCTGGTACATAAGGTCTTTTGACCTAGAAAAATAAGGAGAGGACTTTCGGGACAGAGCACCGCCGTCTCGAGGCAGAACTTGGGTAGGAGCATTTTTGCCCTCCGGCGGAGCGATTCCGCCGGGGGAACTTCCCTCCCAAAGGGGGAAATCGAAGCCATCGTCATCACCAACAACCCTCTCATCTTTGGGAGGACAATCTCCATCAACATCTTCAACAACACCATCTCATATCAAACCCTAGTTCATCTCTTGCGTTCAATCTTTGTACCGGAACCTCAGATTGGTACCTGTGGGTGACTAGTAGTGTTGATTACATCTTGTAGTTGATTACTATATGGTTTATTTGGTGGAAGGTTATATGTTCAGATCCATTATGCTATTTAATACCCCTCTGATCTTGAGCATGAATATCATTTGTCAGTAGTTACTTTTGTTCTTGAGGCCACAGGAGAAGTCATGTTGCAATTAATCATGTGAATTTGATGTGTTCGATATTTTGATGATATGTATGTTGTGATTCCCTTAGTGGTGTCATGTGAACGTCAACTACATGACACTTCACCATCTTTGAGCCTAAGGGAATGCATTTTGGAGTAGTTATTAGATGATGGGTTGCTAGAGTGACAGAAGCTTAAACCCAAGTTTACGCGCTACTTCGTAAGGGACTGATTTGGATCCATGTGTTTAATGCTATGATTAGATTTTATCTTAATACTTTTCCCGTAGTTGCGGATGCTTGTGAGGGGGTTAATCATAAGTGGGAGGCTTGTTCAAGTAAGAACAGCACCCAAGCACCAGTCCACCCACATATCAAAATATCAAAGTAGCAAACGCAAATCAAACAAACATGATGAAAGTGACTAGATGAAATTCCTGTGTGCCCTCAAGAACGCTTTGCTTATTATAAAAGACCGTTTTGGCATGTCCTTTGCCACAAAAGGATTGGGCTATCTTGCTGCACTTTATTTACCTTTACCGTTACTTGTCTGTTACAAATTATCTTGCTATCAAACTATCTATTACCTACAATTTCAGTGCTTGCACAAATTACCTTGCTGAAAACCACTTGTCATTTCCGTCTGCTCCTTGTTGGGTTCGACACTCTTACTTATCGAAAGGACTACGATTGATCCCCTATACTTGTGGGTTATCACAGCGCCACGGTCAGCATCTCCCCCAGCAGAGCCGACCGGGGGTCTTCGGGCAGTGGGGCCGGGCTGTCGATCTGCTTGGCCTTTTCAAACCAGCCCTGTGGAAGCAAGAGAATGAGGGTTAAATCCCATGGGATGCAAACATCCGAACATAAAGCGGATAGAACTTTGTTACCTCCTTAGGGGGATGCACGGCGTCAAGGCCAATATCTTCCTCCTTGGCCGGCCACGCCTTCTGGGGCTTAAACAACACCTTCCACAACTTGTCGTGGGTGGTGCCATAGAAGTATTACACGGTGGTCGGATCCTAGAGTTTGTAATACCACATTGGGGTGGCCTTTGTTGGCAAGGTAGGAGGTGGCGGCAGAGCATCACCTGAACCACATTGGTCAGCTTGGCACCCGCCTTTCTCATGTTGGAGATGCGCTTCTGCAGCAACTCCACCTCCGTGGTGGACCCCCAGTCAAGGCCTTTCTTGGTCCACAAGGTTAGCCTCGCTGGGGGTCCGTATCTGAATTCGGGAGCCGCCGTCCAGGCTGCATCCCGTGGCTCTATGATATAGAACCACTCTTTTTGCCAGACTTTGACAGTATCTATGAATGCGCCCTCCGGCCACTCGACCTGGGCAAGTTTACTGATCATCGCCCCGCTGTAGTCCGCCTCTTGGCCATCGACTATCTTTGGCTTGACGTTGAAGACCTTCAGCCACAAGCCGAAGTGCGGCTAGACTCGCAAGAAGGCCTCGCAGATGACGATGAAGGCCAAGATATGAAGAAAGGAATTCGGGGCTAGATCGTGAAAATCCAGCCCGTAGAAGAACATCAGCCCCCTGATGAAGGGGTGGAACGGGAAGCCCAGTGCCCGGACGAAGTGAGGGACAAACACCACCCTCTCACATGATCGAGGCGTGGGGATGGCCTGGCGTTTCTCTGGGGCTCGGTGAGCGATATTGGCCGGGAGGTAGCCGGCGCGCTTCAGGTCCTCAATGTCGTAGTTGGTGACGGTGGAGGCCTCCCACTTGCCCTTGGCACCGGATCCGGCCATGGACGAAGTGAGGGGGCATTACCAAAAAAACCACTTCCATGATGATACGTGTTTGTCACAGTAGGTCATGTTTTCTGTCGTGCATGTACATCCATGCCGATTTTATGACAGAATCAAGATAGTCATACATGTGCTGTTGTAGAAGTGTTCCATGACAATACCAAAATAATCATCACGGAAGTGTCCACTTCCATGACAATAAATCACGCGTCATGGAGGTGTTTTTGTCAAGGGTAACCGAAACGTGGCATCCACCATAACGGGTCGCCGTTAAGCTATCGGGTTCCGGTTTGGATCCGATAACCCGTTAACAACCCTAACCAATGGGGATTTTCCACGTGTAAAATTCTCATTCACCGGAGTATCCACGTGTCAGCTCAGTGCTGGGACAGATGTCATCCAGTGAATGGACGGGACACGCCTATGATATGTCGACATGTGGCTTGGCCCAACAATGGCCAATTCATGTCAAAAGGCCGGCCCGTTTGACTTGGTCAAAAGGTAGCGGCCCGGCCAACAGAAAGCCTGTTAACGACTTGTTCGCATATAGCCCATTTACAGCCTGCTAACTCACATTAGGCCCAGTAGCATCATATGGGCCGTCCAATATAATTCCAGCTCTTTGTAACATCCGGCCCATGTATGGCCCATGACATCTTTCGGCCCATATGAGGCCCTTTGTAACTCTTGGCCCATAAATGAACCGCGGTGAAACTAGCCCGTAATGAACAATATATTGCTTTATACCCATTAATGACCCATTATTCTATTGAGCCATTTCCAGACCATGTTATCTTTCGGCCTTCTAAGGGCCCATTTATTATTGGGCTCATTTCCAGCATTCGATTACTTATGGTCCGTTACTGGCCGGTTTCACTTATGGGCCAAATTCAGCCCGTGGTTAAAGTCGGCCTGTCTGTGGCCCGTTAATCCGTTGGGCCATTTTCATAGCATCATCCAATATGGCCCATTAACGACCTGTTATGCCTACCGATAGAATTAAATCTGCTGTACACATCAGCCTATTAACGGCCCGTTATGGTCGGCCCATAAACAAACGATTTCCATTCTAGCCAGTTTACGGCCCATATTGTGGTCCGTTAATGGTCCACGAAAGTACGACCCATGTTTGGCCAATCGATCATACGGCCCGTAGAAGGCCCATTGAATCTGCGGGCCGTAGAAGGCCCATGGATCATATGGACCTTGGAGGCCCACTACAGCAGGCAGCAGGACCATGGTTACAACGGTCTGTATGCTGCCCATGGTTATTGTGGCCTAGTTCTAAATAAAAAGGTTACCGCGGAAAAAGAGCTGCAGCGATTACATGCAAAAAAAAATAAGACAATAAGTTAATAAATAAGCAAGCAACTTACGCTAGGCTATTACGGCTATTACAAATATTACATCCACTGGGCATCAAAGTTCTCCACCAGTGCAAATATCGTGAACAAAGCAGCATATTACATACACTAGGCTTCTAAATTGGCCACCAGTGAAAATAAATACGGCAGCAAAACAAGTCCGAAACTGAAACCACTTCAGAAGAGCTCAAGAAACGATATGCTGGATACCCACCATGCTAGCAAGAAGCTTAGCAAGCTTATTAGTTTTCTCTTGTTTGGTGCTAAAATCGTCCAGCGCTTGCTGTTGCACCAGAAAGTATGCATCTGAATTCTGCAGGGACTTCCTCGGTCCTTTGGCTTCTTGCCGCAGCACAGCTGACTGATGCCTTTCAGCTTGTAGCTGAGATTGAAGAAGCCGAAGTGATTCAGGCAGCAAGTTCGAAGAGCTTGTACCAGCGGTAGTGGCCAATAACTCAAACACTACATCAACGCAGGACTTTGGGGTTGTCTCACTGTCTACAAGATAGCTTTTATCACCTTTCTTGGAGACCAATAGGATTGTCTCACTATCTTGAACCTTATCTGCATTACTTTCTCTACCATTGCATAATGGGGTGCTCTTCTCCAATATTCTGTTCGCATTCTACAAGAGAAACAAGCAGACACATCACAGGTTTAGCATGTAGTATATGAAACTCATTTTGGTAAAACAGTTCATTAGTAAGGTGGATAGGATAACAGCATGAAACAAACATATATCTATGTACTATGGCCACTGTATTGTCTATATCATTCTAGTTATGTTGCCAAATCAAGATAGAGACACAGTTCAAATCATATCTTTTTAAGACACAACAGCATAGACAGAATATAAGTGTGGGAAACTACACAGAACTAGCAACACTTGTAATGTGCATGACATGAGAACATAACTGTTTATTCAATTGAAACTGAAATCAACATATAGCAAGTTACAACAGCAAACCAGTTAAAGAAACAGGTTTAAAACATACCTGTTGCACCATTGGAGTTTCAATTCCATCCTTCAAATTTGAAATTACTTGTTATGAGTAAATACAAGCAAAGGAGTATGAACCATAGCTATAGAACCTGACCTAAGAACAATTCTTCTTCTGCTCTAAGCGTTGACTTGGGGTTTGAAGTGGTGGCCCTCGTGCTTTGGGCACTGCAGTTGCCTTACTAACTGCTCGTGTTTGGGTTCTCTGTGGTGGAGATGGTGTTGTGTCAACTGGAACTGGGTTACTATCTGCTGGGGTTGGGGTTAGAAGGGGTGTAGCTGGTTCTCTGTCCAACTGGGTAGGGGTACAATCTGCGTGAGTCTGGGTTATGTGTGGTGGGGCTGGTTCTTGGGCAAGTACAACCGTGGTTCTATCTGCATCGGCTGGTAGCACTATCTTTTCTGAAGACTGTGTTTTTACTCCCATAGATACTACCATCACCCCCTCCAATTCAACTGGCTGATAAACAATAAAAGTAATTGAATGTACATACATTGTATGATAGACAGGTGCAATGGATAGTAGGGAAGCAAACAGGGCATGAAATAATTCACATTTATGTTGTCTAACCCAACAGGATAGCATGACACAATTTCACATATATGATGGCTAACTAAACAGGATAACATGACACAATTTCACATATATGATGGCTAACTAAACAGGATAGAACGACATACTTCAAAATATGATGACTATGTAAACATGATGACATGATATAACTATACGATGTGTCTATTAAAGTGGTTGGCATGCCATAATTCACATACATCTCGTCAATGGAATGATGGCATGATATAATTCACGGATAGAATGACATAATTCAAAATATGATGACTATGTAAACATGATGAGATGATATAACTATATTATGTCTTTAGAAAATGGGTTGGCATGCCACAATTCAGATACATGTTGTCTATGTAAACATCATGGCTTGATATAATTCAAACATATGATTTATATACTAAGCAAGTAAGCAGAGGGCAATCACATATATGATGTGTAAACTAAGCAGATGGCATTCAATATTGTGTATATGACATAAAAATTAAGCATTGCAAGAAAACATATGCATGATATGAGTAATATAACCCAGCCAAGTTTGAGCATACACCTCAGAGGGAAAATAGGACTGGTCATCTGTCTCTGAATCCTCCTCTGAGGAGCTACCTATAACCAGCAAGATATCTGCTTCAGCAGGTAGCATTGTCTGCTCTGAAGACCTTGTTTTCACTCCAGATTTTTTTCATCACCAATTCAAATGGCTGATGCAGAGGAAGAGTAGTTGAATATACAAACATTGTCGACAAATGGAATACGTAATACAAAAAAAGGATGGCATGATATAATTCACATATATGATGCTTGGCTAAACAGCGTGGCATTGCATAATTCACATATATAATTCCTTGCAACAAGATAGCATTGCATAATTCACATATATAATGTCTTGCAACAAGATGGCATTGCATAATTCACATATATGGTAATTAGACACTAAACGGGTGGCATTCACACAAAGCATGTCTAAACTAAGCAAATGACATAGCAATGCAAGACACCATATGCACGATATGAGCAATATAAACCTGCCAAGTTAGAGCATGCACCTCAGGGGGGGGAATAGGACTGGTCATCTGTCTCTGAATCCTCCTCTAAGGAGCTATCCGTAACCAGCAAGACATGCGCTTCGTCAGATAGCATTGTCTGCTCTGAAGACCTTGTTTTCACTCGAGATTTTTCCATGACCATGTCGAATGGCTGATGCACGAGAAGAGTAATTTAATGTACTAAATTGTTTACAAATTTAATACGTAATAAAAAAGGATGGCATGATATAATTCACATATAAGAAGACTGGCTAACCAGGATGGCATTGCAAAATTCACATATATGATGCCTGGCTAAACAAGATGGCATTGCATGATTCACATATATGATATAGAAACTAAACAGATGGCATTCACACAAAGCATGTCTAAACTAAGTAGATGACATATTTATGTATAAAGTAAGCAATGCAAGGCGCCATATGCATGATATGACCAACATCAGCATGCCATGTTAGAGCAAAAGACCTCAGGGGGTAAATAGGAGTGGTCTGCTCCCTCTGAATCCCCCTCTGAACAGTTATCTTCCTCTTGATTACAGTCTGGAATGGGGGGAGGGGGAGTTGCTTTTGCGCCCACCATGGAGCGACGTCTGCATGAAATTTTATTGCCACGCAAGGCTCGTCTCTTTTGCTCTACATGTTCAGTACCATTGTGTATAATAACTGACATGCACAGGAATAAAACATAGTGAGATTATGTACGGAGTGCATGCACAAATCCAGAGTGATGGTAGCAACATGTGGATAGACCCAAAACCAATGATAGCACGCAGATAATAGCTTCAGTTAAAAAATATAGATAATGGCTCCTTTAATGTTTGTTTCCCACCCAACATGAAACTCATAGTAGACACCCGAGGTTAACCAGATAGTAGACAGATACTATTGATTGCTGCCCCAATATGTACCCCACAACCATTTAAAAACTCAAGTTAGAGCAACAGTTTGGAGCTGACTCAGAGTCTAATCGGTGAACAGGACGATAAAGTAGCATGTCGTATTAAGCGATGCATAACGTAAGCAGACATGAAAGAGTGTGGCCTCTCTTGCGGACCCGTGTAGTCCTCAAGGTCATCTGCTCAGTTGATGATGGTAATGCAGTTGTCGTGGCTACCGGTGGCAGGGAAGAAGATATGAGGCGGCGTAAGACAGTCTAGAGGGCGGATCCCTGCTGTGGTGAACCCTTTCGTCGTTGGAGCAGCTGAGCTGGGGTGGACGACAGCGCAGCAGGAGCGAGACAAACCACACAAGGGTTTCTTTGACACATATCTATAACAGAAGTAATTCTGTAAGGGCTTGTTTGAATTTGAGGATTCTAACAATGCAGGGATAGGAAATACACAGGAATAGGATAGGAATGCACGTGCAAAATAGAGAATTTAAAAACACAGGATTTCTGCCAATCTGGGTGTTTGGTTCACAAGAATTGGAAGATCACAGGAATGCAAAGGAGCATGGTGAAATTAAGTCAAACCACAAGAAAATGTACAATTATAATGCTATTATGCTACTATCTCTTAGTCTTGTGCTTCATGAATAGGAATTTGAAAAGGAGGCCAAGTGGATATTAAAATTCCTACAGTTTTTCTTTGAAGGAGACACTAAAGGAACAAATCCTACAATTTTCCTTTGCTCCATTCCTTTGAACCAAATGCATGAATAGTAGTACCATAGGAAACTTTCCAATTCCTATGTTTTTCCTTCACTTTTCCTTTCAAGCATTGGCGATTCAAGTAGGCAGGCTTGAACAGGCAAAAGCCTACACTCCAAAAATGTTTTTGTGCTACTTCTACTACTTTGGACCTAGGCCACTGCCCTACTAACTCAATTCCCAGGCACATCTACAAATGCACAGCTCGAACGCGTAGAAATAAATAATGATGGCTTTCGAGAGAGTCCATCACGGATAGCTAAGTTGCCTGGCACCTCACTGCTTGTCATATAGTAGGAGAAACTAATCGTATTTCATGTTACTATGCGTGCTCAGTGGACAATATATATAACATGTAGAGTAAAAAAGTGATGCAACAAGTGTACAACCTCTTTGGCGAAGCCATGTCGATCTCAGCATCATTGGGTTGGTCGCTGAGGATGCTATGGCTGATGTGGCTGTCGGAGGAGGGGAAGAAGATCTTAGGCGTCTGGAGATGGGGCTGAGGGTACTGCTCCGCTGTGATGGAGGGTTTCGTCGTTGGAGCAGCTCCGGTGAGTTGTACGATGGTGAGGCTGAAGCAGGACAAGAGAGACAACATTAACCTGAGTGGAATTCTAATAGCATCTCCAATAGATGATGTAAAATACATAACCACAAAGTACTAGATGTAAAATACATTAGCCGCTCATCTCTGAACTTAACTGTCGAAACTGAATTTAACCGTCGAAACTGAATTTAACTATCGAAACTGAATTTTGCTGTCAAAACTGAATTTTACTGTCGAAACTGAACGCACTAGTAGCAAAAATGCAGTGCACTAATAGTTTTGGCCGCTAAGCACTAGTGGCAGGGTAGCAGTGATCTAAATTGGTAGCCGCTCCGGCAGGGAACGTACTACCAGAGAGCAGCAGGGGCAGCTGGTCATGCAGCAGCAACAGTGCCCAGGGCAGCAGCGCGTGTGAGAGCCAGGGCATCTGGTCATGTAGCAGCATCTCGGGTAGCAGCAACAGGAGCTCGAGCGAGAGCCGAAGCTGCTGCTCGTGTAGCAGCAGCGCGAGCAAGAGTAGAGCAGCAGCGCAAGCAAGAGCAAGAACAGAGCAGTAGCGCGAGCGAGAGCCGAAGCAACAGCAATAGCAGGGACAGCGAGAGCCAGAGCAGTAGCAGCAGCTCCTACTGATGGAGGAAGTGGCCAGAAACACCATGGAGGAAGTGGCCAGAAACACCACCGTAGATGGAGCCGTGCCATGGCAGCTCGGGACCGAGCGCCGGCAGCACCGTGAGATCGAATCAAGGAGAAAATGCAGCGATTAATGTAGAACCTCTTTGGTGGCACCGATTAGGCCTCAGCTTCATCCAAGGAATAGGTGATGGTCCTGCTCTTCCGGTGGTGCAGGTGAAGACGGCGATGTGGGAATGGAGGTGGCGCGATAGACGAGGCGAACATCGGGGTAGCTCCTTGGAGGTGGAGGACAGGGTGGCTGAACCGGCGGGACGATGAGATCGATGGTGGATCCTCATCTGGTGCGGTGGATGAGGGACGTCGAGCCGTTGTGGTGGACGATGTCATTGGGGAAGAGGCTCCGGCTGGGTGGTGGACGGAGGAGGGTGTGGGGCTTCGCGGGTTTTCGCGGCCTCGGTGTACGAATGGGGGCGGAGGGGATGGGAGGGGGAACCATGGCTTAGGGACGCGCTTGTCCAAAATGTGGGGTAAGTTACGAAAGTACCCCCACCGATTTGAACTAGGCGGTTCTGTCGGTTCAGGGGTATCACGGGAATTTCACGTGTCGGGATTTCGCAGGAGGTGGAAGTTTTTGCGCGCGTTGTAATTTTGGGATAGCAAGGCGCGGGTTGAGATGGAGGGAGTTTTCGGAGCACAACGAGACAAAGAGATATCTTAAAATTTTGAGGTAACAAGGCGCGTTGTATTTGAAGAGGCGGGAGCTTCGCAGCACGATAGACAGAGATGCTAGCTTGAAATTTCAGCATAACAAGGCGCGGCTTGAAATTTTGGGAGAACAAGCTTAATGTGTACAAAAAGACAAAAAAGACAATTCGCACCCCACTAGAGAGAGCCATGTCCCATTTTACTATATTACTAGAAATGCCATTCAAATACAACAACAAAAAAGTAAAAAAAAATTGGGACAACAAGCTTAACGTTTATAGTACCAAATCAATTTGCACTTCCCTCAACAATAAAAAAACAATTCGTGTTGTCTAGCATATGGACTAAATTTGAGTACATTTTCCTTGCTTGAATGGGATTGTACTCGGGTTAGTTATACAACCATCTAAATATTATCTTCACAACACATGACATGAATATAGGAGTAGTAAATTCCCATATAAATATGAACTACATGTACATACGATTTTGAATTCAAATATATGTATCCATTTTATGTTGAATTCAAATCATAGTACATATATGCTCTAGCTAGATGTTCGGAATCTAAACCATGTATGATACTATGTACAATGTGTTTAACACGTACAACACACACACACACACACCATTTAGACTAGTACGGTACACGTGCATTGACGCATGAGATTTGGCAATCAAATTATGAATAAATACCACACTATAGCATGAAAGATTTGAGTCATATATGCATATGTAGATGTTCGTTTAATTCTTATAGTTCATCTTATTCAAAATCAATTCGTTTTTATAAAAAAGTTAATATATTTTAAGATTCATGGAATTGTGCGTTGTAAAGCATAAAGTAAAAACAAATAATGGCAATTCATCTAGAAAAAAAGTTTGGGCAATTATGATACAGAAGATTCTAGAACAAAGGAGAAGTGCTTGTGTTTTGAGATTTGTGCATTATGCTTAAGTTCAACCATGGAGTCTTCTAGATTGTACATGTGGCAGAATCTAGTGGAATGTAGATGATATCCAACGGCCAGTAGTGCTCGGATTTGCCATCTCTGCACCATCGGATTGGCTTCATCCAACGACCATCTTTCAAAGTTATTCGCACACTATATAGGTGTATAGATATGTGATGCAAAAGCCACCCATCATCTCCAATTTGAATAGTGTGTCCATGCATGGATGCAATGTGGCCAAACGATGCCTACCATCGGTATCTCAAATTCAAATCAGTTTGACCTTGTTCAATGTGTATACAGTATAGCATGCTCATTTCCAAACCACACCACGCATATCTCGGTTATATTCATGCGTGCATGGGTTTCAAACATCATGGTCTCTTATTCAAATATTTGAATTCAACTTTACATTGATTATGACCTCACCTAGTCTTTTACACCCACACAGTCATCTTCTCTTTATAGTTGTACCACTAACTTTCTCTCGTGCATGCATGCACACACACTACCACTCTGCATTATCCATCGCACACACGCAATCTTTTTCTTCAGGTCGGTCTCCCATGCATGCACAAACACACGCCTCCCCCTCTTCATCCCTTCGGGCATTCTTTATCTCTCACATGCATGCGCAACGATCGATGTTCCTCTATGTGTTTATATATATAGCTAGGTCTTTCCCAGTTTTCCACACCAACCGATCGATCTATATATCTAGTCAGGTCTCACCCTCTTTCCCACGTACACATCGATCAATCTATACCTCTCTATATAGGACTACATAGCTAATACACACACATTATCTATCCATCGTCTCCCTCTCAGCATCCATGCCTTCCGCTCATCTCTCATACGCGCGCACAGTGGCGAAGACAGGGGCAGCAAGGGCCCTGGCCCCCCCCTAACATCACTATAATGAGGTTAATATGAATGTGATCAGTAGATCAATTGCTGGTAAAATGGTTTAAGTTGATGAATTGGCCCTCCCCATAAAAGGATTAGCAATGCTTGGCCCCCTAGCTCATTTAATTTTCATGACTCTGCCATTGCGCGCAACCGCGCACGTTCTCGCCCCCTCTCTTTAAATATCAATCTCGCACTTGTGCACTCCTTCATAGTCTCCCTCCACTTGGCCCCTCACACCATCTTCCAGCCCTCCCCCATATCCCAGTGCTTGTACGCTCGTAGAGCTCTTCCGTCTATCTGTCTCTATTGATATCTCACGCAGTCGACCCCTCCCCTCCCTTCGCGTATATAGGCCTCTCCTTCACACAAATTGCATTGACACGCATTCCCTCACCATATCTTAGTATCTCTCACACACACGGACTACGTGTGCGAAAGAGAAGAGGTGCACACACGCACTCGTTCCCACATACAAACACGCGGGTGCATGGCGGAGCACATTTGTACAAAAATGAGCGTGTAGAAAGGCTTTAGATGATGTGCCACTAGTCTATATCTATATCTATATATATATATATCTATACCCCTATATAGTGTGCGAATAACTTTGAAAGATGGTCATTGGTGAAGCCAATCCGACGGTGCAGAGATGGCAAATCCGAGCACTACTGTCCGTTGGATATCATCTACATTCCACCAGATTCTGCAACATGTACAATCTAGAAGACTCCATGGTTGATCTTAAGCATAATGCACAAACCTCAAAACACAAGCACTTCTCATTTGTTCTAGAATCTTCCGTATCATAATTGCCCAAACTTTTTTTTCTAGATGAATTGCCATTATTTGTTTTTACTTTATGCTTTAGAATGCACAATTCCATGAATCTTAAAATAGATTAACTTTTTTATAAAAACTAATTGATTTTGAATGAGATGAACTATAAGAATTAAATGAACATCTACATCATCCATATATGACTCAAAGCTTATATGCTATAGTGTGGTATTTATTCATAATTTGGTTGCCAAATCTGATGCGTGCAATGCACGTGTACCTTACTAGTACTTCCAGTATGTGCAAAACACGTAAATTAGAATTCCAATGGCACGCTACACAGCGTCTCTCCCTTTTTTAGTTAATATATTATGATTAAAATGATGTGGGGGCATCCATGAAGCCATGTGGCACATGTGGAGGCGTTGTCGCGACCTTCTTGTGTGGATTGATCACAGTGATGTGCTGCTCGTTCCAGAAGAATGTACTCGTCCTCTCTCACGCACACTGGCAGTACGTGCATGAAGCAAAGATGTGCATGCACGCACTCATTCCCTCGCACACACACGCGGGTACACGGTGGGACGCATTTTTGTACGAAGATCCACCCCATGTGATAATTTGACGCGTGTAAAGTCATTCACTTAATTGATGGTCAATTAATATAGCGCATGCAAATTGAGTGGACGTGAGGGAGGAAGTAGTTGAGAATGACAGTACTACTCCACTGCGTGCATACGAGTAGTTAAATCATGGGTTGCTACTTCCATTGGTCTCCTTCGTATTTTGTGCCAATTTTTGACCATAATTTTAAGTAACACAATATTTATGCATGTCATAAAAAGTAATATCATCGAAAACTATGTTCAAATGTGATTCCAATGATATAATTTTTGGTGACATGCATTAACATTTTCTTCGTTAAATTTTTGGTCAAAAATTGGCACAAAATAAAAAGGGGGCTGTCGGGGACGAATCCGCGATCACCTATGGGACCCAGGGAAGGACCCCTTTTCGTTCGGCAGGGAGAGTCGGTCGCACGAAGAGCAAATCTAGCGAAGAACACAACAGTGCACGAGAGAGATTTACCAGGGTTCGGGACACACGGATGCGTAAAACCCTACTCCTGCTTTTTGGTTTATTATCTGTATGATTGTTCTAGCTCCAGGAGCGCTACAGTACAGAGTAGCTGCGTACAATACTGGAGTTCTCCATCTCCCAGTTCCTCTCCCCCCCTACGTTGCCTATGGGCCTCCTTTTATACGCACAAAGGGGTCACCAACAGGTGGCAAACAGTAAAGGTAGAGGTGGAAAGTTGCTACAGTAAGGCCATTATTACTAGGATGACATGTCCTACCTACCACTGACGGCAGGGGACAAGGGCATTAAATGCCCATGCCTTAGCTGTCCAGATACATGTACCCGGACGTCTTGGACGTGGGAAAAGCCTATCCCACCTGCTCCTGCACCGCTAGCTACAGTGTACCGTCGTCTCCACAGTGCCCTGCCACACACGCTTGGAAGGACCCAGAGCGCCACGCTGGCAGAGGCACCGGAGCAGCACAGTAGCACAGTGGTACAGTAACGCTTGCCGCGGCAAGACCTTGCCGCACTTGATAGCTTGTCGCAACCAATACCCTGCCGCGCAAGGTAACTTGCCGGGGCAAGTACCTTGCCGCAGCTGCTATCTTGCCGTAGCCAATACCTTACCGCAGCCAATGACTTGCCAGGGCAAGTACCTTGCCGCGGCAAGTACTCTGCTACAGCATTTACATGCTTATCACTGACGGGTCAGGACAAGCGCACTAAATGCTCTGTCTAGGTGTCCCTTAGCTTCTTGGGGATGGGAAAAGGGGCCATCCTATCAGCACCGCTTGGCACAGTGCTCTGCCACGCATGCCTGGAGAAGGGTCCAGAGTGCCATGCTGGCGGCCGCACTGGAGCAGCAGCATAGTGGCATAACCTTGCCGGGCAGGAACCTTGCCGGGCTCAGCTGGTCATCCCGGCAAGAACCTTGCCGGGGCCTTGTCTCCAGTCTAGCTGTCCCCCGGCAAGCCTTGCCGGGTTCAGCTGGTCATCCCGGCAAGAACCTTGCCGGGGCCTTATCTTTAGTCTTGTCGAGTCCTGAGCTTGCCGGCCCTGATCTCGCCGGCAGTAGTAGACTTGATCTTCTGGACGATCCGCCTGGAGTCTTGTCTTGCCAGCTCTGCCTTGCCGGCGTTGCGTGGACCCATTCCCGGCAAGTAGACCTTGCCGGGAACCGGGCTTCGAATGTACTCTTGGGTGGATTCCTCCTCTGCCATGTCCTTCCCGCCTGGAGGCTGCGACTTACCGGTGCGTGTCCAGGGGTAGTGAACACCCCCCTGTTTACTACACCGACAGGAGCCCCCGGGCCTGGGCCGGACAGGCGTGCACAGTGGTTGTCCGGGCTAGGCCCAACGACGCGCACCGGCAACATGTAGATATGTTCCCTGCCGTTCCTCCCGCCTGGAGGTCGCAACCCTGTTGCTGCAATGGCACGCATAAAGAAACAATTTACCTTAATTAGGCCAAGCTTTATGGCACAAGAGATATTCCTTCATGCTAAATGAATGCATGCTTCCCCCTTGATTGATTCCGTCCTTGCACGTATCTTGTACCCTACGCTGTCTGGAAACCCTGCCGGTGCGCATGCTTGCCGCGAGCGCTAGGTGCGGGTCTTTAGAAGCCTGCTGGAAACGCCGCCGCCGGCAAGGCGACTTGCCGGGCCAGAACGCAGCTGCTAAGTTTGCCGAGCGGACTCGAGGCGAAACCAGAGCGCGGACTAACCACGGCAAGGTCCTTTCGCGTGCAGGTCGATATACGAGAACGAGGAATCAATCAAGACGACCCACGCTTGCTGGAAAGCTTTCCGGTGAGCACGCTCCAGGCAGCGGCGCTTGGGGATCGGGTCCTTAGCAGCTCGCCGGGAACGCCGCCTCCCGAAAAGGTTTACCTTCCCGGTTCTGGTGCAGCTGCTCACATCGCCGAGCGGACTCGAGGCGACTAGGAGCGCAACTAGCCCCGAGAAGGCTCCTTCGCGTGTAGGTGTAAGAAGCGAGTGAGGACAGTAAAATGAATGCAATTGCCAAACAATCTGTGCAACTTAGCTTTTTCTGCTAGGGCGCCGCTAGCCCTCGAGCTTGTTTCTTGCTCAAAGAGTGGTTGTCGGAGCCCCCGGCAAGGGAGGCTCTTAACTCTGGCGGAGAACTTTGACGTTCTCGACGCCAGCTTCCGGCAAGGGGTTGCCGGGAAGGCTCTTGACTCTGGCGGAGAACCTTGACGTTCTCAACGCCAGCTTCCGGCAAGCTTGTTGCCGGGGAGGCTCTTGACTCTGGCGGAGAACCTTGACGTTCTCAACGCCAGCTTCCAGCAAGCTTGTTGCCGGGGAGGCTCTTGACTCTGGCGGAGAACCTTGACGTTCTCAACGCCAGCTTCCGGCAAGCTTGTTGCAGGGGAGGCTCTTCAGGGGGTTACTCTCTGGGGCGCTGCCAGCCCCCGAGCTCGCCTTCCATGCGTGTTCCTGCAACACTGACTGGGCATGAAATGCCACAACAGCGTTTGAGCACAACAAGTTGATTAGCTTCTGGTTAATGTCGGATTCGCTGCAATCTTGACTCCTGCTGAATATTCCCTTGCTTGCCGGAACACTTTCCGGTGCGCACGATCCAGTCAGCAGCGCTTTGAGGAACGGATCCTTAGCAGCTTGCCGGGAACGCCGCCTCCCGAAAAGGTTTACCTTCCCGGCTCTGGCGCAGCTGCTCAGGTTGCCGAGCGGACTCGAGGCAACTAGGAGCGCGACTAGCCCCGGGAAGGCTCCTCAGCATACGGGTTTACGCAGGAACCTTAGAATAAAACTCGCTAAGTCCTTCTCCTTAAACGACTGCATTTTTGCACAGTGAGCCCCCCACGCTTGCCGGAATACTCCCCGAATGCGCACGTTCCGGTCGATGGCGCTTAGGATCGGGTCCTGTTCAGCAGCCTATTGAGAACGCCGCCTCTTCGGGAGCTTAACGCCTTAGAAACAATCGCAGCTGCGTCTGCATTGTTGGGCGGACCCAAAACAACCAGGAGCGCAGAATGTTTCAGGAGCGCTCCTTCACGCACAGGTTATGCACAAAAATATCGTCCAGGATAAGACTTAACAGCAGAAAGTAATTAAAGCTTTAAAACTTAGCTTTTTGCGAAGGTTCAGGCCCTTCTTCTTGGACGCTATGGCGGTGAAGATGATGAAGAAACTGCCGCGCTGATCGCCAGATCAGGTTCGCGCAGCCCCTCACCCCCTACCTGGCGCGCCAAAGATGTCGGGGACGAATCCGCGATCACCTATGGGACCCAGAGAAGGACCCCTTTTCGTTCGGCAGGGAGAGACGGTCGCACGAAGAGCAAATCTAGCAAAGAACACGACAGTGCACGAGAGAGATTTACCCAGGTTCGGGCCGCACGGATGCGTAAAACCCTACTCCTGCTTTTTGGTTTATTATCTGTATGATTGTTCTAGCTCCAGGAGCACTACAGTACGGAGTAGCTGCGTACAATACTGGAGTTCTCCATCTCCCAGTTCCTCTCCCCCCCTACGTTGCCTATGGGCCTCCTTTTATACGCACAAAGGGGTCACCAACAGGTGGCAAACAGTAAAGGTAGAGGTGGAAAGTTGCTACAGTAAGGCCATTATTACTAGGATGACATGTCCTACCTACCACTGACGGCAGGGGACAAGGGCATTAAATGCCCATGCCTTAGCTGTCCAGATACATGTACCCGGACGTCTTGGACGTGGGAAAAGCCTATCCCACCTGCTCCTGCACCGCTAGCTACAGTGTACCGTCGTCTACACAGTGCCCTGCCACACACGCTTGGAAGGACCCAGAGCGCCACGCTGGCAGAGGCACCGGAGCAGCACAGTAGCACAGTGGTACAGTAACGCTTGCCGCGGCAAGACCTTGCCGCACTTGATAGCTTGTCGCAACCAATACCCTGCCGCGCAAGGTAACTTGCCGGGGCAAGTACCTTGCCGTAGCTGCTATCTTGCCGTAGCCAATACCTTGCCACAGCCAATGACTTGCCGGGGCAAGTACCTTGCCGCGGCAAGTACTCTACTACAGCATTTACATGCTTATCACTGACGGGTCAGGACAAGCGCATTAAATGCTCTGTCTAGGTGTCCCTTAGCTTCTTGGGGATGGGAAAAGGGGCCATCCTATCAGCGCCGCTTGGCACAGTGCTCTGACACGCATGCCTGGAGAAGGGTCCAGAGTGCCATGCTGGCGGCCGCACTGGAGCAGCAGCATAGTGGCATAACCTTGCCGGGCAGGAACCTTGCCGGGCTCAGCTGGTCATCCCGGCAAGAACCTTGCCGGGGCCTTGTCTCCAGTCTAGCTGTCCCCCGGCAAGCCTTGCCGGGTTCAGCTGGTCATCCCGGCAAGAACCTTGCCGGGGCCTTATCTTTAGTCTTGTCGAGTCCTGAGCTTGCCGGCCCTGATCTCGCCGGCAGTAGTAGACTTGATCTTCTGGACGATCCGCCTGGAGTCTTGTCTTGCCAGCTCTGCCTTGCCGGCGTTGCGTGGACCCATTCCCGGCAAGTAGACCTTGCCGGGAACCGGGCTTCGAATGTACTCTTGGGTGGATTCCTCCTCTGCCATGTCCTTCCCGCCTGGAGGCTGCGACTTACCGGTGCGTGTCCAGGGGTAGCATGATCAATTTTTGCCTGGGTTACTATTGGTGGCCTTTGTATATAAATATGTACAGAGTGGAGTAGTACTATCTTTATCTTAGCCTCGTAGGGCTCTCCCAGCACCTACGCTCGCCTCCCCGCCTCGCCCACTCGATCTCGCCATGGAGGATCCCGCCAAGGATAATCCCTTAGACCCCAGGATCCCGCGGGCTGCCCTCTCACTGCAGCCCGCAGCACTGCCGCCTTTGAGCAAAACCCACATGTGTTTCAAAGGGGATCCATTGCTTTGGAATCACATATCGGTGGCGCCGGAGGACATGCCAGGGCTGCGTTTCAGGTGGTGGGCAGCAAGGGCAAATCGGATCGAGGAAGCATCGCATCGATTGGAGACAAGTTCGAAGGAGCTACGCCTGGCGAAGCACAAGGCAGAGGCGCAAGTCAATCTCAGGGGAGAGATGCTGAGAGATGTCAACATCTGGCAGCGTCGCGTTGATTTTGAGCTGGGGCTAATGGCAGAGATCATATTCACGGAGTCGACTGCGGAGGAAACAACGCGCATGCCTGGAATGGCATGAGCAGCCGATGCAACTTTTCAAATGGGTAGTAGGAGAAGCGAAATCACGGGACCAGCTATGGTGGCACCGCTGGGAATGCATCGTAGGCGAGGTGAGCTGCCCTCCTTCCCCGCCAGCGATGCAGTGACCTACTCGGTTGCTACTGTAGTGAACTTGCGGCGCCATGGCGGTTTGCAACCGTGATAATCACTCCATCTATATGTATTGTATTTTTGTGAAAATACTTGGTCGTTTTGAAAAAGATGGTAACTGATTTATCACGAGTTTTTGAATGCATGCTCCTGACAATCACCCGATAGCCACAAGTCTCCATCGCGTAATACTTGACGGTCGGTCGCACCAACAGACGGCCGGTCGGGCCAGCGTCTCACCAAAGGGACACGCATCGGCTTGGTCTAACATGTACGACCAGGTACATCACTAACATGTGCGACCACATTTCAATAGTACTTGAAATTTGTGTTCAAGGAAACTGATCAGGAGCTTTTCGGGCTTCGAAACCAAAACCATCAATAAATCTTTAGCTTGTTCCCATCACATTCCAAAGTAGTAGTACTACTACCATGCTATAATCAAGTGCAAACCTGTTCACACCTATCAAACCTGAACGTGTTCCCACTATGCAGGTTTTAGTACTATTACTACTAGGTTATAAAAAGGTGAACTACCTAGCCAAAAATTACTCTACCTTCATCCTCATATGTCTTTCTTGTTTGTCCTTCCCTGCCATGGCCGGTGTGCAGAGCTCTAGGTCGAGAACTACTAGTAAGAAGGGAGCGGCGACCAAGGCCACGGAAAAAAAAGAGAGGGCTCGCCGCCTCGCGGGGGGCTCGAAAGATCTCTCACGGGCAGGCGAGGGCTCCCAAGAGCGCCCTAGCCACGAAGACGAACATGCCGAGCTGGCGGTGCTGGAGTCGTTATCCTTGGACGACATGCCCGGTCAGCTCAATAAGCAGAAGGAGTTGACCGACGGCTTGGTGAAGCTGCTAAAGGAGAGCCTCGACGACATCCCTGCTGAGCTCAATAACCAGGAGGAGTTAACCGCCGGCTTGGTGAAGCTGCTAAAGGAGAGCATTGCCTCAGGTAAGAAGGCGACCGGTGAAATCCTGCAACTTCAGGAGGACAAGGCAAAGCTTCGTCACGAGCTTGACCTGCTGAAGGAGGAGATCGCTGGCTGGAAGAAGCTGCATGAGAAGAGGAGTTCCTCGGTGAAGATCCTTAACGCCCTTGTCATGGAACAGAAGGAGGAGTTGGCGAAACTCCGCATCGAGCACCCGGCTGCTGTCAAGGTACGTAATGCGGCCGTGGAAGAGATGATGAAAGCTCGCCTCGAGAAATCCTGTGTCATGGACAGAATGAAGAAGATGGCGGAGGAGATGCGTGAGGAGATGGAGGTCTAGGAAGCGATGAAGAAGCAGTTAGGACTCCGCGGCCAGCAACCCGTCATGAAGTAGAGAGTAGCGCCCCAGACTTGTGTATGCGTCTTCTTTTGGGGAGGGGGGGTAATCTTCCTTCTTCTTTTGCTCCTGTGTTTCTTCTTTTGCTTCGGGTGTTTCGCCGCATGTGTTACGTTCTCTGGGAGGCATGAATAGAACAATGCTAAGAGTACGATGAGCGCTGCCGTGGGATCGATGACAAGCAAATTAGTAGATATTTTTTATCTCCGTATCATACTGGGCTGCTGTGTTTCGCACTCCTCTGTCGTACTAGTACTCCAACGGAAAACTAGAGTATACCGCACGGTTCTTTGTTCCTCCTCAGGTCGTCATCAACAATTATACGTGCAATCAAATCACAAGGCCCCACCTTCCAGCGGTAATGAGCCGTCAAATCACAAAGGCCCTCGCCTCTCTGTCAAACTGACCATGCGAGACTGCCCCGCCCTCGCCTTTTAAATGTACTTTTGTACAGTAGTAGTATCGATGGATTGCGCCAAGGAGCAAAACTAACAAGATGAAATTAAAGAAAAAAGGTGGTACATATACAGAGCGCTTGATTCCAAATTATGCATAGTACTATGAAAAAATCTAGCATGTGCTTAGATGGGGTGCTGAAGTCTATTAAAGAAATTAGCATACCTATTTAATTCTTTGACAACAAAACTCCTTCATGCTTTGGGTAAACTTCTCTCATTTAAGTTTTTTTAGAATTACTTGTCTCATTTAAGTTTGCGTATGTGGCATGCTTAGAGCGTGGTTAATAGTATTGCCAACTGCTGGCTATATGATGTTGGCCAAATCATATATAGTACATATATAATGTGAAGAAATGAGTGGTAGTACTACCAACTACAAGATAAACTGTAAGAAATACAAGTACTATGTACGTACTGAAGAGTTAAAGTTACGAGAAAGAACATAACTGTCGGTGTTCTGGGAACCAGGGTACCCAGACTTGCCTGCCTGCGGCCCACGGCGTGGCTCCATCAACGGCCTGGTACAGCCCACCTCCAAGGCTATCAAGACAAGACCCTCACGAGGGGCCAAGCCTCGCGAGGCGGACGACACCAAGACCTCCCGAGGGAGCAGCCTCCCCAGGCGGCCTCCCAAGGAGCGGAGATTTCTATGCAGGTACCAAGCCTCATGAGGCTACCATGACGCAAGCCATGACGACCAAGGCCAGGCGGGCGCCAGCGGGCGCAGAAGAGGCAATTTCCTCTTTGGTGCTAAGGAGGCAAGCGCAGGCGCAGGTTCCCAAGGAATCTGGCAAAGGTTTCCATTTCGGTGCAACGAGACTAAGGCCACCGGCGCAGCAGGACGGATGTCATCGTCGAGCCCACTACTGCGTCACGACTAGAAGCTTTGCAGGCAAAGACCACCTTTCATCAGGATAAGATGTACTACTTGTCCCCTTTCAAATTGGCCACTGTGGGATCCCTTCCCGCCTAAGTTTTGGGGGAAGACGACCGAGGCCACTATAAGTATAGGTTAGCCACCACCGTAGAAGGGGATGCGGATCGGAGCCGAACCTTGTCGACTGATTCCCTCACCCATAGACCTCGGGAGGTTGTTCGTCCCTTGTACTAGTTCATCCTCAGCCCCTCGTGAGGCCAATCCACCACAAAGCAGGAGTAGGGTCTTACACCGCAAGGTGGCCCGAACCTGGGTAAACTGTCGAGTTCATCTTCTTCCTTATTCGTGTGCATCGGGCTAGGCCGTAGGGCGACGAGCTGGTTGGCTGGATAGGTTGAGTCCTTCGCACACGCCCCAGAGTTCGAACCTTTCTTGGGTCTGCGGAGCCCCGAATCCAACATTTGGCATGCTAGGTAGGGGCGTTCCGAAGCTCTGCCTCTTCACCAGCCGCGCTCTGCCCATGCTGCGTGGTTCCCATGGCCGGCGCCGCCCCACCCCCCAGGCCGTTGAGCGCATTCGGAGGAGTCCTGGGCATTCGGGCCATTTCCCTCGCCCTGCGGCAAGTGCGGTGGCTGCCGAAGTTCAGGCCGGCGTTGCCCCCGCTGTACGACGGCACGATGGACCCCGCGGAGTTCCTCCAGGCATACGCGTAGGCCATCTGGGCGGCGGGTGGTGACGACAAGGTCATGGCGAACTGGCTCCCTATGGCCCTCGCGAGCGTGCCGCGCTCCTGGTTGCTCAGCCTGCCGGAGTCTTCGGTGGCTTCCTGGGAAGAGTTGTGCGGCCTACTCATCGCGCGTTTCGCGGCCCCGGCGCCCCACGCGGTTGCGGCCATCCTCGGCGGGTCGCAAGCGCCAGCCTCGGGCCGCCACGTCAAGCAGCTTCTTCGTTGGGTCGGGGCTGCTCGGCCGCGGTACGAGGCTCCTCCGGGCTGCGTTGTGCCTAAGACCGCCATCACCTTCGACTCCAAGGATCACCCCAAGACCACGGAAGGCGTCGGCGCCCTCCCGATGTTGTGCACGCCCACCATCAGCAACATCGCGATCACCAAGACCCTCATCAATGGCGGTGCTGGCCTCAACGTCCTCTCCGTGGAAGCCTTCGACCTGCTCCAAGTGCCCTACGACCAGCTCGCCCCCACCAGGCCCTTCTCGGGGGTGGTCGACGGCTCCACCGCTCCCCTAGGGCAGATCCGCCTCCCCGTCACCTTCGGCACGTGCTACAACTACCGCACCAAGCTCATCAACATCGACGTCGCCCGCATCGGCCTCCCGTACAACGCCATCCTAGGGTATCCAACCCTCGCCAAGTTCATGACGGCGACGCACCCCGGCTACAACGTCGTCAAGATGCTAGGGAGCAACGGCATCATCACCATGGTGGGGGACACCAAGGATGCGCTCCTGGCCCTCAAGCTCGCTTTCAAGGCCGCGGCAACTGCGTGGCCAAATGTCGAGGATGCTCCAGAGACACCGGAGGCCGCCCCCGCGAAGAAGAAGCAATTGTTCTCCCAAGACCGGGCCGAGACGAAGCAAGTGCTGGTCGACGACGGAGGATCAGGCCCCACCTTCACCATAGGCGGTGGCCTCCCCCTGGGACAAGAAGAGGCGTTGGTCAGTTTCCTCTGCGCGAACAGGGATGTGTTTGCATGGGAGGCAACAGACTAAGTCGGCGTCCCGCGGGATGTGATCGAGCACCATTTGATGGTGTGCCCCAATGCGCACCTGGTGAAGCAGAAGGCATGGCGGCAAGCTCTGGAGAAGCAATCGTTCATCATTCAGGAGGTCCGCAAGCTGCAGGGAGCCGGAGTCATTCGAGAGGTGCAACACCCGGATTGGCTGGCCAACCCGGTGATCGTCCCCAAGAAAGGCGGGAAGGAGCGAATGTGCGTCGACTTCACGAGTCTCAACAAGGCGTGCCCTCAGGATCCATTCCCTCTTCCGCACATCGATCAGATCGTTGATTCCACTGCCGAGTGTGACCTGCTGTGCTTCTTGGACGCCTTCTCAGGATACCATCAGATCAACATGGCGGTGCAGGACGTCAAGAAGATAGCCTTCCTCTCTCCATGTGGGGTGTACTGCTACACCTGCATGCCCTTTGGATTGCGAAACGCTGGCGTAACCTTCCAGCAACTGGTGCACATCGCTCTGGGATAGCAGCTCGGGAGGAACGCTGAGGCATACGTCGATGACATAGTGGTCAAGCCGCAGGCCCCAATCGCCTACGGGCCAGCGAGTTGTCAAGTCGGGCAGTTGCCGAGGTGACGTGGGGAAGCGGAGGTGCCCACGCCCCATCAAGCGCCACGCGTCAGCCTGGCCTGTAGGCGATTGGGGCCCGTGACACTTCGCCCTTGCCCTTTGGCTTCACTTCGAAGTCAAGTCCGCGCGCGCCTTGGGCCCGGGGGCTACTGTCGGCGTTATAGGAACCAGGGTACCCAGACTTGCCTGCCTGCGGCCCACGGCGTGGCTCCATCAACGGCCTGGTACGGCCCACCTCCAAGGCTATCAAGACAAGACCCTCGCGAGGGGCCAAGCCTCGCGAGGCGGACGACACCAAGACCATCCGAGGGAGCGGCCTCCCCAGGCGGCCTCCCGAGGAGCCGAGAATTCTATGCAGGTACCCAGCCTCATGAGGCTACCATGACGCAAGCCATGACGACCAAGGCCCGGCAGGCACCAGTGGGCGCAGAAGAGGCAGTTTCCTCTTTGGTGCTAAGGAGGCAAGCGCAGGCGTGGGTTCCCAAGGAATCTGGCAAAGGTTTCCATTCCGGTGCAACGAGACCAACCTTTCTTGGGTCTGGGGAGCCCCGAATCCGACAATAACATAGTTCTGCTACGGGCTCAGCACAACACACTGCTGAAAATAAAACTAAGCACCCTAAAATTAAACTAAGCAACTAATCCGGTAGACACTGCATTAGAACCACCATGAGCAATGACACTGCCACCTTACTCGGAATCCTCGTCCATGTCCTCGACTTCGTCCTTGTCCCTCTTCCTCTTTGCCGATACTTCTTTGCTTGAACCGCACACTAGGCTCTGGCTCTTCATCCAACCCTTGTAGATACTGAAACAAAGTTAGGCATCCATTGCAGCGTACTAGATGTGGTATTTATCTATTTCATTCCACTCCCATGCAAGATAAAACTTGTGGTGAGGTTTCGTCAGTTTACCGTACGAAGGATCAACCATGGCTCCTGCCAAGGTCGGCATTGAAGACTGATGGGAGGATACCAGCCTATTCTTCTGGAGGTCGAAGGGCTGGCCTACAACAAGGCCTATCCGACCCAGGACTCTAATGTCGTTCGTAAAGTCTACAATAACGAATTTCACTTTTTTTTCCTTAAGGAAGACCTCAAAATCCTGGCACCTAATGTCGGCATGGCATATGTGGTAGACCAAACACAAGTTATGCACGCAAACCTGGATCACGGCGGGCTTCTTCTTCTCTTCCTCCTTTAGATTCTTCGCTTTTCCCTTTTCCCGCAAAAAAAGATTCTTCTCTTTTCCCAGGACTGTGGTGTACTCAACATCTAGCCCAGCAACCCACTCATCACCATTTGACTTTTCGAACATGCAATTGAAGCGAACAAGGCATCCTTTCACCGTCACGGAAGAACGGGTGTAGATGATGTCAAACTCATCACCGGTGATGGTTCTAACCTTGTACTCACCGGCGATCATGGAGATTTGGGACGCCCCGGATTTTGGAGGAGGGTTAGGATTAGTGGAACTGCTGTAATGTGAAAGGATGGGACGACTAGGAGCAAACTGCCGTAATGTTAAAGGATGGCCGGGGACGAGTAGGAGCGAACTGCTACCGGGTTTCTGATTGTCAAAATGCTGAGTGGGGTGTGCAAACGGCAGGGTAGTGGCTTCCCCGGTGGATAAATGGCTTCATGCACAGTACTATGGGGGCCCAATTAGATGCCATGTCTACTAGACCCACTTCGTAGGCCTGACAGTATGGCATCTGCGTGTTCGCTGTCAAGCGTCGGGAAAATTTCAGGTGATACGAAGCTTTACATGCTCCCATGATACGGGCTTCCCAGAGCCATTGGATCTGAGATCGAACGGTTGCATGGCGTGATTCTAGACATATGGGTGAATATCTTGTCCTGGAGGGTTTTTTCTGCAAATGTTCAGCAACTTAGCATGCGGCTGTTCGATCTCAGATCCAAGGGCTCTCAGCAGCCCGTATCATGGTCGCGCCTACCACGACCATCGCCTCGCTCGCGCGGTCACGCCCTTGGAGATTTCAGACAGATATAAATGAGCACTTTTTTTTGCCTACTTCGTGTGCATGAAACTAGTTCCTCTGTCCAGGTGTGTTAGGCTATCTGATGTTGGCATGTCATACATAGTCATCACTTATAGTCACTCATACAACAAGGTTAGCTATAAGGTTGGCTATAAGAGTTTTTTTACTTCTCTCTATCTCTTTCTTCGTAGTATTTATTGCATTTGCCAAGGAGTAAGTAGCTAGGGTGTTCCACAAGAGCCCACTCCCACCATTTTGCCCATGTCTCTCTCCTTGACATATACACAAAAGTGTCATGTAAGCGGGCTATAAGCCCATTATTGTAGAGTACTATGCAAGCCACACTAGGGCCCCACATGGCATACACACAAAAAGTGTGGCAAGATTCACTTAGGCTTGCCAACTTGTGGCTCTCATTTTGATGAACTAACCTTAGGCAAGCTTGGCAAAGCGTGGCAATGCAAGGCCTAGAACCAAACAGCCCCGTGGTCTTAGCACATGTATACCACGGTGGGTGTCAGGGGAGACTCACCCCGGTCGTAGTGCCGTAGTAATAATGATAATGGCAAGTAAAATCACATGTCCCCACCTATCCAGCAGTAACGAGGCGTCAAATCACACAGCCGTACGTTTGCAGCAGTAAGTTCAATCCACTACTCCCTCATCTTCTCGCCTCTCTGTCGAACCGACTAGGCGGAACTGCCCCGCCTACCGCGCGGGAAAAGCCCCGCCCTCGACTTTTAAATATAATTTTGTATCCATGGATTGCGCCATGGAGCAAAGCCAGAAGAAAACGGCGGTACACATGTATACAACACGCTCATCGTGTTCGCGTCGCACACCAGACGGTCGGTCGGACTGGCACACCGCTCACCGAATGGAACGCACATCATATTGCGTTTGCACACACATGTGGGACCATAATTGAGAACCGACCATAGGCACACTCCCCCGTCCCCGCAAGTTGGCTAAGTTTATGTTAGGGATTTTAGTCCTGGCACGCGCAGAGCTCGCGCAGATGTCGACGCTTCTTCTCCGAGTTTCTCTTTCGGGCTCCGATCCTCCTTGAGGTCGTTCATCTACACATAGTCGATGGAACTCCACTGAAGATTCTTGTCATCTCCTTTGGGGCGGTTATGTTAAGGTTTCTTGTCATCTCGCAATATTAGGTGTCATGTGCTTTGGATCACTGCGAGGGATAAACAGCGACAACTGTGTTCCTCCAAGGCGCTGGTCATTGGGGGCACATGCACGAAGACTACTCGGCTGCCATCTAGGTCAAGCCGGCTATGTTAATTAGGAGATTTATCGATTGACCCCTTTTCTATGAGTTTGCCTTTAATTTGAGCTTTGATCCTCGTCTAGTTTGTCCGTCGGGATTCATGTTGTCTCCTTGGGGCAGTGAGGTGATGGTTTCTTGTCATGTGGCATTTTTTTGTGTTATGTTAATCCAGTGATTCAGATCAAAATGACGACAACTGCGCCTCCGGGCACGTGCATGAAGACTTCTTGACAGTCATTGACGAGGTCAAGCCGGCTCCGGTAGAAAAAAGAAAACTACTCCACTAGGCAGGAGCCTCCACGCTTGCTTGCTAGTGTTGCTCTCTTCACACTCTCTCGTCCTCTCCAGATCTAAACACGACAGCTGTGGCCACACTCTCTCTCTCTGCTCACCGCTGGTCACAGATCCGGTCGGATCCCCTCCGTCGGTGAAGGTGAGAAGATGCAACGTTCACGCGGTCGTCCTCAGCAACGGCTCTGACCCACTGTCGGCGCATCTCGATCAGCATGCCTTGCCGTTCTCTCCCACGCAGCACCGGCTACGGAGGGCCTCCGACCCCTTCTTCCTCGCTGCCATAGTGTGGGAAGATCTGACCTCCCGCCACCCACCTAGCGACATCCCGGTGACCCTCAGGTATAACTTCCATCGAAACCGGCCTTGCTCTACTGCCCCAGCTCCTCACGTCGCTGCATTTGTATCTTTTACTACTTCTCAGGCCCCCTCGTAGATAGGATCGATTGGCTGTTCGAAAGCCACCTAAATTTTTACTGTTAAGAGGTAAAACTACTTCATGCAGCCGAATCTAGTAGTACTACTTCATGCAGTCGAATCTAGTACTACTTGGTTTAAGCATGGAAGAAAGGGGGTGGGGGTGGGGGAAGATTTGTTACCTGAATCTAGGACTTGGTCGAAAGAGGAAATAATGGGGGCGAAAAGTAACAGAGACTGGCTATCCAACTGGTCTCTTGGTCTAATAGGGAAATAAAGGGAAACGCAGTACAAACTCGATATAAACTGATCTATTGGTTGAAAAAGGAAAGAAAGTGGGGACTGGGGGACAAGTCAATAGAGTATGTCCAGCACTAGATTTGCTAGCCTCACACGGTATAAGGTGGCTATAACAAACAAAAATGGGTCCAACCCAGATATCCTGTTTGGATGTTTGTTGCCTCGAGCCCCTCTTATGTAATGCCACTGGTAAAATGTAGCAGTCCCACTGTTAAAGTAAGGACACGTTAAACCAATGTTGTTTTCAATGTAATGCCTCCAGTAATATGAATCAATGGCACTATTTTTCATGTCCTGCTAAATTTCTCATTAAGATAAGTTGCTTCTTTTCATTAGAAATGCAACTGTCCTGGTCCGCCTACTCTCCCGTGCCCAAATACCAACTCTTTAGCAGCTGTTAATGTAATGTTGCTGGTAAAATGAAGCAATGGCACCATTAAAGTAATGTTGTATTTAACGGTTGTCATAGTTAATCCTAATGCCCACACTAATATCTAGCAAACTTGCTGCTTTAGAAATTGCTACCGTCCTTGTAGGATCGCCATTCAGATAAGGAACATGCTTCTTTTCATTTGATGTATGTTTCATCACTTGTTAGTCACCCTCCTTTCCACCTTTTTGTGCACAGAGATATACATTTCACGCTTGATCTTAGTTGAACTGCACAAAATGATATACAAATTATAGTTGAACATTCCACGAGCTTCACGACCAACCTCGATGTTGCTCAATTTTATTGCAACTAATGAAGAAGAAGCTGCTAGCTCATGGGACCAAGTACTTGCTAACTGCATGATGCAAACATTGCTTCATTTTAGGTGAACTGCACAAAAAGGTCCCATGAATGGAATCATCCATGTTGCTGACTGGTGTCATCCCTTCTATGATGGCGTTGACTGTAGATATGGTTCCCATCACGAGGTATGTTCCTTTTTGGTCCCACCGTTTGCCAAAGATCCTGCATGTTGACTCTGCTCTTGTGCTACTGTTTTGGCACTGCCATGATAAAGCAGTAATGTTATTATTTTGCACCTTAATCTAGTGGCACTATTAATTTGAGGCAATGTTTTGGCACCGCTAGTGCCACTGATTTTTTTTATATCAAAAGAGGGGGTTTCCTCCGATTTCATTAAAGAAACCCAACCATAGAGAACCATTATCCGACAACATCTCAGTGTAAACAGGCAGTTATGCAACTACTACTATAACGGACTGAGTACTAGCAGGAGACAAGTTTGCCACATAAGCTAGGCAAGTAGGGGGACGCAGCCCTAGCTCGACCAAGTTTGGATTACAACCCAAAAGCTACCACAGAAACATCAGGGGGGAAGATAGGGACTGAAAGAGCCAGCTTCAGCATCCCAGCCTAAGAACCCCCGGCCTCCATCCTTATGACGCATGGTACACCTCGCTTGCCACCTGCTCGACCCTAGTGCTACTGATAAAATGAAGTAATAATATAGTTAAAATAGAGCTACTATCCTCTCTATCATTTCATGTCCAATGTAGATAAAGAAAGTGCTTCTCTTTGTTAGTATATGTTTCATCAAGTAGTCCCATTGTTAATGTTTAAGTGTTTCTACAAACTGGGGTGCTTAATTTTAGTTGATCTGCACAAAAGTAGAGATTGGAATGTCTCAAGGCCCCTCCTTGTACTACCGTTGTACACTAATGTTCATCACTGGTAGAAGGTGTATCGGGGAGAATTGGGTCGATTTCCAATATGAGGCCTACCGTATGAGGCGTCACAGGGCCCATCTCGCCCTCGCAGCATGGCATACTGTGATACTATCGCAATCTTTTCCCATTAAGAAAATGAAGTTTCTTCTATTTATTAGTGTATGTTTCATCAACTAGTGCCACTATAATGTAATCACACTTTTTCATTATCTATGTGAACAGGGTTATTCAGCTACATTTTGGTGGAACTGCACAAATGTACGGATGGAACCAGCATATATGCAGAGTGCGAGGTGCCAAGTAAAAATTACTGACACCAACCATGCTCCATCTAAGCATTGGCCTCCACCACCGGTGGGATGGGTGGCGCTCTCTATGGATGGATCTTTCTCGGCAGCAAATCCTCTAATCAAATAGGAGTAGCTTATATTGGTACTTTTCTAGGGAGTACTCTTTTTTGAAAGAAGCACCAATCGATTTTTCTTTATTTGTACACATTGTCACAACTGTGTTTTTGTTCCAGAGCTATTTTAGGGTGATTGGCATAGTACTCGGAGACTCGGAGTACTACCCAGTACTTACCCGTATGATTTTCATTAGCCGTCACACTGATTGTAAGCATGAGCAGATGGAAGATTAGGTTAGTGCAAAGCTTACCTTAAACCCTACCGCCACCGTTGAAATGAGGTGAGCGGCGAGGGAACCATGGAGAACGGCAGGGAAGCGACGTCATGCCATCCGACCTCCTCTTGCGGTGGGAGAACAAATACTCCTGTGGCTCCGGCTGGCACATCACCCTCACGAACGGCACACCGTACTCGATCGATTCGTTATCCTCTGGATGCTCGACCTTTGACCTATACACCCACCACCTCCACCTGACTTTTGCCTCGGGCGAATCTGTGTGCTCCATCGCCCAGAGGAGATACTCGATGAACTCAAAGGACTGCGGCGTGACTGCCGCCGGGGAGTACATCACCGCCCTCATCGCCGTCGTCTCGCTCTTTCGCATACATTACCACATGGCCCTCACCGTCCTCGAAATCTCCCACTCGTTGTCAAACCAAGTAAGGGTCTCCTTCAACCTGGCTAACTTCGCCTGGTCTCCACCGGTGATCTGCCCGATTCGCTATTGCATCCTCTCCATAGATGTGCTTCTGAGAGGTCTGGTGCTAGCTTTGGAAGATGGAGGTGAGACGGTGGTCTTGCAATGGAGAAGAAGGAAAGGCGAGATGGTGGTTTTGCAATGGAGAAGATGGAGAGGAGAGGCGGTGGTTTTGCAATGGAGAAGAGGGAGAGGTGAGACGGTGGTTTTGGAATGGAGAAGATGGAGAAGAGAGGGGTGGTTTTGCAATGGAGAAGAGGGAGAGGAGCGTGTGGTAGCGATCTAGGATTGGACGAGAGGGCCGGCGCGCTGTGACTAGATCAAAATCAAAATCAATTTACCCTTCAATTAAGAAAGCGACCCCACATTAACTAGTCTCCCTTGTATTCTGGGTCATATTTGACCATGATTTTAACAAATAAAATATATGTTATACATTGCAAAAATAATATAATTTGAAAGTACATTCAGATACGAACCAAACGATACAATTTTTGATAACATGCATTCACATTTTGCTTGTCAAATACAATACGTGGTCAAACTTAGACCCAAAATATGCAAAACAAAAAAATACTTCCAAGACCAGGGCCGCTCCTCTCCTCTTAAACCATCGCCGCTCCTCTCCTGTTCCAATCCAAAACCAGCACCGCTCCTCTCCTCTTCCATTTCAAAACCACCGCTACTCCTCTCCTGTTCCAATACAAAACCAGCGTCGCTCCTCTCCTCTTCCATTTCAAAACCACCGCTGCTCCTCTCCTCTCCCAATCCAAAACCAGTGCCGCTCCTCTCCTCTTCCATTTCAAAACCACAGCCGCTCCTCTTCCATTCTAATCCAAAACCAGCACCGCTCCTCTCCTCTTCCATTCAAAAACCACCGCCGGCGAGTGAAGGTGATGTGGAGAAGTAGATCGATGGAGGAGTACAACCGATACGTGTGGATAGCATGCGGCGACCCTGTGAAGCTAGCTAGGGTGTTGGAGATACAGTCTTGGTTTGACAACCCGGAGCAATTAGCGGTGACGGTGACAGCGCAGGCCAAATATCTAGAACAGAGCAAAAATGCGGCGATACTCCCAGAGGGAGTCGCGCGGGAGTACATAGAGCTGCTCCTCTGGGCCATGGAGAAAACAGATTCACCGGATCCGATCGTGAGGATGCGGTGGTGGGAGTATCGATCCAAGATGGAGCATCCACCAAAGATTGAAGGATCGAGCATCTACACGGTGCCTTTTGTGAGGGTGTCGTGGCAGAGCGAGCCGGTGGAGTCTTCGTCGACCGAACCCAACTGCAAGAGGAGAAAAATAGTTGGCGTGATGACGCTTCCCCGCCATCCTCTCCCTCGACGTTCACCTCATCCCACGGGGCGGCTATCTGCCGCCGAGGAATAGGAGGGGACTCCCCCCCCCCCCCCCAAATAGTCTGAGGAGGAGCTTAGGGTTGACAGTATTTGTAGGTTGTGAATTGTGTTTTGTGTTGTGTACTTTGAGAGTACTTTCAGATATGAATGTCTTCTGAATTTTAGATTTGCAGTATTGAGCATATGAAGTATTTTATGAATTCTAGAGATCTATCTTTAGCACTTTAAAAATGTAGTTTCATATAAAAGTGCAGACAATGTGATTCTCAGAGAAGAAACTGCAAGTTTCAGTTTCAGATCAGAAACTGCAAGTTTCAGAGACAGAGCATTTATATTAACACGCCCTTTTCAAACAGGGATAACATCATGTTGGAAGTTTAATTCATGGTCGAAAATGGAACTACCAGCCAGTTAATATCATGCTGATCAACATTCATGCATAGCACATCTTCATATGATGTAGAGTCAAAAAGATATGCTATTTTCAAAATGCCCACACAATGTTGAGTGTGCAAAAAACAAAGAAACCGAGGGACGAAGTTTTGGCAAGTGTTGGAGGTGGTGTGCGTAGATGAAAATGGGCACCCACATGTCAGAGGCAGAGGCAAAAATTTGTGGATATTTTCACTGCATTAGGTGGAATAGAACCTGGGCGGAGCAGCGGTTGGGGAGTGGAACTTGGCCACTGGGCTACTCCAGTACTTTTGCTAGAAATTAGGCACAACATCTACCACTACTGTAGAATGTCTTCCCCAGCTCCGATGCGTTCTCGTCCGGGGCCTAGACGTCATCCTCCGCCTTTGTAAGCTCACCGCAGCGCCGCTGTCTGCCGCTGTGGACATGCTCAACAACCGAGAGGAATCTGGAGAGGACTGTACGCAAGCAAGTGCCTCATTGAAAAAATACTTCCTCCTAATGCTATACTGACGTTGGGGGCCACGGGTTTGTCAGCGTAGTTACTACTACCTCCGTCCTGGTTTATTGGTCCTCATTGTATTCCGTGCTAAATTTTGATCATAAATTTAACTAACAAAATGTTCACGCATGTCACAAAAAATTATATCATTGAAAACTATGTTCAAATACGAATCCAACGATATAATTTTTGTTAACATGCATTAACATTTTGTTAGTTAGTTCTTTAGTCAAAATTTGGCACAAATTACAAAAGGGATGAATAAAACAGGTCGGGGGTAGTAAAGGAGATAAATTTACAACGAAGCCGATCATCGGGGAGCTGGCAGGTATCATTTATTATCAGTGGGCCAACAAGTATCAGCTGGGTTGTGGGTTGCCCAGTCTAGGCTTTCTTTTTTAACATGTGCAGCCCACGACATGTCGGTTTGTATTTTTTTGAGGGCCGTCATGTATCGACCGGCCTATGGCCCTCCCATCCTAGGTTTTATTTTTTCTTAAACATCCGCAGCCCAACTTATTTTTTTTTTGAAGAAAACGCAGAGGTATGTTCTATTTTTCTATATAAGAATTAGAACGCGAGGTCCAACTTATGTTTCCCTTCTAACTATATTATATATATTTATATTATTTTATATGTTATTATATATTATTGTTATTATCATCATATATTTAACAGATACTTACATATAGAAGAAAAAAATATCCTATGTCTTATGAACTTATAAAAATAAATGTTTAACAATAAAATCCTAGGTTTTTTTACATTAAGGTCAACGAAAATCCAGGTGATTGTGTACAAAAGCTTGGTAAGATTTAAGGACCAATATAACAATAAAGCACTTATTATTTAAATATATTTATAACAAAATGCTCAGCCCCTGTTTATTTTTTTATAACATTGCCGCGCCCAACCCAACATTATAATTAGAACCAGCCCAGCAAAATCGTGTATTTCGAGAAAGTGCAAATGGGCTGTAATTTTTTAGGAAAAAATAAATGGGCCGCATGGACGCTACATTATTTGTTCACCCAGGCCAGCAAATTCGTGTATTTCAAGAAAGTGCAAATGGGTTGTAGTTTTTTAGGAAAAAAAATAAATGGGCCGCATGGACGCTACATTATTTATTCACCCAGCCCAGCAAATGGACTGTAAATTCTAAAAAAATGGGTTGAATATGTGCGACATTTTTGGAGGCTAAAATGTGGGCCAATAGGTCGAAGCCAACGCAAGGCGTTGTCAACTTAGTCAACAAATGATTCTGACATCGATATCCGTTGGATTTACATCCAACGGCCGGCATTCATCTTCAATCTCTCGTCTTCTTCCTCCAGCGCCGCCGGGACCACCTGCTCCCGCCTCCGGCTACTAGCAGCTCTGCTTCGCTGCGAAGCGCTACCCCACCACCGGCCAAGCCATCCCTCCACCCCTCCACACCTCCTGTTATTCTCCGCCGACTGCAGAACCATGCCGCACCAGAACCAGTTAACCCTCGTACACCTCTTCGTCTGCGACTCCACTGCCGCGTCTTCCCATCACCGCCTCGTTGTCGTCCGGGGCCTCGCCGTCATCCATCGCCTTGGTGCGCTCGGCGCGGCATGGTCAACGTGGTCAACAAACGAGATTCATCAGAAGAGGACTGTATGTGGAGAGGCTGACAGTGGGGACGCACCAGGTCCATGGGCGCACACATCCAACTACCTCCTTATTACGCTAAAATAAAATTATTCCTCCCCCTGAAAGCTGGGACCCACCACGTATATCTTCGCAAGGAAGGAAGCGCCTCCTTATTCCTACCCCTAACAGCTGGGACCCACCAACAACATCTTTGCACGCAAGGAAGTGCCTCCTTATTACAGGCTAAAAATATATGATTCTACCCCTGACCGCTGGGACCCGCCAGCTATATATTCGCAAGCAAGGAAGTGCCTCCTTGTCCTCCCTGATAGCTGGGACCCACCCGGTCGAAGCGTACGTAGCGTTGTCTGTGTACATACCGGTCGATCGATCTGTCTACCACAATGAACCGTGGCCGAGTAAGGAGCGGTAGCAGTTCAGGCAGTCCCGTCTAAATCCTGTACACATACGACAGCTACACTACAAAAAAGATGGCCACATACGTACATACGGGTGTGGTCTCAAATGCGTACAGCGACGGCGTCCTGTTCATCGGCAGCCAACTGGCTGGGTCAGAACGGAGGAAACAGCGTCATGTTCATCGGGAGGCAACCGACTGGGTCAAAATACGTCATGTTCATAGGGAGCCAAGCAGCTTGGACGGAACAGCCGAAACGAGGTCTAGCGTACCACAGAACGGAGGAAACGGCATTCTGTTCGACCGCATATGGTCGAAATGGGGTCCTGTTCATCGGGAAGGGTCTGGTGTACCGCAAAACGGAGGAAACGGACTTCTGTTCAAGTGCCTATGGTCAAAACGGGGTCTTGTTGATCGGGAGGGGTGCGGCGTACCGCAGAACAGAGGAAACGGCCTTCTGTTTGAGCTCCTACAGTCGAAACAGGGTGTTGTTGATCGGGAGGGGTGTGGCATACCGCAAAATGGAGGAAACGGACTTGTGTTGGAGCACCTATGGTCGAAACGGGGTCCTGTTCATCGGGAGGGGTGTGGCATACCACAAAATGGGACTCCACGGGCTACTGTTCATCAATCGTCTACTGCCTCGCTCCAGCCTCCATGGGCTACTGGTCATCCACCGTCGACTTCCTCCAGCCTCCACATGCTACTGTTCATCCACCGTCGACTTCCTCCTGCCTCCATCAGCTACTGTTCATCCATGGGCTACTGTTCATCCAGCCTCCACCAGCTAATGTTCAACCAGCCCTCCACGGGGTCCTGTTCATCCACCCCCAATCGGCTTGGGTGTGGCGGCCTCCTTGATCGGGGTCCTGTTCATCCAGCGGCAATGGCCTCTACTACCACGGGGTCCTGTTCATCCAACCCCCATCGGGGACTGTTCATCCAACCCCCAACAACGGTCACTGTTCATCAAGAGGAAGGTTCGATCGGCTTCAGTTAGTAGCAGTAGCGAAGGAATCGCTCGGGTTCAGTTAACAGCCAAGGGATCGATCGCTCGGGTTCAGTAACGTAGCTAGTGCAATCGCTCGGGTTCAGTAAGCGAACGCCTCGCTCGAGTTCAGTTAGAGCCCAACGCCTCGCACACACGTGCGTACGTGTACAAGAGAAATGCGCAAACCTCCGTGCATCGCTCGGCCCCGACCACCCACCGTAACCGGGAACTCCCCAATATTTTCCTCGCCCTCGCTTCTACCATGATTTTTCCGTCATGGACGGCCCAAAGAATGTCACGCAGGTGCGTCCCAGGCCCGCTCAGGACGAAAAGCCCATTTTCTATCATGATTTTTTGTCATAGAAGTAGGAGCCCACCACATCAATGATGTTACGTGGTTTTGTCACAATTATCATCATAGAAGTGTCATAAGCATGACAGAAAAAAATTGTTCGGGCCAAAATGTCACGGATGTGTCTTTTTTTGTAGTGGGGTGGCTTGGAGGGATTTCTTGTTAAAGAATGACACAGGGCGCCGAAGCTCTGTAGATTGATTGTTGAGTCGCATTGCGTTCGGACCAAAGATCTTTTGTGCCTTGGTGTGTAAACCCTAGTACCCCTGGTGTCTATATAAACCAAAAGGTTTAGTCCGTAGAGGCTAGAGGAACAATTCCCATCCTACTAGTTAGGGTTTAGTTCATCCGATCTCATGGTAGATCAACTCTGTAATCCACATATACACAAGCAATATAATCAAGCAGGACGTAGGGTTTTACCTCTTAGAGAGGGCCTGAACTTGGGTAAACATCGTGTCCCACATCCCCTGTTCCCAATCGATCCAAGATCCACAGTTCGGGACCCCCTACCCGAGATCCGCCGGTTTTGGCATCGACATTGGTGCTTTCATTGAGAGTTCCGCTGTTGGATCGCCGAAGGATCGATGGCTTGCCTGATCATTGGAGACGGCATTACCACCGGGGACGTCTTCGTCCCCGGGCAACTTTTCACGTTCGGCAGCATTGTCCTCAAGGTGACTCGATCGGTCATCTCAACCAGGTCAACAATTTCGCCCCTGAGCATCAGATCAGGTTCGGTAACTTCGAGTACGTTACCGATGCTCGGGGCGATCTAATCTTCACTGGCTTTTCAGCCTTACCTGCAACAACCATGGCTTTCGAAGCATTGACTTAGGGGTCTCTCCCTGATCTGATCTCCGGATCAGTGATACGTCTCCAACGTATCTATAATTTTTGCTTGTTCCAAGCTGTTATATTATCATTCTTGGATGTCTTACAATCATTTTATAGCAACTTTATATCATTTTTTGGGACTAACCTATTGACATAGTGCCGAGTGCCAGTTGATTTTTTTGCTTGTTTTTTACTTTGCAAGATATCAGTACCAAATAGAGTCCAAACACGGCGAAACTTTTTGGAGATTTTTTCTGGACCAGAAGACACCCAGTGGGCCCAAGAAGTACCAGAGGGGAGGCCTGAGGTGAGCACAAGACATGTGGGAACGCCAGAAAGCCCGGGCGCGCCCAGGTGGGTTGTGCCCACCTCGGTGACCTCCCGCACCGCCTCTTCGCCCTATAAATTCCCAAATATTCCAGAAACCCTAGAGGAGTCGACGAAACACAATTCCAGCCGCCGCAAGTTCTAGGACCACGAGATCCAATCTAGACACCATCACGGAGGGGTTCATCATCCTCATCGATGCCTCTCCGATGATGCGTGAGTAGTTCACCATAGACCTAAGGGTCCGTAGGCAGTAGCTAGATGGCTTATTCTCTCTCTTTTTTTTATTCTCAATACAATGGTCCCTTGGAGATCTATTTGATGTCACTCTTTTTGCGGTGTGTTTGTTGGGATCTGATGAACTTTGAGTTTATGATCAGATATATATCCATGCATATTATTTGAGTCTTCTTTGATCTCTTCTATGCATGATTATTTATAGCCTCGTATTTCTTCTTCAAATCATTGGTTTAGTTAGGCTAACTAGATTGATTTTTCTTGCCATGGGAAGAGGTGCTTTGTGATGGGTTTGATCTTGCGGTGTTTTTTCCCAGTGATAGAAGGGGCAGCAAGACACGCATGTATCGTTGCTATTAAGGATAACAAGATGGGGGCTATTCCTACATGAATAGATCTCATCTACATCATGTCATCGTTCTTATTGCATTACTCTGTTTCTCCATGAACTTAATACACTAGATGCATGCTGGATAGCGGTCGATGTGTGGAGTAATCGTAGTAGATGCAGGCAGGAGTCGGTGTACTAATCTTGGACGTCATGCCTATATATTGATCATTGCCTTGGATATCGTCATAATTATTCGATCTTCTATCAATTGCCCAACAGTAATTTGTTTACCCACCGTATGCTATTTTCTCGAGGGAAGCCACTAGTGAAATCTACGGCCCCCGGGTCTATTCTTTATCATATTTGCTTTGAGATCTATTTTTATTCGCTTTTATTATCAGATCTACTATTACAAAAAACCCAAAATACCTTGCTGCACATTTTTATTACTTATTTTATTTCGCATTTTATCGGGAGCTAGTTATCCAATCTATCACAAATTTATCTATCTCTTTTACCGCGGAGGGATTGACAACCCCTCTTATGTGTCGCGTTGCAAATATTGGTTCTTTCTAGGGAGGTACCATTTACATAGTGTTGCTTGGTTCTCCTACTAGATTGATACCTTGGCTTCACAACTGAGGGAAATACCTACCGTAGCTGTACTGCATCATCCCTTCCTCTTTGGGGAAATACCGACACAGTTTCAAGCGACATCAAAAAGAATTTCTGGCGCCGTTATCATGGAGGATCAAGTCAAGATACAACTTGCCTATTTCTGGCGCCGTTGCCGGGGAGACATCATCAACATCTATCAGGTTCCTAATCACAAATCTCATCTCCTTGCAATTTACATTATTTGCCATTTGCCTCTGGTTTTCATCTCCCCCACTTCACAAAAATTTGCCATTTTTATTCACCCTCTTTTTCGTTCGCTTTTTCTCGTCAGATCTATTTTTGTTTGCAATCTTGTTTGCGTAGTCACGATGACTCAAGAAAACACCAAGTTGTGTGATTTTTTCAATACCAATAACAATGATTTTTATTAGCACTCCGATTGCTCCTCCCGCCACTAGTGCGGAATCTTGTGATATTAATGCCGCTTTGTTGAATCTTGTTATGAAAGATCGGTTTTCGAGTACTCCTAATGAGGATGACGCGTCCCATCTAAACACATTCATAGAATTGTGTGATATGCAAAACAAAAAAGATGTGGACAATGATATTGTGAAGTTTAAATTATTTCCTTTCTCTTTGAGGGATCGTGCAAAAATTTGGTTTTCTTCTTTGCCTTGCAATAGTATGGATTCTTCGGATAAGTGCAAAGATGCTTTTATTACTAAGTATTTTCCGCCCACAAAAATTATTTCCCTTAGAACTCAAATCATGAATTTTAAGCAGCTTGAGCATGAACATGTCGCACAATCTTGGGAAAGAATGAAGTTGATTCTAAGAAATTGTCCTACTCATGGTTTAAATCTTTGGATGATCAAACAAAAAGTTTATGCGGGATTGAACTTTGTTTCTAGAAATATTTTAGATTCCACCACGGGTGGTACTTTTATGGAAATTACTTTGGGTGAATTTACTAAATTGCTTGATAATATTATGGCAAATTATTCACAATGGCATACTGAAAGAGCACCTACTAGTAAAAAAAGTTAATTCGGTTGAAGAAATTAGTACGTTGAGTGAAAAAGTTGATGCTCTTATGAAATTGGTTGCTAATAAAAGTGCTCCTATTGATCTTAATGATGTGCCTTTGTCTACTTTGATTGAGCAAAATAGTGATCTCGTAGATGTGAATTTTGTCTCGCGAAACAATTTTAATAACAATGCTATAGAGGTAATTTTAATCCTATGCCTTTTCCTGGAAATTCCTCTAATAATTATGGTAATTACAATGGTAATTCTTCTTACAATAATAATAGGAACCCCTCTTATCTTGAGAATAATATTAAAGAATTTATCAATGCTCAAAAAGTTTTTAATACTATGATAGAAGAAAAGTTGAATAAGATTGATGATATGCCTAGAAGCATTGATAGAATTTCTCACGATGTAGAAAATCTCAAGTTGAAAATTTTTGTACCCAAGGTTGATGAATCAATTAAAGCTTTATATGTATCTATAGATGAAAGTAAGAAAATAACTGCTATGCCTAGAGCTAAAAGAGAATTTTTAGAAAGAGCGCTTTCTAGTGATTGCTTTCATAAAAATGATGAAGATCTTAAAGTGATTGGTGTTTCTTATATTGATTCCTTGTTTAGTAAAATTAAAATTGATGATAAAGGGACTGAAGAAGAGTCAACTTTAGTTAGAGGGTGTCCCGATAATTTGGAGGGTGAAAATCTTGATGAAAAATTTGATAAAAGTGGGTTTGCAGAGGTCAAAACTTTAATTAGTGATGTGCCCACTCTTTTGGATTACAAAGACTTTAACTATGATAATTGCTCTTTGATTGAATGTATTTCTTTGTTGCAATCCATGATAAATTCACCCCATGCTTATAAACAAAATAAAGCTTTTACTAAACATATCGTAGATGCCATGATGAAAGCTTTGGAAGAAAAATTGGAGTTAGAGATTTCAATTCCTAGAAAATTACATGATGAATGGGAACCTACCATTAAAGTCAAGATTAAAAATTATGAGTGTTTTGCCTTATGTGATTTGGGTGCTAGTGTCTCCACAATTCCAAAATCTTTATGTGATGTGCTTGGTCTTACCGATATTAAAGATTGTTCTCTTAATTTGCACTTGGCGGATTCTACTATTAAAAAGCCTTTGGGAAGAATTAATGATGTTCTTATTCTTGCAAATAGAAATTATGTGCCCATGGATTTTATTGTTCTTGATATTGATTGCAATCCTTCTTGTCCAATTATACTTGGTAGACCGTTTTTACGTACTATTGGTGCCGTGATTGATATGGAGGAAGGCAATATTAAATTTCAATTTCCACTAAGAAAGGGGATGGAACACTTCCCTAGAACAAGCATTAATCCACCATATGAATCAATCATGAGGGCATCCTATGTATCAAAAACTAAAGATGACAATACTTGAATCCATGAATTATGCCTAGCTAGGGGCATAGAACGATAGCGCTTGTTGGGAGGCAACCCAATGAATAAAATTTACTTTTGCATTTTTATTTCTGTTCTTGAGTGTTTGCACAATTATTCCTCTGTTATCATTGTGTTTTTTATGTTTTAATTAGTGTTTGTGCCAAGTAAAGCCTTTGGGATAGCTTTGGTGATAGTTGATTTGATCTTGTTGGAAAACAGAAACTTTTGTGTCCAGTAGAAGAATTTTGTAAAATCACAGATGCGACGAAAAACTCTGATTTTTTTACAAAAGATTAATATATAAATTGGCTCTGTTGTCCTAATTGTTCAAAAAAATTGGAGTTACAGAAGTATGGGAACAATTCTCATATTTACAGGCAGTTCTATTTTTGACAGATTCTGTTTTCTTTGCATTGTGTGCTTATTTTGATGAATCTATGGATTGTATCGGGTGGTATAAGCCATGGAAAAGTTATAATACAGTAGATATAATGCAATAAAAAATTTGAATGGGTTTTATACAGTACTTAAAGTAAAGATTGGTTTTCTTATACTAACGGATCTCACGAAGGTTTTGTTAAGTTTTGTGTGATTGTAGTTTTCAAGTTTTGGGTGAGATCGCGATGGATTAAGGAATAAGGAGTGAAAAGAGCCTAAGATTGGGGATGCCCCATGGCACCCCAAGTTAATATTCAAGGAGAACCAAGCAACTAAGCTTGGGGATGCCTCGGAAGGGATCCCCTCTTTCTTCTAACGACCATCGGTATTTTACTTGAAGCTCTATTTTTATTCGTCACATATCATGAGTTTCGCTTGGAGCATCTTGTATTATATGAGTCTTTGCTTGTTTTGCTTTTTAGTTTGTCACAAGTATCCTTGCTGAACACACCTATTTGAGAGAGCCAAAATTATGCTATGATTTGTTAGAATTGCTCTTTATGCTTCACTAAAAAAATAGAGCTATGGAATTGCTCTAGTGCTTCACATATATCTTTTTGAGCACGGTGTGCTTTAATATTTTTTAAGAAATGCTCTCATGCTTCACTTGGATTAATTTGAGAGTTAGTAAATTTTTGAAGAAATTCTCTCATGCTTCACTTATATTATTTTGAGAGACGAAAAAAATTTATGCTCATGTTCTTCACTTAAATTGGTTTGAGCTTGTCAAAAGCAATTGCAATATATGAAACTAGTCCCAAAGTGATAGATATTCAAGAGGGATATAATAAAAACTTTCATGAAGGGACAAAATAAACTTGATTCTTTGTAATAGTTTTGAGATATGATGATAGTGATATGTGAGTCGTGTTGGTGAGTAATTATGCTTTAGTAAGAATATTGGTGTTAAGGTTTGTGATTCCCTATGCAAGCACGAAAGTCAATAGTTATGCAATAAAATTACATCCTACTTGTGGTGCATTATTCGGTGTTAGTTATGCTTAATGCTCACTTATGTGATTTTTTGTTTCTTGGTTGGTTGCTTCTCAATCTTTTTGCTAGCCTCCACTTGTACTAAGTAGAAATACTACTTGTGCATCCAAAATCTTTAAACATAGTTTTGCCATATGAGTTGACCATACCTACCTATATGCGGCATTTCCATGACGTTCTAAGAAAACTTGTATGTGCCATCACTAATTTTCAAAATGAATTTCCTTTTTTGTGTGCTCGTACCGCTCATGAAGCGGCAGGGGGTGGCCAATATTTCCATGCTAGATGAGTTATTCTCAAGATGAGTGTTTATTCACTTGTCATTGCACAAGAGTACGGCGGTAATAATGATGCCCAGTCCCGAAATGAAAAAGAAATTTATTTTATGTTGTCAAATAATAAATTCCTTGGGAAGTGTTGGTATGGAAGGCACCTGTGGATACGGCTAGCCATGGATTGTGAAAGTATGGTGGAAAAAGGAATAAACTTTATTTTCTGCTTGCGAACCGCCTATGATATATCTAGCATGGAAAGTATTGGGAATTACTCGGTCGTTTTCGTTGACGGGAAAAGTATGACTCTCAAAAAATTTATCTCTCAATTTAAGCTTTGAACTCTGGCACCTCTACAAATCCCTACTTCCCTCTGCGAAGGGCCTATCTATTTACTTTATGCAATTTTTATTTTTTATTTTTGAGTCTCCATCTTCTCTTATAAAGCACCAACTAAGGGGCACTATGATCGTACTTGAGCATTGGATGTAGCTAACTTGCGAGTGTGTTTCATGAATGGATCAATGATTGAGCATGATGGGCTAGGGATAACTTTCTTTAGTGTTGATATTTTGAAAGACATGGTTGCTTGTTGATATGCTTCAGTATTGAAATCTTCATGTCAAAACTAGACTATTGCTTTGAACCATATAAAAGTCCAAATGTCCATGCTACAAAAGAAAAGAATATGTGATGAACATGTTAGGCACCATTCCACATCAAAAATTCTATTTTTATCATTTACCTACTCGAGGACGAGTAGGAATTAAGCTTGGGGATGCTAATACGTCTCCAATGTATCTATAATTTTTGCTTGTTCCATGCTGTTATATTATCATTCTTGGATGTTTTACAATCATTTTATAGCGACTTCATATCATTTTCTGGGACTAACCTATTGACATAGTGCCCAGTGCCAGTTGCTATTTTTTGCTTGTTTTTTACTTCGCAGAATATCAGTACCAAATGGAGTCCAAACGCAGTGAAAGTTTTTGGAGATTTTTTCTGGACCAGAAGACACCCAGTGGGCCAAAGAAGTACCAGAGGGGAGGCCCGAGGTGAGCACAAGACACACGGGCGCGCCAGGAGGCCCAGGCGCGCCCAGGTGGGTTGTGCCCACCTCGGTGACCTCCCGCACCGCCTCATCGCCCTATAAATTCCCAAATATTCCAGAAACCCTAGGGGAGTCGACGAAACACAATTCCAGCTGCCGCAAGTTCCAGAACCACGAGATCCAATCTAGACACCATCACGGAGGGGTTCATCATCCTCATTGGTGCCTCTCCGATGATGCGTGAATAGTTCACCATAGACCTAAGGGTCTGTAGGCAGTAGCTAGATGGCTTCTTCTCTCTTTTTTTATTCTCAATACAATGGTCTCTTGGAGATCTATTTGATGTCACTCTTTTTGCGGTGTGTTTGTTGGGATCCGATGAACTTTGAGTTTATGATCAAATATATATCCATGAATATTATTTGAGTCTTCTTTGATCTCTTATATGCATGATTATTTATAGCCTCGTATTTCTTCTTCAAATCTTTGGTTTAGTTAGGCTAACTAGATCGATTTTTCTTGCCATGGGAAGAGGTGCTTTGTGATGGGTTCGATCTTGTGGTGTTCTTTCCCAGTGACAGAAGGGGCAGCAAGACACGCATGTATCGTTGCTATTAAGGATAACAAGATGGGGGATATTCCTACATGAATAGATCTCGTCTACATCATGTCATCGTTCTTATTGCATTACTCCATTTCTCCATGAACTTAATACACTAGATGCATGCTGGATACGGTCGATGTGTGGAGTAATAGTAGTACATGCAGGCAGGAGTCGGTCTACTAATCTTGGATGTCATGCCTATATATTGATCATTGCCTTGGATATCGTCATAATTATTCGATCTTCTATCAATTGCCCAACAGTAATTTGTTTACCCACCGTATGTTATTTTCTCGAGAGAATCCACTAGTGAAATCAACGACCCCCGGGTCTATTCTTTATCATATTTGCTTTGAGATCTATTTTTATTCGCTTTTATTTTCATATCTATTATTCCAAAAACCCAAAAATACCTTGCTGCACTTTTTTATTACTTATTTTATTTCGTGTTTTATCGAGAGCTATTTATCCAATCTATAACATATTTATCTATCTTTTTACCGTGGAGGGATTGACAACCCCTCTTACGCGTTGGGTTGCAAGTATTTGTTCTTTGTGGGCAGGTACCGTTTACATAGTGTTGCTTGGTTCTCCTACTAGATTGATACCTTGGTGTCACAACTGAGGGAAATACCTACCGTAGCTATACTGCATCATCCCTTCCTCTTTGGGGAAATACCGACGCAGATTCAAGCGACATCAATCAGCCCTTACCGCACTACCAGCTTCGAGCTTGGAAGTAACTCCTATGTCCAAAGACCGGGAATCAATCCTGTCCAGACGCTTCCTCCCTATCTTGGATCCGGCTTTGAGCCTTCGTGAAAGTTTGGTGTCCGAAGACGGGGAGTCAACCCCAGCCGGACTCGCCCTCCTCACTACGGATTCGGCATCGAGCCTCGACACTGGCACGATGTCTGAAGACCAGGGTTCCTCCTTGGCCGGACTCGTGCCTCGCCCCACCATAACGACGGAGGTCAGCCCCGAAGAAACCTCATACGTTGATCCATCCAGCCTCGCCTTGTTGAACGAGGCACTTGACCGGATCCATATGATGACTATTGTCGATGGACTGTCCTCAGCTCACGCTCGACGGAGTCTTGAGGAAGGCCACGGGGAATTTTATGTCCCACCCACCACCCACTTAATAGCCACTGTCAAAGACTTAACTGACATGCTGGACTATGCCTCCGAGGAGGCTGACGACATGGACGACAACGGCGAGGCCACGGCCCACACGGACGCCGCCCCTCCCATCACTGGCCGATGGACGGCCACGTCCACCTATGTCGTCTACATGGTGGACAACCCCAAGGATGACGGTGATGGCGCTAATGGAGATGGCACCCCAGAAGGGACAGTAACAAGCCTGGAGAGGAGCTTCCCAAGCGCCGGAGACAACGCCGACGGTCCAAGGGGTGACGCGGCAGGGAAAGCAACATGGGCACCAGAGAGGGCGACACTCCGGACAACGCGGAAGACCTCAGCGACCCCGCCCTCGAGCACCAATCTGATGGCTTAGAGGGGCACACGGGTCAATATAATGCCGAGGACCCCAGTGATTTCGAAGATAGCAACTACATGCCTCTCTCCAAAGAGGAGGTCAGCCTTGGAGCTAAATATTTCATCGTCCCAGAAGATCCATTGGAACAAGAGCGGTTCAAGCAGCAGCTCATAGCGACCGTGCATAGCTTGAAGAAGAAGCAGCAACAGATAAAGGCCAAATAGGACACCCTCAATGACAGATGGAAGAAAGTCCTAGCAGCCGAAGAAGGGTACGGCTACGAACGGCAAACAAAGAGCTACCCTAAGCGCAAATAGTTGCCACAATTCGATGACAAGGCTTTCAAGCCCGCACCACCCAAACGAACACAAGGTGACCAGCCCGACCGCCCCCCTCGAGGGAGAGACGGGCCGGCTAGCAAGGCCGAACACCCACCCGCCCGTCCTCGCCGTAAAGGCAAGGAAGTGGCACAACCAGAATATCAATACGATCTTCGGCACGACCTGGCCGCTAGAGCAGGTCAGTCACGATCCATCTACGAATCAAGAGGTTACCCTCCCAATAGAAGAGACAGATACCAAGCATGGCTCGACCGGAATGATAGGGTTCGGGAACAACACCAGGCCAGGATGAAATCCGAGGTTCAACGCGATGTGGACCGAATAAGGGGCGCCGCTCACCCAATGTGCTTCACCGATGAGGTGATGCAGCACCAATTCCCAGAAGGGTTTAAACCCGTAAACATAGAGCCATATATACGACGAAACCACAGACCCGGCCGTGTGGATTGAAGATTTTCTTCTCCACATCCACATGGCACGAGGAGATGACCTCCACGCCATCAAATATCTGCCATTAAAGCTCAAAGGATCAGCCCGGCATTGGCTGAACAGCCTCCCTGAAGACTCCATAGGGAGCTGGGAAGAGCTCGAGGATGCTTTCTGAGCCAACTTTCAAGGCACCTATGTCCGGCCTTCGGATGCCGACGACCTGAGTCATGTGGTCCAATAGCCTGGTGAGTCGGCCCAGCAATTTTGGAACAGGTTTTTAACCAAAAAGAATCAAATAGTCGATTGTCCGGATGCCAAAGCCATAGCCGTGTTCAAACATAGTATCCAGGACAAATGGCTCGCATGTCAGCTCGGCCAAGACAAGGCGAGGTCAATGGCGGCTCTTACCTCCCTTATGACCCGCTTTTGTGCGGGCGAAGATAGTTGGTTGGCTTGTAGAAGCACCAACCCAGAAGACCCCGGCACTTCGGAAGTCCGGGAAGGCAACGGTAAGCCGAGGCGCAATAAAAATAAGCGCCGACACCATGGCGCCGAGGCTGACGACACGGTAGTAAATGTCGGGTTCTGCAATTCCAAGATAGGGCCACGGAAAAAGCCCTCTAAAGGAAACCAAGACAGACCCACTAAGTTGGAAGTCATCCTGGATAGGCCTTGCTAGATCCATGGCACCTCGGACAAGCCCGCCAACCACACCAACCGTAAGTGTTGGGTTATTAAGCAGGCCGGCAAACTTACATCCGAGGACATGGGCAAAGCCCCCGCAGCGAGGACGATGAGGAACCCTGCAGGCCAAATAGTGGAGGCCAGAAGCAATTCCCTTCGGAGGTCAAAACAGTGAATATGATCTATGCCACTCATATACCCAAGAAGGAGAGGAAGCACGCACTTCGGGATGTCTACGCCATAGAGCCTGCAGCACCGAAATTTAACCCATGGTCGGCATGTCCGATCACCTTCGACCGCAAGGACCACCCGACCAGTATCCATCATGGAGGATCGGCAGCTTTGATCCTTGACACCATTATTGATGGATACCACCTTCCCAAAGTCCTTATGCACGGTGGCAGTAGCCTCAACCTGATCTATGAAGATACAGTAAGGAAAATGGGAATTGACCCATCAAGGATCAAGCCCAGTAGCACCACCTTCAAGGGGGTCATCCCCGGCATTGAAGCCTACTATTCGGGCACTCTCACCTTGGAAGTAGTATTCAGCTCTCAGGATAACTTTCGGAGCGAAAACTTGATCTTCGATATCGCCCCCTTCCGCAGCGGCTACCACGCACTCCTAGGCCGAACGGCGTTCGCTCGTTTCAACGCCGTCCCCCACTATGCATACCTCAAATTGAAGATGCCTGGAACAAGAGGCGTCATCACAGTTAATGGCAATATGGAGCGCTCTCTCAAAACTGAGGAACACACTGCGGCCTTGGCGGCCGAATACGAAGGGTCGAAAGGTCAGTTCGCTGTCAAGGCGCGAGAGGCAAATAAGCAAGCGTGGTTGTCGGTGTTCTGGGATCGAGGGTACCCAGACTTGCCTGCCTGTGGCCCACGGCGTGGCCCCCTGGACGGCCTAGTACGGCCCAGCAGCAAGGGCTTCAAGACAAGACCCTCGCGAGGGTCCCCCGGTCTCGCGAGGCGGACGATACCAAGACCTCCAGAGGGAGCGGCCTCCCCAGGCATCCTCCCGAGGAGCGGAGATTTCTATGCAGGTACCTAGCCTCCTGAGGCTGCGACGACGTGATCCATGACGACTAAGGCCAGGCGGGCGCCAGCGGGCGCAGAGGAGGCAGTTTCCCTTTCGGTGCTAAGGGAGCAAGGACAGGTGAGGGTTCCCGAGGAGCCCCCCCCCCCCCCAAAGGTTTCCATTCCAGTGCAACAAGACCAAGACCACAATCTTGGCACGACGGATGTCATCGCCAAGCCCACCGCTACATCACGACCAGAAGCTTTGCAGGCGAAGACCACCTTTTCATCAGGATAAGATGTACTACTTGTCCCCTTTCGAATTGGCCACTGTGGGATCCCTTCCCGCCTAAGTTTTGAAGGAAGAGGACCGAGGCCACTATAAATATAGGTTAGCCACCACTGTAGAAGGGGCCGACTAATTCTCACCCCCCGAGCCCTCATGAGGCAGCTCATCCACTGTACTAGTTCATCCTCAAACCTCCTCGAGAGGCCAATCCACCACAAAGCAGGAGTAGGGTTTTACACCTTAAGGTGGCCCGAACATGGGTAAACTGCCGTGTCCATCTTCTTCCCCGCTCGAGCGTGTATCCGACGAGGCTAGGCTGTAGGGCGACGAGCTTGAGGCTTGAGAGGTTGAGATCTTCGCACACACCCTAGAGTTCGAACCTTCTTGGGTCTACGGAGCCCTGAATCCGACATTTGGCACACCAGGTAGGGGCGTGTCGAAGTCCTTCTTCCACCTCCACTTCGCTCCTGCTCCGTCGCTCCCATGGCCGACGCATGCCGTGTCGGCGCCGAACGCAGGGCCGCTCGTGTCACCCAGACGGCACCCATGGGCAATGGTGCCCCTCGCCGCTCTGCCTCCCCCATGGCGAACGCTGCCACTGACCCTGCTGCTCACGAGCAGCAGGATTTGTTGCTGCCACCCTCCGTGCGGCGTGATGGTGGCACGGCTACTCCGTCGCCTACTCCTGCCACGGCGTCGTCTTCCCACATCCGCCATGGGCTGGCAAACATGCAGGCTGCGCTGCTCATGGTGCGCGAACTCCTACGTTACCGCCCCGCCAACGACTGGCTTTATCGCATCGCCGAGCTCGTCAATGCCGCTGGCGAGGCCCCTGCACTGTCCCGCTCGCTCCTTCCCCCGCCATCCCAGGCGGGCAATGTGGCTCACGGCGCGCCTCCTCCTCCTCCTCTGTGCGGCACCGACCCCGAGCCCAGGCATGATGCGCCCCAGCACGACCCGCTGCGCGAAGCGTCGGCGCGCGATGAAGCAAGCTGCCAGGTGGTCCAGCGGTCGCAAGCCGATGCGCGCGCGCTCCCAGCGCCACAGCGCCAGCACGAGGACAATGCGCCGCCGGAGGTTGCAGCGCGAGGGCGTCAAGACCGAGCTCCACCCATGCGGCCCGCACCTATGAGTGCGGCGGGCTGCCTTGCCTTTACCTCGGAGCTGCGCCGTGTCATCTGGCCCGGCAAGTTCAAGCTGGATCTGCCTCTGCGTTATGACAGCACCCCCGACCCCGCGGAGTTCCTCCAGCTCTACGTGCTGAGCAACGAAGCGGCAAACGGTGATGAGAAAGTCATGGAAAACTGGTTCCCCATGGCCCTCAAGGACGGCGCGCGCTCTTGGCTCCTGAACCTCCCGGAGGGATCGATCTGCTCTTGGGACGAGCTTCACGAACGCTTCATCTCCAACTTCCAGGGCACCGGCGACCGCGCTCCCATAGTGGGCGACCTGTGGTGCGTGAAGCAGCAGCCGAGCGAGACCTTGCACAAGTACATACAGCGTTTCACGAACGTTCGCCTCAAGATTCCAAAGGCGTCGAATGAGGCCATCATCTCGGCCTTCTCTGATGGTGTCCGGGACGTCAGGATGAAAGAGGAGCTCGCCATCCACGAGGACTTATGCTCGGCCCTAGAGATGTTCAATATGGCGAACAAGTGCGCAAGGGCCGAGGAAGGCCGCCTCTCCCTCCTTGAGCTTCCGGAGGCCGATCCTGAAGACAAGAAGGCCATGGCTAAGGAGGCAAAGCGCAATGGTCCCACCGTGCTTGCGGCTGAACCTGAGATGAAGCGTGGTCGCGACCACGACGAACCTCCCCGGGCAGCCGCCTGTTCTACATCTTCCACAACGTCCACAGCCACAACACCAATGACTACCAGGAGCTCAGGGCCCTCCATGAGGGGCGCCTTGGTCGCCGCCCAAAGAGGGGTGACCATGGCTACGGTCGTGGAGGAGGCCGCGGCGGAGGCCGCTGGGACAACCGTGACCCTCGCCAGGATTGGCACGATCAGCCTCGTGAGGACCGCTGGCGCGATGAGCCTCGCGATGCGCCTTGGCGCGATCAACCTCGTGAGGCCCGTCCTCAATGCAATGCCGGCCTCCCTCTGCTGCCGCCGCCACCAAGGAGACACGACAACTGGCAGGATGATGGGGTTGAGGGCTTCCAGGAGCCTCGGGCGATCGCCTGCATTCTGGGTGGTGCTCAAGCCCCCGCTTCACATCGCATCTTCAAGTAGTTCTATCGTGAGGTGAACGCGGCCCTCCCAAAGCTTGAGGCAACGCGTCCCCTCAGGTGGTCGAAGCACGCCATCATCTTCGACTCCAAAGACCAACTCAAGTGCTCGGCCGCCGCTGGCGTGCTTCCCATGCTCTGCACATCGACCATCAGCAACGTCCTCGTCACCAAGACCCTCATCGACGGTGGCGCGGGGCTCAACATTCTCTCTGTCGAGACATTTGAGACGCTCCAAGTGCCTTATGACCAGCTCCTGCCAACCAAGCCCTTCTCAGGAGTGACAGATGGCTCCACCATCCCCCTAGGGCAGATACGCCTCCCAGTCACCTTCGGCAAGCGCGACAACTACCACACTGAGCTCATCGACTTTGATGTCACCCACATCGGCCTCCCGTACAATGACATCCTGGGGTATCCGGCCCTCGCCAAGTTCATGGTGGAACCCACCATGGCTACAATGTCCTCAAAATGCCAGGGAGCGGTGGCATCATCACAGTCACCTGCGATGAGAAGGATGCGGTGTGCTCCCTCGAGCACGCCTACCAAGCCGCGACGGCTAACAACCCAGACGATGAGGGGCCGTCCTACCTCCGGAGACCACCCCCAAGAAGAAGAAGAAGCTCCTCCTCAAGAGTCATCAGGAGGCTGGTGCGCTCGCTGATGGTGCCTTAGGCCCCGCACCCACTGCTGGGGCGCCCCTTCCTCCCGCATAGGAAGGCGCGCCCAGCGCTTCCCTCAGGACGGGCTTGGGGGCTTCCGACTAGAGAGCCTCCCACCTGACCAGTGCGACGAGGGAGGTGCTCGGGCACCACTTGGAGGCGTGCTTCGATGCGCATCCCCATGAGCAAGACGCACGGCGTGAGGCGCCATGTGCGCGAGAGTCCATCACCAAGGCGATCCAGGAGCTTCAGGAGGCAAGGGCCATGCGCGGCGGGCGTCGCCCCACATGGCCTCCTAGTGTAGCTGCGGCCCCTAACATGGGCAGCGAGCTGTACATCTACGTCAACATCCCGGGCCTTAATAGGGCCGCTTCGCAGGACCTCTTCTCGCCGTCCCACATCGGTCGGAGTGGGGGCTACCCCTGCAACTATGTCGGCATGCCGTTTGGCCCATGGGTGCCACGTACCAATGCCTCGCACAACATGTTGTGGCATCTCACGAGGCCAGGCGCCAGGCGGTCATCTCGGAGGAGGTCCCTGGTCTACACGAGACCCCCGGACCTCGTGAGCCTCCCGGGCCTCAGGAGCCGGCCGGCTCATGAGGAGCGATCTTCGCGGCACGTGTCTTCAGCTACCTCGACGCTTCTACAACACCGGTGCCAGGTGACTTTTTGGTTTGCTCAGTTAAGGGCGCCCCTCGGGCCGCATTGTCCTCGAGCTAACAGGGACCGCTTCCCCTGGTTATATCATTTCAATTTGTGTACTTTGGATCGATTATGTTTTCGCGAGCTACTTTGGTTGTTAACCTTGCGTCTGGCCATGCATTGCCTTTGGAGCCACCTCTATGGGCCCCGCGCGTTGGCAGCTCTCCCCTTGAATGTCCCGTGCGAGGGGGCCACTGGAACGGCACCTGTGCTTGGGTCCGTCCCTGCAGCGCTGATAAATCTAAGAGACTGAGCTCTGGCTCGCAGGCCGGCTCCATGCACGTCACCTCACCAGGTCTTTAGTGCCTTTGTCTTCTCACAGAATGACCACAAGAAGATCAGCAAGCATGCGTCGCCCCTTGTGTTTCATGACTAACTAACCCGCAGAGGCCTCAGGAGACAAGACATCGCCATTACGGCGCTCCAGCCCCGGCAATTTGCAAAAGGCTAAGTAAAATTGCCCCAAACTCCGTGTGCCGCTGGGTACAGCCCTTACCAAGCGCCTCCGCAAGGCGAGCCATTCCTCTATTGTGCAAATCGCTTGCATGTTAAAAGGGGGGGCCCTGAGCATCGCGCCTCAGGAGCTCGTACTGGCTCTCGAGCCCTCACCCCCTAGCCTTGACCACGGCATCCGACCTGGCATACCGGCGGCGGCTGAGCCCCACACCAGGGCCGGGTCCTAAGGACATAGAGCATTATGATGGGCAAACAAAGGTGAATCAACAGCCTCGAGGAGAAACACACAGAAAAGGGTGTGGCCCGTCGGCGCTAGCGCTCTCTGGAATATGATGGGCATCAGTCTCCTCATGTGCCTCTAGCGGGGGCTTGTTCTAATCCATTGCAGAACAGGGGACATGCATGAGGTCGGGAGCTCTAGGGAAGCTCGCCTCCGTGGCGAAGGAATCACCACGAAACGCAACCTTGCCAAGCTAAGTTATTCTGCGCACACCAGCATGAGCTCTGCCGCTGACGTTTCATTCTTTCACGGCCTCGCTCGGGCAAGGGACCCCCCTTTTTTAATCTTTTGATAGTCGCTTGAGCACCAAGGGGGGCCTCCTAAGAATCGCGCCTCAAGGGTTCTTACCGAACCTCGGGTCGCTCACCTCCTGGCCTTGCACACGGCATCGCAACCTGGCATACCAGCGACGGCTGAAGCCCACCTGGGGACTGGGTCCCGCCGACGCAGAGCAACACGCTATCGCGAGATCAAAAAGGGGACCAATGCCCAAATGAGGAACGCGAGCATAACTGAGAGCATAAGCCGAAAACGTTAAAATAAAGGTGCAGGCACCGTGGTTCTTACACGCTCTCTCAGGGCCCTTCATGGTTTTGATACAGGAAGAAAGCAAAAGAAAAGACCGACGAGGGCCGCTGCTCGGGAGATGCAGGCTCTAACATCGCGTCCTCCTCCTAGTCCTGGGCGCGGTGGCTCGATGTAGTTGTCGTTTCTTGAGCTCTCTCTCGGGGAGGTACCATCGCTGCTGGAGGTGTCGCAGACAAGGCCGAGGGAAAGTTCTCCGCCAAGGGCCTCACTACCTCGCCGTCCCCTGTTGCCAGCAGGAGGGTCATTGCCGTGGTTGCCGCCCCTGGGGCAGCACTCCAGGCATTCGCCATCCTCTCTGAAGACCTTGAAGAAGAGCATCGATGCCCCGTCGTACTTGAAGTGGAGGGCGTGCCTCCCCTCCAAGTTACAGGCACGGGCGATCGCTCCCCATCCCCGGGTCATGAAGACATCGCCGCAGAGGGTGGCCTCGACCTCCACCTATGAAGCCTGGCTGCAGCAGCCGTCGGGCTATAGCCACAACTCGACAGGCCCCCTCACTGGCAGCTCCTCCGCCAGGGACTACGGAAGCCGAATCCAGGTGTGCGGTGGCATCACCACCCACACCACAAACTCGCAGGCCGTGCCGCCGTCATGGGCTAGCGGGCAAAGTGGTCATGCGGTCGTCACTTGCTCCCCTTCTCGGCTTCGCCCTCCACGGCTCTCGCGGCCGCTCTCATGAGCGGGGCCCTGTGTGCAAACGCTTGCGCTGGCGGGGAATCTCGGTGGGGCGCGCTCGCACCAGGGTAGGATGGCTGCGGGCGCTACGGTGGCCTTGCAAGGGTGGCCACGTCTTTTCTTCGGCGGGAGCAACTCCGGTTCCTCCAGCGGGGCCTTGCCTTTCTCTTCGGCTGAGAACCTCCTCGTTGGCACCATGGTCGCTTCGGCAAGATGGCGGCACGACGAAGATGAAGAAGGAATGGCAAGCAAGAAGATGAAGATGGGCTCGGGGCTCTGCCTCCCTTACCCTCTTATAGGTGGTCGAAGGCCAACCGGCGCCCCTCCATGTTCCGGGCGATGATGGCCTTGCTGCATGCACCAGGCAGTTGTCAAGCCGGGGCAGTTGCCAAGGCGACATGGGGAAGCGGAGTTGTCTGTGTCCCGTCGGGCGCCACGCGTCAGCCTGGCCCACAGGCGGTTGGGGCCCACGGTGCTTCGCCCTTGCCCCTTGGCTTCGCCTCGAAGCCAGCCCGAGCGCGCCTTGGGCCAAGGGGCTATTGTCGGCATTCTGGGATCGGGGGTACCCAGACTTGCCTGCCTGCGGCCCACGGTGTGGCCCCCTCGACAGCCTAGTACGGCCCAGCAGCAAGGGCTTCAAGACAAGACCCTCGCGAGGGCCTACCGGTCTCGCGAGGTGGACGCCACCAAGACCTCCAGAGGGAGTGGCCTCCCCAGGCGGCCTCCCGAGGAGCAGAGATTTCTATGCAGGTACCTAGCCTCCTGAGGCTGTGATGACGTGAGCCATGACGACCAAGGCCAGGCGGGCGCCAGCGGGCGCAGAGGAGGCAGTTTCCCTTTCGGTGCTAAGGGAGCAAGGACAGGCGAGGGTTCCCGAGGAGCCCCCCCCTCGCAAGGTTTCCATTCTGGTGCAACAAGACCAAGACCACAAGCTCGGTAGGACGGATGTCATCGCCGAGCCCACCGCTGCGTCACGACCAGAAGCTTTGCAGTCGAAGACCACCTTTTTGTCAGGATAAGATGTACTACTTGTCCCCTTTCAAATTGGCCACTTTGGGATCCCTTCCCGCCTAAGTTTTGAGGGAAGAGGACCGAGGCCACTATAAATATAGGTTAGCCAGCACCGTAGAAGGGGTCGACTCATTCTCACCCTCCGAGCCCTCACGAGGCAGCTCATCCACTGTACTAGTTCATCCTCAAACCTCCTCGAGAGGCCAATCCACCACAAAGCAGGAGTAGGGTTTTACACCGCAAGGTGGCCCGAACCTGGGTAAACTACCATGTCCATCTTATTCCCCGCTCGAGCATGTATCCGGTGAGGCTAGGCTGTAGGGCGACGAGCTTGAGGCTTGAGATGTTGAGATCTTCGCACATGCCCCAGAGTTCGAACCTTCTTGGGTCTGCGGAGCCCTGAATCCGACAGCGGTCCCTAACCCCAGCCAAGGGGCCTCTCTAGGTTCGACGTGCATAGGGATACGCCCCCCATGGCAGGCCCACCTCGGCAACACATTACGTGCCTAGATATCATAATTTTGCACTCAAGATACCATGTGCAGCTGTGGGGATTAAAACCAAGCGTTCGGTTTGACCGCACCATGGAATAACGCGTCTTCGGACGACGAATAGGTACCATCTAGGACCTCTCCGACATCAAGCCCCACCAATCCAGCAACCTCTCAAAGACTCCTTGTTAAGGACCCGTCACCGGACAACCACCTAATGAAGTTGTTCCTCCCAACAGAAGCAAAGGCACAAACGTGCAGTAGGGCACAGTTCGGGTGTTAACCCACATGTCAAGGCCCTACGTAAACCTTTCATTTGTAAATTTATCTCTCTCTTTTTTACAATGTATCCCTATCCAAGGTCTTATTCAGCTGTTCGAATTGTACGGCTAGACGTCATGAGCTTATTGGAAATAAAGCAAACCTTTTTACGGTTCCCTTACAATTGTCCATGTTGTACCCTTCCCTTTTTTGCTCCTTTTCGCTCTTCGAATCTGTCTTGATCAAGTGTGATACACTCTGGATTTTATACATATACCGGCTATTAGACCGGGGGCTTAACCTAGACGCTCTCCCTATACATCAAAGACTGACACCTTTATTTTTCACTGTGTTCAGCGTCTCGTATATTGCATTATATGCAACGGTTCCGAATTATGTCTTGGGTCAATAGTTGGGTTGCCCCGCTCCTGTGTTTACCTCCTTACGTTCCGCACGATCGGCTAAGAAGGTAAAGGGAGAACCACTATGATCGTAATTCCGCCTAGTTCAGTCAAGTACCTTAGTGGAGAAAGCCAAAAATAGACTTTCATAATACGCGAGAACAGGTCGGCGATCCGATGACAGGTCTTCAAACTAAAAATCATTAGCAATTGTCCCGTGTACTACAAAGGATTTGTCTTCGAACAAATCAAGTGATTGATGCCTGGCCCTCGAGTTCGTCGGACATCTCACCACACTGGGGGATGTTCATCAGCCCCCATAGTCAAGCTCCTATGGTTAAGTGAAAGTAATAAAGCTGCACAGTCTGATTGCCTGGTTTCCCTCCTGCACTACCACCTTCGGGCACTGAGACATGAGCTAAGGGTTACAGTGCGGAGGATGGAACACCCCTCGTAGCATCTACATGGAGGGCTGAAGCTGGCGACTGGTAACTTTCAGAATAAAACGGCCGCATAGGAGTCAAAATTAACATCAACACACACAAGTATGATAAACCATACATGAAAAACTGCATAGTAAAGCACAAAGGTTCAAACCACAGTTTAATATATAACAGCACAACTACTCAAGGACTACATCCTTGGAACTCGGTGCCTCCACTGCCCGAGCACTGTCCATCACGGCAGCGAAGTATTGCTCCGGGCGCCTATGCTCTTTTCCAGTTGGGGGAGGTCCGGTGGCCATCTCGACGGGTCTGATCTTTGGCCAGTGCACCATGGTCTTCGAGAATGCCATCCGAGCGCCTTCGATGCACACCGAGCGCTTGACGGTCTCGACATGGGCAGTAGCGTCACACAGCTTCACCACCAGACCGAAATAGCTGCTCAGCAGGGGCTCGGAGGGCCACAGCCAGACACAAAGGTCCTTCATGGCCGGCTCCGCCATTTGGTGCAGCTCTATCAATTGTTTCATTTGATTGACGAGGAGGGGAGGATGCTCGGGCGCCTGGAACTGCGCCCAAAATAGCCTAAGCTCGAAGTCACCCTCTCGAGCCGCATAGTGCCTTGACGCATCCGCCGCGCTCCTCGGGAGCTCCGCAAAGGCGCCTGCGGAATGCCAGACCCGTGTAAGCAATGCGAATCTCTGGCCGCCAAAGACACTTTGCAGTAAGTATTGCTTACCATTCGCAATTTGCTTCACTTGTCGGAGCTCTTCCTGAGCACCTCGCATCTCCGTCCACGCATCCTATACCTCCGTCTTCATCCTTGCCAGTTCGATGGCATGCTCCTTATTCTTCTGCTCAAGATCCTCACATTTAGTGATGGCATCCTTGAGCTCTTGTTGCACCTCGGCCACCCTGGCCTCATGCTTCTCACTGTCGGTTTTCACCAACGTGAGTGAGGCGACCGCTCGTTCGGCCGCCGCCTTCTGTTTGGCCGCTTCGGCTTTGGCCTTCTGCAGCTCGGCCTTGAGGCTCTCGACCTCCGCGGCAACAGCTACAATCATTTTCTTGCTCGGGGCTCATCCCGAACACTCTACTTCATGTGTAACATGCAAAAAATTGTGTTTTGAACAGACTAACCTTGCGCATCGTCAAACCGCTTGTTGACGAGATTCAGCTCTTCATTGGAGCTCTTCAGCTTCCGATTTATCTCAACCAACTCTGCGACATTGGCAACAGCTGCCAGCGCTGAAGCCTACAAAATAAAGCCAACATGACACTTCGGCCATTATCCTCACGATTTTCGATCCTCTGCCAGGTTTTTTCACAACCTGCCAGAGTCTTGGGGGCTGTTACATATAAGGATTGCTCAAATTTTACTTAAATACTCTTTACAAAAAATAAAAGCATTACTTTGTTTACCTCAAAGCCTGTTAAGAGGCCACCAAAAGCATCTTTCAGTCCGCTGTTAATGGACCGAACGCTTTGCAAAACCGCACCCATCATGGTGCGATGTTCCGCGACTATGGAGGAGCTGTTCATGGCTTCCTCCATCATGTCCGACCACTCTGCCGTGACTCGGCCCCTGATGCTCGGCATTGGCGGCCTGACACCGACTCCTCCTTCGGTGGGAGGCGGTTGTGCCGCTTCGGAGGGTCGTGAAGGCCTCGGAACCGTCTTTTGAGAGGGCTCGGCTTGCTCGAGCCCCTTCTCCTGGTCTTCGGAGATCGAAGCGTTGGCTTCCGCCATGTCAGTCTCACCATTGATAACCCACAAGTATAGGGGATCACAACAGTTTTCGACAATAGAGTATTCAACCCAAATTTATAGATTTGACACAAGGGGAGCCAAAGAATATTTTAAAGTATTAGCAGCTAAGTTGTCAATTCAACCACACCTGGAGATTAATTATCTGTAGCAAGGTGATCAGTAGCACAGTAATATGATAGTTTTGATAGCAGTGATAATAGTAGCAGTAATGGTAACAGTGATAGCAATGATTTTGTAGCAAGTGTAATAGTAGCAGCAGCAGTAGTAACTTAGCAAGAACAATATGTGGCAAATTCCTAGGCATTCGATCGGTGAATTCGTTGGCTGATATTCATCATATAACAGTCATAACCTAGGCCGATACAAAACTAGCTCCAGTTCAGAAATATAATGTAGGCATGTATTCCGTAAATAGTCATACGTGCTTATAGAAAGAACTTGCATGACATCTTTTGTCCTACCCTCCTGTGGCAGCGGGGTCCATAAGGAAACTAAGGGATATTAAGGCCTCCTTTTAATAGAGAACCGGAACAAAGCATTAACACACAGTGAATACATGAACTCCTCAAACTACAGTCATCACCGGAAAGTATCCCGACTATTGTCACTCCGGGGTTTACGGATCATAACATGTAATAGATGAATATGGCTTGCAAGATCGGATCTAGAACATAGATATAATGGTGAAAACATAAATGGTTCAGATCTGAAATCATGGCACTCGGGCCCAAAGTGACAAGCATTAAGCATGGCAAAGTCATAACAACATCAATCTCAGAACATAGTGGATACTAGGGATCAAGCCCTAACAAAACTAACTCGATTACATGATGAATCTCATCCAACTCCTCACTGACCAGCGAGCCTACGAAGGAATTACTCACTCTCGGTGGAGAGCATCATGGATTTGGCGATGGAGAAGGGTTGGTGATGACGAAGACCGAAGATCCCCCTCTCCGGAGCCACAAGGCTCCAGATCTGGCCTCCCGATGAAGAACAGGAGGTGGCGGCGGCTTTGTATCGTGAAACGCGATAATTCTTGCTTCCTATTTTTTCTCCAAATATAGGTATTTAAGGAGTCAGAATCAGGGTCTGAGGGGCCACCAGGTGGGCACAACCCACCTGGGCGCGCCTGGAGGGGGGCGCGTCCTGGTGGGTTGTGCTCACCCAGGGGGCCCCCTCCGGTGGTTCTTGGCTCCGGTATTTTTCTTTTATTGTAAAATAAATCTCCAAAAAGTTTCGTTCCATTCCGAGAACTTTTATTTCTGCACAAAAACAACACCATGGTAGTTCTGCTGTAAACAGCATCAGTCCGAATTAGTTTCATTCAAATCATGCAAATTATAGTCCAAAACAAGAGCAAAAGCGTTAGGAAAAGTAAATACGACGGAGACGTATCAACTGCCCCAAGCTTAAGTAGCACCCTGGTTTACGAACTGAAGGTGAAACAGCGCCAATCCGGATTAGTTTCATTCAAATCATGCAAATTAGAGTACAAAACAAGAGCAAAACCTTTGCTTGTCCTCAAGCAATTCAGTTGACAAACTGACGGTGAAAAAGAAAAACTTTTACGAACTCTTTTGTTCTTGTTTACATAAATAAGCTTAAGTAGCACCCAGGTTTTTAGCAAAGATTATGACTAACCATGTCAACAATAACTCTTAGAAATTATATTAACTCATATCAATGGCATAAGCAACTAGCGAGCAATAATAAAATATCTCAAATGACAACACTTTGTCAAAACAACCGTGATATAATATGACAACGGTGGTATCTCGCTAGCCCTTTCTAAGACTGCAAAACATAAATGCAGAGCACCTCCAAAGTTCAAGCAGCGACTAAACACTATAATTCATGGTAGAAAAGATCCAGTCATGATGCATCCAACATTAACTATGCACAATGCATGAGGATGACAATACTGCTCTCAGATCTGGCACTTATTTGAGAAGGTGATGACTCAACATAAAAGTAAATAGATAGTCCCTTCACAGAGGGAAGTAGGGATTTGCAGCGGTGCCAGAGCTCGGATTTTTAAAACAAAGATAAATGAAATTATGGGAAATGCACCCTTCTTGTTTACTTTCCGACCAAAAGTTATCAACATCTTCCATGCTAAACACATTAGTGGCGGTTCCCAAGCGATAAAAGTAAAGGTTTACTCCCCCTCCACCAACAAACACACTCCACGGCTAGCCAAATTCACGGGTGCCGTCCATACCAACATCAGTCCTGGGGGAGTTTTGTTTAATTATTTGCATTTTTTTGATTTCGGGACTGGGAATCCCTATTACCGCCCCTCTCGTGCAAGGATGAGTGAATAAACACTCATCATGAGAATAACCCGCTTAGCATGGAAGATACCGACTACCCCCTGTCGCTCTATGAACAATCCAGGCACACAAAAATAGAAGTTTATTTAAAGTTTTTAGAGGTGGCACATGCAAATTTACTTGGAACGGCAGGGAAATACCGCATATAGGTAGATATGGTGGACTCATCTGGAATAACTCGGGTTTTAGGATTTTGACGCACAAGCATTATTCCCGCTTAGTACAAGCGAAGGCTAGCAAATAGGTTAAGAAGTGGCCAGCTAGAGAGCGAAAATGGTCATGAACATGTGTTATGCATAATTAACATTGAATACTAGCATGAGTAGGATATGGACACCATGAACATAAATATCGTAGAGGCTATGTTGGTTTTGATTCAACTACATGCATGAACATGTGCCAAGTCAAACCACTTGAAACATTCAGAGGACGATACCATATCATCATACTACATCACAATCATTTTAATGCATGTTGACATCCAAGATAAATCATTATCCACTCCTAGCTACTTAAGCATGGCATCAGAAACTATAATCTCTAATTGTCATTGCAAACATGTTTGATCATAATATGCTGAATTATGGATACTAGGTTAAACATATTTACAAAAATAGAACAAGTTGAGTTCATACCCGTTTCTCTCTGCCACAGCCAGTTCATCAAATATCGTCATTATTTCACTTGCACGACCGAATGATATGAAAACAATAATAGTGCAAGAGTGCCGTGGACTAAGCTGGAATCTGCAAACATTTTATTCAAAAGGAGAAGACAAGGTAATATGGGCTCTTTGTTAGATCAATATCAATGCATATGAGAGCCACTCAACATTTTCATCGTGGTCTTCTCCTCGGTATGACTCAATAAAAAGAAGTGAATTTCAGAGAAACACACTGAAATATTTTTGGAGTTTTTAGTTTTTCTTAAAAAAAGCAAAATAAAGAAAAACAAAAACAAAAACGAGAAAAACTATTTACACGGGAAAGCTCCCAACAAGCAAAAGAAGAACGAGGAAATCTTTTTGGGTTTTCTTTTTAAGACTACAACTAACTAAACTAGAAAGAAAAACCGAAAAGAAGCAAGAAACATTTTTTTGAATTTTCTCAAAGTTTTTCAAACACACAAGAAGAAAGCGAGAAAATAAATCTAACATGGATAATACAATGAAAAAGTGTGAACACCGACAACTGGAATGAAATGTGCGAACATGAATGTAATGTCGGTGGAAATACGTACACCCCCAAGCTTAGGCTTTTGGCCTAGCTTGGTAATCACCACTCGTAGTAGCCATCCAGTCCCATCTCGAAGTGTTGTGGAGCGGGCACCTGAGCATCCCACTCCTGAGGCTCCTCCTCTGCCTCTGCCTCTGCCTCTGCCTCTGCCTGGGCCTTCCGGTAGGCAATAATGTCCTCAGGCATGATCTTGTATCCGCCCCTGGCAATAGAATCAAACAAAGGAGGTGCAGGCAACGGAATAATATCACGGGAATCCACACTGAAAACCAGGTTGTAAGGAATATTATTAATAGAATTATCAATATTAGTAAACTGGTGATCCATCATCGCCTGGTGATCTAAATAGACCTTGGGCAAACGATAATCATGTTGGCGAATCTGAACATTAAAGTGACTCGCTAAACGAGTAGCATAAATACCGCCATGAATTTTTCCCTTGGTTCTGTTAAGGTGCAGATGATGTGCAATAATGGCCCCGAGGCTAAAGGTGTTATCGCCATATAGTGCATGGCGTAAGATGGCGAAGTCAGGAGCACTGAGTGCAACGACTTTCTCTCTAGCAATTAAACACTTAGCAATGAATAGAGCAAAATAATGCACAGAAGGAAACTACAAACTAGTAGCAGTGACACTCGACACGCCACTCTCATCTCCCACTGACAGAGTACGATAAAAGTCCTCAAACTCTCCAGGACTAGGCTCTCTTATTTCCCCATCAGAAGGGATCAAGCATACATCACAAAAATCAGTGAGTGGCATCTGACGGGTTTCAGCATATAAATTCAACTGCACCTCAGGGGGGTTATTCCTACTCGAAAAATGAAAAAATTGCACAAAAGAATTTCTAAGGAGATGGTATTGTTCACACTTAGTTGTGATGAAGTAGGTAAGCCCGGCATTAGCAGCAAATTGTGCGAACTCTTGATGGATCCCGGCTCCATCCATGAAGGGGTTATGCGGCCATTCGCACGGCCACACCTCCACCCTTCTCCGAGTATGGAGGTCATTGTCCGATTACTTCCTTAGCGCTTTTCTTGGAGGTAAACTTCCTAAAGAAACTCATCTTATTCCTATGAACAAAATTCTAAAAAATTTGGTCCACAAAATTTTTATCAACAAAACTTCACAAGATTGATAGCAACTACTCATAAGGGTCCATAGAGGCTATATTAAGCATTCAAACTACCTAGAACTCTAAGAATTCAACATGCAAGCTCATCAACAGCAGCACCAAGAGTAGCTAATTATTCAAAATATAATCCACTAAAGCAAAAACTAATTGGAGCAATGGAGGAGTCACATACCAAGTAGCAATCCCCCAAAATAGTTTCAGAAACGGAGCTTCGAGCAAAGAGATGAAAATCCACAGGTTTGAGAGCAAGAACACGAGAGAGAGAGAGAGAGAGAGAGAGAGCAATGGTGATTTTTTTCTGGAGGTAGGAGATGACATGGGCTAAAGAGATAAGTGAGGGGGACCATAACCCACCAGGGCGCGCCTGGGGCTGCTGGCACGCCCAGTGGGTTGTGCCCACCTGGTGCACCCCCCCCCCCCCCCCCCGGTGTTTTGCGGTTTGAAGCCCTCCCCCACCCCCCCCCCTCTGAAGTTATTTGTACTAAAAAATCAGAAATATTCCAAAAAAAAAATCATATTAAATTTTCAGGGCATTCTGAGAACTTTTATTTTTGGGTCATTTTTTATATTGCACGAGAAATTCAGAAAACAGACAAAACATGGCATTTTATTTTATTTAACTAAGAAAAATAGAAAATAAAAGTTGGGAGCAGAAGGTTGTGCTTACTAAATTCATCAACTTCATACCTCTCAAAACTGATCCATTAGTAAGGTTGATCAAGTCTTATTAACAAACACCTTCGATTAGCATGAAACCGAAGAACTTTACGAAAACACTAAGTTACCTCAACGGGGATATGGATATCCCCAACAATAAGCATTTCATATTTCTTTTTGGCAGTAGGTAGAGGTGGTTGAAAACTTCCAATAGTGAGTGTAGGAGATTTTTCAATAACATTAATACCATTCACTTGGAATTGTTTCTTCGGGAAGTGCACCGTAAGTTCATTACCATTGATATGAAAAGTGACCTTGCTTTTATTGCAATCAATAACAGCCCCTGCAGTATTCAAAAATGGTCTACCAAGGATAATCGACATGTTGTCGTCCTCGGGCATCTCAAGTATAACAAAGTCAGTTAAGATAGTAACATTTGCAACAACAACAGGCACATCCTCACAAATACCGATAGGTATGGCAGTTGATTTGTCAGCCATTTGCAAAGATATTTCAGTAGGTGTGAGTTTATTCAAATCAAGTCTTTTATATAAGGAGAAGGGCATAACACTAACACCAGCTCCGAGATCACACAAAGCAGTTTTAACATAATTTCTTTTGATGGAACAAGGTATAGTTGGTATTCATGGGTCTCCAAGTTTTTAAGGTACTCCATCCTTAAAAGAATAATTAGCAAGCATGGTAGAGATTTCAGCTTCAGGTATTTTTCTCTTGTTAGTGATGATGCCTTTCATATATTTTGCATAAGGGGTCATCTTTAAAATATCGGTCAAGCGAGTGCGCAAAAAGACTGGCCTAAGCATCTCAGCAAAGCATTCAAATTCTTCAGCATCCTTTTTCTTAGTTGATTTAGGTGGAAAGGGCATGGGTTTTTTAACCCATGGTTCTCTTTCTCTTCCATGTTTTCTAGCAACAAAGTCTCTTTTATCATATGTTTTATTTTTAGGTTGTGGGTTATCAAGATCAACAGCTGGTTTTATTTCAACATCATTATCTGGTTGTTTATCATTGTCTGGTCGAGTATCTTCACGAACATCATCATTATATTTTTCATTATCACTAGATGAATGTTCATTACCAGATTGAGTTGCAGCATCAGAAATAGAAACATCATTATTATTATCAGGAGGTTTTTCTAATTCAGGTTCACTAGAGGTATGCAAAGTCCTATCATTTTTCCTTTTCTTCTTCCTTCGAGAAGGACTAGGTGCATCAGTATTAATTCTTTGAGAGTCTTGTTCAATTCTCTTAGGGTGTCCCTTAGGATAAAGTGGTTCCTAAGTCATTTTACCTCCTCTAGTTGCTACAATAACAGCGAAGTCATTTATATTATTATTCATTTCATCAAGCAACTCTCTTTGAGATTTAGCAACTTGTTCTAGTTGAGTTTGAACCATAGAAGCATGTTTCCCTACACCTCTTACATCATTAGTAATTCTAAATAAAAAGTCACTCAAGCAAGCAATCATATTGGAGTTGTATTTCAATTGTTTCATAACATTTTCATTGAAGTGATCTTGTTTTCTAATGTAGTTTTCAAACTCATAAAGGCGTTGACTAGGATGTTTATTGTAAGGAATATCACATTCATCTAATTTCATTAAAGAATGTACCTCTACCACCTTTGGTGGTGGTGTGTCAAGTCCATGTATCTCTTCAATAGGAGGTAAATTTTTAACATCCTCTGCTTTAATACCTTTTTCCTTCATACTTTTCTTTGCCTCTTGCATATCCTCAGGACTGAGATATAAGATACCCCTCTTCTTCGGAGTGGGTTTAGGTGGTGGTTCAGGAAGAGTCCAATCATCATATTTTTCAATATATTATTCAATAATTCCTCAGCTTGTTCAACAGTTCGTTCCCTGAAAACACAACCAACACAACTATCCAGGAAGTCCCTAGAAGCATCGGTTAGTCCATTATAGAAGATATCAATTATTTCATTTTTCTTAAGAGGATGATCAGGCAAAGCATTAAGCAATTGGAGAAGCCTCCCCCAAGCTTGTGGGAGACTCTCTTCTTCAATTTGCACAAAGTTAAATATTTCCTGTAAGGCAGCTTGTTTCTTATGAACAGGAAAATATTTTTCAGAGAAGTAATAAATCATATCCTGGGGACTACGCACACAACCAGGAGCAAGAGTATTGTACCATATCTTAGCATCACCCTTTAATGAGAATGGAAATAATTTGAGAATATAATAGTAGCGAATCTTCTCATCATGAACAAATAGGGTGGCTATATCACTCAATTTAGTAAGGTGTGCCACAACAGTTTCAGATTCATAGCCTTGGAAAGGATCAGATTCAACCAAAGTAATTAACTCTGGGTCAACAGATAATTCATAATCCTTGTCGTCAACAAAGATAGCTGAAGTAGCAAACTTAGGATCACATTTCATTCTAGCATTCAAAGATTTTTCTTTCAGTTTCCATAGTAATTTCTTAAGATCATCTCTATCATTGCAAGTAAGAAAATCTCTAGCTGTCTCCTCATCCATAACATAACCTTCAGGTATCTTAGGCAATTCATATCTAGGAGAGCTAGGCCTAATAGGTGTTTCAAGATTTTTAGTATCAAGTACTTCATCAGTTTCAATAATTTCATCAGTTTTAGCATTCTCAATATCTTTAGCTCTAGCAATTTGTTCATCAAGAAATTCACCTAGTGGCATATTATCATCAAGCAAGGTACTAGCATCATCATGAGTAGCATTCATAGCAGAGGTAGCATCATCAATGACTTGCGACATATTAGGATTAATAGCATGTGGTGGTGTTGCAAGTCTACTCAAAATAGAAGGTGAATCAAGTGTAGAGTGTGATGGCAGTTCCTTACCTCCCCTCGTCTTAGAGGGAAAAAGCTTAGTCTTGGTATCCTTCAGATTCTTCATAGTGATAAATAGATAATACTCCTAAGTGACTCAACAAATATAGCTATGCTCCCCGGCAACGGCGCCAGAAAAAGGTCTTGATAACCCACAAGTATAGGGTATCGCAACAGTTTTCGAGGGTAGAGTATTCAACCCAAATTTATAGATTCGACACAAGGGGAGCCAAAGAATATTTGTAAGTATTAGCAGCTGAGTTGTCAATTCAACCACACCTGGAGATTAATTATCTGCAGCAAGGTGATTAGTAGCATAGTAATATGATAGTTTTGATAGCAGTAATGATAACAGTGATAGCAATGATTTTGTAGCAAGTGTAACAGTAGCAGCAGCAGTAGTAACTTAGCAAGAACAATATGTGGCAAATTCAGAGGCATTGGCTCGGTGATTTCGTCGGATGATATTCAACATATAACAGTCATAACCTAGGGCGATACAAAATTAGCTCCAGTTCAGAAATATAATGTAGGCATGTATTCCGTAAATATTCATACGTGCTTATGGAAAGAACTTGCATGACATCTTTTGTCCTACCCTCCCATGGTAGTGGGGTCCATAAGGAAACTAAGGGATATTAAGGCCTCCTTTTAATAGAGAACCGGAACAAAGCATTAACACATAGTGAATACATGAGCTCCTCAAACTATGGTCATCACCGGAAAGTATCCCGACTATTGTCACTCCGGGGTTTACGGATCATAACACATAATAGGTGAATATGACTTGCAAGATCGGATCTAGGAAATAGATATAATGGTGAAAACATAAATGGTTTAGATCTGAAATCATGGCACTTGGGCCTAAAGTGACAAGCACTAAGCATGGCAAAGTCATAACAACACCAATCTTAGAACATAGTGGATACTAGGGATCAGTCCCTAACAAAACTAACTCGATTACATGATGAATCTCATCCAACTCCTCACCGACCAGCGAGCCTACAAAGGAATTACTCACTCCCAGTGGAGAGCATCATGGATTTGGCGATGGAGAAGGGTTGGTGATGACGAAGACTGAAGATCCCCCTCTCCGGAGCCCCAAACGGGCTCCAGATCTGGCCTCCCAATGAAGAACAGGAGGTGGTGGCGGCTTCGTATCATGGAACGTGATAATTCTTTCTCCCTGATTTTTTTTCTCCAAATATAGGTATTTAAGGAGTCGGTATCAGGGTCTGCGGGGCCACCAGGTGGGCACAACCCACCTGGGCTCACTTGGAGGGGGGCACGCCCTAGTGGGTTGTGCTCACCCAAGGGGCCCCCTCCGGTGGTTCTTGGTTCCAGTATTTTTCTTTTATTGTAAAATAAATCTCCAAAAAGTTTTGTTCCATTCCGAGAACTTTTATTTCTGCACAAAAACAACACCATGGTAGTTCTGCTGAAAACAGCGTCAGTTCGGGTTAGTTTCATTCAAATCATGCAAATTAGAGTCCAAAACAAGAGCAAAAGCGTTAGGAAAAGTAAATACGACAGAGACGTATCAGCCGTCACCCCCCGTGTTTGGCACGGGAGGGGTCCTTTAGGACAGCACCTCCCCGGTCTCTCCGATGACCGGAGGAGGTGCGGAGTGTGATGCGCCTCCACTTTCCACCAGATCAGTTGGCGGAGATGTGCCCTCCAACATCTGGTCAGTGGGGAGGTCACGCGCCGGGCTATAGCACAATAGCACACATGCTTTTAGTAATATGTTAGTAAAACCAACCCCCAGACAGTCTTCGGATCCTCACATTTCAGCGCGGGGCTTGACCCTGGAAACCCTCTCCGGGATCTTCTCGAAGGTGGCGGACTCCTCATCGGAGTCCAAACTGTCATCCGGCATGACTAGTTTGCCCCTGCTCCTCTTGTTCGGAGCTGGGGAAGGATGCTCTCCTTTGGCTTCGGTCGACCCCGCTCTCTTCATGGTGCGGGAGGAATTGCTCTCCTCCTCCTCTTCTTCTTCCTACTCCCCCTCCTGTGTGGAGGGGGCGTGGGTGTCCCCAGACTTGGTGTCCGAAGGGACTCATGGGCGGAGGCCCTCCCTGGCCTCCCTTGTGGGTTCTTCTTCTTCTCCTCCTTTCTCTCTGGCGCCTTGTAAGGCACCACAGTCAGCATCTCCTCTAGTGGAGCTGACACGGGGTCTTCGGGCAGTGGGGCCGGACTATCCATCTGCATGGCCTTCTTCAGCCAGCCCTGGGGGAAATGAGAAGGAGTTAAAGATCATAGTGGGAATCCAAATATCCGAACATGAAGAGAATAAGTATTACGTCACCTCCTTGTGGGGTTCTCGGCGTCGAGGCCGATGTCCTCCTCCTCGGTCAGCCAAGTCTTTTGCGGCTTGAACAGCACCCTCCACAGTTTCTCGTGGGTGGTGCCATAGATGTACTACACGGGGCGGGGGTCTTCGGGCTTCCAGGACCACAATGGGACGCCCCGAAGCTAGCAAGGCAGCAAACTGCGATGGAGCATGATCTGGACCACGTTGGTTAATGCGGCCCACGCCTCTATCATATTGGAGACACGTTTTTGCAACGCCTTCACCTCGGGGGTAGACCCCCAGTTAAGGCCTTTTTTGATCCAAGAAGTTAACCTCGTAGGGGGTCCGGATCTGAATTCCAAAGCAGCTGCCTAGGTCGCCTCGCGGGGCTCTATGATGTAGAACCATTCTTTTTGCCAGATCTTGATCGTGTCTACAAACACGCCCTCCGGCCAGCCAAGTCGGGGGAGCCTGCTCAACATGGTGCCCTCACAATCTGCATGTTGGCCATTGACGATCTTTCCGCTTGACATTAAAAACCTTCAGCCATATGCCGAAGTGCAGCTAGACCCGAAGAAAGGCCTCGCAAATGGTGATGAAGTCCGAGATGTGGAGAAAAGAGTTCGAAGCCAGGTCGTGGAAGTCGAGCCCGCAGTAGAACATCAACCCACAAATGAACGGGTGGAGTGGGAAACCCAGTCCCAGGATAAGGTGGGGAATGAACACCACCCATTCGCCGGCACATGGCATCGGCACGACCTAGCCCTCCTCAGGGGCCCAATGAGTGATGTTGGAGGAGAGGAAGCCCGCTCGCTTCAGGTCCTCAATGTCGTTGTTGGTGACACACGAGGCCTCCCACTTGCCCTTCGCTCCAGATCCAGCCATTGTTGAACTCGACTTCGTGGGAAGTTGGATTGGGGCGCTCGAGCTCTATAGATTAGGAAAGGCTATGGCGAGAGGAAGAAGAAGGCGTACGGGGGTAATTGTGGCTAGTTTCTTTTATAAGCAGTCGTAATACCAAGGGTCCTTTAAGTGCGCCATCGACCTCGCCACTTTCCGATATACTCGTGGCATTATGCGCGAGTGGGATACTATGAATCATTGATCAAATCCCTTGAAAAACGGAACACGATCTCCACCTCGATGGGACGTGCTGATAGAGGGGCTGCCTCGAGCCGCGCATCGAGTCCTCATAATGGTTTGATGTTTATGACCGGCTGTGACCCTTCATCGAAAGCTGTTAGCCAAGAATACTGTTCACTTTGGAACAGTTGGCCTTCGAGGCTAAGTAAAATCGATATTCTAGAATCTGGATATGGCTCAACGCATGGCTGAATTGGATTGAGCACCATTTAAAAGACTTAGCTGGAGAAGATTATTCCGAAAACTCAAAAGGAAGGGAACTCGCGTGCAAGCCAGAGTCTGCAGTCATGGGAGTTACAAGAAGCCGATGTTGGAGGCTAGTTCGGGGGCTACTGAGGGAGTCCTGGACTAGGGGGTCCTCAGGTGGCCGGCCTATCTCTCATGGGCCAGACTGTTGGGCCGCATTGCGTTCGGACCAAAGACCTTTTGTGCCTTGGTGTGTGCCCCAAGTCAAGATGGAAGATCCGATGTTCCCTTGATGTAACCAACTATATGTAAACCCTAGTACCCCTGGTGTCTATATAAACTAGAGGGTTTAGTCCGTAGAGGCTAGAGGAACAACTCCCATCCTACTAGTTAGGGTTTAGTTCATCCGATCTTGTGGTAGATCAACTCTATAATCCCCATATACACAAGAAATATAATCAAGCAGGACGTAGGGTTTTACCTCTTAGAGAGGGCCCGAACTTGGGTAAACATCGTGTCCCACGTCCCCTGTTCCCCATCAATCCAAGATCCACAGTTCGGGAACCCTACCCGAGATCCGCCGGTTTTGACACCGACAAGGAGGGAGAAGGCGTACACCGATAGTGGTGTCTGTTTCCTTTTTATAACCTGCCAAAATACCAAAGGTCATTTTACTGCGCCGCAGGCCTCGCCACTTCCCGATATACTCGTGACGTTATGCGCGAGTGGGATGATCAAAATCATTGATCATATTCCTTAAAAAATGGGGCACGATCCCCTCCTTGATGAGACGTGCCAATGAAGAGGCTGCCTCAAACCGTGCATCAAGTACTCACAACAGTTCGGTGCTTATGACCGGCCGTGACCCTTCACCGAAAGTTGTCAGGCGAAGGCACTATTCACACTTGAGCGGTTGGCCTTTGAGGCTAAGTAAAATCAATAATCCGGATTCCGGATATGACTTAATTGAATACATGGCCGAACTTAGCCGAGAAGTTTTTTAGAGACTCGACTAAAGATGACTATTCCAAACACACAGGGGGAGAAGAACTTGCCCGCAAGCCGGAAAACTACAGATGCGGGGATTACAAGACGCCGGCATTGGAGGCTAGTTCGGGGACTATGAAGGGAGTCCTGGACTAGGGGGTCCTCGGGCTGTCGGCCTATTTCTTATGGGCCGGACAGGTGGGCTGCTGTATGACTGCCACAAGGCCGAGCTATAAGAAGACTCCGTGTTCGAATAGGAAACCCTCGAAGTCTTGGTGTGTCCTCTAAGTCAAGATAGAAGATTCGGCATGTTTATTTCCCTTGTTGTAACTGGTTATGTGTAACCCTAGTACCCCTGGTGTTGGGGATATAATCCGTGATATAACCCGCCATGATTGGGCCGAATCATCCAAGTGGCGGATTAGGAGCAGGACCAGGTGGGCGGCTCACAGAGTGGGCCAGCTTAGGGCCTGGAGTCCGAAGGCGGAGGCTTTTGGCCATGAAGTCCAAGTCACCGTGAGTTTCCTTACTTAGGAGACAAGTTGTAAACATGCTAAGTCCCAGATGATAGTATGACCTGGACTCTTGTAAACCCTGGGTCTCGACCTATATATAAAGGCGGGTCTCACGGGCAGATAGGACTAAGTTACAATCAATCAATAGCTAGGTCAAGTGAATCCGCTCACTTGTAATTGATCATCCAGCAATAAGCAAACAAGCAGGAAGTAGGCTATTACCTCGATCGTGAGGGGCCAAACCTGGGTAAACTTGTGTTTCTCGGTTCCGCTCAACCCCGACAAGCTAATCACCTAGTTGCGATGGCCTCACATCTAACTCCTCACACTAGGACATATGTCGTGACAAAACCACGATAGTTGGCGCCCACCATGGGGCCAGCGCACGGTGGTTTTGAATTCTTGAAGGGCTCTTTCCCAGGGATCGAGGGATACGCCATTGGCAGGATGACCAAGAGTCACTGCAGCAAGCTCTACATTAACGACGCTGGCTAGGGCCCCGAGGCCGACTCAGTCGAGTACGGGTACCGGGTCCCCTTCGGCGGAATCCACGTCTTCATCGGCAAGATTGGCGGATCTGAGTCTGAGCCGGACATCTGCACCGACCTCGTCGAGCCGGCTCGACGCATGCAACCTGCCCGGATCCAAGCCGGTCGAAAGCACGCCTTCGTGGGCTTCGCACAAGGTTTGGAACTTGCGGAAAACTCCACATCTGGAGGAGAGACTCTCATCTACTCAGGTCATGAGTCCTCGACCGGTGAGATGGAGACAATCTACCAGCTTCAAGACGGCAGGCTTGGGGGCTATTCCGAGGGCGGCATTATTCCGGACCCCTATGAGCCGCTATGACGAGCCGCCATTTTCATGGCAGGGATGGCACCGGCTCTCAACACTACGGCGGCTGGAGCCACGATGATAATAGATCCTTCAGCATCCGGCTTAATCAGGCCTCCAGCTCAAGTTCTGTCTGAGCTGATGAACACCTTGACAACCTTGCTGGCAACCGAGGTCACTGCGGAAAATCAGGCAGATCGCAATGCGGAGATTGCAAAGATTCGAGAGCAGATGACCAAGGCCCAGGAGGATATCAACGCTGAAAACACATGGACGGCCGAGTTGCAAGCTCAGGTTAATGCAGAGGCAGAACGTCTGAAAATGCAAGCTTGGCGTCTAAATCTTGAGCAAAATGCTTCCAATGCAGTTCATCAGCGGAGATATCAGAGCCGTTTACCTCCGGGTTACAAGCCAACACGTTTTTTTAACACGCCCGGGGCAGGCCCAAGTACTCCAGGAGCACCGGTTATACCCCAGTTAACCATGGAAGCACCGGGGAATAGAGCAGCAGTCTAACCTCACCAACCAGAGCCGGCCCGGAGGGAAGAGCCAGGACCTAACCCGCCTCCCGTTCGGATGCCGCCGCACTTTCCGACACCGCCGGGTCACTTCTCCAACCTAGTGGACAACATGGTGGCAGGGGTGACCCGGCTTACTGCGATTCCTTTCACCGGCGAGTCACCGGTTGCTGTTGAAAACCGGAACGCCATTGAGCTATTGTAGACAGTGATTGCTCAGCAGGCTAATTATTTATACAGCCAACATCGTGTACACTCTACACCGTTGCCGAGTCGCAGCTACAGCCGGGATGCTGAGTCGTCGGCGGTTTTGAGCAGCGAACGACGCTGTAACCTGCCCTAGAATAACCCACCCCTCAACGCAAGGACTGATGCTCAAGCCATTGTGGATGGCGCACGGGCCCGTCCAGAGGCTGAAGCAGCAAACCAGGGGGCTTATCAGCCGCCCCCGGTCGTTCCTTCCACATTAGTGGGAGCTGGGTCGAGTACCAGAACCATTGGAGTGTCGTGCCTAGTGCCAGCCTTACATAACGAATGCATGACTAAGGATTTTAAGGGTCCTCGCAAGGTGCCCAACTACACGGCGGATCTCCCTCCGGAGCTCTGGATCGAGAGTTACGAGCTGGCCATGGATATGTTGGACATCAGTGATGCAGTATGTGCCAAGTACTTCACTATGATGTTGGAGGGGCCGGCTCGCACATGGTTGAAAAACCTGCCCCCCAACTCTATCAACACCTGGGCAGAATTGAAGGAGCGCTTCATCAAGAATTTTCAAGGGACTTGCAAGCAGCCGATGATAATTGTTGATTTGCAGCACTGTGTCCAGCGTAAGGATGAGTCGGCTCATCATTGGGCTCGCTAGGTTGCGAGTATTATCCACTCTTCGGACAGCATCCAGGCGTCTCAGGTTGTGTTGCTCTTAGAGAAGAACTGTCACTTTCAGCCTCTTGTGCAGAAGCTCGGCCGACTTAAGCGCAAATGCACGGATATGGGCAATCTCATGGATGTGCTTACCAGATATGCTGATTCTGACCTTACGAAGGATCCTAGCTCGGATGATGACAAATCCGGCAAGGGCAAGAAAAATGGCGGTGGCAAGGGTCAGCAGCAAAATGCCCAGCGCAGAATGGTAATCATAATAACCATGGTAACGGTGGAAAGCGCAAACACTCCGATGGCGGGTCAGATTTTGTAGCTAACACCAATGCAGGGTTCAAAAATCAGCGGCGCAATGGCAAACAGCCTTATAATGGGGGGAAGCCCAAGAATTATGAGGAGGCTCTTAATCTGCCTTGTCGTAAACACAGTTATCCTAACAAGCCGTCTAGTCATGCTTGGAAGGATTGTTATATCATGCAAGAGTATAGGAACCAGTCATTTCAGCAGCATCATGGCAATGGGCCGCCCGGTGGGTCAGGCTCAGGAGGTTTTCAGGGAGCTGGCTTTGGTGGTGGCGGCTCAAACTCTGGTTATCAGAACCAAGGGAACCATGGTGGTCATAATCAACAGTCTAGTCAGGGTAATCAGCAACAGAATAATCAGTCTGGGTATCAGAGTAACCCTAAGCAGCTCAACAGTGGCCAATACCATGTTTTCACTACGAGCACCTGCAAGCATGACCGGAAGGTTCATAAATGGGCTGTCAATGCAGTTGAGCCGGTTGTACCACGGTATTTAAGGTGGTCTGAGCACATGATTACTTGGAGTCGGGAGGATCACCCGCCCCGAGTTGACGATCCGGGTCATCTGGCCCTGGTCGTAGCCCCTCAAGTGGGCGGATATAAATTCACCAAGGTACTTATGGATGGTGGCAGCAACATCAACATATTGTACTATGACACTTTTAGGCGGATGAGCCTGACAGAGAAGGATCTTAAGCCGCCCTCTACGGTATTTCACGGAGTTGTGCCCGGCAAGTCGGCTTACCCTATCAGAAAGATTGCTCTAGAAGTGGATTTTGGTGATGAATATAATTACAGAGCAGAGACACTGTGGTTTGAGGTGGTCAAGATCAAGAGTCCATATCATGCATTGTTTGGACGGCCGGCTTATGCCAAGTTCATGGCTCGCCCTTGTTGTGCCTATTTGCAGCTCAAGATGCCTCGGCCACAGGGGACGATCGCAGTTCATGGAAATCGTAAGATAGCTCTGGAATGCGAGGAAGGAGATGCCGCTTACACAGAGTTGGCTTGTGCTACTGATGAGCTCAAGTTTTATAAGGATAATGTTGACCCGGCTGATATGACCCCTCTGAAGAAGCCTACCACCTAGAAGGACCCTCTACTCAAATTTAAGTCGGCCAAAGATACACAGCAAGTTGACTTTGTTCCTGGTGATTCTTCTCAGCAGTTCACCATTGGGATAGGGATGGATCCCAAATAGGAAAGCGCTCTCATCGAGTTCATCCGTGAGAATCGGGACATCTTTGCATGGAAACCTTCTGGCATGCCAGGTGTACTGAGAGAATTCGCTGAGCATCACCTTAATGTGGATCCTAAGATGAAACCGGCTCGACAGTTCCTCCGTCGTTTTAACGAGGAGAGTCATAAGGCTATTGGAGAAGAGGTAGCCCGGCTCCTAGCTGCCGGATTCATAATTGAAGTTTTTCCCCCACAGTGGTTGGCTAATCCGGTGCTTGTTCTCAAGAAGAACGGCACTTGGCATATGTGTGTTGACTACACAGATCTTAACAAGGCTTGTCCAGCTGACCCGTTTGCTCTCCCCCGTATTGATCAGATCATTGATGTAATGACAGGTTGTGAGAGTTTGTGTTTTCTGGATGCTTATTCTGGTTATCATCAGATCAAGATGGCAGTTGAGGATCAGGAGAAAACAGCTTTCATCATGCCCTTTGGAGCTTTCTATTATGTTTCTATGCCTTTTGGGCTCAAGAGTGCTCAGGCGACTTACCAGCGCTGTGTTCAGAATTACTTTCATGGGCAAATTGGACGCAATGTTCATGCTTATGTCGATGATATTGTGGTTAAATAAAGGAAGAAGGAAACTTTGCTTGATGACTTGAAGGAAACCTTTGACAATCTTTGGGTATACAAGATGATGCTTAACCCGGCCAAGTGCGTCTTTGGTGTGCCAGCAAGCAAATTGCTTGGTTTTTTAGTCTCAGAAAGGGGCATCAAAGCTAACCCGAAGAAGATCGAGGCTATCACCTCTCTTTCTAAGTCGGCACGTATTAATGATGTTCAGTGCCTGGCGGGTCGTATTGCAGCCCTGAGCCATTTTATAAGCCGCCTGGGTGAGAAGGCGATCCCCCTCTATCAGATGATGAAGAAGACTGACCATTTCGTCTGGAGTGATGCTGCTAATGAGCCTTTTGAGGCACTTAAGAAGCAGTTGGCCGAGCCACCTATTTTTGTTGCTCTTGTCGACAAAGAGCCTTTGCTCTTGTATGTGGTGGCTAATAACAAAGCCATGAGCGTGGCAGTGGTCGTGGAACGCGAGACAGACAAAGAGTATCCAGTCCAGCGGCCGGCTTATTATGTCGGTGAGGTCTTAACGGAGTCCAAACAGAGATACCCACATTGGCAGAAGTTGGTGTTTGGGGTGTTCATGGCTAGCCGCAAGTTGAACATTATTTCCTTGGGCATCCAATCACTGTGGTCAGTTCTGCTCCTTTGGGGGATATCATTCAAAACAAGGAAGCCACCGGCAGAATTGGTAAGTGGGCAATTGAGCTTGGGCCACATCATCTGAAATATGTGCCCCGAACCGCCATCAAGTCCCAGGCCTTGGTGGATTTTATCAATGATTGCACAGAACTGCAAACGCCTGAGGAGAAACTAGATCATACATACTGGACAATACACTTTGATGGATCCAGGAAATTGGAAGGCTTGGGGGCTGGAGTTGTCATATCTTCCCCATGAGGTGACCAGTTTTGTTATGTTTTAAGGTTGATGTTTCCCTCTACTAACAATGCAGCTGAGTACGAGGCTTTGCTACATGGGCTCCACATGGCTAAGGAGATGAACTTGAGCCGCGTTAGATGCCTTGGTGACTCAGACCTTGTTGCACAACAAGTTTCAGGGAAGTGGGATTCTAAGGACCCGCTCATGGCGGCTTATCGTCAAGCCGTGACCAACATTGCAGGTGTTGACACCAGATTTTGGCATAGTCAAAAACATAATTAAGAAGGCCTCAAATGGAAAAGTGATTAAAGTGAGAAAGTTCTGTATCATTAAAAGGAGAAACTTTGATATTTGGGCCATAGCCATCCGATCTCATTTATAAGGCCGAAGCTATGTTCGAAATACTGAGATTTTGTGTCTAGAACACTGTTCGGCTGATTACGCCCCTGAGATGGCCTCATATGGAAAACTAATCTACATGAATTGTCTTTGCCTCATCGAAATGATCGATTTTGATATAAAAATCGTATCAATCCGAGATCGTATGTAAAAGTTACAGCCACCTGAGTGCGGCCCTGTCACGGGGCAAAAGTGGCGCGCCCCATCAGACACGGTGTCTGATGGGTAGCGCGAGTAACAGTCTATTTTGCGCGAGCGATTCGGCCCTAAAGATGGCCTCGAATCGAAAAACGTTCAACTCAAAAGTTGTTCGTCTCTTCGAAACGGTCAAATTTGCTTTTGGGCTCATCTTCATCCGAGATCGTTTGTGGCCTGTGGGACATAAAAACCGAACTGATATTCTAGACTTACCTAAATCTGAGTTCGGTTAATTTTGGAAAGATTTGGACGTGATTTGGAGTCCTTTTCTTGTACGGGAAGTCCATCCTCCTCTTATATACCTAAGGGGTGACGGCCGATTGAACAACACACAATCGAACAATCATCTATCACTTTTACCTTTACTTTTATCTCTCTCCCTCGTTCTTCTTATTGCAGGGCGGCAAACCTCGAGGCCCTAGGGGCGATTAGGTCGACCTAGGGTAGCCCATAGCCGTCGCACGCCCTGACGGGGTCCCTCTCGGGCGTGTGGGGTTTCGGGTCTCGAAAAGCGCCCGCCGGATTGTCTTGCGTACCGCGCTTCTGGTGGGTCTCCTTCGACATGAGCTGCGGTGCATCACCCCTGGCGTCGAGGGTACACGGTGACGTGTTTGTGTGCGAACACACTTTTTGGCGACTCCGCTGGGGACGAAGCTTTGAACGGTCTCCGGCCCGTTCTTGCTACGAAGAGATCGTCATCTAGGGTTTGCAATCTACAAAGGTAACATGAATACCCAATTCACTTATGTAGATGCAAATAATGCATATGTTGTTGCTAGATCGTTTAATGAGCATAATGTATCGGCTAGCCCTAGCTTTATCAATCATGCATCTAATTATGTGCAAGAGCCGATGCAACAAAATCTCCATGCTTCTACCTCATATAATTTTAGCAACATGGAACATATGTATACCAACTCCCATGCATCGGCAGCCCCACAAATCCAAATGCCGATGAACAACATGATGAGTTCCGTTAATCAAGTTGAAACACCTCACATAGGAACTTCCGATAGTATGCAACAAAGTGTTTCACCTTTTTATTCATCGGCAACTAGCTTGCAATATGTTAACCAAAACATGCCGGTGGATAGGGGAATTGGCCATGCTACTACTAGTTATTCGGCCAATTACCCTCAATCATCATATGCTACACCTCATGCTACTAATTTTTTGGCACCATATGCAACTATAGGTATTCATAATTCGGCTTCGCACCTTCACGCTAATAACCGAATAAGTGAAAATTCTATAGGATCACATGTGTCTTCACCTAGTATCGTAGCATACAATGTTTTCCCTGCACAATTACAAAATTTCGGTGACATCTCGTTACCGAAAGAGTCTAAAAGTGTCGAGGGGCAATTCTATCCAGATTAGGTCATTAAGAAAAATCTTACGTCTTTTTGGGACGAATGCAATGTTGTTCAACATGAATTAATAAAATAGGGAAAGCCTATTAATTCTGCTGCAATCCAAGCTAGATTATGTCAAAAAGAGAAAGCATTGGGTGTGGATAGAATTATCAAAAAAGGTGGTGATTCGGATAACAAAGTTAATTCGGCTATTGAAAAGACCGAATCAAATATTACGTATGCCGAATCTGTTCTAGAAAAACAGGACGACAAGGTGTTGGGGAGCTATTCAAAAGAGGAACAACATATCGTTCAAGTAACGCAACCATCATGCTCTCCCAACGTGTTTGAAAAGGTATGTCTAGCAAGTGATTTACCTATCTTCCGATTTGGTCGCAACTTTATTGTTGATGCTTCTATAAGAAAAATTCTCATAAGTAATTTTGAAAGACCAATGAAGAAGGGAAATTTACTTGTTAGCAATAAAATTGTTATAGAACATATCGGTCAACCTATTGTGCCATTTATAAAGACCGATAGTGACCTATTATTGCAGCCAAAGTTTTCCCCATTGCTTTATCAAAATTTCATATCTAATTGGGTAGCTTTGCTTGTTTCATACTTGACTTGCACTTGGTCTCTATTGAGACATGTGTATTCTAACTATTTTTGTTTCAGAAATTTAAAGCCAAGGTCAAATTCTTTTGAGAAATCCGATGCTAATATAATATCTTATCCAAATACATCGGAGATAGGGTGCAAAACACAATGCATAGCCGAATGGGGATATTCCAAATTTGAACCATTCGTTTGCTTAACTCCAAAGCCGTTCGCACACCAAGATCGGCCTGAAAACAAGAAGTATACCTTCAATTCAAGCATGTGTGATCAAATATTTGATTTGTTGCTGAAAAATAATTACATTAGAATTCTTGATCACCATGTCAAGCCATCAATCAAAGGATGAATGTATTGTAAGTTGCATGATTCGTCCAAGCATAATTTTGAGGATTGCAACATGTTTCGTCAAATAGTCAAATCGGCCATTGATAGAGGACGATTGAAATTTGTTGAGACACCAAGAGATGACCAGTCTATTCCGATTGGTCCTGATGGCAAACGATTTTTGCATCAGCTGCTTCAGGCTGATCCATTTCAACATGAGAAGGTAAAAACTGTGGATAATGGGATCAAGCTTTCAAGTAAGGAAGTTGTTCAAGAGCACAATGATAATATTCTTGAGGGTGAAAATTCCATCGAGGTTGCGCAAAAGACGCCAAGTACTGGGGGGCAACAAGAAAATCTAAAGATCGGTGCAAGCACAACCAAAGAAAGCAAAGGCCGAGGTAAGCACAAAGGTAAAAAGCCAAAAGTCACTTTCGCGCAACTATTGGAAAAATATCAGAAGATAAGTGAGGAGAACAGTGTTTATCGGTCAAGTAATTCAAGAGCATCAAGACCACCCCCTAGGCGCAAACCCGAGGATCGGTATTAGCAAAATGAGAATTCTAATGCAGCATATTCGTATCCATATTTTGTGCCGCCAATGCCAATGCCATGGGTACCTTCCTATGATCATGTAAATCTATATCCATCGTGGGACAGGTATGATACAAGGGCGCATTCTTCATCTTATTTTAGACCATCTCACAAACATTATGCAGCTCCAAAATATCAACATTTGAACAAGCACATGTCAAAGACCGTTTCAATCATAAGGAATCGGTCTGGAGCTCAAGGAACAAGAAAGATGTGGTCAAGCAAGTTTACCGTGTTAAAAAAGATGGTCGTAAGAGTGCTACTTCAGATTCGATCTCAAATGAAAAAGAGCCAATTAAAGTGTTGACATTGGCTACTAAAGGAAATGAGACAAGTCAATCATGTGCCAAATCTGAAGAGAAGAAGTTGAGAGTGCACAAGGTAAAACAGGAATTGCCATTGCTTCAAACAAAATCACAGCCGGGGTGCTCACTCGGCTTATCATATTGGCAAAAGAAGAAATTACAAAAACTTAGTGCACAAGAACTTGAAGAAAGGAACATGGCATGGGTTCCCAAAGGAAGTACTCAAAATAAGAATTATGTGCAAGCTTCCATTACAAGAAGTGCGGCAAAGGTGAAGAAGGAAAAGCGTGAAAACTATGAAGGACCAAGCCGAAGGTTTCAACATCTTCGGTCCACACATTACCCATATTCCTCAACTATGCCGTTGATGCCTATGCTATGGAATTCATCATCAGGTATGATTGGTTACCCTCAATGGCTTATTTTAATCCATGGATGCAATATAATTTCTTACATCATTAAAGGGTATTACCAAATCATTATATGTTCGATTAGCTTCACTTTTGTTGCTAATCTAAATGGCCGATATATACTTATCATCCTAAGCACATACAAAATGGCCGATGGAGTGTTGACATCGCGCTTAGAACAAACTTCGTGCAAGTTCTTTTTCGGCACACAAGTTTTGCCGAAAAACAGGGGGGCATGTGTTGACACCAGATTTTGGCATAGTCAAAAACATAATTAAGAAGGCCTCAAATGGAAAAGTGCTCAAAGTGAGAAACTTCTGTATCGTCAAAAGGAGAAACTTGATATTTTGGCCATAGCCATCCGATCTCATTTATAAGGCCGAAGTTGTGTTCGAAATACTGAGATTTTGTGTCCAGAACACTGTTTGGCTGATTACGCCCCTGAGACGGCCTCATATGGAAAACTGATCTACACGAATTGTCTTTGTCTCGTCGAAACGATCGATTTTGATATAAAAATCATATTAATCCGAGATCGTATGTAAAAGTTACAGCAACCTGAGTGTGGCCCTGTCACGGGGCAAAAGTGGCGCACCCCATCAGACACGGTGTGTGATGGGTAGCGCAAGTAACTGTCTGTTTTGCGTGAACGATTCGGCCCTGAAGATGGCCTCGAATCGAAAAACATTCAACACAGAAGTTGTTCGTCTCGTCAAAATTGTCAAATTTGCTTTTGGGCTCATCTTCATCCGAGGTCGTTTGTGGCCTATGGGACCTAAAAACCAAACTGATATTCTAGACTTACCTAAATCCGAGTTCGGTTAATTTTGGAAAGATTTGGATGTGATTTGGACATGATTTCGAGTCTTTTCTTGTACGGGAAGTCCATACGCCTCTTATATACCTAAGGGGTGATGGCAGATTGAACAACACACAATTGAACAATCATCTATCACTTTTACCTTTACTTTTATCTCTCTCCCTTGTTCTTCTTCTTCCTCGTTCTTCGCTCATTCTTCTTGTTGCAGGGCGGCGAACCTCGAGGCCCTAGGGGCGATTAGGTCGACCTAGGGCAGCCCATAGCCGTCGCACGCCCTGACGGGGTCCCTCCCGGGCGTGTAGGGTTTCGGGTCTCCAAAAGCGCCCGCCGGATTGTCTTTCGTACCGCGCTTCTGGTGGGTCTCCTTCGACGTGAGCTGCGGTGCATCACCCCCGGCGTCGAGGGTACATGGTGACGTGTTCGCACTATTCGTGTGCAAACAGTAAGCCACTTTAAAGGATATCTAGTGGATCACATAGACTAGCGCCACAATGAGGCGGCTCATGCTTTATCTCGACTGGGCTCTCAGCGTAAGCCAGTCCCTCCTAATGTGTTCCTTGATGTGCTGCATAATCCCTCTGTCAAGTTACCCTCAGAGGAAGACCTGGCTTACCTGGTGGCGGCTCTACGTGCTATCCCAGATTGGACGATGCCTTACCTGGCTTACCTGGTTCGAGGCGAGTTACCAGAGGATGAAAACTTGGCGCGGCAGATCACACGGCGGTCTAGTCCATGACAATTGTCAATGGCGAGTTACACAGATGTAGTGTAACTGGCGTGTTTCAACGTTGTGTTTCTCCTGATGAAGGCCAAGAAATCTTACAAGAAATTCATGCAGGCGACTGCGATCATCATGCCGGGTCAAGATCTCTTGTGGCGAAGGCTTTTCGACACGGTTTCTTCTGGCTGATGGCTCGTGCTGATGCAGAGGACATTGTCCGTAAGTGTGACGGTTGTCAGAAATTTGCACGGCAGGCTCATGTGCCGGCTCAGGAATTGCGGATGATTCCAATAACCTGGCCGTTTGCAGTCTGGGGGCTTGATATGGTCGGGCCCTTCAAGAGGCCTAAAGACAAGAAGACTCACCTTTTGCTTGCAGTCGACAAGTTTACAAAGTGGGTGGAAGCCGAGCCAGTCAGCAATTGTGAGGCGGCGACTGCAGTTCAGTTTGTGAAAAGACTGATCTTCCGCTTTGGTTATCCTCATAGTATCATCACTGATAATGGGACAAATCTGCCTAAGGGTGCTATGAAAGAGTTCTGTCACAGGGAACACATCAGGCTTGATGTTTCATCTGTGGCTCATCCACAGTCCAATGGCCAAGCTGAGCGTGCTAACCAGGAGATATTACAAGGGATCAAGCCCCGGCTCATGGTGCCTTTGGAGCGCACTCTGGGTTGTTGGGTCGAAGAGCTTCCTGTGGTTCTTTGGAGCATAAGGACTACCCTCAACAGGTCAACAGGCTACACGTCGTTTTTCATGGTTTATGGAGCAGAGGCGGTTCTTCCAAGTGACATCCGTCATGACTCGCCCAGAGTGGCGGCTTACGTTGAAACAGATAACAAGACGGTTCGTCAGAACGCTTTGGATGCCTTGGAAGAGGAGCGTGACCTTGCGGCGGCTCGATCTATGATTTACCAGCAAGACCTACGTCGCTATCATAGACGCAGTTTCCAGGAGGGCGACTTAGTGCTCCGGCTGATTCAAGAACAGACAGGCATGCATAAGCTTTCACCTCCTTGGGAAGGGCCTTTTGTGGTCAGCAAGAACCTCAACAATGGGTCATATTATCTCATCGATATACGTGAACACAATAAGTCACGTACCTCTGAGGAGGAGACCAACAGGCCTTGGAATATTGCTCATCTTCGGCCTTACTACACTTGAGCCATTGGCTCCAGCCATTGTACATACATCTCATTTGTGTGTGTCTATATATATATATATATATATATATATATATATATATATATATATATATATATATATATAAACACTATTCTGATCACGGGATGAGAATAATATTCTGATAACTACCAGACCCGTCCCGCTAGTAGTACCTGAACTTCCCCCAGTGTTAGGTTGAACTTCCGCGAACATAGTCCAAATGGGGCTGGCAATATACCGTTGGAAAGCTGTGGACACGAGTATTATGACCCAAGTTAAATTTTTGGCAAAATGTAAGCAGTTTAAGAGCAGTTTTGGAAACTGTTTTTTCTTTTACACAAAAAACGTGAATCTTATTTTCGATCGCATTTCTAAACCGTTTATCAGAATGAGGCAAATAATATGGCGTAGGAAAGCTACTGCAAATGTGCTCCTTTCACATGTAGAACGTTTTCTCTAATTCCCTATGGTTAAAGGGTAATTTGGAAAATCGTAGAATTTCGCAAACCGAATAGCCGAGTTCATATTTTCGATACCATTTCTAAACGCCTAATCCAATTGAGGCAAATGATATGGCGTTGGAAAGCTTATGAAAATGCACTTCTTTTTCATGTACAAAGTTTTTCTAATTTTGAACGATTTAAGAGTAATTTAGAAAACGGTCCAAGTTCCACCGAGTTCGTATTTTTGAGTTAATTTTTTAACCGTATGTCGGAATGCAGCAAATGATATGGTGTTGGAAAGCTTGAAGAAATGCAAAACTTTTTGGTATATAATGTTTCTCCCAATTCCTTACGGTTTTAAGTCAATTTTGAAAATGGTTAAAAACATTTTTTGGTCGTAATTTTTGCAAACTTTGTCGGAATGGGGCAAATAATATACCGTTGGATAGCTATCGAAAATGAGAAACTTTTTCTTATGTAAAGTTTTCTCTAATTCCCGGTCGTTTTTAAGTAATTTAGAAAATGGCGAGATCAGGATTTCTGCCTTCATCGTGAATGGAAATGCATTGCGTGAAGTACTTGAACTTCTGTGGTAGTTCTGTTTGAACTTCGCTCTGTTTTTGACGTGTTGTTTTTTGCCCGTAATTCCCAAACCAATTACCTGAATTGAGCAAATGATATACCAATGGAAAGCTGTTGAAAACACGCAACTTTCTCGTGTTGATCAGTTTTTCATACTCGCGATGGTTCAAAAGATATTTTGGAATGCATTAAAACGTGTTTTAAACGGTACACATGAAAATTTTAAACCGTTCAAAGAAATGTAGCACATAATATACCGTTGGAAAGCTTATGAATAGCAGCAAGTTTTTCATGTAGACAGGTGTTACAAATTCGTTGTCGTTTGAGAGCAGTTTTTAAAATGGCAAAACGACGTTGTTTTTGCCTTTTTTCAACTTGTAAATGAACGACGAACGTCTCGCACAAGATTTTTCAACTATGCTAGGAGGAGCACGTGAACTTCTTGCAACAAACCTTTGAAGCTTTTAGTTTTCTATTCTTATATTCTTATCTGAAACGCATTCCGTGTAGTAGTTGAACTTCCCGCTGTTTTCACCTTGAACTTCTGTCACGTATTTTTGTTCAACCTCTCTCACAAGAATTTTTGAACTTTCTCGGGCTGAGCACTTGAACTTCTAGCAACAAAACTTTTAGCCTTTGCTTTTTCATTCTTTTTTTTCATACAAATGCACACCATGTTGTATGTGAACTTCTCGCAGTTATCAATATGAACTTCTCTCTATTTGGCTTTAGTAAAAAAAACTGATTTTTATAAACATCGACCGCTCTAACTTTTTTATTTGAACTTCTTTTGTGTATTTTTAGAAATGTGAAGATTGGAGTTTTGTTAGAAACATCGAACTTCTTCGTTATTTCAAATTGAACTTATTGGTTTTATTCTTTAGTGACTGGAAAAATCTGATTTTTCAAATAAATATCAAAACTGCTCCGCTTTTTCCAATTGAACTTCTTGGTTTTATTTTCTAGTAACGAGAAAACCTGAGTTTTTTACATACATTGAACTACTCCATTTTTTTAAAATTGAATTTCTTGGTTTTAATCTTTAGTATTGGGGGAAAATGCCCAAAATGGCATTGTTTTTTGAGCTTCTAAATCCTAGGTTTTAATATACTTTGAACTTCTGTGTTATTTAAATTGAACTTCATGTTTTTTTTATTTTTTGAGTAAAGTTTTTATTTTTTATTTTTAGATAAACATAAATTTGACTACTTTTTTATTCTCGATTTGAAGTGATCTCTAATTTTAAATAAATAATGTTTAATATATTCCTCGATTTGAACTGATCTCTAATTTTTTTTGTCCCTAACTCCAAAAGCACTCGTCGAATTTGAGCAAATGATATCATTAGAAAGCTATTGGAAAGTATTTTTTTAACAAATCATGTTGGGTTAAGAGCATATTTTGAACATGCTAAGACTTGTTTTGAACGATACACACAAAACATACAAATTATATTATGGGAATAATATGTATGATATACTGATGGAAAGCTTATGTTTTAGAAGCAATTTTTTCATGACAATTTTTTCAAATTCGTTGCCATTTATGGGTAGTTTTCGAACTGCCAAAAAATGGCATCGATTTTTTTACCTTGTAAATTCTAAGTTTTTATGAACTTCGAACTTCTTAGTTTTATTTCTAGAAAATAAAAAAATCAAAGTTTTTAAGTAAACATTGAACAACTTTTTTCTTGAATTGAATTAAATACCTATTTTTCTGAAACAGAGAATTTAAGTTTTTTGCATACATAGGAGTTGCGCCAATATTTAAATTTGACTCCTCTTCTTTGTATTTTTTTTAGTAACAAGGAAATCTGAGTTGTTTGAACTTCTTTGTTATAAAAAATTGAATTTCTTGGTTTGATTCTTTTAATAATGAGAAAAAACGAATTTTGATCGATATTGAAGTAAAAGGATAGCGGTAACAAAACTTCCCCCCCCCCCTCTCCTCTCTCCCCTCGAGAGTTCCTCCCCCAAGCCGGGGAGAGAGTGCTAGGGCTCAGGAGGGAGGCTGATGGGATGAGGATTCGGACTTGCGGCTTCAAGGGGTGGTTGAGCGAGCCCTTGGCGGAGGGTAGTTCTTACGCCCCCCCCCTCTCCCCCCCTTGCTCCCGGCCCCCTTCCCCCTCCCTGAGTGTTAATTGTGGGGGCGAGGGGGGAGAAGGGTTGCGAGCGGGACATAGGTAGGGGAGCAGAGTGAAAGGGAATAACTGGGGGCCCGGGGTCGCCCCTTCCACATCCCCCCACCATTATTTAAATTTGAACTCTTAGTTTTATCTGTTAGTAATGGGGAAAATCCTTCTTTTAGCATTGAACTGCATCGATATTTAATTTAAATTTCTAGTTTTTTAGAATGGGGAAATCATTTTTTTATAAACACTTTCGAAATGTTCCTCTTTTTAATTTGAACTTCTATGATTTTTAACAAAGGGGGGAAATCCTTTTTTATAAAGATTTTTTAAGTGCCTTTTTTTGTTGAACTTCTTACTCATTTTTTCTGAACTTCCGGATTAGTCTTTTAGATATTAAGGAAAGTCCATGGGGAATGTTTTTTGTACAACCATAACATTTTTCCAAACTCTACAATTTTATTAAATTTGAACTTCAATAGTTAATTTTTTTTCTAGGTGATCCTTGTTTTCTTCTTTCATATATAAACATCAGACTACTCAATTTTTTTAATTTGAACTTCTTCGGTTTACTCTTTAGTAACGAGGAAAATCCTAGATTTGTAATAAACATCGAACCACTCCATTGTTTAAATTTGAACTTCTAGTTTTTGTATAAATGATTAAACTTACAATACAGAATTAAAAAAATCTACTTTCTATGAACTTACTATGTTACATCTTATTAACTTTTTTTTTGTGTCGTGACATTTTATGCATTTTTTATTCTCGGCAAAATGGTCTACGAGGTCCTTTTTTTATGAATTTCTTCTGCATGTGGTACATGTGAACTTAGAAATTTCTGAAACGTGAACTTCGTGTGCTATTGAAAATCAAAAAGTTACACACACGCAGTACACCACATGAATTCACAGTCAACACGCACCATACGCATGTACAAACACACTCTGGTTTGATGGTCGCGGGTATAATCCACATAGGAGAATTGGTGGCTGGAGAAATGTGGAGCCGCCGCCGACTCTGTGGAAGAAGGTCAGAGCGGCGCAACCCCAAGGAGGGGCAGGGGATGGGTCGCTGAGCTACGACGGCGCTGGGCAGAGGAGGGGCAGGCGTAGCAGAACTTTACCGCGACCAGCACATAGCCATAGTAGAACTTGGTGTATAGCATCATTTAAGGAAGCACTGCAGTGGTAACGACAAAATAAAAATGCATGGCCTAAATGAAAAACGCTAAAAAGAAAAACACAAGTTCCACTGTGCTTACGCCCACTTAAGTTTCAATAAAATATAATATTTATTTCAGCCCTTTGTTCCCTTTTCACCACTTGTACATACATTATTCAACACAACTACCTTTTTGTGCTAGGAACTACCACAACCGTAAGCTCCCTGCAGGTTCAGTTCATTGCATCAATGACTGAAGAATGCAGAACAAAAACTCAGTAATTTAGAAACAGAGGGAGATCGAAACAGCAACACATTTCTTCCACTTTTGAGGACTAAATGGAGACATCACAGTTACGTGAGTTGCATTTTACTTTGCTTCTCTAATCTAAAATCTCAGCAAGGCATGCCGCCTTAACTAATCTCAACAACACACTGGCATGCACCTTAAGTGGATATAGAGCAGTAGCAGGCCAGTCAATAGCTCACGCACACGCGAGGAGGGGCAGAAACAGCAACAGGAAACCAGCCTGCAGTTTACGCATCCAAACACGGAGAGAGAATAGAGCAGCACAATGGCTTGTGCTGCACAGTTGCAGGTCACACCCGAGTGGCTACCAGTTCGGGGGCCTGACGCCGGCGAATAGGCCTTGGAGGAGTGCCAGCGTATGGATCTGACACGTGGTTGGGGTAGGGGTCGCTGGTGGCGGCGCCCAGTGGGATTGGGGCAGCTGGGTCACGGCGGCAGCGGCGCTCCGGTGGGGTGGATGCAGGGCAGGGGCGCAGGGCGTGGCGGGATCGAACTGACGCGGCTGGCCAGGCCAAACTTCATAGACGCCTACCTCCGTGGAGAAGGGGATGGGAGGAAGTAGGCCATCATGGATGCGCAGTGCTCAGGGGATGGAGGAGGAACAAGAGGGAGGAGGCCGGCCGCATCGCACTTGGAGACGGAGGCTCGCCGGAGCAGCACCGCCGTGAGCAACCGCCGGATCCAGTGGCTAGCGCTCAGATCCGCGGCCATCGACGGTGCCTTAGTAGGTGGCTGAGGGTGACAGCGTTGATCCCGGCGGCGACGCGCAGGCAGCGGTGGTGGGAGCTTCCCAGGAAAGAGAGGAGGCTGACTGTGGGCAGGTGACCTCGCGTCGGAGGAGGCGGGGGCGGCGGCGTGCCGGAGGAGGAGGGGGTGGCCTCACGCTGGAGGAGGCGGGGGCGGAGGCGCGTTGGAGGAGGAGAGGGTGGCCACATGCCGGAGGAGGCGGGGGCGGTGGCGCGCGGGGTGGGTTGTCGGCGACGACCTCCTGGTGGAATCGTGCGGGTCGGGGTGGGTGAGGTTGAAGACGCGGGGTGCGTTGCTATACCGGTTCGGTGGGTATTTTAGTTCGGGAACGACCGATCGCCCCTATATATACGCGGTGTTATCAGAATACTTATTCTAATCCTGTGATCAGAATAGTATTACTATATATAGATCAGAATAAGTATTCTGATCACGGCGCCCGGGCGATGAGATCCTCCGAAACTCCCGAATCGGTAGGAAATAAAAGAAAAACTCCCACGATCTCTCACCAACCTCCCGACTCCCTCCCCTCCAATGAATCGCCGCCGGCCCCCATCTTCCTGATTCCAGCGCACCGCCGGACCCCTCCACCTGCTTCCGCCACATTGCCCCAAACCTGTGCCGCCGCCCCCACCCCGCCGCCAACCGGCGACGCTGCCCCCGCCCCGTCCTCGCCCCCAATAGCCGACGACATGGCAGCCCCGTCCCCCGCCCCGGCCGCTGCGCTACCCTGCCCCCGGCCACCGCATGGCCCCATCGCCGGATCAAGCCATCGCGCCATCGCCACCCTCGATTCTGGCCATCTGTCACTATTCATCCGGCTCTATGCCTCTCTGGTGATGTGCGCCACCGCAGGAGACGAGCCCGGTGCTTCCTCCCGGCCCCGCACCGCTCCGGTTAGGTGCGCCACTATGGCCACGGGCCTCCCGCTGCAGCAAGCTAACTCCACGGCGACCTTCCTCAACCTGTCGATGTGACCTTCCTCAACCTGCCGACCCGACCTTCAATCACCACCAACAGATTTGGGCAAGAGCCGGCAAGATCCAGCAGCTGACCGTAGTCGCCAACAGCCATGGCAGTCGCCACGCACGGCGGTGGGATAACCATGCAGTAGGTGGCTTCAGAATGAGCTGGAGGTGGCACGCCCTATGGCTGGCTTCCCCTGCGGCCGTGTGAATGATGCGTCCTCCGGCTGGCTCCCGGAGTGGCTGCATCGACCCCACGTCATCCAGGGCGTTGTGCAGCACTGAGATGCAGAGGTTCCACAAATTGGCTGCTTCCCACGACTCTGTGTGTTCTCTCTGGTCTGTTATGTATAATTGATTTTCCCTGCACAATCTCTCTAATTGATTCATGCACGTAGTGTCCTGTGTGTACTAATTGGTTCCATGCCCATATTTTTGCGTGTGTGAATATGTACTGATCCGATCTTGGCAAGGTTTTACATGAGATTCTGGCTGCCTTGTACGTGTTTGTTCATATGCTTATGAGGGCTGGAAAAAAATCATTTCACGATTTTGTTGTGGTTTGAGTATAGGAGTTTCATATCTATGTATTTCTTGGTGTGTTTTTCTCAAGCTTTGATCTCAACCTCGTCGAGCACCACGACGCACGACTCCTCTGTTGTCATATCTGAAACTCTGTTAGAAGTTCAATATGCAAAAAACTAGTTGTTCAATGGAAAGGTGTTCCGGGCATGGCATTTGGTCTGCTCTTCAGTTTCAATTCCCAGTTTCAATCATTGTACTTTGGCTGCAAAAAAATACGCAGGAATGAATGAGAGAAGTTCCTCTATAACTGGAGTAGTATTCCTCACAGCTCAGATAACTAAATGTTCGGGCACTGAAACCTGATGGCCTAAAGCTTGTAAAATGATATTCAGAAGTTCAAGGAAGATCCAAAATCAATAAAAGAGCATCATGTCCTGGGGTGTGCGTGTTGGGTCTGGTGTCTCGTGTGTATGCGCGCGCTCACTGTGTGGGAGCTTGTTTTTTGGCTCCTTGCCAGTCTACATGACGAAGTTCAGCCTTATAATTTGTAAAGGTTCAGTGTGTATGTATGGGAATGCACATGGGGTACTGTGTTTGCATGAAGGCCACCGAGCACCAATATGTCTATATGTTAGCATTTGGTGTCTAGTGGTGATTAGTTACCACTTTGGCCTGAACATTGCTTATGTGTGTTGTTCTTGATAGAGATCGAAATGCTTCTCCATAAATATAAATTACAAATCCTGGTATATGTGTTCTCCCGTGCCAACATCTCGGCGCTCGCCATCTGCGACACCGTCGTGCTCTCCGGCGAGCGCAACTACACCGTGTCGCAGGGCCAGTTCGACAGCCTCGCCCTAGTGTCCGAGAACAGCGTCAACAGTCTCTCATCGTCGGCCACCACCAGCGTCTCTGCCCTCGCGCTGCCTTCAGCGCCAAGGGCCTCCGCGAGACGTTTAGAGGCGTAGTGAATTTCTACCACAGCTATACTCCAAGTTCTACTACCGCTATACACTATGCACCGTGAAGTAATAGTATGGCTATTTTCCAAGTTCTGTACGATTCAACATCTACTCTTTTCCGTTTGTCACTTAGTGAACTCTATCCGTGGCATACAATGTACAATATGTACGCGGCAAAAAACCAAGAAGTTCAATTTAAAAAATAGAATAGTTCAATGTATACGAAAAACCCTGATTTTCCTCGTTACTAAATAATAAACCAAGAAGTTCAATTTCAAAGAACAGAGCAGTTCAATATTTATTACAAAAACTCGAATTTTTCCAGTTGCTAACGAATAAATCAAGAAGTTCAGTTCAAAATAACCAAGAAGTTGTATGATGTTTATTATAAAACTAGGATTTTTTTTTCGTTACAAATGAATAACACCAGGAAGTGCAAAATCAAAAAAACCAACAAGTTCAATTTTAAAAAAAAATAGAATAGTTCAATGTATATGAAAAACTCAGATTTTTCTCGTTACTAAATAATAAACCAAGAAGTTCAATTTCAAAAAATGGGGCAGTTCAATATTTATTACAAAAACTCGAATTTTTTCCGTTACTAACGAATAAACCAAGTTCAGTTCGAAATAACCAAGAAGTTGTACGATGTTTATTATATTTCTAAAAAAATACACAATGAAGTTCAAATAAAAAGGTAGAGCGGTTCAATGTCTATAAGAAACTCAGATATTTTCACGTAACCGAGAGAAGTTCAGGTTGAGAACTCCCAGAAGTTCACGTACTACACGGTGTGCATTTTGTATGAAAAAAAAGAATGAAAAAGCAAAGGCTAGAAGTTTTGTTGCTAGAAGTTCAAGTGCTCGCCCCGAGAAAGTTCAAAAATTCTTGTGAGAGAGGTTGAACCAAAATACGTGAAAGAAGTTCAAGGTAAAAACAGCGGGAAGTTCAACTACTACACGGAATGCGTTTCAGATAAGAATATAAGAATAAAAAACTAAAAGCTTAAAAGGTTTGTTGCAAGAAGTTCACGTGCTCCTCCTAGCATAGTTCAAAATTCATGTGCGAGACGTCCGTCGTTCATTTACATGTTGAAAAAAAAAGGCAAAAAACAACGTTGTTTTGCCATTTTAAAAACTGCTCTCAAATGGCAACGAATTTGTAACACTTGTCTACATGAAAAACTTGTTGCTATTCATAAGCTTTCCAACGGTATATTATGTGCTACATTTCGATGAACGGTTTAAAATTTTCATGTGTACCGTTTAAAACACGTTTTTATGTATTCAAAAAAAATCTTTTGAACCATCGTGAGTATGAAAAACTGATCAACACGGGAAAGTTGCGTGTTTTCAACAGCTTTCCATCGGTATATCATTTGCTCAATTACGGTAAGTGGTTTGGGAGTTACGGGCAACAAACAGCACGTAAAAAATAGAGTGAAGTTCAAATAGACATGCCCCAGAAGTTCAACTACTTCACGCAGTGCATTTCCTTCCGCGATGAAGGCAGAAATCACGATCCCGCCATTTTCTAAATTATTTGAAAACTGCTGGGAATTAGAGAAAACTTTACATACAAAAAAGTTTTGCATTTTCGATAGCTATCCAACGGTATATTATTTGCCCCATTCCGACAAACTTTGCAAAAATTACAGCCAAAAAACATTTTTACCCATTTTTAATATTAACTTAAAACCGTAAGGAATTAGAAGAAAAATTATATACCAAAAAAAGTTTTGCATTTCTTAAAGCTTTCCAACGCCATATCATTTGTTGCATTCTGACGTACAGTTAATAAATTAACTTGAAAATACGAACTCGGTGGAACTTGGACGGTTTTCTAAATTACTCTTAAACCGTTCAAAATTAGAAAAAAAAACCATGTACATGAAAAAGATGCGCATTTTCATAAGCTTTTCATCGCCATATCATTTGCCTCCATTGGGTTAGCCGTTTAAAAACGACATCGAAAATACAAACTCGGCTGTTCGGTTTGCGAAATTCTATGATTTTTTAAATTACTCTTTAACCATAGGGAATTAGAGAAAACTTTCTACATGTGGAAGGAGCGGATTTGCAGCAGCTTTTCAACGCCATATTATTTGCCTCATTCCGATAAACGGTTTAGAAATGCGATCGAAAATACGATTCACTTTTTTTGTATGAAGAAAAAATGGTTTTCAAAATTGCTCTTAAACCGCTTAGATTTTGCCAAAAATTTAACTTGGGTCATGATACTCGTGTGCATAGCTTTCCAACGGTATATCGCAAGCCCCATTTGGACAATATTTGCGGAAGTTCAACCTAGCACTGGGGGAAGTTCAACTACTACCGCTGGGACAGGTCAGGTAGTTATCAGAATATTATTCTGATCCCGTGATCAGAATAGTGTTTATATATATATATATACATATATATATAATGATCAAATATAATAAAGCCGGCATCTCTGAAACTCGAGGCCTCTGTCGTTTCATCTCATATATTGTGCATGAGCCTTTTATTTGTTGATCATAGGTCATTTGGGGGCTTCCAACTCATAGAGTTTAGCTTTCTCACCCTTTTGACTCGACAAAAACGCCACACTATTGGTTAAACCTGCCTATATGCTTGATGCTACTCCGAAAAGATGAACCATCGTACTCTTGACAAGTCAATCTTTATGACCCTGAACTTGCCAAGGTTAAAACGGCGGCTTAAGTCATGTGAGAGCCAGCTTACGGAAAGCAAGGATAAACCAAGACTATCATGCCAGCTTCAGTGAAGCAAGACTTGAGCCTCGAAAGCCAGTCTATTTGTCGAGCCTCGAAAGCCGACTTACTGTTTATTCAGTATTTATATGTATCAATATTTGTTCTGTATCTACAGGAATATTTTGCTCTTAATCACATTATGGCAATGACTATATGTCCCCGGGTCAAAAAACTTCGGGTTACTTGTGATGAGTATTGGCCTTTTTGACCGTGAGTCGCCGTACTCTTGACCCGCCATATTCTTGACAGTCAATCTTTATGACCCTGAACTTGTCACGGTTAAAATGGCGGCTTAAGTCATGTGAGAGCCGGCTTACGGAAAAAGAGGATAAACCAAGGTTATCATGCCAGCTTCACCGAAGCAATACCATGAGTCGCCAAATTATCAATTCAGCATTGTGTTTTCACAACTGTTTATTACGACTATAAGTCGCCAGTGCATAACTCGTCGGATTATTTTACACCAATTATAACTTGGTGAAATTTTTGTAGATGTTAGAAGTCTCTGCATTTACAGGTTGCTACAGGCAATTTATCAAACACAGAGACAAGCAATGGCTATTGGATATTTAAGAATAAAGATGCCCAAGGCGGGTCAAGTACCATGCATTAGTCCAAACATTTTCAACCAACAGGCAGATAAAGTGCTTGCACAACAGTTCAACGTGCACGAAGGCACGGCAAGAGCAACCAAGTATTTTAGCTTAAACTATTACATGGCTGCAGCTGAGCCTGGAATATTCAAAGTTTTTGCAAAGTATAAAACTACTCTTGCAAGCCAGCCTCTGTGCCATCCGAGTTAGCCCCTTGATGACCCCTAGTGGTTGACGCCTCCGGGTTATCCTGCACCGGCTCTTCTGCTTCTTGGATCTGAGAGTTGTTCAGAGTCCAGTAGACATCCGTTAACGCTTGGAAGACGGCTTCATCATGAAGGATAGGAGATGGGTCAACATCAGGGGCAAAGAGATTCTTACGTCGTTGCGGAGTTAAGTCACATGATATTAGGATGGGCGCTGCAACTCGCGTGTTGTTGGCATCGTAAGCCGGCTGATATTTTTTCAGCTCCATCTTTTCAACAAGCTGACTCGCCAATACTCGTGACTCCTTCATGCAATGGGTGTAGTCGTCCTGTGAAAATACAGACCCGTCATATTTATATTTTGGAAACCCACCAGCCATTTTCGACAGATCTAGCTCTAGTGCATAAGCCATAGCCCGGCTCAAGGCGGTGGTGGCTCCTGATCGGGCGGCTGATTTCTTCAGTTCTTCGACCTGTTTTGGGATGGTTGACAGCCTCTTCAGCACATCCTTTATAAATTGTGGCAAGTCTTTTTCGCCCATTACAGCCTTTAAGGTCCGCATGCTTCCAGTGTATAACTGCTACGTGAGAGAGTATATAGCTTTCAGCTTCATGACGCTGTCCTGAAGGCCGCGAGTTCTATCACCTGCATAGAAGTTGACATATATGAGTCGCCGGGCGAGTTCTTACTTATGCATGAGTCTCCAGGCGAGTTAATATTTCTTTCTAAACTTGAAGGATGACTTACCAAATATGGCTTGGGTCATTTGGGTGATATGGTGCTTCAACCCGGCCAGCTCCTCAGTGACTGGGGCCAATTCTTTTTCGGCGGCTTCTACTCGTTGGATCAGGGCGGTTTTCTGTGTCTCAAAAGACTTCTTCTCCGTCTCAAAACTCGCCTTGATTTTCTCCAACTCTTCCAAAGAAGATTGCAGGCTTGACTCTGCCTTGGCCCGTAGAGCCTGTTCAGTTTCAATATCTTTTCTCAAGCCGGTCAAATTTGACTCGGCTGTGCTTAAAGCCTCCTGCAAAATAAGGAGATAATTCAGCTAACAGATGCTGAAGTAAGCCGGCGATAATATCAAACACGGCGCCTGGGGGCTATATCAATTCAAGTTCAATGGAGAAGCCCCAAGCAGATTGCAAGCAATATACTTAGCACTTTGGGGATAATGCATGTCATTTTTCTATCTTAAAAAGTACAAGAAGACCCGGTTCATCTCAGGAAGATGAGCCGGCCCTTGGGGGCTACAGGTTCATTCTTCAAAATCTCATAATATTGAAAGACCTGGCTCATCTCAGGAAGACGAGCCGGCTCTTGGGGGCTACAGGTTCATTCTTCAAAATCTCATAATATTGAAAGACCCAGCTCATCTCAGGAAGATGAGCTGGCCCTTGGGGGTTACGTGGTATTTCTTTTCCTGTGATTTTATTTGAAGAACCGGCTTATCATTAATATGATAACCCAGCCCTTGGGGGCTACACTTCAAACTCTACAGATTTCTATCTAAGTCTTAACCATACTCAAATTTTCCTATGATCAAGACTTGGGGGCTACATAAAGATATGTACAACACATGAGAAGATTGAGTGTACCTCATATATCTTCTTCATCATGCTGACCAGGTTGGCTTCCATGTCCCGGCTTGTAGCCAGGCGGCTTAAATAGCTAGCATGCAGTTCATCAGCACTGAAGTCCTCATAATTTGGCAGCTCAAGTTTTGACTTACCCTTCTCAAGCAAGGGTGTCACCTCCTTGGCTGTGTGCTTAGTTAGCACGTTGGAGGTTTCTGGAGTTTTATGACCCGCCCCAATAATAACAATGTCTTTGTTATTCCTCTCATGAGAGGGAGTCTCTTCAGTCGCCTTGACAGGGCTTGAGGCAAGAGTGGGACTCATCGGATTAAGATTGTCCGCCAGGTTAGCATCAATATCCATGGCTTTAGAAGCCGTGACTTCAGCCTGCGGGGGGCGGTCATCCCGGTCGTCATGATGGTCTTCGGGGTTCTCAATGTTGGCCTCAGGGGTCACCAAAATCTGACCTTCTGACTCAGGGATTTCTGGGGTTATTGAAGACTCGCCCGTTTTCCTTTTCTTGCTCTTGGCTTTGGCCCTGTGATCAAGATGATATATTCAAAAACACATGACAATAAACCAAGCCATCAACAGTTAGTACAGTTACTTACCTAGGGTTTATAACCAAAGCCAAAAGTTGAGTGGCGGATGAGTCTCCTGAGGATGGTGGCGACTCCTGATAATTTGAATCAGAAGGGTTAAGAGGCTGCCTGATAAGGCCGGCTTGTGGAAGAGAAGGAGTTGGACTGTGTGGCACCTCGTTACGACGCTTGCGGGCAGATGGTTCAAGAGTTAACCTGGCTACCAGATCTCCAGAGCCGCCACTTCGAGTTTGGCGCCTCGACTCATGCTGGGTTTTCTTCAAAATAAAGTTCGGATCTAAATGAGCGTCGGGATGACAAAATTTTACTTTTCGAATGACCCGCCTTGTTTTCTCTGGAGACAAGGATTCTGAGCTGGAAGAGATGGCAATTACCTCAACATCACCAGCCCAGCTTGTGGCAGCGTCGCCCTGAGAGTAAGAAGTGTCAGCGAGTTCAATAAAAAGGCGGCCAAGGGAATCAAGTTCTACCTCTGACTGGTTGTCAGCCGCTCGTGACTCATTCCTAGCAACCGGCTCATTTGCAGCAGCAGCTTTGTTTTTCTTTTGAGCCGGCCCAGTTTTTGTCTTGACGGCTTGTGTTTTCTTCCTCTTCCAGAAGAGAGAGTCGGACTGCATCGTGAAATAAGATCAGCGAATGAAAATACTGGGTAAATAAAGATTGACAAGCTGGGCGAATAAATATGAAGATACTTACTGGAGGAGCCGGGTTAAGGCTGTAGAAAGGATTCAGCCCCACTTTGTTGCAAGCTTCTTGAGTCTCTCCAAGTAATTTTTTTCACTATATTAGGAATTTCATCAGGGTCCAGATTAATGTTGTTGTACCGTTGGGGGTCGTTCAAGCCGCCAGAGTAGTTGCACATCAAATCACTACGGAGACTCAATGGTAGGATCCTCCAGGCAACCCAACATCGGGTTAGATCAACCCTAGTCAAGCCATTGGCTAACAAGGCCCTGAGTTTTGAGTAAGCCGGGGCAGTTTGAGCATGCTCTTCTGGAATAACTCGGCATTGGAGAGGAAAGTTCATCGGAAGCCGGTTAGCTCTGTAACCCGGCAAGAGGTTCTCACCAGCTGGAGTTGTATTCCTACAGTAAAACCAAGTTTTAATCCATCCTTTAGGATGACTTGGTAGGGTGACTGGAGGAAAAGAGCCATCTCTCCGCCGTTGAATTCAGACCCCGCAAAGCTCTAGATAGGGGCCATAAGTAAACTCTGTTTGGCGGTTGATGTAGAAGAATTCCTTGAAAAGGGGAACAGTGGGTTCCATTTGCAGATACACCTCACAGAAGACTTGAAATTGGCACAAATTGGAAATGGAGTTTGGAGCAAGGTCTTGAGGATGAAGGTTGAAAAAGTTTAAGATGTCCCGGAAGAATTTTGACCCGGGTGGAGAAAAGCCTCTAAGGAGGTGATCTATGAAAATCACGACCTCTCCGTCACGGGGTTTGGGAACATCATCTCCTTGGCCGGCGCGCCAGCCAATTTCTTCCTAAGCCCCTAGAAGGCCTTGTTCTTGGTAATCTTTAAGAACAAGGTCGGAAACTTGGGAAGGCACCCAGTTGCAGATGGTAGTTTTCGACATGCTGAGTCGCCTAAGAAAGGATTGATGACTGCATAAATATAAATGGCGGGTTACTTACGGAATAATAACTCATCAATTACATGATGAGAAAGTACCGCTAATTATGACTAAAGACAAGTCGATGTAATCATTCATGGTGGATGAGTCGCCCAACAGATAAGCCGGCTTAGCAATAGTGGCAGTTTCTAATGTCTGGCAGGTTGTGATTACAATGATGAGCCGCCAGATAGCATGAAGGCGTCTCATACTAAATGTAGGGTTTTCTAAAATTCTACTAAGTATGATACAAACAAGTTTCTACCGGAGCAGTTACCATTACGGATCTACCAAGCGATCTAAAAGGAAAAATAATGCTAAACCTAAGACGAAAGCTTCAGAACAGTGGATGCCTAGCCGAGGGATTCGTAAGGGGATCTAAGTATTTTCAGATGCAAAAATGATATCACCGCTCCCGTCGCAATATCTCTATGAGAAAACCTATCAAGCTATATCTATACTAGAAATGGTGACAATGGAGATGTGAACTCCGACGAGTTGCTATAGATCTGTGGAAGAAAGAATGGCGCACCTGACAGTTGCAGAAGACAACGGCGGTGCATGGCCGAGCATCGGCAATGGCGCCGTGGTCTTGGGTGAGTTGGCCGGTGGCGGACGAACGGAGCCGGCGGCGCGGTGAAGGGCTTCGGCTTGAGGAGGAAGAAGAAGTGGTACAAGCGGAGTAAAAATGAAAAGGAGGACCCCCACGTGTAATTATAAGGCAAGAGGCCCAAGGGTAAATGGCAGGTGCGAAACACGAGGGGGAACAATAACTTTTGGAGCTGAAGATGCCTCGATTTTTGGGATAATTGGATATGCACAAAGATTCATTATGATGTCATCATGGATTTCTAGGGTTCTCAGATATGACGTCAGCAATAAGATGTGAAAAATAGACAAGTGTTAAGGCGTTATAAGCCAGCGTTTGACGACCCGAAGAAGATGGATATAAGACCAGAAGATAAGACGCCAGGTTGAATGGTGGAGATTGACATGAATAAATTCAAATCAATCTGGGGCCTAATGTTGGGGATATAATCCCGTGATATAACCCGCCATGATTGGGCCGGGTCATCCAAGTGGTGAATTAGGAGCAGGACTAGGTGGGCAGCTCAGAGAGGGGCCGGCTTAGGGCCTGGAGTCCGAAGGCGGCAGCTTGTGGCCACGAAGTCCAAGTCATCGTGAGTTTCCTTACTTAGGAGACAAGTTGTAAACATGCTAAGTCCCGGATCGTAGTACGACCCGGACTCTTGTAAACCCTGGGTCTCGACCTGTATATAAAGGCGAGTCTCAGGGGCAGATAGGATTAAGTTACAATCGATCAATAGCTAGGTCAAGCGAATCCGCTCCCTTGTAATTGCTCATCCAGCAATAAGCAAACAAGCAGGAAGTAGGCTATTACCTCGATCATGAGGGGCCGAACCTGGGTAAACTTGCGTCTCTCGATTCTGCTCAACCCCGACAAGCTAATCACCTAGTTGCGATGGCCTCATGTCTAAGTCCTCACACTAGGACATCTGCCATGACAAAACCACGACACCTGGTGTCTATATAATCCAGAGGGTTTAGTCCATAGACGACAGAACAACAAACATCATCCTACTAGCCTAGGGTTTAGCTCATCTGATATCATGGTAGATCGACTCTATAACCATCCTATACACCTCAATATAATCAAGCAGAACGTAGGGTTTTACCTCTTAGAGAGGGCCCGAACCTGGATAAACATCGTTTCCTTCGTCCCCTGTTCCCCATTGATCCGAGATCCACAGCTCGGGACCCCCTACCCGAGATCCGCCGGTTTTGACACCGACAGTTGGTGCTCAAATGGCCAAACTAATGGAGCGGAAAAACACCTCAGAGGCCACACAAAAGAGTTCAGCGAGACAAATCGTGATGCCCTGTGTTCTACTTTTATGTGTGCATACATACAACAAAAAGAAGCAGTCGATTGGTAGTTGTCGCAGAGGAGGAAGGCATCCGAGGCACACTGTCTCCGCTAATGCCGGTTCGCTGCTGAGACTTGAGAACTGGTAGAATGCAAGTGTTGCCCATTGGGTTCTACTCTCTCCCTCTCCCGCGTCTATGTCTCGCTTACAAGGTGCGTTCGTGTCAGGCGCCTCCCTAAATCCGCGGCCCAGCACGTGGTAGGCCACAAACCACTGCCTTGTTTTTTCCTGGTTTTTTTTTATCTTTTGCTTTTTTATTTATACTTCCAAATATTATATATGTTAACCAAGCATTTTTAGAAATGTTAAATATGTATAGAGAAAATGTTTCTCATGTATACGAAAAATATATAAATATACATACAATGTGTATTTGAAAAAGTTGATAATGTATTTGAAAAATGTTAATCAAACATTTAGAAATGCTAAATGTGTATAGAAAATGTTTGTCATGTGTACACAAAATATAATGTGTATGAAAAATGTTGATCATGTATTAAAGAAAACGTTTGTAAGAAATTTTCCTGATCTATACGAAAAATAAACAATGTACATTAAATAAAAGTATACATAAAACTTATATTTCTTAAAAGTTGATTAAGTATTTAAAAAAATTAAATGTGTATATAAAAATTTTCCTGATGTATACGAAAAATGTACATTGTGTGTGAAAAAAATCTATTAAAAAAATATTCAGCGTGTAGTGAAAACTATTGACCATGTATTCAAAAAAATTCTAATCTTGTATTTGAAAAATGTTAAACATGTATTAGATATGTACCAAAAGTTTACAATATGTGGGTAAAAGTAGACATAGAAAAAATATAAGTTTTCTAAAAACATGACATCAAAGTAGAATCCAAAAGAGCTAGTAAAACATTGAGCCCGTTCTGTACTGAACGGCTAGAAATATTGTTGGGCCTACACCATCACAGAGCAGGCAGGACATCCGTGCTCAATTGAGCTACATCGTCACACCTAACCCTAACCCTAAACCCGCACACACATGATCTCAACCCTTCTACTTAAACAAAATGATTGCAACCCGTTTGTCAAAAAAGAAAAAACATGATCTCAACCCTGACAAGAGAATGGGAACATATATAGTGCACACACTTCTCTGAAGAAAAAAGCATAGCGCTACACAACGCGATGCGATCGATGTTCTTGCACATACATTCTTTTTTTAGGGGAAGTCATGCCGCTTTATTTAACCAGAACTAGGAATCTCGTCTGAAATTACATCTAAAATAAAGTCTGGTGGCGATTCCACCCAAATCTCCGAACGGTTCTCACCTACACCTACTTTCGCAAGTCTATGAGCAGCAACATTCCCAGAACGACGAACCCACGACACCTTGGCCTCATCCATAGTATTGAGCAATGCCTTGATTTCCTGCACCCATGGCCCAACAGCAGAAAAATCCCGCTCTGGGCTCTTGAGCTTCTGCACCAAGGCTAGGCAGTCCAACTCCACATGCACCCGCCGTACATTGAGATCAATCGCCATGTGGACTGCCCTTCTACATGCTAGCACCTCCACCATCTCAGGATCTGCAATATTTGGGAATAAGTGGCTTAGCCCGGCTCTGAAGGCCGCGTGGTGATCGCGAAGGACCGCACCACCTCCTCCTTTCTCCCCATGCCTGGAGACCGCGCCGTCGGAGTTGATCTTTACCCAGCCAACCGCAGGAGGTTCCCACCGCTGGATGGTCTTTGGCTCCGGTTGTGGCGCCCTCGTCTCATGAGATGTTCTCCAATCTGTAATCTGCACCTACACTGTGGCTATTATTTCATGTGGCTGTGCTATCTTCCTCCCATCTCTGGCGTCATTTCTTGCTAGCCAGAGACCATATTCTACCTGGAGCATTACCTCCTTCTCGTCGCCAGAAGCCCGAGCGAACCAGTCGAGCAACCAAGAGGCTAGGGCTCTTTGTGTATCGATGTGTCGTGGTGGTTGCTCCATCGTTAAACCCGACTACACCCTCAACTGCTCCCAGAAACAGACTGAATGTTGGCCGCCCCAGAATCTATGCACCATAGACTCTTCATGGGCACAAACAACACAAAAAACACCCGGCTTGATCCTCCGTCGATGAAGCTCTGCTCCCACAGCAAGTCCGTTGCGGATCATGCGCCACATATGAATTTTTACTTTGCCAGGAGCACTCGTCTCCCACAGCGCCAAGTATCCCTTGTGCTTTGCTACCGAGCTCGAGGACTCCGGCTGTCCGGTGCTCGCTCTATTCATAGACATTCTTAGATGATATGCCGACTTGACCGAGAACACACCATTCCGTGTAAAATTCCATGCAAGAAAATCATCAGTCTCCGGTCCTCCTATAGCAATTTGCTTCACATCCGCTGCATCATCCCTAGAGAACATCGCATCCACCACCGCCTCATTCCAGGTCATCCCGTCAGGGTTCAACAAATGAGCAACCTTGGTGATGCGCTGCATATATATTTGGCCTAGGGGTTTTGTGCTACCGCTGCGTGGGATCCACGGGTCATGATGAATGTTGATATGCGCACCTGTCCCCACTCTCCATATAAGGCCCTCTCGAAGTAAGTCTCGGCCATGCAGAATACTTCGAAAGGTGAAGGAACCCGATGCCGGAACAAGAGGCCGACAGGATTGTTTCATCTTTGAAATATCGTGCCTTAAGCACTCTAGCACATAGAGAGGATGGGACTTGCAAGATATGCCATGCTTGCTTAGCCAACAGAGCTTGATTAAAGGCCTCGTAATCCCGGAATCCCATACCTCCATCCCTCTTGCTTGCGCACATCTTCTGCCATGCTATCCAATGGACCCTTCTCTCACCATTCATTGCACCCCACCAGAATTTAGAGGAGATCAAAGTCAGGTTCCGGCACATCTTCTTCGAGAGGTGAAAACAACTCATGGTGTAAGTCGGAGTCGCTTGCAACACAGATTTGACAAGAACTTCTCTAGCAGCTTTAGACAAACCTTGGCCCTTCCATCCACACACTTTGCCTTTAGAGCACTCGATGACATGTTTGAAAGTTCCATCCTTTAATCTTCCAACCAGTGTTGGGAGACCCAAATTCATTTCACTGTCGGACTGAATCCCCACTACATTTTTCATTTGTTCCTTCATCGAGTCTTGGCTACCCCTTCCAAACAAAATGGATGACTTGTGCAAATTAACCTTTTGACCTGATGCTTTTTCATACTTAGTGAGAATATGTTTTAGGGTCTCCATATTCTCCTCTGTTCCCTCAAGGAAAACTATGCTATCATCTGCAAACAAGAGATGAGTTACATGGGGGCCAGTGCTCCCGAACTTCACTCCCGTTAACTGTTTATCACTCTGAGCCCTCTTTAGGAGCGCTGAAAACCCCTCCATGCAGAATAGAAACAGATACGGTGACAAAGGGTCACCCTGTCTTAGACCACGAGAGGGTAAAAAACTCCTCGAGAACCCACCATTAAGTTTAACCGAGAAGCGTGTCGAGGTAACACACCTCATGATCATGGAGACCCATTGAGGGGCAAAGCCGAATTGTGTCATGATCTGCTCAAGGAAAATCCACTCCACCCTGTCATACGCCTTCATCATGTCCAACTTAATCGCGCACAAACTCTTCTTCCTTTTCCTCTGCCGAATAGCATGCACACACTCGTATGCTACCAACACATTATCAGTGATCAACCGCCCAGGCACAAAAGCACTCTGTTCTTCAGAGATGAGGAGAGGAAGAATGCCCTTCAATCTGTTCGCCAGAACCTTAGTAGCGATCTTGTACAAGACATTACATAAACTAATAGGACGGAACTGCGAAAGTAACTCCGGTGAGTTCACCTTCGGGATCATAACAATAATCGTATCATTGAATTCCGCCGGAGTCATTGCCCCGTTCAGAAAATCGCATACTGCCGTGCACACATCGCGCTTCACCAACGACCAGTGTCGTTGATAGAAGAGAGCAGGGAGGCCGTCTGGACCCGACGCCTTTGTCGGCCCCATTTGAAACAATGCAACTCCAATCTCCTCGTCGGAAATAGTAGCTGTTAGTTTGCTATTCATGTCGTTGGAGACCAAGTGTTCAATGTTTTCTAATAACGCCTGTGCATCCACCGAGCCCTCTGATGTGAACAAGGATTCATAGAACTTGGCTGCCATTTCCCTCATCTCTTCGTCTACCATACATCTCGTACCATCGTCACGACGTAGCGCCCTAATGGTGTTTTTCCTTTTGCGGTGCGACGCCCTGTTCTGAAAGTACTTGGTGTTTTGGTCGCCGGCCCGCAGCCAGTCCACACGCGAGCGCTGTCGGTACAGCAGCTCTTCCCGCACATATATTTCTCGCAGCTGCTTCTCAATGTCCCGGACCTCCAGTGAGGATCCGGAGGCGTCCGCTCTACTGCGCGCATCCGCAAGCTGCGTTTTGAGTTTTGCTATCTGCCTCCGAATTGACCCGGACACCTCCCTAGCCCACCGCTGCATACTGCCGGTCATCTTACTCAACTTTTCCCAAACCGCCGTCACTGTATGTTTGCCCATCCCAGCATCTGACCATGCTTGGGCGATCATAGAATCATACTGTTCATGCCTCTTCAAACTGAAAAGGCCGTGGTCCTTTATCCTTCCCTCGTGGAGCTGTGTCCGGCGCTCTTACTAGTATTGCTTGATGGTCGGATTCCTCCATCACAAGGTGTTCAACATGAGTCTCCGGGAATAGGTCCAGAAAGTTGTCCGTGCAAGTGGCTCGGTCGAGCCTGACTTTGATATTTTCCTCCCCATCATGCTTATTATCCCATGTGTATGGGTATCCCGTGAAGCCCAAATCCGCAAGTCCGCAGTCTGCCAAACAGTCCTTAAAGTCCTCCATCTGAGCAAAAGATCGCGGGTTACCACCTAGCTGATCCGATTGGAGAAGAGCTTCATTGTAGTCTCCAACACATATCCATGGGAGGTCATCTTGTGCTTTGAGAAAACGAATTGCATCCCACGACTTTTTGCGTAAATCCGTCTTGGGATCCCCATAGAAACCAGTGAATCTATAGATCTTCCCCTCCCACAACATTTCTACATCTATGAAGTATTGACACCATAGCCTCACCTTGACCTGCACATTTTCTCTCCACCAAAGAGCTAGACCTCCACTCAATCCTTGGCAATCTACCGCAACACCACTTCTGAACCCCAAGCTCCACTTAAGTTTCTCCATCGCTCTCGCCTTCTTCGTTTCAGAAAGAAAAACCACCGCTGGGTTGTATGACCATATCAGGTCCCTTAATTCGCCAATTGTCGAGTCCAACCCCAATTCCTGACAGTTCCAGACTAGGAAATTCATGGCGACCGGCGGCACCCCTCGTCGAGGTCCGCCGATGAAACATTGTTTTCAGATAAGCGATCAAACACAGTGGAGGTCTTCCTTCTTGTATCTCGAACAAAAACTTCATTTGCCATCTGTTTATCCAGATCATTCTTCGCCACCCAATACTGCCTAGGCCCCCTCTTTCTCCCTTCATTTTCAACCCTTGTGTGATGATAACAATGTTGTACCGGTCTGTATTCCTGCATAGGTTTTCTGACAAAATGCCCTCGCTTCCTTCCCTCTCTGTCCCCATACCTCTCCCTGTGAGCCTCCTCCTCGCGCCCCCTCCTATCGCCTCTGTTAAATTGAATGTTACTTCCTCCCTCCTTGCCCTTCCACTCCTCCTCCCTGCCCCGGGCGCCGCTAGCGTAACGCTGCTGCTCATGTAATTTATTCCTTAGCTCCCATTCCCTCTTCTGCTCTAAATCTTGTCTAAGGTCATGCTCCTCCCTCTGATTAAACCTGTCTTTACTTTTCAAAGGGCTAGTGACTTCTCCTCTATCACCTTTTGCAGCACCGCCAGTGCGTGTACCTTCTGACTTAGCAAAATCATCCTGCAGGTTGTGTTTTGTTGGAGCACCCGTATTGCCCATGTTGGCCTGACGCCTTGGGTCGTTGTCGCCCGTGCGCCTGCTACCCCAACTGTTGGGTCTATTGCTACTCCCAGCAGGTCCCTGTGATCCTCCTTTAGCACCGTTGTGCCTTCCATGAGACGCACGTAACCATCCTCCCCACTATGAGGTCAGGTCCAGAGGGGGGATGCAGACTCCTCCAGCATGTACCATCCGCCCACACTCAAAACAAAAGTGCGGCACCTTCTCGTAGTAAAAATCAAACCAAGTGCCGAGTTTGTCATCCTTAGAAGTTTTGAGGTTAAACCCCCTCACCAAAGGTTCATAAACATTAATTGTTGCCCGGACTCTGAGGTACTGTCCCCTAGCTATTCCATCCTTGTCCGTATCTACTCGAACAATTTCCCCCAGACAGTTCCCGAGAGCTCTACCGAAAGATTCAGTCCTCCTGTCCGGGGGTAAATCGTCCACACGGACCCATATATCAGTCTTATCAAAGACCATCTCCGATGGCCTAGTGTTGCCTTCATACTCCTTTAAGATCAAAACACTGAAGTCATACTGCCATGGTCCGTTGTTCATTGCATGCTTCCAGTCTCCTTCGCTGCCAAAGTGAACCTCAAAAATATTCGAACCAAGATCAGCAAACTTGGCTACTTTGTGCAAACCCCAGGCTCGTTGCATCGCACGTTCAACATCACTCATAATCATCGGCCTTGTCGAGCACACCTTACCGATCGCTGACCAGCGAAAGTTTCTTGGAGTCACCTTCTCAGGCTCCTCGAACACAAAAGCCTCAGCCTCCTTGTCCAACAAAACCATGCCGCCTAGTCTCGCCAAAAGGCTCGACGTAGGATCTGGAGTTTTGCTTTCCACCGGGGACTTTGAAGAAGCCCGGCTGGCCGTATCGTCCATCTTGCGCGACGGCGTAGACGTCGCCCCCCCCCCCCCCCCCCCCCCCCCCTGCCGCAGCCTGGGGGGTCTTCCTGCTCGAGGCCAGTGCCTCTTGCATGCCTGTCGCGTTCCTCTGGTTTGCCACCCCCGAGCCCGATGCATGGCTTGATCGGCTGGATGACTTCTTCTGGTTCGCCTCGTCGATCTTTGCCGTTGTGTTGCTTTGTTTCCTCGGGGTAGCCGCCGCCACCGCGCCGATGTAGATCCCATCTGCCCCAAAACCCTAGTCGTCTTCCCCCTGCCTCCTCCGCCATCCTCTCAGCCTCCAACGGAGAAGGTGGATCGCCGGTCAGTCGTGAGGGTTGCGCCGTCGCCTCCCTCGTTGACCACCGTATACTCTCTCACCCCCGCAGCTCAAACCCTAACCCTAGCAGCGGTAGACAATCGCCCTGCAATCGCCTCCCGTCGCCTTAGAGTTTTCCTGCATGGTGGACCCCCACTGATGGCTTGAATACCTATTTTCTTTATTCTTCCTGCACATATATTCGAAACCAAACACACTCAACTAATTCAATGGACACCAGCTTTTGTTTACACTTTGTGGCACATTACCCTACACCATTCCACACTCAGTCGTTCATGCACCCATGGCCAATTGGCCAGCCTCCCGGCCCCAGGGCGCCAATGGACAGTGTACAATGCTGCCTCCCACCAACCTGGGCCTAGCCAGCCAGCTTCCGGACGGACCCTGAGATCGGTCGGGATCGATCGCCAGATCAAACGCCACACATGCCGGTGTCGATCGGTCCCTTCGTCCCGCGGGCGCGGCAGGCAGGCAGCGTGCGGAGGCCGGCGTTAGGCGCCTGCCACCTTGCTCGCCGGCACACGTCCTGCCGGCCCCCGGCCACCCCACCTGTACGTGCCACCGGCCGGCGGTCCCCGGCCCGGCATGTCCATTACGTCGTGCGGCGCGCGCCGGTAGATCGAGCGCTGGCTGGCGCCGCTGAGGACAGTAGTGCGTGGCGGGCGCGCTGGCTCCTGGACTCCCGGAGCCGGAGGCATGCATCATGCATGCATGGCACGGACGCGGGCTCGGCCCGCCCGAGCTTTCCAACAGCAGACAACGTATATATTGCTGCCAGGTCTAGGCCAATTAATCAACAGGTGGATAGGGTCTCAAAAGTTCTGTCTGTGATTTACTCCTATGCTACCGGTAGTTGGGTGAGCATGAGCTCATCGGATATGATCGGGAGCATGCAATAAAGTTTCTGGTTGCGCACGGTATTGATGTCCAAATAAACGGGAGGATTATGGTGTGTGTTTTCTCGGTGCACAGGGGCCAACCGAAATTGGATATGTGGGTGGACACATACAGGTTCGGGACCAATACCTGGGGGGTTTGCTGCTGGTCCTGCCCAAAAGGTTCACACACTATTTGATAATCACCATGTACGTGTCTGTCTCTGTACAAGACCACGGTCTGTAGTCCCATAAATTTTTTCTGAATCTTGTATTGCCATTTTGTATATAGATCACCCAGAGAAATTGCATACCCTTATGAAAAAAAATACATGTACGTATGGTGGTATTGTCGTTACGAGCTAGCTGATGAAGCCATTCCAATACTGTGTTTTCCCCTTGCCAATCATGCACGCTGAAGTCACTAGAGGTACAGCAACGCCCCTACTATACCTGAAATGGTTCTGAACATACAGCTAGGCGATTGATTGTCATGCACGCAGTCAGAGTTACAGACCGGCGATGCATGCTGCATGCGGAGATTACTGTAGGAGCAGCGTCTGCTCGCTGCTGCCCGGTCGGCCTGTTTCGCAGCAAGACGAGACTTCAGATGCATGCATGCGCCTGGAGCACGCACAGTGGCCGTGCTAATATAAGGCCCGGACCGATCAGGCACCGTCGACGACGACGAGTGGGGTGGACCTGCGTTGATCAGCCGGTCGGATTCACATGATCTGATGAATCAGTTACTGCCTCCACTCCCCAGCTGGAACTTGGGAGTACGAAACAATTGCACGCACCCGGCCGGCCGGTTGGCCGCCATGTGTCGAGGAGATGCGGGCTGAGCGGGAGCCGTGACACGCAGGTGCGCGTCGCCGCCGGGGCCGGGACGGTCGACCACAAGTTGGCCTAGGGCACTGCCGCGAATGGAGTTATTTATCCAAAACCATCACACTTGAGGCTAAGATAACATGTCAGTATCAGATTTGAGGCAGGTCACAAAAAACCACCAGTTTCTGAGCCTAATGCGTAACGCAGAGCATTGACGGGCTGATTTGGTCGCGAAAACAGCGGAATCGACAGGTGGGTCCCGCCTGTCGGGCTGACGTGGCGCGGGGTTGACGGACGCGGGGGTGAACAGTGAATTCGACGGTAAACAGTAATTTCAGCTGATGAACAGTAAATTAAAACCTGGAGAAACTGGAAGTTTGGTTTTTTTTAATTACACGCGATAAACAGTAAAAAATATTTTTTAAAATCCGAAAATCGTCAAAACAGTCGCTGGGCAGTACTGATCGCTCCTAAAAATTCAAAAAAAATGATTTTTTTTAACATTTACTGTTACCCTTGTGAAAAAACAAAAAAGAATCAACTTTTTATTTTCTTCATTTTTTTAATTTTACTGTTCACCAGGGAAAAAGAAAAGATGTTCCATTTTTCGGATTTTTACTGTTCATTCGTTGAATTCACTGTTCGCCCCCATGGCGTCCGTCAACTCGCGCCACGTCAGCCCGACAGGCGGGACTCACCGGTTCCGCTGTTTTCGCGACCAAATCAGCCCGTCAGTGCTCCGTGTTACGCATTAGGCTCAGAACTGGTGGTTTTTTTGTGTCCTGGCTCAAATCTGGTACTGACCTGTTACCCTAGCCCCAAGTGTGGTGGTTTTGGGTAAATAACTCCCGCGAATGCATGCATGTAACCATGACTTGACCCCATGAATGAAAGGTTTCAATTCGAAAATCCAATTTATGAAACCTGGCAGGCATGACAGGAGTATATATACAGTTAGTTCTCCGTAGCACCGTACGAGAACCTGGTAATACATATACGTACCTGTATTAGAAGTACCAAGAAAGTATAGCACGGCACGACCGTTGCTTTTTCGCCGTGCTTTTCTTCTAGACGTTTACGTACGTACGTGGGGCCGGGGCAGGGATGCATGCACGCATCGTGCATGACCCCAACGAACTAACCGCCGCCCGGCCCCGAGCGCGCGATGGTGCCGATCGCTGCGGCGAGGGACCGACCAAATTCCGGGCAGGCGCGTAAGTCGGGCATGGCACGCACATGGCGCTGTACCTGCGCTCGACCGAGGCGCAGCGGCACGACGTGTGGGATCCCACCGGCGGCTCCAGGCAATAAACGCCGCGACGGCGACCTCACCGGCAGCGCAACTTTGGGGTCGGCTGATCTGATCATGCCTATATCTCGCTTCACCACAAACGTGGCCTTCGTCGGCCCCGGGCCCCGCGTGCACGAAAGAGCCATGGCGTACCATGCACCCCAGCCGGGGCTGCTCACCCGTCCATGGCTGTGTAAAAGTAGCTATCCTATCCGTTTGGAATGCTTCGCCAAACCGATTTCTACCGACAGTCCATGGCTGTGTTTGTGAAAGCAGACTTCCTTTTGTTTTCCTCCCCTGGCTAACCTTAGACGGCTAGGGCAAACTTTTCCCTCTAGTCTTCACCGCCGAGCCCGTGGTTCACCTCCCCTCTGTCGCCGCTCCGGCGGCCGGTAGCGGGGAGGGGAATGCCGCTGCCTCCTCTCCGGTTAGTAGCTTAGGCTAGGTTTTTTTTTTGTCTGTCTAGGTCAGTCTGAGTCGACTGATGACATCAGCATACGTATATGACATTAGCATCTGTACAAGCCAGGCCTGCTTCGTTTAGGTGACTGTTTGCGTGTTTTTGCTGTTATGGGCTAGCTGTGTACTTCTACTGGGCCTTTATCTCATCTTTTTCTTTTCCCTGCGATCTGTTGCTTTGTTGCCGGATTTTTTCCTCTTCTTGTACTTGGGCTGTACGACTGCAAATATAATATGTGTTTTGCTATCCAGCTACAACCTCAACGTTTCTCAAAAAAGCTACAACCTCAACGAGTGAGGTAACTTTTTTTGTTCGAAACATAGCATTTTTTTTGCCGGAAAAATTCTTGTATATGCAATACAATGCATGCTTGTAGTGTTTTTTAGATGGGCATATAACTTATTGTCATTTTTCGTTCATGAAAAAATACAAAGGATTTGAACACACAAAAACGATATTGAAGAAAAAATAATAATTTTGTGTTTGCTATTGCTTGCTGACAAGCTATGAAGTTGCTTCATGCGGTTGTTAAAGTACAGAAGGACAAAGGACAACACACAGGTATATATAGTATATACATCATTTTTGTTACACGAACAATTTCTAAAAATGTGTGCGAGCATTTTCTAAAAATTACATGAACATAACCGTGAACAGTTTTAAATTTTATGGAAAGTTTAAAAGAAATATGAATTATGTTTTCAAATACATAAACACTTTTTTAAAATACAGCAACATTTACTAAGAATTGCATGAATAATTCTAGAAAATGTTTCATCGCGTATTGAAAAAATGTTCACCGCATATCGGAAAAGTGCTCACTAATTATTTTTAGAAAAAACTTGAACATGTATTTTTTAAATATTCATATACACACAAGGAAATGTATTTCTACTGATGGGAAATGAAAATCATATTAAATGGAAAAAAGAGCAAATTAACCAGATAAACAAGAGGAAAAAAATTAAAATAATAAAATAGAGAAAGGAAACTTAAAAATTAAAAATGGAAAACAAAGGATAAAAACAGAAAAGGGGGAAAAGGAAAAGGGAAATGAGAAGGAAAACTGAAGTTAAAAAATTAGGAAACAAATTCAGAGTTGCAGTCTTGTTGTACTGCTCGCATTTGCGGGCTGATTGTGACGAGTTATTTACCCAAAACCATCACACTTGGGGCTAGGATAACAGGTCAGTACCAGATTTGAGCCAGGTCACAAAAAACCACCAGTTCTGAGCCTAATGCGTAACGCGGAGCACTGACGGGCTGATTTGGTCGCGAAAACAGCGGAACCGACAGGTGGGTCCCGCCTGTCGGGCTGACGTGGCACGGGTTGACGGACACCGTGGGGGCGAACAGTGAATTCAACCAATGAACAGTAAAAACCGAAAAAATGGAACATCTTTTCTTTTTCCCTGGTGAACAGTAAAATAAAAAGTTGGTTCTTTTTTGTTTTTTCACAAGGTTAACAGTAAATTTAAAAAAAAATCAATTTTTCTTTTAATTTTTAGGAGTGAACAGTACTGCCCAGCGATTGTTTGGATGATTTTCGGATTTTTTTTTTAAAAAAATTACTGTTTTATCGCGTGTAATAAAAAAAACCTTTTATTTTCTCCAGTTTTTAAATTTACTGTTCATCCGCTGAATTTACTGTTCGCCCGTTGAATTTATTGTTCACCGTCGAATTTACTGTTCACCGTTGAATTCACTGTTCACCCCACGCCGTCCGTCAACCCCGCGCCACGTCAGCCCGACAGGCGGGACCCACCTGTCGGTTCCGCTGTTTTCGCGACCAAATCAGCCCGTCAGTGCTCCGCGTTACGCATTAGGCTCAGAACTGGTGGTTTTTTGTGACCTGGCTCAAATCTGGTACTGACATGTTACCCTAGCCCCAAGTGTGGTGGTTTTGGGTAAATAACTCGATTGTGACACATGCAGTTGAACGATTAGCGGTATACATGCAACTGGGCAACATCCCTTGGCGCAAGTTGCAGTCGAGAACGCGACACTTACAGTTGCGTGCCTAGTGACAGACATGCAACTGCCGCCCTACCCCCCCTAAACACCACAGAGTTGCAGTCGGGGCGACACTTGCAGTTGCATGCCTAGTGGTAGACATGCATCTGCCACCAACCATTGACAAAACACCACTGACCACAGAGTTGTAGTCGTGTTGCAGACATGCACTTGTACTCAGGGATGACACTGGCAGTTGCGTGCCAAGTGGCAGACATACAACTGTCCCTCCCCACTGACAAACACCACAGAGTTGCAGTCATGGGCGACACTTGTAGTTGCATGTCTAATGACAGACATGCAACGACCCCTTCCCCGACAAAACACCACAAGTTTGTAGTAGCGTTGAAGACATGCAGTTGCACTCCGGGGCAAAACTTCCAATTGCGTACATTTTAGGAAGACATGCAACTGCCCCCTCCCCACTAACAAACGGCACAGAGTTGTAGTCGGGGGACGAACTTGCAATTGCATGCCTAGTGACAAACATGAAACTGCCCTCTTCCAACAAAACACCACAGAGTTATAGTCGCGTTGAAGACATGCAGTTGCACTCGAGAATGACACTTATAGTTGCATGCCTAGTGACAGACATGGAATTGCCCCCTCTCCCGAAAAAACACCATAAAGTTGCAGTTGCATTGAAGACGGGCATTTGCACTTGGGGGCGACACTTGGAGTTGCGTGTCTAATGGCAGACATGCAATTGACCCTCCCACCGACAAACACCACAAGTCAAGGGTGACATTTGCAGTTGCATGCCTACTGTCAGACATGCAACTACCCTCCCCCCTCCTGTCGTGCTCCAACCAAAAAGGTCAATTACAGTTGTTTGGGTAGACATGCAGTTGCATTCAGGGGCAACACTTGCAGTTGCATGCCTAGTGTCTGACATGCAACTGCCTCACTCCGCCCACACACCCTCTCCCGCCGCCCTCCAGCAAAACAAGGGTCGGTTGCAGTTGAGGGCGACACTTGCAGTTGCATGCCTAGCGTCAGACATGCAATTGCCCACCCCCCCTCTTCCGTCGCCCACTGGCAAAACAAAGGCTAGTTGTAGTTGGGTGTGTTGACATGCAGTTTCACTCGAGGGCAACACTTGCAATTGCATGCCTAGTGTCAGACATGCAACTCCCCCCCCTCTCCCGCCACACTCCGACGAAACAAAGGTCAGTTGCAGTCGGATGGGTAGACATGCAATTGTAGTCGGGGGCGACACTTGCAGTTGTGTGCCTACAGTCAGCCATGCAACTGCGCCCCCCTCCCGATGTCCTCCGACATAACAAAAAGACCAGTTGCAATTGGGTGGGTAGGCATGCAGTTGCAGTAAAGGACGACACTTGCAGTTGCATGCCTAGTCTGAGGCATGCAACTACCCCCTCTCCTACCGCCCACCGACAGAACAAAATTCAATTGCAGTCGCTTGTAGACATGCAGTTGTAGTCGAGGGCGACATTTGCAATTCAATGCCTTGTGACAAACATGCAACTACCCCTCCCCTCTTCCACTGTTCTCCGATAGAACAAAGGTCAGTTACAGTCAAGGGCGACACTTGCAGTTGCATGCCTAGTGTTAGGCATGCAACTTTACGGTGTACGCCCGTGAAAAAAAAAGAAAAACATAGCATATAAACACAATAAAAAATTATTTTTGGGTAATACATGAACAAAGTAAAAATATATAGACAAGATACAAATAAGCAAATAAAACAAAAGTCCATGTAGAAAAGGCAACGACATCTCAGAATAAAAAATTAAGAAAAACAACATGTGAGAATAAAAATTGTTCATGCGTGTCAAAATGTAGGTTCTTAAAAAAATTAAATGTTCCATATTTCCTAAAAAAGAAAGATAATAAATAAAAAATGGATATACAAGTAAAGAAATAAAAGGAAAATCTACTAAAAAGAAATGAAAAAAGAAAGGTACAAAGCTAGACAAGTACATGTGTATACTGTATACATACACATAGAGTCAGCTGCCCCATTAACTTTCTTTTTCTGTACATACACAGTGCACACAACCCAGCAAAAAAGAAGAAGAAGAAAACATACAAAGATTTACATTTTTTTTTAGGGGACATACAAAGATTTACATGGACATGGACAACTATGACAATATAAAAACAGAAAAGCACAAAAGAACGGGCCGCAAGCCACAGCCCACAACCCACGTAGCGGAAGGCAAACTACTATGCTGCTGCCAGCCTTTCAGATAGGAAAAGCCATCAGCGACTGAAAACAGGTCGATCAAACTGGACGGCTAATCTCGTCGACTGAGACTAAAGTCTCAGTCGACAGATTTTTAGCGTTCCCCTTTTTTTTTAGTCCTTGCAAGTATGGCGTTTGGGTTGGATGACGACGCTTCGTCTTTGAGTTTGTTTTTCGAGCTCCGATCCTCCTTGAGTTCGTCTGTCTGGACATAGCTGATGGAGCTCCGGCGTAGATTCATGTTGTCTTCTTGTGACGGTGAGGTTAGCGTTTCTCATTATGTGGCGAGATTTCATGTCAGGTGCTTCAAATCTATTCAAGGGTTTAAAGGCGGCGACCTCGACTCCAGGGCCCTAGTCCTTAGGGGCACGTGCACAAAGACTTCTCGGTTGTCATCAACAATGTGAAGCCGGCTCCAGTAGGGAAGCGCCGACAGCAGCGTGTCGGCGGCTCGTCCTGGCGGAAGTAGTGGTCGATCGGTGTTCTTGGAATCTCGATGTAACTTTTTATTATGTTTGAGATACTTCGTACTTCTCGTAAACTTTTATAATAGATATGATGTTTTTTGGTAAAAAAATATATAAAAGTTTCCGTTGTTCCAGCATTTGGGTGAGTGGCTCGGTCGTAACCTGCGCAAAGCTAGGATCAGTACTGTACTAGACGAGCGCTGATTTGTGATTTGTGATCGACACATGTCGGGCGCATTTATCCTCAACAGTTACGCCCCAGCCGATCAGGGGTGCGTTAGGCCGCTATAGGTGGCTAGCCCTAAACCCCGATGGATGGATCGATCGAGATGGATGTCGTTGCCTCGATCTCACTCACGCCGTACATGAATCTCGCTCATCCCCGGCCGGCCGGGGTGGGATCGACAAGGACGACACCCATAAACCCATCGATGGAGCCAACCAATTAAGGCGCATATGGGAGTGTCCCAGATACCTGCGCCCCCCGCGACGGCGACCCCGTCCGTTCGAACAGAATACGTGCCGTGTGGTGTAGCAGCAGCGGTGATCGTAGCCCGTCCGCCGTACGTACCGGCGGGCGACCCCGACCCGTGCGCACCGCCCCGTCGCCGTCGCCCCGCCCCGCCCGTCCTGCTCACATGGGCGGCCTCTAGCCATTGGAGCGCGCTCCCTTTTCCCACTTTGGCACGGCCCGCGAGCCAAAAGGAGCCGGACCGCGGAGGCAGCTAGCGCGCAAGCCAGGAGGAAGCGGGCGTGGGGGTGCCCCCCGCGCGACAGGCGCTGTGGCCGGACGCGACCGCCGGCGCGCCCCGGGCCAGTCGCACCTGATCGATCGGGGCGTTTTGCCAGTTCCCACTTGCCGCGCGCGCGGCATGCGTGCATGGGCACATGCACGTACGTTCCCACGAGCCCACGACGGACCTTTGGACCTGCGAAACGAAAGGTTACGAGCTGGCTAGCCCACGCGCCCGTCACGTGGACGTACGCGTGGGCCCCGTCGTGAAAAGCGAATACATGTACGTACGCACGTTCGTCGTATGTACGTGCGCGTCAGGACACCTGGCCGGCGAGCGACGCCCACTTTGGCAGCTGGTAAATGCGGCCAAAAGCGTCGACTCGTACGCACGTCGTAGCTACGACATGCAACGACCGGGAATACGACCATGTCGGTAGCGTCGTCCGCCGCTCCGTCCTCGCTCTGACGTGACGTTTTTAAAGTCGCGTCATTAAGCATCCACTGATCACTGTTAAGCATGTGGTTATACTATATGCGAGATCCACTGTTGTTGTTGTTTTTCCCGAATCTTAAGCATACAAAGTGTACTCCTCCTACCACATAGGACAAGCGAGCAATGAGGCCGATCCGCCGCTGCGTGCAGGACCCGACCGGCCGCTAGGTCGAGGCGAGTTGTTTGCTCCGGCAACGGGACATCGGTGGACAAAGGCATCTTCCGGGTCTGCTACCCGGGTCGCTCCCTGATGGGGACGTGCCCTGCCCTGGTAAAATACTGTTTTTCCCACCGATTGACTAGAGCTACGCACAGTACGTATACCCAAGAAAGTTGGACTACTTATCAGAGGTCGATCACATGCATGGTGCATCCAACCTTTAGTACTCCGTTCATTGTAAACGAAAGGACCAGCGGCTCGATCGATCTGGCGGCATCCGCATGCTCTAGACTCCAGAGTTTCTCAAACACTTGCTACGCGAACCGTATATATTGATTGCGAGCAGTCGATGGCGAGCATTTCTCGCGGTCGGAGGAGGACGACGTGAACAGCATCTCCTAACCATTTCGCTACGTTACCGGCCGAGAGACTGATGATACCAACACAAATCGACATGGGGGCTGTGTGGGCACGTGGCAAGTGGAGGGGGGAGGTTGGTGCGTGGCCGTAGCTCATAACTAGGCGGCGGAGGGCCCACGGACATCCACAGTGAGAGAGAGGGACATGCGGGCCCGGTACCCCCTTAACCTTTTCCTTTTGTTCATGTGTGTAAGAAACGGCAGAGCTTGCAGATCGAGCTGGCTAGCAGCTGATTAAGCTGGATGAAACGACCGCTAACTCCTCTTAAGAGATCTCCTTTTCCTAATCCGCATTTGTCCTGGCCTACGTACGTCATCGGCCGTGTCTTGTATCCATCTTAATTTTGCTCTCCCCGTCTTCTCTTCTCGCTAACCGGCCGGCCGGATCCGTCTGCCTCCCTAGCTAGTAGCTATAAAAGCCCCCAGTCGTCTCCGTTCCTTCTTCCCCATCGCACTTCTCGCAGCTAGAGCCGCCCACTTTACTTCCGATCACACAGACTCTCAGTCGACCTCCGCTCGCGCTGCATTATTCTCTGAAGACGGCGACGATGTCGGGCAGGAGGTCGCGCGGCTCCGTGTCGGAGGAGGAGATCAACGAGCTCATCTCCAGGCTCCAGACCCTGCTCCCCACCGCGCGCCGCGGCGGCAGCAGCAGCAGCAGCCAGGTACGACGACACGACTAGTTTCATCAGTTTGCAGCTAGCACATGCGCTTGCATGTCAGCATGTGTGCAGCCAAGCCACGCCACACGGGACGTACGCAGCTTGAATAGCTAGCTAGCTCAGCCAGAGTGCAAGCTTAATGAGTTTATGGGAGGTTTATGGAAGCTTGGTAATGAATCGGTGGATGAATGCATGCATGCAGGCGTCGACGACGAAAATGCTCAAGGAGACGTGCAGCTACATCAAGAGCCTGCACAGGGAAGTGGACGACCTCAGCGACCGCCTCTCCGACCTCATGGCCACCATGGACAACAACAGCCCCGCCGCCGAGATCATCCGCAGCCTCCTGCGCTAGCTAACCAGCTAGATGTTCATCTTCATCATCATCATCGATCACCTCCTGCTGATTGTCCTAAGCTAGCTCATCATCTACGTACAGCTCGTGCATGCCTAGCTAAGCCCGCGCATATATCTATACATACAGTATATATGTACTGCCGTCGATATCTGCAAGCGTATATATGCAGATCGATCGATACCTAAGGACTGCATGCTAAGGCTGGTCTAATTTACTTTGGTAGGGCATCCATCATTAGCTAGGGCCTCCACCTAAGTTCTATAGCTGCTTAATTAATTAGCTCACCCTTGCATGTGGTTTCCCCTCCCAGTTTCCATCCCTCTCCCCCTCTCCCGTTTCCATTTGCCTGTGTAAATTTTACTTAGTATTTGCAGTCTGGATCGAGTTGTTTCCCCTAGAGACAACCGGCCGACCGCGCTAGCTACCGATCCGGTAGTACTGCTAATATACTACTCCGTACTCAGTATCACCCATGATTGTATGTACTGCCGTCGCTTCAGCTGAATTATCAATTAATCCAAACTGATTATGTTATATGTGCTATGGTTCCATGAGATCCGCTGTGGTACTACTGATTGATCATGTTACTATTAGTAATAGTAATACGTACACTCTTGGTTCATGTGCTCGTTCATTACTCAAGACAGTAACGGACGCACACGATGGCGAACCCACCCGGCCTTCGTCTCTATCTTGCGTAGTAGTACTGTTGATATTTCAAGTCGCTAGTAGTAGTACTAGCTAGTAGGCACAGGATTACCGGTCTGCCCGCCGGCCGCTCTTTCGTGGAAGCTTCGGCCTCTCTGCAGTTGCACTCATCTCCATCGACCGGTGGTCGCGGATACAAGAAAGGGGTGCCAGACGGTTGATTGCTTACGCCGATCCGGGAAGAGAAAAAATTGACAGACCGGAGCTAGGCCGCCGCTCGCTAGCCGACGACGGATCAGCTAGCAGTGCGCCAGTCGGCCACTACTCTGTCTGTCTCCGCTCTCCACTCGTGCATGGGACGTACGTCGTTTCGTTCCGTGTGCATGCATGCATTGGCCACTCCGTCGATCGTACCGGCCGTGTGTGGTCGTCGTGTTAGCGCCCGTCCAGTAGCACGTCGTCGTACCAGCACGTACGGCCGGCGATGTGTACATGGCATGGCGCGCGCGCGCCGGGGAAAGGAGGCAGAGGCGCATGCGTGCGGTGCGGTCGCCTGGGGGCGTCGTGTCGATCGTCCGGGTGAAAGAGAGGAGAGGGGCGGATGGGGACGAGGGAGGGAAAAGGGCGCGCAACGACTGGTCCCTTTTCGTCGGTTGGTAGTTGGTGGACTCTACAGCGCGCCTCGCGTTTCTGGCGTCCGTCAGCTATGGATGGCCGGCCGGCGTACAATGCAAGGACGGTGTGCATGCTGCGCACGGTACCCGGCTCGTGTCTTTTAGCCTAGCTAGGGCTAGCTGCGCGGACTGCGGGGAGTGCACGGCTTCGACGACCTTTCATTCGCTGGTGATCATACGTACTACTACGGTTTAGTAGTGATCAGTATGGTGCTAGAGCTGTGTAGGCCCGGCTGGGTTGGGTTCGTACCATCTACCATGGATCAGTCGATTTTGCGTAGTACTCCATCCGTTCCAAATTACTTGATTCATATTTATCTAGACACGAATGTATCTAGACACTAAATCCGTATTTACACAAATTCAAGTCAACTAATTTGGGACGAAGGGAATAGTAGCGTACGTACTTGTTTGTTTCTTCTACAACCACGGTGCTTCCCTCCCTTTCCTTTCATAAAATACCGTTAGCACCGTGACCTTCCCTTCTGGCTCTTCATAGGGTTGGGATGAGAAACCTATACTACTGCTTATGCCATGGGGTAAAAACCCGTTAGAGCATCTACAACCGCCGACAGCAAATCCGACCCCTTAAACGCCCGTGGACGCGCCAGTGACCGATCACGCTTTAAATTTGCTCCTCTGCATCCCCCGATACCTCATACTAGAAACCTTAGATCCATACAAAAGCATGCAAACGAGAAAATTCACGTACTACGTAGATAAAGTAACCTATACTAGCCTAATCCTCGTCGGAAATGTCCACTATCTCCGTGCTTGGCTCCGGGACATGGGCCGCAACCGCAGCTCTGGCTGCTCCGCATCGGCATCCGCCTTCATCTCCGCTTCAACCTTGTCGAAGAGCACGTCTGTCGCCGCATGTTCCTGCCGAATGAACTGCTGGTTGACCTTCACATAGGCCTCGTCCTGGATGGACTTCAGGATGGCATGCTGCTCCGCCATCTCGGCCGCTTGGGCGACCGCGGACTCCGCCTCCGCGTCCTCCATGTTGAAGCCCGGAGCCGGTGCCAGCTCCTCCTCCGGATCCGCCACCTCCATCGGAGTCGGCTGCTGCTCCTCTTCTGCCTCCTCCTCCGGCAGCGATGCGGGCGATGCGCCTCGCCCGGATCTCCTTCTCAGTCTGGAATCGGCGCTCCGGTGTGACCATAGCATAGGTGGTCTTCTTTTGCTGAACCATGGCGAAGCCGGAGGGCATGGGAAGAGCGGTGGAGCGGGAGAGAGGTGGTGGATGGGCTCGGGCTGGTGGCGCGGAGGGGAGGAGGTGGATGTGGCTAGGGTTGGGGGACGTCGTCCGGTTTAAATAGCTGGATTTGGCCTCGAGCGGTAAGTCGGAGTGGCGCCACGTGACGTTCACACCCCCGACCGGAGGATATGTCCGTTGGGCCGCTGGTTTTCCGGGCGACTCCATGTGGGATCCCATCGTCAATCCGACGTGGCGGACGCGCCCGGGCGCCCCCATATCCGCCCTAGATTTGGGCTGGATATGAGGGGTGCCGATCAACCCGGGCGTTTGAGGCCCGTTTGAGGAGCCCGTCTGGGTCGCTTTTTTGTGACCTGTTAGGTGACCAAGCCTTTCGTCCAGGCGTTTGAGGCGGGTTTGGGACGCCCGGCTGGTTATGACTGGGAACTCACGGACTGATGTGGCGTTACTTTTTTTCTAACAGAGGCAAAAGATTTGCCTCATTCGTTTATAAAGGAGTTCAAATTCATAGCACATCTCAGCGGCTGAACAACATAGCCCATCAAAGGAAATTACAAAACGTTATTACTCTCGTGGTATGATCCTACTCAAGTGTTTCACTCCTGCGATGACCCATAGTTTAGCCGCTTCTTGGATAAGTTTTAGGATGTAGAAAGACGGCGATGGCCATAATTTAGCCACTTCTTGGATAAGTTTTAGGATGTAGAAAGGCGGCGTCGATTTTTTCCTGAAAACTCTGGCGTTACTTTAAAGGCTAGTTACTTGCGAGTCAATAAGAGGATGAGATGCACATAGAGATACAATGGGTCACTGAAAACTGGCATTCCTGAGTGGCATTGCTATACTGGGGCTGAGTTGGTCGAAACTTCAAAGGCTAGCCACTTGCGAATGGCGCCAAAGGTATTAGGTTATGGCTGCCGTAGGTACGGTGAGGTCAACGACCGTGCATGTGCGAATAAGAAGAATAAAAGTCAAACAACAACTGAGTTGCTCACTCTAGTCACAAAAACAGTCCGGTCACACATACTCGGCCTAAATCTCAGCATTACCTGAACAAATCATGACAGGCAATCTTGAACTGCTTAGAGAACCTGAAAACTGAGCTTACAAATCATGACAGGCAATCTTGAACTGCTTAGAGAACCTGAAAACTGAGCATTTCGGTCCAAAGCGTAAGCATATAAGTTTTGTCGGAGGTCAAAGTATCTCTAATTTGACCAAAGTTCTAGAAAAAAGAATATCAACATTCACAGTATCAAATCAATATCATTAGATTCATTATGAAAAATAGTTTCATATTGTATATATTTGGTATTGTAGATGTTGATTTTTTTATATAAATTTGATCAAACTTTGTAAAGTTTGACTTGACACAAATCTAACACGCGGAGTAAAAAGGACATGAGGGGGTACATCATTTCCCACCCTTATTCAACCTGAAACCCAGGCAATTTACTTCAAGTCCAGCAAGTCTGATCCATTCGAGTATTTCACATGGATATTTTCAGCCAACTACGTACATGAGTGCCACTAAACCAAAGAGAAAAAGGAAACATTACCTAAAACAATTTATGTCGTACAGAGAGAAGACACGATTACGAAACTGACTTCGTCGGGCAGGAAAGCTCTAGCTCTATACGGCATACACGTTGCTTCAATGCATCTGTTGGGAGGACCACCAGGCAGGTTTTTTCTTTTTCTTTCGACGAACAGGGGCCAGACAAGTAAAATGTACATTTGCCAGAAGAAGTTCACACCAGTTAGCTGATGATAAAATCCTAATCCTTTGCTTGGGATGTTCATGACGGGATGATACTGTCTCCAGTCAGGATACCATACTGCTGGTGTAGAGTTGGCCGGTGCTCGGCCCACCATCGCTCTGCTTGCTGTTCCGTGAAATGCCTCTTGCTACAGGTGAGCAAAAGAAGCGATCAATAGGTAAACCCATGATGGGAAAAAGCATATAAGTAGAATTTGTGAGAACAAGATAAGATATCCATACCTGAAACGGACACGCCTGAGGTATTTATGACCCGCTGGTGAGCGAAATATCGTGATGTATACACCATGTTCAACCTGTTCAGTCCATTCCGCGTCTGCTACAATGCTGCTCCCTTTGCAAGGCGACTGATGAGCCAGGTGGGCGCTGGAATCAGGTGCCCTTGACACATCGTTCAAATGATTCTCGCAGAAATGACTTCCTAACAACTTAGATACTTGGTCAGTCCAGGTGTCATTGACATTACACTCTTCAGGTGTTCTTTCGGTAATACTTCTGATCTGACAACACCAAATAATTTTAAGTTAAAATGACGAAATAACCATGAAGACCATTGCATAATACATCAATTGCAACAGGGTTGGCGACCAGGAGTTCTTCGGATCACCAGTGGCTGAACTCCTCTGCAAAACCTTGCTGCTGTTAGTTCTACTTGAGTGAGAAGTTCCTGGATGTCTTGGTTCCTTTTGCTGTTTTCTCTTATTTCGCTTTGTCAGTTAGTCAGTTGTTGAGACCTGTTGATCTAACCTGCCTCTGATGAGAGGTTTGGGTAGTTTCTACTTTCGCTGCTAGCTTATATTTTGCTAGTCATGTAGTCACTGATCAGAGAATGTTTCATACTTGTAGTGCCTAGCAGTACCTGGTGCCTAGGTATGCTTGTGAACCAGATGGTTTCTTTAATAGAAATCAGAGAGGGCGGTCTCTTTTATTCAAAAAGGAAAGCATCGATTGCAACAGCGACACAAATTAGCTGAATCTAAGATTATCAGCATCGATTCATAAGCCAAAGCATATAGTGATACCATCTGATGGTTTGAAAACAGTAATACCATGTGCTTCCAGTTCTCATCACATTAAACTAGCTGGGACCTACTAGTTTGTAAGCACGAAAACAAAATTTGTATCCATGATACGCTGTGTCCATCATTCAGTGTTCTCTGGTCTCCCCAGTTTTTGTTTTCAGTACGTCGGCATTTTTTTTTTAAATAATCTCCCCAGCATGTCAACATTTCAACTTGCAGGTATAGAACCTAACGCAAATGTATACAAGCTGATAAAGAAACTTCAAGTGAATAATGCACTGGCCCAATGCGGCACAAGGCAGCTTTAGATTCTGTCCTAGGATTAGACAACTGATATGTTTGCACTCCAAGAATTGACAGTATAAGAAACAGAAAACTACCTGAGTAGCAAGGGAACTGATAACTTCTTTTGCTGCTTTGCACTTCAAGTTCTCCACATCAGCAGTAGTCCTGGCCTCTCTTAACTGATTATTAGTTCTGTCAAGTTCTGCTTCAAGTAATTCAGACTTACGTGTCAGCTCCTTCACCTACGAGAATTGATCAGGTCAGGTCACTGTATTTACAAGGTAAAGATAGAGCACATATGTTAACTCCCAAGCAAAGGATTGGAAATCTAATTCTAATTTTCTGAATGACCATATATATGCTGCTTAGAGAACTGTCATCCTACGCAAACATCAATCTTTAGAAGAAACGAGGATCGCAGGAGAAGACTTGGAATCTGGATGAAATTACAAATTGTATACGTCGGTGATGGTTACCTGTGATTGCAATCTAGCAACTTCTTCAGTCATATTTTTGTTTGACGGATACGCACAGGCAGAGTCTGGTGATGTCAGGACAGATGTAGTTAATCTATTAGTAGGATGTGGTGAAATCGGTCCAGAGGACAGCGATGACGTCGTCGAGGTAGGAATGCACAAAGAAGTCAACTCCTTGGAATGGCCTATACTACCAAGGCTTAAGTTTCCTGAATGATGAAGAGGGAACCGGCTGTTATTCCTTGAGTGTTTACCTTCAGGCTTGAATGATTCCATGGTCAAAAGCCTAGATAGACGCACTCGTAAATTCTTAATTGTGTTTTCTCTATCAGTTGCTTCACTGGACAAAGGATGTGGGTTTCCATCAAGAGGCTTTGAGTTCTGCAGTTTTTTAGCATCCCCGGCCGTATTAAGTTTGGTGCAGCACTCATCACATACCCGATATGGTTTGTTCGAATTTGGAGCCAAAGAAGCTTTCGTTGATTTTCTCATGCTGCATGCTTTGCAATATACTAAGCCACAGTTATAACAGTTATGCCTCTTTCTTCTAAAACTAAATTGCAAACGACAGCCAGAGCATAGTGACTGATCCAAACCAGATGTGCACCTGCGGAAACATATAACAGCAGTGAAATCCGTACCACATGCCACACTCTTCACTTGCTTATCTTTCAAAGCCTCAACAAGAGTTGGAGTATTCCGATCAAAATTATTGCCATGCCCTAAACGACCATTCGCACCCTTGCCCCAAGTATAAACTCTAGCTTTAGAAGTCAGCAGAGCAACATGATGAGAACCACAGGCTATCTCTTCAACACAACTGCTGGAGATGCTCCCTTTAACAACAGTGGGGAGCTTCCCATCAATCGTCGGATTTCCAAGTTGTCCAAAAGCATTACTGCCCATTGTGTACACTTGCCCAGAAGTTGACAAGGCGGCTGTAAAGTCATAGCCACAAGCTACTTGGCAAAAACTAAGCTTACGAAGTGATTCCACACAGGCTGGGATGAGTCTGGTTTCCCTGTCAGCATGTCCAAGCTGACCTTTATTGCCATCCCCCCATGTGAATAGTTTACAAGATGTGGCAGAATTTAGAGAATCTACAACCTCAACTATCACAACTGTATGCCAAGCACCACAAGCTGCACGTACAGTACGCAAGCCTCTTAGAGAGCTCACTTCCCTTGCAACATTTGTGCGTTGGCGATCTCCATGGCCCAATGCACCAAATACTCCATCTCCAAAAGTGAACAGCTGGCCCGTTGAAGTCACTACGGCTGTATGCCAAGGTCCACATGATACCGATGAGACATGCAATCCTTCCAATGGACCACAGACCTTTTTTGGAATCCAATGAGCAGTATCATTCCCATGACCAAGAAGACCAAAATTGTGCATTCCATCACCCCAGGTGTAGAGATCCCCACAAAAAGAAACAGCACAAGTATGAAATTCCCCGCATGCAATGGATTCAATATTAATTCCACTCAAGGTACTAATAAGCTTAGGGTGGGTAAGATTGGTATCAACTCCATGCCCAAGCCTACCACCTGACTCTTCACCCCAACTATACATTTCTCCTTGTTTAGTAACCAGAACCGAATGCTTACTCCCACAAGCTATATTGTGAATATCCAGCAAAACTGTTGATTCCAGTGCCTTTGGTAAAGATGCATCAATTCTAGGTCCATACAAGTTTCCAGATAAATGTGAAGAATAAGCAAGCGTGCCATCACCTACTCCCTTGCCCCAAAGGAGAACATCCCCCATTGCATCAAAATCATCACCTGATCCATAGCTGCATGAACTTACTGCACTTGAATAGCTAACTCTGATGTTATTATCAACTCCAGCTACTCCCCCATCTGAGGTATCTGCACTTCCAGATATACTGGAGTTAGAAGAACTAGCTGAACCTGTACTAACTCTACTCCTCTCCTGCCCGGTGTATAATATCACGTCAGAAAAAATATTCCCAAAATTGGCAAATGGACGAGCATCATGATTTGTGGCGCACTGTTGGACGCCTTTCGACACCTGCAAAGATTGTAAGTGTGATATAAATATACATAGGTAACTAATGAATGTGCACAGTGAAATCACTGCTTAGTGATTACCAACCTTTTTTCCAACATCAGTACTATAACAAGAAGATGCCAATGGTAAATCTCCATGCATCTGGTTAATTGGGCAATAAGATGGTTTATCATTTTTTGTTTCTGTTGTCAACTTCTTACAGTTTCGTCGTGAAATAATTGCCTTTAAAGCAACGAACCAGGCTTCTGCTTCGTCCTTATCTTTGCAGATCTGCAACAAATTGCCTACTGAGGGTTATTAAACTAATGGAAGGCTCAGCATCATTACAGTTGTGTTCTAAATATTTATCTTTGATCAGTATGTAGAAAAGTAATGGGATTACAAATTTAAGCATGACTGCAAATAAAGAGATGAATTTCACACACCAGATCCAGTGATCTCTGCCCATATATAAGGGAGAATGATTGATGCTCTTTATCAGGTCTTGGATGTCTCAGGAAGATAGCCTGTCAAAGAAAGCAACACAGGAAACACTTTATTCGTCTTGCCAGATATTTCTTGATTATCACGAAAGTAGCTGAACAGAGCTGGCAAGTGCCCTAATTTCGAAATAAAAAGAGGAGTTGACAAGTGAGCACGACGATGTGACAAGTAAAATAAAAAGGAAGAACAAGACAAAAGAGTATGGTAGCGAGTGCTTCCATATCACGGCAACTGCTTATTCTGTCTTAGAACATGGGGATTTAATTTAATTTTCCCATTGTCTTTCATGACTCCCATGTGGGAAGCAGCTTTAGAAAGCTTGGCTGTAGTACAATCAACAACGAAAACGGTGCAGACCTCCTAAACATGGTAACTGTTCATACTGTCTTCAACAAATGGAGACAGCTGAGCACATCTTCATGGCCTACCCTGCCACTAGGGAAGTCTTGTTCAGAATGCTAAGGAGTAGCATTGAATCAAATTTAGCACGACTGCAATTTTCCAGGCTGGAGACCTGGTGGCTAACAAGCCAGAATAGGTTACCAAAGGTCAGCAGAAAGTTCCAAACTATTGTAACTTTGTGGTTTGGCAGTAGGGTAAGTAAGCCAATGATTTGACAAAAACTGGCAAAACAAACAGAGAGAGCTTACCCAGTCCATCAGAGAGGAAGGAACTCAGTGGCACTTGGTGGGAAAGCTTTGATTGACTTTGACTGTTCTCTTCATTTTCCTATTTTAGTTCAACAGATGAACTATGACTATGAAGTTTATCCCAACCCTTTAGGCGAATGATTTGTAAGTTTATAGCATCATTGTCTTATATTTGGCCTTGACACGGTCTATCTTAATGAAAATATACACATACCGTATACGTGTTCATGAGCACCAACATTAATCCGAGTTACAGTTGATCATGTTTAAAACAGAAAACCCTTCCAGGACTGATGAGGTGAATCGCATAATCATATAACAGCAAAATATCCAAGTACGGACATACCGTACGTTGTCCAGGTATTATTTTCGATACATGAATAAGGTTTAGCTTCTTCTCCATTCGCCCGGAGTACCAGATGAGCATAGTCTCATCCTAGGAACATTTAAAAAAATGATAAAGTCATAGGTACAAGATTTACCAATGAAATGGTTTTTTACATAAAACATTAGGACACAGTGTTTATTCTTTTGGCATATGCAGGTTTTTCTAAGAAGATCCTATGATGCAGAATGTACATGGCACTTGCACATTATGTATGTCTCCTCAGCCCGCATTATCTATCTGAGAATCAATAGATGGAGGACTTGCATGCCAAATGTAAGAGATTTAGTCTCAGGAAAATGTTAAACACAATGGTTGAATTTACAAGTAAATGGTAGAGAAACAACCAAAAACTATCTCATCTAGTTGATTTAATAATACAACAAAATAGGCTAGCACTTTTTATTAACAGAAGAAGATACTATGGTACGTACATTGGAAAGTCTGAATGGGCAGAATTTTGGTTTTCCCCGCCGCCCATATTTCAACAAGTGTGTTCCTTTCTTCAGGGTTGTTATTGCCTAGCAATTCAAAAGGTCCCCGTTGAGTGATAGAAGATGAGAAGGACCATTCCATTACACACTATGAGAGCAAAATAAAAATACAATTTTGAGAATAAAACAAAGTTAATCCTCTTATGTTAATGCTGCTTCACATACACTGCCTTCATATGTTTGAATTCTATCATTAGAATGTTATTACAATTTACATGCTCATAGTACTCTCAGATAAGACATTATATGATTGATGCTCCCAGCTTCCCACCACCAAAATGTTGTTAAACCAATAACTTTGCAATTTGCATCAGGTGCTAAACCTGTAAACTACTCCCTCCGTCCCACAATATAAGATCGTTTTTCAAGCTAACATAGCTTGAAAAACGATCTTATATTGGGGGACGGAGGGAGTACCTGCTTGTGTTTTCTCTTTCCATGGCATAGGATTCAGACAATAATAGATCAAGCCATGTTACACTGCTTGAAGGTTATTGCCAGAAAATACGCAAGTAAACATGGGTGCATACGTGTGTTACAAAAGGGAAGCCTTTCAAAAATATTTAAAAATTCCCACAAATGTGTATTAAATAGAAGTGTGAGCACTAACAAAAAGTTGTTCAATACACTCACTAAGTGCTTATACTATACAGCACAACATCGTCATTTAAAAAAAAACGAAATTTAGAATAGTTGCAAATTCGGCAAAATGAGAATACTGAGGAAGCAGGTATTTTTCTTTGAAAAACAAGAAATGAACCAAAATTCTAGTCCAGGTGGACTTGAACTTGGATCGTGGAGTTGCACATCTAAATGGGCCAGATAGGCTCGGTTACTCCACCTAGCTGATAAACAGTTACCTGTTCGACATTCCTCTCAAAGGGATCGTTCTTCGAAGAATCTGCAGCCATGCAATACCCAGAGTCATATGCCGCAAACTGAGTTCACTCCAACACCACATGTCTGTCGCAGCCACATAACTTCCTCCAAGCCAATACCACAAAAGGCAAACCCTGTAGGAAGGGATCTGCAGAATTATAAAATCTGAATCACTAATTCAAACACATCACTACAGCTAGACTCTTCATTTCTTCCCATTTTTACACTACGCAAGCATATGGAAGAGATAAACTATAGGAAATTTTAGGTACATACTCCAAATATGCCTGACATTAGCTTCAAATCAGCAGTAAACACTATGCCTACCGACATGACATCTGGGAAGAAAAAATGCGTAGGTGAAGTGGGAGCACAATAGCTTAGACATTTTGCCTTCAAATAACATAATTCAATCAAGATAGCGGTAGACCTACAGGACTGCAACTTTCTTTTGGTAAAAAACACAACCGAACCTTCAGCATAACTCTAACATAGCCTCCAATCACTCTCAGCAGGAGGTTATCTCTAGATAAAAGATAAAGCATGTCCCCATTATCAGCATTGCACAAGTGGATTCAAGATGTAAGGATGAATGTGGCACCCAGCATCAGCATCGCACAAGTAGATACAAAGAGGTAAGGACGAATGTTCCCTGAACTAACGGCTGGAACAGATTCGTATCGAGGCAACACTAGTGGTCCAACGCCCAAAATTCACAAAAATGCGAGCAAAAGAATGGGGAAAACATCCCCAAAACGTGGACGTGGGATTCAGGGCATAAAAAAATACGGCCCAATGACTAAGATGTAACCCTGAAACCGCTCCAGCATGAATGCATTTCGGCCGCAATCCAGGCCGCCCTCGTAAATCGCCCCCCAAAAACATGGGATTACCTCGAAGCTCGGTCCCGAATCATGGCTGGATCGGGCGGAGCCAAGGCGATCCTTGTCGGCGCGGCAAGGGCGCCGGAGAAGTGATTCGGTGGCCGGATTCGTCCGGACGGTCGGGGGCGGGGGGGCGATCGGCGAGGGTTTTGCTCGACGCGTGTGCGGTGGGCGAGAAAGACGGGCGGAGCGGCGGAGGAGAGAGAGGAGGAGGGCAAACGAGCTCTGGCGTCGCGCGTCGCGGAAGAAGGGCGCCGGCCTCCGGGAGGTGGCCGTGGGCCGGGTGCATGGGCCAGGGACGGTGGACCGTGGGGATGTGGCCTGTGGGGTGAATGGACGGTGGGGATCGAGCGTTTTGCGGGGGTTTCTTGGAAACGGTGCGTCGTTCACTTTAGGATGATTAGCGCGCGTGTAGAGAGGAAACAAAACGTTTGTAATCTGATGACGATGGCTGTCTACAACAAAATGGAAACTGCTGTGCACACGAACGTTTCTTGGCTTTTTTTAATTGTTTGAATTGCTTATCATATGTGTCGCATGGTAAAAACGTTTCTTGGCCTTTATGCACACAACACTTGAATTCAGCGGCATACAAGTGCTGGCCAAATGCATTCGATGGAGCGTGTGGCAGTAAATCAGACGCAGTTTTATCGTTCGCGTAGCATCATTCCAAGAAAATTACCATAATCTGTTATTATAAAAATTCTGTAATATGATGTGCAGGACCACGGCATTTTGATCAAAGCTGGAATTGTTTGGTTTTGAACAGGCAGGCTGATTATTTATGTATTTTTGCAAATTTCTTTCAGGTTCCAAAAGCAGTACTAGTAGAAATAAATAAACATGATTACAAGGTCATGCACACTCTAATCCCACAAGATTTATTTTCCCCACCAAAGTTTGTTTAATTGCGCTATAGATTTGAGGCAGAGCGAACCACAACAGTGAAAGGTGCTCGAAGAAGTGCTTAGGCAGATAAACCTCAATTTTTATTAAGCAGCGGCTAAAAACATACTGTATTTGTAGATCCCAAATGCTTAATTTGACATCTTTCCTAAAATAACTCAATTTGACACATTGTTATAGAAACAAACACTAATGTTTAAAACATCAGTTTTCTTTTCCTAGGCTCCTCTCTCTACACGCTTTGTATTGTCGTCTGTGGTTGACCTAATATTGCACACACAATAATCTAAGACGACTTCTAATTGTTTATTAATGCCTATGTCAATTTCCTAAGTATGAAATATGAATTTAGTGAAAAATGACTACAGCCTGGTAAAGAGTACAAAGCTGCATTTTCACTAAAACTGAAATCGCATTTTTCATAACTTAGACAACAAAAGCTGTCAACCTAGATATAAACAGAAAAAATAAAATACTACGACTTTGCGCCCATTTGAAGTTCTTAATTCTAGAAAAGTCTACGGAATGTTTGAAACACACAACTTTCCTGCGTAACACACAGGAAATCGCTAAGTTCGGAGCAGTCAATGTCTAGTAAAGGCGCATGATCAGTTTGCCTAGCCAAATCTGTTACTAATATGCAAGACAACATTACATCATCTGAGAACATGTCAACGCTGGCACCTATTTACAAGAATTCAGCCGTGGCATAGTTGTTCTGGTACCAATGACGATTTGGTAGACGCATCATGCAATCCCCAAGCGAAAGCTCTTCATCATGCAGAATCCAAGAAGGCTGCATGAAAAGTAGAATTGCATCTTTGTAAGGAAGAGCCTTCGATACTAAGCATAACGCATATCTAATTTGGCATTAACATCCAGCTTATAAGTACACTTTGCTAACCTGATTCAGTGTCGGTAATTTTTATCGTAGAATGGATTTTCACCCCATGAATCTCTCTCAGCCTTGCCCATCTTTTCAGCTTCCGCCTCCTGCAAGATTGACCGCCTCGTGCTCCTAAACTTTGAAGTCTTTGTACTTGTAGACTGAAAAGAGTTGATAAATTAATTGCACTAGCTAGAAGGAAGGTAAAACATACAGAGGGGAAGTACAATTTATGCAAGTGTAGCAATTGAACTATTGAGCACACTGGTGCAGGAAAACCTGCATGTCAATACTATGCAATGCAAGCATTCAAAGAAGAGCGAGTCAATCAGCCAGTTATGTTACGTCACTACAGTAAAAATGGCTTGATTTATAAACCTACTATGCAGACTAGCATGAAGAAGGGACAAATATCACATAAATGACATAAGCAGGAATATAGCAACACTACAGTAGATAAACATATGATACTAAAGAAATGCATTTGCAAGTATTTTAGCTGACAACAGGAATACCTTGCTAATTAGCTTCTCAAATGCTTCTGGTCCATTTAGTTCAATATATTTCTCTGCGGCTGAGAGTACATCATCAGGTTTACTCAACTTATCCTTCCTTGGGACGTACCAGATGTTGACTATTTGGCGATTCACAAACATTGGCCGTGCAAAATGCTCATAAACATAAGCAGCACCATTGAAGCAGGGGAAGACTAGCCAGCAGTTGAAGAACAGTTTTCCATAGGGCCAGAATGGAAGCCTTCAAATAAGAATGTTAAGAAGGTAAGAGGAATATTTAATCCTAGTATATTAAGAGGCTCCAGCTTGCAGAGGTAAGAGGAATATTTAACAAAAAGAGTGGTTTTTCTACACCCAGGCTCTACTTTCACTTTAACAAAAGCTGTCCAGTGATCAAGGGTAATTCTGGTTACAGGAAAATTTTACTTATGGCAAGTTATTTCTGATGCGTTGAAAATGAAATGTTTTGTCTTTTAATGTAAAAACACACCTATGTTTCTTTTGGTCATACCATACGAATGGATTACAAACTATACATACACAATGATCACTATAGCAAAATTTCTGTTTCAAGTTGTTAATATTTGTTGCCAATGACATTCTTATTCTTCTGTGCCATACATGTAGATCATGAATTGAATCAAAGATGTAAAGTAGCACTAGCACGTGCAACATCCGTCCAGGTTGCATTTTGAACATGAAGCATAGCACATCTAGCCCATTATATCGACAGATGTATTTAAATTCACAGATGTATACTACCTACCTACGTACTCTCAAAATTTCGTAAGTATCAAATGGTTGTGTTACTGATGCCATGTAAACTAAATTGTAAATAGTATGCACTGGAGATACTAGCAAGGATACCAAAACTAATATAGAATTAGTATCACAAATTACCTCGTTATTATTTATTTCCTTATTAATCATGGTGCTTTAGTTATGTATCATTTCCTTCCAGATTTATACGGAATGTGAAGTCTACGGCAAACCTTATGCGGGCATTGATAGACTTTTACCTACTATTATGAGATAATAGTAGGTATGAAGCATAAGGTTACCTAGGACTAACGGCTCATATTAGTTTGATTGTATCTTATAATTTCTCTCTCAGGAAAGCATATCTGAACATCTTTTTGCCTTGTAACAAGATTAATGGCTCATATTAGTTTGATTGCAGTAAAGGGCAGCCCGGTGCACGTAGCTCCCGCATGCGCAGGGTCTGGGGAAGGGTCCGACCACTTTGGGTCCTTTGTACGCAGTCTTTCCCTGCAAGAGGCTGTTTCCAGGACTCGAACCTGTGACCTCATGGTCACAAGGCAACAGCTTTACCGCTGCGCCAAGGCCCCCCTTCCATTAGTTTGATTGCAGTCTTATAAAAAATGACGTTATTGCAGTCCTATAATTTCTCTCTTAAGAAAGGATATCTGATCATCCATCAAGGCCCCCCTTCCATTAGTTTGATCGCAGTCTTATAAAAAAATGACGTTATTGCAGTCCTATAATTTCTCTCTTAAGAAAGGATATCTGATCATCCATCCGCCTCTTGGTGCATCAAATAGTTCTATTCAGGTATGTCTAATGATGTTAGCAACAAATAATGAATAACACAAGAAAACCAAGAAAAGCATAAAAAAGGGAGCACAATGAATCAAGTCCAATTCTTCTCTTGGTATTTTATTGTTACAACAACTTTCACTACTGGAAAGTAGAAATTGTGAGGACACCAACACTGAACGTTTTGGGATATTAAAGGTTTAAAATTCTAAAATGGTGTATCTGAAGAGCCAGAAAAGTGATGTTTACCATTCAAGTATCGGAGCAAAAGTGAGCTCAAACAAAGTGATAAACGAGTACAGCACCCAGTAAGTAAGCCACTGCTGATCATCTACTTGAGATTTTGTTTCAATTGCTCTCACAGAGGCATATCTGCAAACGGTGTTAACAGAGAAAATGTGGAAATTACAACAGTAGAAGTCAGTATCAAGATGAAACAAGGTAAGTGAATCATGTAACTGAGGATAATGGTAATACTTACAGAGGATAAGCAAGCGAAACTAGTGGCCTGCAAAGAGGAACCAAAATTAAATTGGAACTAAAAGCACTTAAGTATAGCATTTAGAATCCTTAAAAAAAGTATAGTATTTAGAAAATTATCCTAGTCCTGAAGCTAAAGGCATCACAGACATAGAGCCAGCTATGTCTCTTGGAGAATACATGATAAGAAGGCATTATCATTTTTACGATGAAATATGTTTATCCTTAACGGTTAACCCCGTTGTCTGTACTGACATGACAACAATGCAGACAAGCTACTGCACCAACAAAATGTATTTAGCTCCGCAAGATTGTAGCAGCACATGACAGCAGATCCAGTAGTTAAAATGAGCAGAGTTTGTAGAACACTGAATTCAAGTAATATCCTGAACACCAACCACTCTCTTCAAATAACACCCGCAGCATTGCTTCCTCCTCTAGGCACGACAACATTTGCACTGAGCATGTAAATGTGTCCCGGACAGAAGAATCGGTATATCTGTCCTTAACTTCCTATCATCCCCACAGCACTGGGGCATACAGATCAGCAAGACCAGCATTTAGTTGCGGAACACAAACTGCTGTCAGCAGTCAGCACCACGTGGTTGGCAATCTCTGTGGAAGCATCAAGCATACAGCTAGTCCAAGATGCAAACATAAACAAGTACTCTACTTGATGCCCTCAGAGAAAGCATCAACATAGCACACAGGAAAACCCCAACTTTGAAGCTAGGGCTTTGAAGTAGGATATTTTCCGTTGTCACTCTCAGAGAAAGAAACAATATAAGGACACAGAAAAATCCTAACTTTGACACTAGGGCTTTGAAGTAGGATTTTTTTTTTTTTGCCATCGCCACTCTCAGAGAAAGCGTCAATAGAAGCAAACAGGGAAAGAAATCCTAACTTTGACACTAGGGCTTTGAAGCAGGGCATTTTCCGCCGCCAGCAAGATCCACATGACCCAAACGCATCCGCTCACCCTTACCCCGAGACAGCACCTACAAATCGACCGCTCCAAGATTCTCGCACATCTTCGCCCACAAGCCCCAGGCGCAGCCTACCAGGCTAACGACATGAGCAGCAGATCCGTGACATCAGGAAACCGCAGCAACGATGAATCCCCCAAACTAATCAACCAGTGGACCAGTCGCCGGGCGAGGACGCAACCTTGAACCAGAGCAAGAAAGGGGAAGGGGAAGGGGGAGAAGCCCGTACCCGGCGAGGACGTCGAAGTTCTTGGCCAGCACCTTGAGGAAAGATCCGGACCCCATCTCTCTCGCACCCCTCCCCTCCTCCTGCGCTCCTCCTGCTACCCCTGCTGCTTCCTCGACTCCGCTCGCTCCCCCCTCCTGGTTCCGCAGTAGCACCTACTACTACCCTAGTGCAGCGCCGTCGGGGCGTGCGCACAGTAGTGGGAGCAGATTCTCCTCCTTTGCGAGCCGTTGGTGTTTGGTACACGCGCTTTCCTTTTCACTCGTCTTTTCTATAGTTCTCTCTCCACAGCTCTCGTTTTCTTTTCTTTACGCCAGATACTCTTCAGCCTCTTTTCTGAGACGTTTCTAGCCCCTTGCTTATGGCCGACCGCCCTGTGCCGGGATGCCGACGGCTCTTGGTACGGCCGACGCGGTTCTAGGGTTCTATTGTCTAGCTGGTAAGAGCTCTACAGTCGGACTCGACAAATTCGGCCCTGCCCACGGACGCATCCGCGGACAATGCTTGGCGGTCCCTCATATGTTGCGTCGCACATTCGTATACCTTAAATTTCAATCTCCAAATCCATGCAATCCATGCACGTCGATCATACGATACAAATTGTCTGAATTCCAAAGTTCGAAACAAAGCAAAGCAATTCATAGTTCAACAAACGTGCCCGAACGAGCTGCGGTGAGTCACATACGTCGACCATCGGCATATGCGTGGGCGGAAAGCTCTCCAAAATGGCCCAGCCGGTCGTCGAATCCTCCTCTGTCCCAACGGCGCCGGATGGCGTAATCCGCGTCGGCACTCGGATGGAAGGGGTGCAGGGATCCAGGCGCGGCGGAGGAGACAGCTGCTCCACCATGTCTGAACCTCCCTGCGCCGCCGCCGTCGCCTCCCTTTCTCGCTGCCGGCGTCGCCGCAACTTCCGGGCAACGTTCTCCGCCTTGCAAGTCGTAGCCAACAAAGGGACCCCGCCGATGGACGAGGCGGACTGCGTCTCCGTCGCGACGGTTTGGGTCGGGCTGGACGAGATCTTCGACGGTGGATCGGGACCGGTGGTGAGGATTGGGAGCAAGGGTGGAGGACGGCGAGGCTCCGGGCGCGGGAAATGTTGGAGGGCAGCGGGAGGAGGAGGAGGAATGGTTTGGTGGATTTGATGCAATTTGCGGTGGGGTCGGGTTGTCGGGTCCGACGTGGCGGGCGTGCCCGGGCGCCCCCATATCAGCCCCATATTTGGGCTGGATATGAGGGGTGTCGGTCAGCCCGGACATTTGATGCCCGTTTAAGGAGCCCGTCTGGGTCGAAAAATCGTGACCGGGTGGCCCGCCTGGGCGTATGAGGCGGGTTTGAGGCGTCCGGCTGTAGATGCTCTAAGGTGGGCTCTTTCAGTTCAGCGCATCACTGAAAAACGAATGGATTTCAGTGTAGTTTTGGCCCGTTAAGTCTTGCGAAAGCAGCACATCTAAAGGCGATCGGAATTTTTACTTTTCCCTCTTCGTAGGGTTACTTTTCCTCTCGGCGGCGGTAGCACCAACGTTGAGAAACTTTCTTCCCTACCTCTCGCTTGCCGTTGGAACTGCTCGGGTTGACCAAGGGATGATATGAGGATCTGTAGGAACGAAGTATGTCTACCAGAGGGGGGGGGGTGAATGGGAGTTTTAAATTTTCTTTGGAAGATTCAAAACTCTCAGAACCCAGCAGCGGAATGAATGAAAAACAAACTACAGCGAACTAACACAGAGTACCGAAAGGAAACTACGCCATGCATAGACACGAATCACACGAATGAAAATGCATCGAAGGTAAACATGGGTGACAGAGATAACCGAAGATGCTCGATGGCGACAAGGTATTTGTTCGACCAGTTCGTCCTTCTGCACAAGGACTACGTCTGGTTGGAGGGGTTGTGACTTAACACAGAAGATAAACTCTCTTCACCATATTCTCCTCGACAATCGATTCGTCAACCGATGTCGATTACTCGTGGTATATACTTGAAGGCGATCTCCGAACCTTTACAGACTTCTTCTTCGAGAACCACAATAACTCTTGGTCTCTAAAGGAATTGACACATAACCGTCTAGAGAGTTTGCAGCTCTCAAGAGTAATAGGCGGAGCGTACTAAACTTAGATTCCCGTGATGCTGAACCACTATCTAATTCTTCGGCTCTAGGGTTTTCTCTCGGTGCATTTTAAACTCAAATCGCTCAGAGAGTGGGTTGCTCAACAATCTTCTCAGAATCAAACGCAGCAGCCACCGGACAAAGCCGGAGCGGGGTGGCTATTTATAGCCGCAGCCTTCCCAGATGGGAAATGACCATTTTGGACACGAGGTCTAGCCAATGGCCAACCGACACGTTCACAACGGTCGGATTTTGGAGCAACGGTACAAGTAATGCTAACTCCTCGGTCCGAGACAAATCTCTCGCAGCGAAGAAGATCACAGTCTCTTGCTGGCAAGTATTTGCTCGGAGCACAAAGAGATTTCTCTCACAACTTTCATAGGATTTGGGTTTAGCATCAGAGAATCAAAACTTCGAACGCTGCACCCCTCTTAATAGTACGGTGGTCCTATGACTCAATGAAAGAAGAAGAACAACGAAACAAATGCTACGTCTTCATCTCGTCTTCATTCTTCCTCGATCGCAGTCATTTCCTTCGAACATGCACCGAACCAATTGCTTGAACTTCAGCAATTTTTAGGGGTCACTCTTGTTAGCTTCATCTTCGGTGATAACCTTCTCTGCTACGCAGGGAGATTATCTTCGTCGTTTGCATCAAACTCCTCGATACTTCAGGGACCTGGTACTCTATGTGCACTAGCAAACACATAAGTCACATACTGTTTATGTCAACAAACTCCAAAACATAAGGGGCCTATCATTGCACCAATAATCTCCCCCTTTTTGGGCGGTTGTTGACAAAACAGATAATCATCGAAGTGAAGATAGATAGGTGAAATGTAAATAGAACAAGAGTGAACTTGCGTTACTTGTCTCGATGATGAAACATGCTCCCCCTAGATGTATGCAGGGTTAATGATATTAGATAAGATTCACTGCAATTCATTAACTTGTTCGGAGGATTTTTCAATCATTCGAGGTAATGATTTGCACTGATGATAGGTAATCCAACAAGAATATAGTGCAATCATTCATGACTTCTGACAATAATTCCACCTGCAAAACAAATGCTTCGAGAGAATATAGTACAGCAGGCAAAGTTAATAATATTACAGCCCATATCAGAAGTTTTACATCAGAGCACATAAAGTGTCATAAATAGTCTTGGAAGCATACAACGCAAAAAGTCTCATAAACTGATGAACACATCGGTACATCATACATGACATTTCCGAAATATGCAAAATTTAGTTGGAAAGAATTACTAAGTCGAATCAAGCAAACATATGCCTAGGTGAACGCTAACTTAAGTTCATACTATAATCTTGAATACATGGCTGCACTTTCATCTCCATTGTTGTTGGTTGAAGTTAGGTATCACATGGAAGAAATCCAACAACCTATGAGCTCTTGAAGCAGCCGGTTTGGAGGAACAAGTTTGGAGAAAACAAGTTTCAAGTGAAGCTGATGCTGTCAGTTTTTACCTCTGATGTTTCGTTGAGCCACACCCATGTGGTGGAGAGATGGGGCCATATGGGTACATCAACAAAAGCTACATCAAATTATCTTTCCAATGCAAAAAACCTCACATCATTTGGAGTTGTGAGTCAAAAGTACTAGTCATTCTCGTGGAAGGTGTCTAGGCTGTCAAGGCTTCGTGAATTTTCGAGGAGCTCTCCAACAACTCCCAAAGTTGACTGCTTATTCCCCCAAGGAAGCCATGCAAACCTGCTTACTTTTGAAACCATTTTCACACCTAGCTAAGGGGGGTTGTCCCTGCTATAAAACTCCATCTCCCCCATCCTCTAAAAAAACATTTTTGTCATACCATTCAGCTACAAGCTTATGCAGCAAGACTGCTAGAGAGATCCGAGAGATCCTTGCTACCTTTGCTCTTGTGAGTTCATCCGGATTCGCGAGAAGGAGCCTCTGGTTCCCCCTAATTCGTGCTCTACGGTTCTGGCCGTTTTGTGGGGATTAGTCCCGGTTTGTGGTTCTGCGATTGTTCGGACAGCGGGTTGGAGTTCTTGTAGCTTCGGTCAGCCATCCCCAATGTACGGGTTGCATCCAACCTTGGCAGGTATAAAGCTAGTTATCCCGGCTACTTGCAGCTAGTTATCCCTCCCGATTCGATCCTACGACATGAAGATCGGGCCACCCTCAGGCGTGAACTCGTTCATCGGGTTCCCACCTATCATCTGGCATCAGAGCCTTTGTTGACACGGTAGGATCTATTATCCAATTTTATCTTGCTATCATCCCTTTAGATCGAGTGTTTTTCATGCTATATTTTCTGTCCTAGAAGTTCAAAGCCCCACCAAAAATAAATCCAAGCCTTTTTGGTGCTGAGACCTTGTTGTTGCATACCTTGCATGTTCTTCATCTGTTAGATCTGCACCAAGTTCATCTTCATAATTGCTTTCAAATTTGGTTGTTGTGCTTTGGAAAAAGAGTGAGAAAAAAAAGAGTGGCAAAAAAATCAAAGAAAGGAAAAAAAGAGTGGCAAAAAAGTCAAGAGAGAAAAAGAAAGTGTTGTGTAAAATCCAAAAGTTTCAGCTTGGTAGAAAAAATTCAGAAGCTTGTGTGTTGTGTGTTTTTCAATCTTGGTGCAAAGGTGCAGCAGATCTATCCCCATATTTTATTGGTTTGCATCAACTTGATTTCAGCACAAGCCCCTTTTTGTTACCCCACCGAGCTCCACCAAAAATCGAAGCTAGTTCTTTGATCCTTGTCTTTCAATCGCTTTAACACATCCGGGAGAAGCACAATCTGATGTGAACTCATAAGAACTTTGGTAAGTAAGAGGTGAGGTTGTGTGATTCCACAAAAATTATCCTATTCCACTTTTTAGCCCACTAACATGGCAGGAACTGCATCGAGTGTCATGGAGAAGATCAAGGGGAAGAAGATGCCCCATTCACACGTGCTGAGTTTCTGGAATTACGGAACATGGTTCTAGAATTTCGAAGGAGGCTTAACGAGCGTCTTCGAGCAGGTGGTGATGGGGTTCAACACCGACAATACCCTGTTGCTCATGAAGTGCAGCAAAGAAGACATGCTCGAGGGCATGATGTTGTTGCTCGTGGGCATCTCACTACTACTCAAGATGTGCAACAAGGAGGACATGCTCGAGGGAAAGGTGTTGCTGCTGATCGTGGGTGTGTCGCTGCTGCTCCTGAAATGCAGCAAGGATGGAATGCTCGAGGGCAATCTACTGCTGCCCCTAGGCATATCGCTGCTGCTCATGAATCGCAGCAAGGACGTCATGGCCGACGACAAAGTTATGGCACCCATCGGCACACCGACGACCCACCGCAAAGCATGACCGTGGTTGATGAACCGGCTCCATTGATTCATAGCCCATGTTCACCTAAGAAGCTCACTCCTAATGTTGGCATCTCAACCACCACCACTGTCCAAACATCCAGGAAACATGTGCCATAAATTCAATGTGAGGAAGAGAGTCCACAATCCAAAATCCCACAACTTGAGAGTGATGAGAAAAGCAAGCTGAGTGACTCCACCAAAAGTGAGAAAGAGTGTCCACTTCCAAAAATTCCACCACTAGAGAGTGAAAAGAAAAATGAGTTGAGTGACTCCACCAAATGTGAGGAAGAGTGCCCACTTTCCAAAATTCCATATAATGAGAGTGATAAGAAAAGTGAAGTGAGTGAGTCCAGAAAATGTGAGGATCAGATTGATCATCATGAGATTAGGGAAATGAAAGATCTCCACCTAGATATACCACACATTCAGCGAGAGAGGATGAATGACTTGTGTGAGTCCACAAAATGTGAGATTGAGATCATTCCACACCACATTAGAGAGATGAGTGAACCACAACATAATATACCACATCATCCAAGAGAGAGGATTAGTGAGTTGTGTGAGTACACCGAACATGAGTTTGAGGTGTTTCCCCATAATATGAAAGAGATGAGTGAACCACAACATAATATACCACATCATCCAAGAGAGAGGATTAGTGAGTTGTGTGAGTCCACTGAACGTGAGCTTGAGGTGTTTCCCCATAATATGAAAGAGATGAGTGATGTACCAAATGAAAAGAGAGGGAAGTATTCAATTACTAACCTTTCACAAAATTCTCTTTCTTTGCAATATGTGCAGGTGCAAAAGGCATACCTATCAGCTCTCTTACAACAATAGGAGGACGAGATCCAGGAACAATTGTGGTGCACGTGGAACACCACTACACAAGGTGCATGTTTGCTGATTGATTTTCACCAAGGAGTGGAAGTACTCAATGAGGTAAAAGAAAAGAGAATGTCCATTTTAATGAATCCAGAGGTATGCACTTATGAGTTTTTGAAGCATTGGCGTGATAAAATTAGAGAAACATCGTTTGATACATCATCCATCTAGCAATATGATTTTGTCAATCTTGAAGGGACTATAAAAGAGCCAATAAAATTGAATTTCGCACATGCTTATTCATCTTTCCCTTCCCCTAGTTATTTTGTATTGTCCTTGTGCAATAATTTTGTAGACCAAATAAAGTCGAGGAAGACTTTTCTTCAAGAGAGGGAGGATGATATGAACATGATCATTGTTGATTACAAGTTTGTAATTCATGGAAATGTTTGTTGGAAGGAAATCCTAAGTCGAACAAAGCATCATATTGGCATCGTCCATAAGATAGCAAAGTTGAAAACTAAAATTCTCTATATCATGAAACCTTTGCATTATGATTTGGTATTGCCCTGCTTTCTTTTGTGTGATGATCAGGCAGAGTCGAGGACGACTCCTTTTCAAGAAAGGGGGGATGATGAGGACATCTCGATCATCAAAACAACACCAATCATCTCTAGACAAATGGCACATTGTGACAAACAAGTACATGATCAAATGCAACACAATTCAAAGGTGAAAGCTACAAATGAGGATCGCATCATTTTTTTTCATGGATATTATCTACTTCCCTTCTACTTATCTTTTGCAGATCAAAGAGAGTCAAGGACGACTCTTCATCAAGGGAGGGAGGATGATGAGCACATGGGTACATCATACATGACATTTTCGAAATGTGCAAAATTTAGTTGGAAGAATTACTAAGTCGAATCAAGCAAACATATGCCCAGGTGAACGCTAACTTAAGTTCATACTATAATCTTGAATACATGGCTGCACTTTCATCCCCATTGTTGTTGGTTGAATTTAGGTATCACATGGAAGAAATCCAACAACCTATGAGCTCTTGAAGCAACCGGTTTGGAGGAACAAGTTTGGAGAAAACAAGTTTCAAGTGAAGCTGATGCTGTCAGTTTTTACCTCTGATGTTTTGAGCCACACCCATGTGGTGGAGAGACGGGGCCATATGGATACATCAACAGAAGCTACATCAAATTATCTTTCTAATGCAAAAAACCTCACATCGTTTGGAGTTGTGAGTCAAAAGTACTAGTCATTCTCATGGAAGGTGTCCAGGCTGTCAAGGCTTCGCGAATTTTCGAGGAGCTCTCCAACAACTCCCAAAGTTGACTGCTTATTCCCCCAAGGAAGCCATGCAAACCTGCTTACTTTTGAAACCATTTTCACACCTAGCTAAGGGGGGTTGTCCCTGCTATAAAACCCCATCTTCCCCATCCTCTAAAAAAACCTTTTTTGTCAAACCATTCAGCTACAAGCTTATGCAGCAAGACTGCTAGAGAGATCCGAGAGATCCTTGCTACCTTTGCTCTTGTGAGTTCATCTAGATTCGCGAGAAGGAGCCTCTGGTTCCCCCTAATTCGTGCTCTACGGTTCCGGCCGTTTTGTGTGGGTTAGTCCTGGTTTGTGGTTCTGCGATTGTTCGGACAGCGGGTTGGAGTTCTTGTAGCTTCGGTCAGCCATCCCCAACGTACGGTTTGCATCCAACCTTGGCAGGTATAAAGCTAGTTATCTCGGCTGCTTGCAGCTAGTTATCCCTCCCGATTTGATCCTACGACGTGAAGATCGGGCCACCCTCGGGTGTGAACTTGTTCATCGGGTTCCCACCTATCATAAACCAGAGCAAGTAAACACGGAAACCAAATCCAACAGAGAAAATCTATCAAAACTCTCGATGTAATTCTCCCCCTTTTTGTCAATTAGTGTCAAAAAGGTGACGAATAACATGAGTGTGAAAAGAGGTGAATGTGATTCACTCTGAGGCATCACTCGAAGAACTATCCAAAGAAGTTTCTGATTCGGAGGTGGCTGGTACATCTTCATTGTCAGCAGCAGCAGAAGTTCCTTCAATACTGGCTTGGGGCTGAGAAGACAAAGGCACATTGGGATCAGCTTGTTGAGTCTTGCGAGACAAGATATTTCCTTCAGCAGGTTTCTCAGTGGGCGAGGTTGCTTCTGATTCGTCGAGCAGTTTGCGCAGCTGAAATCGAAGTTGATCTGTTGTTGGTTCACGAGCTGGCAGAGGCGGAGCAATCCGATCTTGAAAATCTTCAGGTGAAAATCCTTGGTCAATATACTCATAGAGTTCTTTGAGATCGGAGTTGCTCAGTTGCTTCTTGGAGAAGAACTTGCGAAGCAGTTTCCATAGGCGCTTCTTATTTTCAGCTGTGATCATGTGCACAATTTTTGTTTGGTTGTTGATCGCATTTAGTTCGGCAGCCAGGTGTTCTTTCTCTTGGCGATCTTCAGCCATGTGCTTCAGCAGCAGTTGTTGGGTGCGCAAGCTCACTTCAAGGTGTGAAGAAGGTTGAGTGTTTGGTTGACGGTCATGCTGAGGTAGCCGTGGTCCATTGAAAGTGTTATGATAATCAGGAGGGCTAGACACTGGTGCTTTCCCCGAAGAAAAATCTTCCATGATTTTCAACGTATCACGTACTGGAGGAATGAAACTTTTGTGACTGACTTTTGCTAGATATTTGGTCTTCATTGCATAGTCAACCACCTTTTGAATCCAGGGAGCAAATACCTTGATAATTTTTGGATGTTGAGCTGAATCCATCAGAATGCGCAGGAACATATCTTCGACATCGAAGATAAATCCTTGGGAGATGGCATGGATGGTGTTCCAAAGAACATTAGAAATAGCGTTGTCTGTATTCATCCCAGCCAGTGGACAGAGGGTATAAGTGAGAATATGATATAAAGTCTGATTGTTGAATGTTAAGTGCTCAGGCAGGGGAGGACCATTGTAGTCACGAATTTTATCTTCATCCATTGTGCATCAGAAATCTTCATCAGAGATTGCATCAATGTTGTGAACTCGAATTTCCGTCTTGCCATGTTCGAACCGAGGAAAATGGAAATGAGATACAAAGTCCGTAGCAGAGCACTTGATGCGTTTTCCTTCTGTCATCCATTCCATGATCCACTTAGTGTTATATGATTCATCACCAGTGATGTATAGGGTGGCATAGAATTGAAGGATTATCTCTCTGTTCCATGGATGCTGATATGCAAAGACATGCGTGAGGCCAAAGTCTTCGATGTCTTGCAATACTTGGTTGAAACAGCCAATGTTCTTCATCGCAACAATATCCGGGAACTCATGAGGGAAAATCTTGCAACTATCATATTAATACCCGAGAATAATAAATGGCTTATTCCTAAGTCCAGAACCGAGGAGATTCAGAGGTACGAGGCTTGCTGTATGGACTCTCTTGAAAGAAAACAGGATGAGTGTTCCAATTGAAAAGGGGCCCTTTGATGCCAATGTCGATTGAAAACAACGGCAGTTGCTCGCGAGGATAAGGGTATTTGAGTTCATCTTCAACGGAGATCACTTCATCACCATAAATTACTAAGTCTGAGGGATGAGCAGAAGCTGATTTTGCTGCAGAAGGATCAATATCTGAGGTTCTTCGTGCAATATTGAGTGAAATTTGCAGAGGAGAAGGATCAGACACTTTGTCAGGTACTGAATCTTTATCAACCACTGAGGGCCGTTAAGGATTTTCTTCAGCAGACGATTGAGTAACAGAGGGAGGAACCGAGTCATTTGGTTCAACGCGAGCGGGAGAAGCCTGAGGAGCAGTCTGAGGAATTTCACCTTCTTCCGAAACATTTAGTTAAGGCAGATTTTCTTCATGGACTGGAGAAGCCACAGGCACTGTTTCAGTTGGCCTTGGCGCTAGGAGCATCTACAACTGGTGCATGAATCGGTGAAGGAATTGCTCGTTCAGGAGAGTTTTCCTTCTGAGTTTCAGCTTCATGAGATTTCTCTATCTGAGGAGGAGGAGGAGGAGCATTTTTCTTTGCAATTTTCTTCTTCTTCTTTTGCTTTGACGGATCCATGTGCCCTTTGATAAGACCATTGTAGCCTGTAACTTTGGCTTGATGATCGAGGCAGATCTTTCGAACAATTTGATCTAGGTCCGAATGAAATCCCAATCTTCTGTGCCGAAGGATAGTCAAAGCCTTATTGATATCCACATAAGATTCTTCAAGTTGCTTGATGACAAACTTGGTTTTCGTATCTTTCATATGGTTGTCAAGCTCCTTGAGTTGGCCAGTGAGGTCATTGATCTCAACAGAATCATTTCTCATGTCATGGACCAGATCAGACGCTTGAGTAATTACTTCAGAGGGAATGGGCAAAGATGCCACTTCACCATCAAACAGGTTTTCGACAAATCTGTCAAGCTTCTCCATGATGAATACTTGATTGAAGTAATGTGGTGCATCAGAGCCATCATTAGTCTGTGTAGCAGGAGTAGATTGAACAAGATTTTGCTTGGTCGGAGGCATCGAAGCCAAAGGTTGTGTCAGCTTTGGAGCAAACTGCGCAGCCTTTTCCTTCACAACAACAGTACTTGGAACATTTTGCTCGGCTAGAGGGGCTTTGATTTTCTTCACCTTTTGCTTCGGGAGCTTTTCTCTTGGCTTAGCTGTGCCTACTGGGGCATCAACTACCAAATCATGCAGATCAATTGCATCAGGATGAGGAGCTGTGTTCACTTTATCAACCATTGTGACAGTGGTAGGAGGAGTCTTTCTTTTCAATGGGTTCTTCTTCGGAGGTGCTATTGGGACAACACTAGCCCGAAGATCAGGCAAAACAGTGGATGTAGTGACATTCACTTGCTCGGAAAGAGTTGCTTCAACTTCTTCCCTTGTGAGAGGAGGGTCATCTTGATCGGAAGAATCACTTTCAGGCTCAACTGGTTTAGCAGGCCTTCTTCTCGGTGCGCTCTTTTTCTTGAGAGCAGCAGACCTGGGATCATGTTTGTTCTTTGAACGGCGTTCCGCTTTTCCTTCAGCCTTTTCTTCTCGACGTCTGATTTGATGAGACGACGATTTTATTCTTCTCTTTCTCTTTCCTTTTCAGCCTTCTTGGCTCTCTTTTCGGCGTTCTTCAGGCGCTTGGCCAATTCATCAGGATAAGATTCGGGAGTCTTGAGAGATGAATCATGAGCTTCTGGTGGAGGTGGTGGTCTTTCGTGGGTTCACTTGCACAGACAAAACCAATCTCATGACAGTCACCCCATGAAGGATGGAAAGCAAAGTTCTTGGCAAACCGAGGATGAATCATTTTGTAGTTAAACCACTTCCGCACCCAGTGGCGTCGAATCTATTGCAGACGCTTTCTTCTTTGTGATGAATCTTCTCCTGTTACAATTTTGTAGTCGTCATGAGAGATATATTGAGCTGAATTTTTGTAAGGTTGCCTGCCACCTTTCCTTTTCTTTGGAGCATTTTCTTCTTGCTCATTAGGATTTATCTCATGCCTTTTCCTTTTGCTGATGGAGGGGCCTACCGTTGGGCCCTTTGCATTTGGTGCCTTAGATTCATCAGCTGTACCCATGATCACTTCATCTTCATCGGCCATGCTCATTGGTCGAGTAGAATCCTCAACAGAATGCATACACCTGTGAATTAGAAAGGATACGAGGGAAAATGGGGATAGGGTTACAAATGCTCACGAAAATTTTTCCGAACAAAAACATTTTGAGGAAGAAATAGGTTCAGTCTTTGAGATATGTTTCGAATGAAAGAAACGTATAGAACGAGCTAGTAGCTTTGAAGAATATACTAGACAGCGTGCTAGGCATTCCATTCGAGCGAAACATAACACAAACCCTAGATCTGAAAGATTCGGATGCGAGGAACAACTACAAACCACATCCGCACTATATGGGTAAAAACATAGATCTAAGATATGCGGTAAAATCAGAGATAATTAACCGCGGATGAACTCGAATCATGAGGGATGGAGGTCCGAGTTTGAACCACACGTACCCTAGCTTGGTGACGTGCAACAGCTACGGCGGCGAGGGTGGAAGATGTCCCGCGGCGGCATGGACTGACTCAGGTGACCTCTTTCCGACAGTTAAGCGGCGAAGGGGTCATCGGCGTCGAGCTCAAGGTGGAGCACTGCGGCGAGGGTTTCGGCAGAGAGGAGGCGAGGAGAAAGAGAGTAAAGTGGAAGAAGGAGCGGTGCAGTTTATATAGACGAAAGGAAATAACTACACGCAGAGGATTTTGATCAAACGGCCTCTAAGCAGAGACGATTGTGATTCAAAGGTCAGGATGGACTGGCAGTTGATGTATTGCACATGGCAGCCATCATAAAAGATCATGGTCCTGACTTGGGCGGGAAACCCCAAATTTTGGACAGCTTTCGCCAAAACAGATTAATGTTCGGACCGAATCTTAATCGTGGTCAAGGACACCAGATAAAGTTTCATTCCAGATAAAATTTGAGCATTTGCAACGAATCAGCATAGACTGGAAGAGATAGAACAGAGGGAAAACAGGGTCCTATGCATTTCACTCAGTCAGAAAAACACAAGCACATGAGCAAATAACTATGAGAGAAATGCATTTGGACAAAACAAAACTATCAATCGGAGAGAAATCCAATGAAAGAGAATTGTGGTGGCGTAACACGCCGTATAAGAACTGTATGACCCCAAGCGTCGCACAATTATCGTGGCACCCGGTTAGTCTAGTTCTTCATTAATGTATTCACTCTCAGGAAGAAAATTTCACTTTGTCGAAATTTTCAAACTCTTCGAGTGTTATGCACCCATTCCTTCGAAGATGTGGAAGTGTTAGCACGAGTGCCGAGTCCAGCTTACTGCACGCTTGTGAAGTCCAGGATATTTAGCTCACACCTTAACACACGGAATCTTTTCTTGTCGAGAGGCTTGGTGAAAATGTCAGCAAGATTGTCTTCGGTCTTGACATGATTGATAACGATATCCTCTCGAGAAACATGATCGCGAATGAAATGATGTTTGATGGTAATATGCTTCATGCGAGAATGTTGCACAGGATTATGTGCAATTTTGATGGCACTTTCATTGTCACGATACAGAGGAATATGCTTGACCTTGATGCCATAATCCTTCAGTGTCTGCTTCATCCACAATAACTGAGTGCAACAAGCGCCAGCAGCAATATATTCGGCCTCAGCCGTGGAAAGAGATACACAATTTTGCTTCCTTGGTGACCAACAGACCAATGATCTACCGAGGAAATGACATGTCCCCGAAGTAGATTTTCTATCAACTAAGTCATGAGCCCAATCTGAGTCTAAATATCCAACGAGATTACTGTGCTCCCTTAGGATACCATAAACCTAAGGTGGGGGTGTGAGCCAAATATCTCAGAATGCACTTGACCGCTTGGTGATGTGATTCCTTCGGTGCAGCTTGATAGTGGGCACACATGCAAACACTCAACATAATGTCAGGTCTGGTTGCACATAGATAAAGAAGAGAACCAATCATAGAACGATAGGCCTTATGATCGTAATCCTTACCATACACATCTGCATCCAGCTTACCATTCGTGGGCATAGGGGTTTTGTAGCCCTTCATCTTGGAATCTTGCATTTTGAACTTCTTCAGGCATTCTTTCAGATATTTCTCCTAAGAAATGAAAATTCCATTTGCCTGTTGACGAATTTGCAGTCCGAGAAAGAACTTGAGTTCACCCATCATAGACATTTGATATTTATCGGACATCATTTTCCTGAACTCTAAGCTGCAGGCATTGTTAGTACAGCCAAAAATAATATCATCCACATAGATTTGACACACGAAGAGATCATTATCAACAGCACCAGTGAGAAGTGTGGGATCAGTAGATCCTGGCTTGAACCCTTTATCAAGTAGAAACTTCTTCAAGGTGTCATACCAAGCTCGAGGGGCTTGCTTCAGCCCATATAGAGCCTTTTTCAACCTGAAAACTTTGTTAGGAAATTTAGGATGTTCAAAGCTAGGTGGCTGTCTAACATAAACTTCCTCATCAATCACACCATTGAGGAAAGCACTTTTCACATCCATTTGATAAAGCAAGATATTATTGTAGTTTGCATAAGCGAGAAGAATACGAATTGCCTCAAGGCATGCAAAAGGAGCATATGTTTCACCGAAATCAATACCTTCTACCTATGTGTACCCTTGAGCAACAAGACGTGCTTTGTTTCTCACCACAATGCCATTTTCATCTTGCTTATTGCGGAAGATCCATTTTGTGCTGATGATATTGTGCTTTTTAGGATTAGGTATGTCAACCAATTCCCACACATCATTTAATTCGAATTGCACCAACTCCTCTTGCATGGCATTCATCCAATCTGGATCATTTATGGCTTCTTCATACTTGGTAGGTTCTGCCAATGAAACAAAGGAGAAACGGCCACAGTAGTTAGCCAAACAAGTGCATGAATGAGTTGTGGGTCGATAACCTGGATTCCCAATTTCATCGAGAATTAATGAAGGATCAACTCGATTAGCCACTCGAGGATGAGCATTTTCTTCATGATGATCATTGTCATTCTCATCAGCATCAGCATTTGTATCATCATTCCCTTCGGGATTGCCATTTTGATTGGCATTTGGATTTTGATTGCCGTTCGGAGGAGCATTTGCTTCGGAAGTGGCTTGACGAGTTCTGCTTTGAGTCATAGGAGCATCATCATTAGAGGACTCAGGTGCATTTCCTTCAACAGGCTTGATGCTCCCAATGGCCATTTGCCGAATAGCACCCAATATCAATGGTTCATCTATCACATTTGGCAGGCGCTCCTTTTGGGAGCCGTTAGATTCATCAAACCACACATTTACCATTTCCATAACTTTCATGTGGTGAGAGTTATAGACACGATACGTATGTGAGTTTGAGCCATAACCGAGAAGAAAACCTTCATGTGCCTTAGGTGCAAACTTGGAAGAATGATTCATGTCAAGAATGTAACAAGGTGCACCAAAAACACATAGATAAGAAACATTTGGTTTCTTGCCAGTGATAAGTTCATATGAAGTTTTCTTAAGGAACTTGTAAAGATAAACACGATTGATAACATGACAAGCAGTGTTAATAGCATCAGCCCAGAAACGAATGGGGGTTTTATACTCACTGAGCATTATTCTCGCCATTTCAATGAGAGTTCTGTTCTTTCGTTCAACAACTCCATTCTGTTGGGGAGTGTATGCGGTAGAGAACTCATGAGTAATACCATGTTCATCAAGAAATTCAGCAATATGAGTATTTTTGAACTCGGTTCCATTGTCGCTTCTGACAAGCTTAATTCGCACATCATATTCATTCTGGGCCTTCTTAGCGAAACTTTTGAAGATGTCTTGGGTGCAGGTCTTGTCTTTGAGAAAGAATACCCAAGTGTATCAAGAGAAATCATCAACAATAACCAGACCATAATGACTGCCACCGAAGCTTGCATAATTTTGAGGGCCGAATAAATCCATATGAAGAATTTCTAGTGGTCTTGTAGTGGTCATAACTGTCTTGGATGAGTGATGCTTCTTGGCTAACTTACCAGCCTCACATGCAGCACAGAGACAATTCTTGTCGAATTTTACATCAGGAATGCCATGGAGATGATTTTTCTTCACCAGGGTCTGCAAATTTCTCATACCTACATGACCAAGTCTTCGGTGCCACAGCCAACCTTCGGTTGCTTTTGCAAGCAAACAAGTTTGGACTGAGGGACCCTTAGAGAAATCCACAATATAATGATCAACCTTTCTAAATCCCTCAAAGACGAAGGAGTTGTCATAGGCCATGAAGACGATGCATTTGGATATCGAGAATAAAACTAGCATGCCAAGATCACATAACTTGCCAACTGACATAAGATTGAATCCAAGAGACTGGACAAGTAAAACATCATCAATGGACTTGTCGTTGGATATGGCAATTTTACCTAGCCCAATTACCTTTACTTTGTTGTTGTCGCCAAAAGTGATATACTTCAGAGGAGAAGCAATTAAGTTGGGGTCGACAAACAACGACTTGTCTCCGGTCATATGACTAGTGTATCCACTATCCATTATCCATTCTGTACACCCGGAGACATAGTCCTGTAGAAGAATTAGGCTTTCTTAACCACCCACATCTTTGCAGGTGGCTTCGAAATAGTAGAATGAGCGGGATGGGATTTCTTTCGATAAGCATAATTGTTGTTCGATGAGGTACGAGCATAATTGAAGGAATAAGCATTAAAATTCCTTCCAGAGGCATGAGTAAAATGATTGAATGAGGTATGCATGTACTCATGATGTTGAACTTTTTCTGCCTACATGGTTAGTTTAGCAGTAATAGGTAAGGCATCAACAGTTTTCTTAGGCACCCAAATAGCTTTCTTTGGGGAGCCATTTCTGCTGTTTGGTCCAACATAGCGAGCATAAGCCTCACCAAGTTGATTCTTAAACAACTTATAGTTGTCCAGAGAATCATCATCAGGATATTCAGGGTGAAGGAAATATGCCCTAGAGGCAATAATAAAGTTGTTATTTTATATTTCCTTACATCATGATAAATGTTTATTATTCATGCTAGAATTGTATTAACCGGAAACTTGATACATGTGTGGATACATAGACAAACATTGTGTCCCTAGTAAGCCTCTACTAGACTAGCTCGTTAATCAAAGGTGGTTAAGTTTCCTAACCATAGATATGTGTTGTCATTTGATGAACGGGATCACATCATTAGGAGAATGATGTGATGGACAAGACCCATCCGTTAGCTTAGCATAATGATCGTTCAGTTTTATTGCTACTGCTTTCTTCATGTCAAATACATATTCCTTCGACTATGAGATTATGCAACTCCTGGATACTGGAGGAATGCCTTGTGTGCTATCAAACGTCACAACATAACTGGGTGATTATAAAGATGCTCTACAGGTATCTCCGAAGGTGTCTGTTGGGTTGGCATAGATCGAGATTAGGATTTGTCACTCCGAGTATCAGAGAGGTATCTCTGGGCCCTCTCGGTAGTGCACATCATAAGAAGCCTTGCAAGCAAAGTGACTTAGTCACATGATGATGTATTACGGAACGAGTAAAGAGACTTGCCAGTAACAAGATTGAACTAGGTATAAAGATACCGACGATCGAATCTCGGTCAAGTAACATACCGATGGACAAAGGGAATAATGTATGTTGTCATAACGGTTCGACCGATAAAGATCTTCGTAGAATATGTGGGAGCCAATATGAGCATCCAGGTTCCGCTATTGGTTATTGACCGGAGAGGTGTCTCGGTCATGTCTACATAGTTCTCGAACCCGTAGGGTCCGCACGCTTAACGTTCGATGACGATTTTGTATTATATGAGTTATGTGATTTGGTGACCGAATGTTGTTCGGAGTCCCGGATGAGATCACGGACATGACGAGGAGTCTCGAAATGGTCGAGAGGTAAAGATTGATATATAGGACGATGGTATTCGGACACCGGAAGTGTTCCGGAGGGTATCAGGTACTTATCGGGTCACCAGAAGGTGTTTCGGGTACCCCCGGCAATCATATGGGCCATATGGGCCTTGTGAAGGAACACACCAGCCCACAAGGGGCTGGTGCGCCCTATAAGGCTATAGGAGGAGGAGAAGGAAAGGGGGGAAGGGGAAGGGAAGTGTGGATTAGGATTCCCACTTCCTTCCCTCACCCCCCTCTTTCCTTCCCCTTCATGCATACATGGAAAGGGGGCGCAAGGCAAGGCAGGGCCCCTAGGGGGCGGCGGCCAACCCTAGGCGTGCCCTGGCTGCTTCCCCTCCCCCTCCTACCTTTATGTGGGGGGGCGCCCCTAGCACACCCCAGACTATTGCATAGCCGTGTGCGGCGCCCCCCTCCACCGTTTACTCCCACGGTCATATCTTCGTAGTGCTTAGGCGAAGCCCTGCGCGGATCACCTCACCATCACCGTCACCACACCGTCGTGCTGACAGAACTCATCTACTTCCTCGACACTTTGCTGGATCAAGAGTTCGAGGGACGTCATCGAGCTGAACATGTGCAGAACTCGGAGGTGCCGTACGTTCGGTGCTTGATCGGTCGGAACGAGAAGAAGTTCGACTACATCAACCGCGTTGGCAAACGCTTCCGCTTTCGGTCTACGAGGGTACGTAGACACACTCCCCCCTCTCATTGATATGCATCTCCTAGATAGATCTTGCGTGAGCATAGGAATTTTTTTGAAATTGCATGCTACGTTTCCCACAATGGCATCTGAGTCAGGTCTATGCGTAGATGATATGCATGAGTAGAACACAAAGAGTTGTAGGCGGTGATTGTCATACTGCTTACCACCAATGTCTTATTTTGATTCGGCGGTATTGTTGGATGAAGCGGCCCAGACCAACCTTACATGACCACGTTAATGAGATCGGTTCCACCGACAGACATGCAACTAGTTTTGCATAAAGGTGGCTGGCGGGTGTCTGTTTCTCCTACTTTAGTTGAATCGAATTTGACTGCGGCCAGTCCTTGTTGAAGGTTAAAACAACAAATTTGATAAATCACCGTTGTGGTTTTGATGCGTAGGTAAGAACGGTTCTTGCTAGAAGCCCGTAGCAGCCACGTAAAACTTGCAACAACAAAGTAGAGGACGTCTAACTTGTTTTTGCAGGGCATGTTGTGATGTGATATGGTCAGGACATGATGTGATATGCATTGTTGTATGAGATGATCATGTTTTGTAAAAGTTATCGGCAACTGGCAGGAGCCTTATGGTTGTCGCTTTATTGTATGAAATGCAAACGCCATGAAATTGCTTTACTTTATCACTATGCATTAGTGATAGTTGTAGAAGCAATAGTTGGCAAGACGACCACGATGCAACGATGGAGATCAAGGTGTCGAGCAGGTGACGATGGAGATCATGATGATGCTTTGGAGATGGAGATCAAAGGCACAAGATGATGATGGCCATATCATGTCACATATTTTGATTGCATGTGATGTTTATCTTGTATGCATCTTATTTTTCTTAGTACGGCGGTAGCATTATAAGATGATCCCTTACTAAAATTTCAAGGTATAAGTGTTCTCCCTGAGTATGCACCATTGTGACAGTTCGTCGTGCTAAGACACCACGTGATGATCGGGTGTGATAGGCTCTACGTTCACATACAATGGGTGCAAGACAGTTTTGCACATGCGGAATACTCGGGTTAAACTTGACGAGCCTAGCATGTACAGACATGGCCTCGGAACACCGGAGTCCGAAAGGTCGAACTTGAATCATATAATAGTAGATATGATCAACGTAGAGATGTTCACCATTGAAAACTACTCCATCTCACGTGATGATCGGACATGGTTTAGTTGATTTGGATCATGTGATCATTTAGATGACTCAAGGGATGTCTATCTAAGTGGGAGTTCTTAAGTAATATGATTAATTGAACTTAATTTATCTTGAACTTAGTCCTGATAGTATTTGCATATCTATGTTGTAGATCAATAGCTCGCATATAGCTCTCCTGTTTTATTTTGATATGTTCCTAGAGAAAACTAAGTTGAAAGATGATAGTAGCAATGATGCGGACTGGGTCCATGATCTGAGGATTATTCTCATTGCTGCATAGAAGAATTATGTCCTTGATGCACCGCTATGTGACAGACCTATTGCAGGAGCAGATGCAGACGTTATGAACGTTTGACAAAGCTCAATATGATGACTACTTGATAGTTTAGTGCGCCATGCTTTACAGCTTAGAATCGGGGCTTCAAAGAAGTTTTGAATGCCATGGAACATATGAGATGTTCCAAGAGCTGAAATTTGTATTTCAGACTCATGCCCGTGTCGAGAGGTATGAGACCTCTGACAAGTACTTTGCCTACGAGATGGAGGAGAATAGCTCAACCAGTGAGCATATGCTCAGAATATCTGGGTAGTACAATCGCTTGAATCAAGTGGGAGTTAATCTTCCAGATAAGATAGTGATTGACAGAGTTCTCTAGTCACTATCACCAAGTTACTGGAACTTTGTGATGAACTATAATATGCAAGGGATGACGAAAATGATTCCCGGGCTCTTCGTGATGCTGAAATCGACGAAGGTAGAAGTCAAGAAAGAGCATCAAGTGTTGATGGTTAATAAGACCACTAGTTTCAAGAAAAAGGGCAAAGGGAAAGAAAGGGAACTTCAAGAAGAATGGCAAGCAAGTTGCCACTCCCGTGAAGAAGCACAAAGCTAGACCTAAGCCTGAAACTAAGTGCTTCTACTGCAAAGGGAATGGTCACTTGAAGCGGAACGATCCCAAATAATTGGCGGATAAGAAGGATGGCAAAGTGAACAAAAGTATATTTGATATACATGTTATTGATGTGTACTTTACTAGTGTTCATAGTAGCCCATGGGTATTTGATACTGGTTCAGTTGCTAAGATTAGTAACTCGAAACAGGAGTTGCAAAATGAACAGAGACTAGTTAAGGGCGAGATGACGATGTGTGTTGGAAATGATTCCAAGGTTGATAAGATCACCATCGCATACTCCCTCTATCTTCGGGATTAGTGTTGAACCTAAAATAAATGTTATTTGGTGTTTGCGTTGAGCATGAATTTGATTGGATCATGTTTATTGCAATACAGTTATTCATTTAAGTCAAAGAATAATTGCTGTTCTGTTTACATGAATAAAACCTTCTATGGTCATACACCCAATGTAAAGGGTTTATTGAATCTCGATCATAGTAATACACATATTCATAATATTGATGCCAAAAGATGCAAAGTTGATAATGATAGTGCAACATACTTGTGGCACTGCCGTTTTGGTCATATTGGTGTAAAGCGCATGAAGAAACTCCATGCAGATGGACTTTTGGAATCACTTGATTATGAATCATTTGATACTTGCGAACCATGCCTCATGGGCAAGATGACTAAAACTCCATTCTCCGGAACAATGGAGCGAGCCAATGACTTATTGGAAATAATACATACCGATGTATGCGGTCCGATGAGTGTTGAGGCATGCGGCGGGTATCGTTATTTTCTGACCTTCACAGATGATTTGAGCAGATATGTGTATATCTACTTAATGAAACACAAGTCTGAAACATTTGAAAAGTTTAGAGAATTTCAGAGTGAAGTGGATAATCATCGTAACAAGAAAATAGAGTTTCTACGATCTGATCGCGGAGGCGAATATTTGAGTTACGAGTTTGGCCTTCATTTAAAACAATGTGGAATAGTTTCACAACTCACGCTACCTGGAACACCACAGTGTAATGGTGTGTCCGAACATCGTAACCGTACTTTATTAGATATGTTGCGATCTATGATGTCTCTTACCGATTTACCACTATCGTTTTGGGGTTATGCATTAGAGACAGCTACATTCACGTTAAATAGGGCACCGTCTAAATCCGTTGAGACGACACCGTATGAACTGTGTTTTGGCAAGAAACCTAAGCTGTCATTTCTTAAAGTTTGGGTTTGCGACACTTATGTCAAAAGGCTTTAGCCTGATAAGCTCGAACCCAAATCGGAGAAGTGCGTCTTCATAGGATACCCTAAGGAAACCATTGGGTACACCTTTTACCACAGATCCGAAGGCAAGATCTTTGTTGCCAAGAATGGAACCTTTCTAGAGAAGGAGTTTCTCTCGAAAGAAGTGAGTGGGAGGAAAGTAGAACTTGATGAGGTAATCGTACCTTCTCTCAAATAGGAAAGTAGTTCATCAGAGAAAACCGTTCCCGTGATGCCTACACCAACTAGAGAGGAAGCTAATGATGATGATCATGAAACTTCGAATCAAGTTACTACAGAACCTCATAGGTCAACCAGAACACGATCCGCACCAGAGTGGTACGGTAATCCTTTCCTGGAAGTCATGTTACTAGACCATGACGAACCTATGAACTATGAAGAAGATATGATGAACCCAGATTCCGACAGTGCTTGAGGCCAAGAAATCTGAGATAGGATCCATGTATGAGAACAAAGTGTGGACTTTGGTTGACTTGCCCGATGATCGGCGAGCCATTGAGAATAAATGGATCTTCAAGACGAAGACGGAAGCTGATGGTAGTGTTACTCTCTACAAAGCTCGAATTGTCGCAAAAAGGTTTTCGACAAGTTCAAGGTGTTGACTACGATGAGATTTTCTCACTCGTATCGATGCTTAAGTCTGTTCGAATCATGTTAGCAATTGCCGTATTTTATGAAATCTGGCAAATGGATGTCAAAACTACATTCCTTAATGGATTTATTAAAGAAGAGTTGTATATGATGCAACCAGAAGGTTTTGTCAATCCTAAAGGTGCTAACAAAGTGTACAAGCTCCAGCGATCCATCTATGGACTGGTGTAAGCATCTCGGAGTTGGAATATACGCTTTGATGAGTTGATCAAAGCATATAGTTTTATACAGACTTGTGGTGAAGCTTGTATTTACAAGAAAGTGAGTGGGAGCACTACAACCTTTCTGATAAGTATATGTGAATGACATATTGTTGATCAGAAATGATGTAGAATTTTCTGGAAAGCAGAAAGGAGTGTTTGAAAGGTGTTTTTTCAAAGAAAGACCTCGGTGAAGCTGCTTACATATTGGGCATCAAGATCTATAGAGATAGATCAAGACGCTTGATAAGACTTTCGATGAGTACATACCTTGATAAGATTTTGAAGGAGTTCAAAATGGATCAGTCAAAGAAGGAGTTCTTGCCTGAGATGTAAGGTATGAAGTTGAGTAAGACTCAAAACCCGACCACAGCAGAATATAGAGAGAGAATGAAAGTCATTCCCTATGCCTCAGCCATAAGTTCTATAAAGTATGCCATGTTGTGTACCAGACCTATTGTGTACCTTGCCATAAGTTTGGCAATGGGGTACAATAGTGATCCAGGAGTAGATCACTAGGACAGCGGTCAAAATTATCCTTAGGTACCTAAAGAGGACTAAGGAAATGTTTCTCGGTTATGGAGGTGACAAAGAGTTCATCGTAAAGGGTTATGTCGATGCAAGCTTTGACACTGATCTAGATGACTCTAAGTCTCAATCTAGATACATATTGAACGTGGGAGCAATTAGCTAGAGTAGCTCCATGCAGAGCATTCTAGACATAGAAATTTGCAAAATACACACGGATCTGAATGTGGCAGACCCGTTGACTAAACTTCTCTCACAAGCAAAACATGATCACACCTTAGTACTCTTTGGGTGTTAATCACATAGCGATGTGAACTAGATTATTAACTCTAGTAAACCCTTTGGGTGTTGGTCACATGGCGATGTGAACTATGGGTGTTAATCACATAAAGATGTGAACTATTGGTGTTAAATCACATGGCGATGTGAACTAGATTATTGACTCTAGTGCAAGTGGGAGACTGAAGGAAATATGCCCTAGAGGCAATAATAAAGTTGTTATTTTATATTTCCTTACATCATGATAAATGTTTATTATTCATGCTAGAACTGTATTAACCGGAAACTTGATACATGTGTGGATACATAGACAAAACACTGTGTCCCTAGTAAGCCTCTACTAGACTAGCTCGTTAATCAAAGATGGTTAAGTTTCCTAACCATAGACATGTGTTGTCATTTGATGAACGGGATCACATCATTAGGAGAATGATGTGATGGACAAGACCCATCCGTTAGCTTAGCATAATGATCGTTCAGTTTTATTGCTACTGCTTTCTTCATGTCAAATACATATTCCTTCGACTATGAGATTATGCAACTCCCGGATACCGGAGGAATGCCTTGTGTGCTATAAAACATCACAACGTAACTGGGTGATTATAAAGATGCTCTATAGGTATCTCCGAAGGTGTCTGTTGGGTTGGCATAGATCGAGATTAGGACTTGTCACTCCGAGTATCGGAGAGGTATCTCTGGGCCCTCTCGGTAATGCACATCATAAGAAGCCTTGCAAGCAAAGTGACTTAGTCACAGGATGATGTATTATGGAACGAGTAAAGAGACTTGCCGGTAACGAGATTGAACTAGGTATAAAGATACCGACGATCGAATCTCGGGCAAGTAACATACCGATGGACAAAGGGAATAATGTATGTTGTCATAATGGTTCGACCGATAAAGATCTTCGTAGAATATGTGGGAGCCAATATGAGCATCCAGGTTCCTCTATTGGTTATTGACCAGAGAGGTGTCTCGGTCATGTCTACATAGTTCTCGAACCCGTAGGGTCCGCACGCTTAACGTTCGATGACGATTTTGTATTATATGAGTTATGTGATTTGGTGACCGAATGTTGTTTAGAGTCCCGGATGAGATCACGGACATGACGAGGAGTCTCGAAATGGTCGAGAGGTAAATATTGATATATAGGACGATGGTATTCAGACACCAGAAGTGTTCCGGAGTGTATCAGGTACTTATCGGGTCACGAGAAGGTGTTTCGGGTACCCCCGGCAATCCTATGGGCCATATGGGCCTCGTGAAGGAACACACCAGCCCACAAGGGGTTGGTGCGCCCTATAAGGCTATAGGAGGAGGAGAAGGAAAGGGGGAAGGGGAAGGGAAGTGTGGATTAGGATTCCCACTTCCTTCCCTCATCCCCCTCTTTCCTTCCCCTTCATGCATACATGGAAAGGGGGGCGCAGGGCAAGGCAGGGCCCCTAGGGGGCGGCGGCCAACCCTAGGTGCGCCCTGGCTGCCTCCCCTCCCCCTCCTACCTATATATATATGTGGGGGGGGGGGCCCTAGCACACCCCAGACTATTGCATAGCCGTGTGCGGCGCCCCCTCCACCGTTTACTCCCATGGTCATATCTTCGTAGTGCTTAGGCGAAGCCTTGCGCGGATCACCTCACCATCACCATCACCACGCCGTCATGCTGACAGAACTCATCTACTTCCTTGACACTTTGCTGGATCAAGAGTTCGAGGGACGTCATCGAGCTGAACATGTGCAGAACTCGGAGGTGCCATACGTTCGGTGCTTGATCGGTCGGAACGAGAAGAAGTTCGACTACATCAACCGTGTTGGCAAACGCTTCCAGTTTCGGTCTACGAGGGTATGTAGACACACTCTCCCCCTCTCGTTGCTATGCATCTCCTAGATAGATCTTGCGTGAGCGTAGGAATTTTTTTGAAATTGCATGCTACGTTTCCCACACAAGGATGAAAGAGTCTTATCCCGAGAGTAAAGCTGGATCAAGCGTTTTGCTCTCTGCAGGAACCCACACAGTTTGAGGGTATTGATGAGGTTCCCGGTAGGTGCCATTTTTGTTCAGTTTCCTTTCGAAACCGATACCTTCTTTCCTGGGATTTTTGTGAAGAATGGATTTCTTCAAAACATCACAGAGGGTTTGATGCCCTTTGAGAGATTTGAACATTCCTGTCTAAAGAAGATCCTTAAACCTAGCATTTTCATCAGAAACAGAACCATTTTCCTCGACCAAGGGGTTAGCATTCACAGATGATTCAGCATTTGATTCAGCATTGGTTCGTTCAAGGCATTTTAAACATGGTGTGGCTCGAACACCTCAGGTTTCTCTTTAAGTTGTTGGGCGAGAAGAGAATTTTCTCTGACCAAATCCTCATGAGCCTCTCTCAGCGCCACGAGTTCCTGTTTCCTTTTCAGGTAATCATAGGTCAATCTTTTGTGGTCTACCGAGAGAAAATCATGATGATTTGTCAGCTCATCCATCTGTGACTTGAGAGTGGAATACTCTTCGGTCAGCGATAGATTTTTCTCCATCTCCTCAACTAACAACCCTTCAGATTTCCTGAGGGTTTTCTCAATTTTCTCAAGAGAGTTTTGTTGAATGTTAGCAATTTTGATCAACTTAGCATGGTCATCCTCATCAGAAGAATATTGATCACTGGAGTGAATCTTGTGATTTTTGGAGGATACCTTTTCCTTCGAAGCTTTTGCCATGAAGCAGTAGGCAGGAGATTCATTGTCGCTTGATGGATTCCCGAAGAAGTTTGTCGTAGGAGATGAGGCACATGCTATGCTAGCCATGTCGGAGTCGGAATCCTCATCGGATTCTTCTTCTTCTTCGGAACCTGACGATTCTTATTCATCAGAGTCCATTTCCTTGCCGATGTACGCCTTGGCCTTGCGAGAGGTATTCTTGCGGTTGGAGGAGGACTTGGAAGGGTTCTTTGATGAAGATCTTAACGAAGATTTTGAAGTGGAGCTGTCCTTCTTCTTGAAGAATTTCTTCGTTTTCTTCTCATCTTCGGAGTCGTAGTTCTTGCTCTTGCTTTTGCCTCGATGGTTGCCAGTGTCATATCTTCCACTAGCACAGATTTCTGCTTCCCAGAGAGGACAGTCCGAAATGAAGTGTCCAGGCTTTTTGCACTTGAAACAGGTGTATTCTCCAACAAGTTTTGATGAAGATTTTGAACCCCCAGAGTTGCTTGAACTTCTTTTTTGGAACTGACTCTTCTTGTGAAAGCGTTGGAATCTTTTCGTGATCAGTGCAAGATCTTTGCTGAGTTTTTCTGGGTCATCAGAATCTTCTTCGGAATTTCCATCGTAGGAGGAACCAGCCACAGCCTTGAGAGCATGATTTTTGTGTAGACTTGAGCCATATAGATCTCTTTTCTCTTCTTTCTGTTCCTCGTGAGTGTTCAGTCTCTCCATGATATCAGCAGAGTCGAGGTGCTTGAAGTCAGCTCGTTCACGTATCATCAGAACAAGTGTGTCGAAAGAACTATCAAGAGATCGAAGCATTTTCTTTACGACTTCATGGTCAGTGATGTCTTTGGTGCCGAGACCTTGAAGTTCATTTGCGATATCACTCAGGTGATCGAAGGTTTGTTGGCAGCTTTCATTTCCAATGCGCTTGAATCAATTGAACTTGGCTCGAAGAGTATCAATTCTAGCTTCTTTCTGAGATGAAACTCCTTCATTGATCTTTCCGAGGACGTCCCACAATTCCTTCGCAGTTTCACACTGGTGAGAGCGAAGAAATTGTGCCCGATTGAGATGGCCGCCAATCTCATCTTTGGCCCGAGCATCCAGCTGAATAAGCTTCTTTTCTTCATCGTAAGGGGCTTGAGGTACAACAACATGGAGCCCGAATTGCACCACATTCCACATGTCATCATCTATTTCTTGGAGATGGATCTTCATCTTCTCCTTCCAGAAGGGGTAGTCCGTCCCATCGAATATGGTAATCTTGAGATGCGACTTGTAGTTCACTGAAGACATACTTCAACTCCAAAGTCGTTAGACTAAAATGAGCAGAGTCAAGGAGTACCTCGCTCTGATACCGATTGTAGGAACGAAGTATGTCTACCAGAGGGGGGGTGAATGGGAGTTTTAAATTTTCTTCGTAAGATTCAAAACTCTCAGAACCCAGCAGCAGAATGAATGAAAAACAAACTACAGCGAACTAACACAGAGTACCGAAAGGAAACTATGCCATGCATAGACACGAATCACACGAATGAAAATGCATCGAAGGTAAACATGGGTGACAGAGATAACCGAAGATGCTCGATGGCGACAAGGTATTTGTTCGACCAGTTCATCCTTCTGCACAAGGACTACGTCTGGTTGGAGGGGTTGTGACTTAACACGGAAGATAAACTCTCTTCACCCTATTCTCCTCGACAATCGATTCGTCAACCGATGCCGATTACTCATGGTATATACTTGAAGGTGATCTTCGAACCTTTACAGACTTCTTCTTCAAGAACCACAATCACTCTTGGTCTCTGAAAGAATTGACACCTAACCGTCTAGAGAGTTTGCAGCTCTCAAGAGTAATAGGCGGAGCGTACTAAACTTAGATTCGAGTGATGCTGAACCACTATCTAATTCTTCGGCTCTAGGGTTTTTCTCTCGGTGGATTTTAAACTCAAATCGCTCAGAGAGTGGGTTGCTTAACAATCTTCTCAGAATCAAACGCAGCAGCCACCGGACAAAGCCGGAGCGGGGTGGCTATTTATAGCCGCAGCCTTCCCAGATGGGAAATGACCATTTCGGACACGAGGTCCAGCCAATGGCCAACCGACATGTTCACAACAGTCGGATTTTGGAGCAACGGTAACATTACTTGAGGAACAAGTAATGCTAACTCCTCGGTCCGAGACAAATCTCTCGCAGCGAAGAAGATCACAGACTCTTGCTGGCAAGTATTTGCTTGGAACACAAGGAGATTTCTCTCACAGCTTTCATAGGATTTGGGTTTAGCATTAGAGAATCAAAGCTTCGAACGCTGCACCCCTCTTAATACTATGGTGGTCCTATGACTCAATGAAAGAAGAAGAACAATGAAACAAATGCTACGTCTTCATCTCGTCTTCATTCTTCCTCGAGCGCAGTCATTTCCTTCGAACATACACCGAACCAATTGCTTGAACTTCAGCAATTTTTAGGGGTCACTCTTGTTAGCTTCATCTTCGGTGATAACCTTCGCTGCTACGCAGGGAGATTATCTTCGTTGTTTGCATCAAACTCCTCGATACTTCAGGGACCTGGTACTCTGTGTGCACGAGCAAACCCATAAGTCCCATACTGTTTATGTCAACAAACTCCAAAACATAAGGGGCCTATCATTGCACCAATAGGATCGCTACCCGACCTTGGTTGGTACGCGGGGAGGATGGAGGAGCCGATTAGAGCATCTCTAGCAGATCCTGTATACCCCGTCCTACAAAAGTCAGTTTAAAGGATACCGCAAAACGTTTTTTCGCATTTTTATGGTACGACTTTTGTTCCGGCGGAACAAATCCCATAAAATATTTCATTATTCTGATAAAATTGCACAAACACCCATAATAACGTCCGTTAAATTACAATTGGAATCGTCTCGACTGCAACGGCGGCAGCATGTGGCAGCTCGCGAGCGCCGGCGGCGGCGGCCTGCAGATCGAGGGCGGCGGCGTGCGGCAGCTCGTGAGCGACGGCGGCGGCCTGCAGATCGAGGGCGGCGGCGGCGACGTGCAGCAGCTCACATGCAGCGACGGTGGCGTGCGGCGGTGGCTACTTAGCTCGCTGGCTCGCAGCGGCAGCTAGCTTGCTCATGGGGGGCAAGAACAGCAGCACTAGCTCGTGAGAGACAGCGGGCGACGTGGTGACGTGTGGCAGCTCGCGGGCGGCGGCTGTGGCGTGTGGCAGCTCGCGTGCGGCGGCGGCGGCGATGTGCGGTAGCTCGCATGCGGCGACGGTGGCGTGTGGCAGCTCGCGTGCGGCGGTGGCGAGATTTGGCCGGAATCTAGCTCGGGAAGCCATGGCGCCGACTGCTAGAAAAGCGGTTGGGGCTGAAATTTTTCGCCTGCCAAAGGAAAGGGGATCCTTCAGAACCATGTGAAATCCAAAATGTCGGTGTGAAATCCAGCAGACCTTGGGGTAGGGGGTCCCGAGCTATGGATCTCGTATCGATGGTAACAGGAACAGGGGAGACAATGTTTACCCAGGTTCGGGCCCTCTTGATGGAGGTAAAACCCTACGTCCTGCTCTTGTTTGTATTGATGGAGATGTATCAAGTACATAGTTGATCTACCTCGAGATCGTAAGCTGTGGTCTAACTCTAGGTCTAGATGAATGTAATTGTGATTCGATCCCCTCGACGGGCTAAACCCCTTGGCTTATATACATGCCAGGAAGGGCATCTAGGGTTACATGGTCGGTATCCAGAGGATCGCATGAAGGCGGTAAGGGATGTCTTGGAGTATATGCCAAGTCTTCGGTAGGTAAGGTCTTGAACAACCGTGTAGCTTCCGGAGTCCATCTTGATGAGAGTGAGGGCCCATCAGCCTAGCCTGAGGACCATGGGCCGACTAGGTTGGTCCCCCCTAATCCGGGACACCGTCAGTAGCCCCTGAACTGGTCTTCGGTGCCGAGGACGATGCTCTTGGACTTTGATCCCGGGGTCTTCGGCTCGATAGGCGAGTTCCCGTGTGTGACGCCCGCAGTTCGGCTTCTAAGAGTCCTCAGCACGGTGGATGGTCTTAACTGGGGCTCGGCCCCACTGCACGTGGCTTCCGATTTCTGACCTTGGTAACCATGTCTTTTTTAGGGAATTGAGTCACTTTAAGGCGAGATGTCGAAGCATCGGTTTCTTTCCCTTTTATTTATGAGCAGGACGCCAAATTTTACTCTACAACGCATCTAAGCCCTTCTCCTCAAGCAAACCGCGCAAGCCTCCCTTTTCTCCCAAATCCAACCTCGAGAACTTTTCCAATGGCGAGCGACGCATGTTCTTTGAGGCACCCCCACGGCCCCATCAGAGGTGACTGGGGAAGCTGTGCCATTTTGGGTATCCAACTACAGCGCCTGGCTACCCAAGGATATCTACCAAATTTAGATATGTCCGTCACTCGCCCAGGATTAATGTCCATAAACGAGCAAGTACACGCGGAGAGTCACCCTACCCCTCGAGAGGGCGAAAGGGTATGTTTTGTTTCCTTCCTCTTACGCGGCCCGGGATTCCCTATCCACCCTTTTCTTTGGGGCCTAATTGAGTTCTATGGATTACAACTCCACCGCCTCACCCTCAACTCGATTCTACACATCGCGGGGTTCGTTGCCCTCTGCGAGATGCACCTCGGATGTGAGGCACACTTCGAGCTATGGAGGTAGTATTTTTGCATAGTGCCTTGCTCTCCGGACGAGAAGCTATTTGAAGTGGGAGCGGCCGAGGTCTGTCGAATTGAAGGGACCAACTACCCATCAGGTACACCTCGGGAGGATACCGAGGTCTGGCCACCCGAGTGGTTTTATATAGAAGACATCCCACTCCTTGACCCAGTTTGTCCGGGGCTTCCCCCATTTTCCTCGGAGCCCCCGAAGAGGCGCTACACCTGGAGACCACGGAGTACCACTCAAGATAGGGTGTCGATGTAACCAAACTAGCGGCTCAGATAAGGCAGTTGTCGAGCACTGGCCTCACCATAATAGATGTGATGGCTACAACGATCAACCAAAGAGTCTAGCCACTTCGGCAGTGCCAACACCCGCTGTGTATGTACAACGGGGAGGAGGACGCTTCCTGATCCGTTCGGAAAAGCTTTTTTGATCAAACGGCCTTTGGGACTGTGATGTCTACTACGCAACCTTCTTCTTGTAGACTCGTGTTGGGCCTCCAAGCGCAGAGTTTTGTAGGACAGTAGCAATTTTCCCTCAAGTGGATGACCTAAGGTTTATCAATCCGTGGGAAGCGTAGGATGAAGATGGTCTCTCTCAAACAACCCTTCAACCAAATAACAAAGAGTCTCTTGTGTCCCCAACACACCCAATACAATGGTAAATTGTATAGGTGCACTAGTTCGGTGAAGAGATGGTGATACAAGTGTAATATGGATAGCAGATATAGGTTTTTGTAATCTGAAAATATAAAAACAGCAAGGTAACTAGTAACAAAAGTGAGCAAAAACGGTATTGCAATGCTTGAAAACAAGGCCTAGGGTTCATACTTTCACTAGTGCAAAGTCTCTCAACAATGATAACATAATTAAATCATATGGCAATCCCTCAAAGTGCAACAAAGAATCACACCAAAGTTTCTATCGGAGAACGTAGGACGAAAACATGCATCAACCCCTATGCATAGATTACCCCAATGTCACCTCGGGAATCCATGAGTTGAGTGCCAAAACATATGTCAAGTGAATCAATAGAACATCCCATTGTCACCACAGATATCCCATCACAAGACATACATCAAGTGTTCTCAAATCCAATACTCAATCCAACATAATGAAACCTCAAGGAGCAAGACTCAATTCATCACAAGAAGGTAGAGGGGGAGAAACACCATATGATCCAACTATAGTAACAAAGCTCGCGGTACATCAAGATCATGCCAAATCAAGAACACGAGAGAGAGAGAGAGAGAGAGAGATCAAACACATAGCTACTGGTACATACCCTCAGCCCCGAGGGTGAACTACTCCCTCCTTGTCATGGAGGCTGCCGAGATGATGAAGATGGCCTCCAGCGATGATTTCCCCCTCCGGCAGGGTGCCGGAATGGGCTCTCGATTGGTTTTTCATGGCTACAGAGGCTTGCGGCGGCGGAACTTCAGATCTAGGGTTATTTTCGGAGGTTTGGGTATTTATAAGAATTTTTGGTGTCGGTCTCACATCAAGGGGGTGCCCGAGGGACCCACAAGTCTGGAGCTAGCGCCCTGGGGGGTAGGGCACGGCTAGCAGGCTTGTGGCCTCCTCGGTCACTTCCTGGCCCAACTCCGGTGCTTCGGAGGTCTCTTTTGGTCCATAAAAAATCACTGTAAATTTTCAGCCCATTTCGAGAACTTCTATTTCTGCACAAAAAACGACACCATGGTAGTTCTGCTGAAAACAGCGTCAGTCCAGGTTAGTTCTAATCAAATCATACCAAAACCATTTAAAATTGTTGTAAACATGGCATGAATACTTCATAAATTATAGATACGTTGGAGACGTATCAGCATCCCCAAGCTTAATTCCTGCTCGTCCTTGAGTAGGTAAATGATAAAAGAAAGAATTTATGAAGTGTGAATGCTACCTAACATATTTATCAATGTAATCTTTTTTATTGTGGCATGAATTTTCGTATCCATAAGATTCAAAACAAAAGTTTAATATTGACATAAAAACAATAATACTTCAAGCATACTAATAAAGCAATCATGTCTTCTCAAAATATCATGGCCAAAGAAAGTTATCCCTACAAAATCATATAGTCTGGCTATGCTCTATCTTCATCACACAAAATATTTTATCATGCACAACCCCGATGATAAGCCAAGCAATTGTTTCATACTTTTAATGTTCTCAAGCTTTTTCAACTTTCACGCAATACATGAGCGTGAGCCATGGATATAGCACTATAGGTGGAATAGAGTATGGTGGAGGTTGTGAGGAGAAGACTAAAAGGAGAAAGTCTCACATCAACTAGGCAAATTAATGGGCTATGGAGATGCCCATCAATTGGTATCGATGCAAGTGAGTAGGGATTGCCATGCAACGGATGCACTAGAGCTATAAGTGTATGAAAGCTCAAAATGAAAACTAAGTGGGTGTGCATCCAACTTGCTTGCTCACGAAGACCTAGGGCAATTTGAGGAAGCCCATCATTGGAATATACAAGCCAAGTTCTATAATGAAAAATTCGCACTAGTATGAAAGTGATAAAATAGGAGACTCTCTATCATGAAGAACATGGTGCTACTTTGAAGCACGAGTGTGGAAAAATGATAGTAACATTGTCCCTTCTCTCTTTTTCTCTCATTTTTTTGTTTGGGCTCTTTGGGGTTTTTTTTTTATTTTGGGCTCTTTGGCCTCTTTTTATTATTTTTAAGTCTGGAGTCTCATCCCAACTTGTGAGGAAATCACAGCTTCCATCATCCTTTCCTCACATGGGACAATGCTATAATAATGATGATCATCATACTTTTATTTACTTACAACTCGATACTAGAACAAAATATGACTCTATATGAATGCCTTTGGTGGTGTACCGGGATGTGCAATGATCAACAGTGACATGTATAAAAAATATGAACGGTGTCCAAGCCACAAATACTATGCCAACTACATGATCATGCAAAACAATATGACAATGATGGTATGTGTCATAATAAACGGAACGGTGGAAGTTGCATGGCAATATATCTCAGAATGGCTATGGAAATGCCATAATAGGTAGGTATGGTGGCTGTTTTGAGGAAGGGTATATGGTGGGTTTAATGTATCGGCAAAAGTTGCGCGGTACTAGAGAGGCTAGCAATGGTGGAAGGGTGAGAGTGCGTATAATCCATGGACTCAACATTAATCATGAAGAACTCATATACTTATTGCAAAAAATTATTAGCCATCGAAGCAAAGTACTAATACGCATGCTCCTAGGGGGATAGATTGGTAGGAAAAGACCATCGCTCGTCCCTGACCGCCACTCATAATGAAGACAATCAAAAAATAAATCATGCTCCGACTTCATCACATAACGGTTCACCATACGTGCATGCTTCGGGAATCACAAACTTTAACACAAGTATTTCTATCAATCCACAATTACTCACTAGCATGACTCTAATATCACCATCTTTATATCTCTAAACAAATGCAAGGAATCAAACTTCTCATATTATTCAATGCTCTTATATGAAAGTTTTTATTATATCCCTCTTGAATACCCATCATATTAGGACTAAATTCATAACCTAAGCAAATTGCCATACTATTTATAAGACTCTCAAAATAATATAAGTGAAGCATGAGATCTCATCAATTTCTTCAAAATAAAACCACCGCTGTGCTATAAAAAGATACAAGTGAAGCACTAGAGCAACTGACAAACTACTCCAAAAAGATATAAGTGAAGATTAATGAGTAGTCAAATAATTAAGTAGCTATGTGAAGATTCTCTCTCATTTAAGAATTTCAAATCTTAAGTATTTTATTCAAACAGCAAGCAAACCAAAATAAATTGATATTCTAAAAATAGCACACATCATCTGAAGAAGCAAAAACTTAGGCTCAACCAATACTAACCGATAATTCTTGATGAACAAAGGTGGGATGCCTACCGGGGCATCCCCAAGCTTAGATGCTTGAGACTTCTTGAAATATTATCTTGGGATGCCTTGGGCATCCCCAAGCTTGAGCTTTTGTGTCTCCTTAATTCCTTTTATATCACGGTTTTCCTAAATCTTAAAAACTTCATCCACACAAAACTCAACAAGAACTCATGAGAAAAGTTAGTATAAATCAAATGCAAAACCTTATCATACTCTACTGTAGAAAATCACTAAAATTATAATTTGACATTGCATACTTAATGCCTCTGCATATTTAATACAGCAATTGGTTCATCATGATTGGATCTTTTAAAATGATTAGCAAGTGGATTGCCATCCATATCAATAGATTTGTAGCAAGCGAAGATGCAAGCATATAGAAGGCACATGGCAACATAAGCAAACAAAAGATCAAACAAAAAAAGGCAAACGAAAAGAAGGCGAATAAAAAGGCAAATATTTTAGTGAAGTGGGAGAGATGAAAATGAGAGGCAAATGGCAAATAAAGTAAATTGCAAGGAGATGAGATTTGTGATTAGGAACCTGATAGATGTTGATGATGTCTCCCCGACAACGGCGCCAGAAATTCTTCCTGATTGCTTGTATCGGCGTTGGTATTTCCCTGAAGAGAAGAGGATGATGCAGCACAGCAACGGTAAGTATTTCCCTCAGTTATGAAACCAAGGTTATCAATCCAGCAGGAGAACCAAGCAACACTATGTAAATGGTACCTGCACACAAATAACAAATACTTGCAACCCAACGCATAAGAGGGGTTGTTAATCCCTCCTGGTAAAAAGATAGATAAAATTGTATGAGATTGGATAAATAGATCTAGCAAAAACACAAAATAAAATAAATAAATAAAAAGTGCAGCAAGGTATTTTTGGATTTTTTGGAATAATAGATCTGAAAACAATATGATAAAAGATAGACACGGGGCCGTAGATTTCACTAGTGGCTTCTCTCGAGAAAATAGCATACGGTGGGTAAACAAATTACTGTTGGGCAATTGATAGAAGAGCAAATAATTATGACGATATCCAAGGCAATGATCATGTATATAGGCATAACGTCCAAGATTAGTAGACCGACTCCTGCCTGCATCTACTACTATTACTCCACCCATCGACCGCTATCCAGCATGCATCTAGTGTATTAAGTTCATGGAGAAACGGAGTAATGCAATAAGAATGATGACATGATGTAGACAAGATCTATTCATGTAGGAATAGACCCCATCTTTTTATCCTTAATAGCAATGATACATGTGTGCCTTGCTACCCCTTCTGTCACTAGGTGAGGACACCGCAAGATCGAACCCATCACAAAGCACCTCTTCCCATTGCAAGAAAAATCAATCTAGTTGGCCAAACCAAACCAAAGTTTCGGAGAAGAAATACAAGGCTATAACAATCATGCATATCAGAGATCAAAGTAGACTCAAATAATATTCATAGATAGAACTAATCATAAACTTGCAATTCATCGGATCCCAACAAACACACCGGAAAAAGTCATTACATCAAATAGATCTCCAAGAACATCGAGGAGAACATTGTATTGAGAATCAAAAAGAGAGAAGAAGCCATCTAGCTACTGCCTACGGACCCATAGGTCTGTGGTAAACTACTCACGCATCATCGGAGGAGCACCCATGAGGATGATGAACCCCTCCGTGATCATGTTCCCCTCCGGCAAGGTGCCGGAATAGGGCTCTAGATTGGATCTCGTGGTTCTGGAACTTGCGGCGGCTGAAATTGTGTTTTGTCGACTCCCCTAGGGTTTCTGGAATATTTGGGTATTTATAGAGCTGAGAGGCAGTGGAAAGGACCTCAGTGGGCCCCACCATCCATCAGGGCACGCCAGGGGCCTCTGGCGTGCCCAGGTGGGTGGTGGGCCCCACGGGCCTTCCCTCGTGCACTTCCTTGGCTCCCAAGTTGTCTTCTGGGCAGAAAAAAAATCTCCAAAAAGTTTCGCTGCGTTTGGACTCCGTTTGATATGGATATTCTGCGAAGTAAAAAACAAGCAAAAAACAGCAACTGACACTGGGCACTATGTCAATAGGTTAGTCCCAAAAAATGATATAAAATTGCTATAAAATGAATGTAAAACATCCAAGAATGATAATATAACATCATGGAACAATAAAAAATTATAGATACGTTGGAGACGTATCATTGAGCTATGCAAAAATCGACAGTTCCACCGCTTTTCATTCTTATTGGATCGTGTGACATCTTGGGTGCTCCCGCCCCACATCAATTCCTTTAGCCAAATTTTAGTAGCCGTGGTATTTCAACCGTCGCCCTCACTCCTCCACCACCGACCTTATAGTAAAATTCAAGTAGCCGAGGCATTTGAACCGTCGCCCTCCCTCGTCCACCACCATCTCCACCCACCATTACTAAAATTTTCAATAGCCGCGGCGTATCCTTAAACACCCCCCCTCCACAGTCCCCCCCATCCACCCCTTACCCCCCTCGAACCCTAGCTCATCATCGCCGCCGGCACTGCCAACCCCTGCCGATCTGCCCGTGCCTCCTAGCTTAGATAATAAAGTTCAGGTTACCCAGCGGTTCCCATACCGTCGCCTCCCTGAGTTTTTAGATGAGGCGTGCGGTGTCCCTCCCTGCTAGATCAATATCCCCTACTCCAGAGAGTCGCAGCCTAAGCCCGACCATGTATCCCGGGGAGCCCGACGAGCGTTTGGCCAAAAAGAGGTTTATCATGGCCTCTCCGGTGAACGTTCGCATGGTGGCCGCCGTTCGTCCCGACCTGTCGATCCCGGAGCAACACCTCGCCGCGGAAGCCGGCGAGGACGTTGACTACGTTGCCATGTCGAAGGATTCATGTCAGCGGGCTAGTGTATTACTGTATCTCGGGAAAGCTGGCTACGACATCAAGCTCGTCGACAGCGACGGCTTCACGCGGGCCATGTAACAAGTTAAGTGGTCCATCCCCAACCCCTCTGGTTCAACCGCTGTCGATCTCTTCGAAGGCCCTACCGCTGATCGCCTTCGCCACGTGGTCAAGGATTTGCGATCCTTGTACGCCATCGAGCCCATTTTGTCATTTCTGCAGGACACATTCTACGGCGGCGGCTTGGGATCCTCAATTGCCTAGTCAGATCTCATCCATCACGACCACGAGGAGGGCACCTACAAAGGTTCTTCCAAGGTGAAACAGCCCATCTACGACATCAGAGAGTGCACCATGGGTCTGTGCTCTTCCAACTAGAAGGATCCCGTCCATGACAAGTGAGGCAACATCCTATCAGCAAATCTTACTTTTTCTAGCTAGACAACCCGTACCCTTTGTTGTAGTAGCTTTTGCCATGCGGTGTTTTAACTGTGCCATGTTTAATTATTTTAGTTATGCAAAAATGTAATGTTCAATAGGGCTATGTGATGTTTAAGTATGAATTGTCCACTTCAGTTTCACGAATGGCTATATTTGGTTGTTTATAGTGAGTAGATGCCTTGTTTATCTGTATTTGGTTGTTAGGTTGGTTGCAGTGAGCATTTGTCCAGTTATCAAGCAGATTCCTTGTTTATCTATATTTGGTTGTTAGGTTGGTTGCAGTGAGCATTTGTCCAGTTTTCAAGCAGATGCATTGTTTATCTGTATTTGCTTGTTAGGTTGGTTGCAGTGAGCATTTGTCTAGTTTCCAAGCATATGCCCTGTTTATCTGTATTTGCTTGTTAATTAGGTTGGTTGCAGTGAGCCTCTGTCTAGTTTTCAATGGCTATATTTGGTTGTTATATTGATCATTTATGCCTTGTTTATTTCAGTCATTCAACAATGTGATGTTCATTATGTGCAAGTCGGAGCTGTGCAGCTCGATTTCATCAATACCTATTTGAACGGCTATATTTGGTTCCATTTATGCCTGGTGTAGTTAACACATGCCCTTTATTCCAGTTTTACACATTTATCCAGTGTGATGTTTAAGCATGAGCTACGTTCTATTCATTTTCAACAATACCAGTTTGAATTGCAATATTTGGTGGTTGTTAAGCCTATTGTAGGTAACATTCCCTTCCATTTTATATCTGCTTTAACAGAATGCTGAAACCAACACATTCAAGCTATCATTTGGAGATGATGTTATTTACCTTGGCTATATTTGTTTGATGTTAAGGTTGCTGTACTTATCATGCCTTTCCACTACTTATGCAGGACAACAACGGAAGTGGCGAGCATTTTCCGCCGAGGTTAGTTTCATCCCTCGGCTTGTACTCCCCCCATCGTTCCATAATGTAGTGCATATATATCCAGGCCTGGACACTTTTTAGCTTCTAATATTGACTTGTTGCTTGTAGGTACATATGTCCTTGGCAAAGATCCACGCATCGACCCTTTTTGCGTATGGGGCAATTAGATATTCATGAACCAACATCAAGTGAGAAAACTGATAAGGATTATTAGCAAAAAGATATGAACGGTGGCAATCAAATTATTTATTTACGCTCTATCCAACACAACAGTGAGCTGTAGGATGGTAACTACAAACTCTGTAGCCTTCTCTTTTTACTCCCCATAATGAGTTGTTAGACAACAATGTCTGAATCTTTTCGTTTGCAGTGGTTCCCAAAGTAGTTTACTCAAGATTACCTCACAAAGTACATGATTGGTGGACACACAATGAAGGTTAAAGTATTTCATCAAGACTACAATGAGCATCAAGAAGTCCTAGTGAAGACAGTGAAGGATGGGCGGGCAGCCATCACAAGGGGTTGGCCTAGAGTCGTGCACTCATTACACATGGAGGAGGGCACAATATGGGCATTCCGCTTCACCTTCTCCAGCAACCAGAATGTCTTTCGCCTCTCTCTTTACAGTCTTTAGTACAACTATGGTTCATCATTCTTTACTTGGTGCTTCTGTAGTTCTTCAGTATATGTACCTGTGCATCGAATTATGCATTCCTGCTTGAACCTATATTTGTAATAAACATGGTTCGATATGAAACAAGTGATTGCCTACTTTCAAATTCAAAATCTATGATTTTTAAATGCAGGGATTAAATTAGGGATAAAATAGGTTCTGTAGGCCAGTACACTGCACATGGTTTGCGAAAGCAAAACGTCTGCGATAAACGTGGAGATCAGACACGTTTCTCGGATCCACTACGTGTGCGATGAATCTCTACTACACACACGATAAGCCAAGAAAAAATGTGTGAGATTAACAACAACAGCGCACACAGTTCCTTCTTATTAAATGTTGGCTAAAGTCACCCTATCACACACGCTTGGCAATTATGGATTGTTTATGATGTCGTGTGCATCATAAACGTTTGCTCATAGAAGAACGCATGCGATAGGCCCTCATCCGACGTGGGTACGACGGATGAATCATGTGAGATATATTCAAGCTTTGCATACAGTTTTATAGGGATAATTGTATGCACTCTTACATCGAATCACATACAGTCGAGAAAAAGTAAATGTGTGTGATTGTCTGCTTATCATACACATTCTATAATAGTGAACTGTTTGTGATGGGGCACGCATCATAAACGTATTATTACGGAAGACTGACTGCGATGGTAATGCAAGCACAAATGAGTAGCAAGGATGGAGCATTTGGGATATGCGAGATATCACAAAAAGTTGTCTGAAGACTCACGTTTGGGATACATGCTGGCAACACATACGCTTAGTTATGCAAAACATACGCATTGCTACTCCCTATCCCCGACGGTTTCTGGGTCATGTGGGAAGGACCCCCCTATCGCCCACACTCGCTTGGCGAGAGTTTAAAATGACGTCGCGGAAAGGGGTTAAAAACCGTTTGTATAGCAGCTCGTTGTACCAGTGAATGCATGAGAATGACAATAGTGCTCTCAGGACTGGTGCTTGTTTGAGAAGGTGATAACTCAACAATAAAATTATAACATAAAAGTAAATGGATAAGCTCTTCGCAGAGGGAAGCAGGGATTTGCAGAGGTGCCAGAGCTCAAAGCTTAAATCACAGATAAATATAATTTTGGGAGGTATACCTTTCCTGTCAATGTTACGACCGAGAGTTTTCAATATCTTCCATGCTAAACAAATTAGCGGTGGTTCCCAAGCGGTAAAAGTAAAGTTTACTCCCCTCCACCAACAAACACAAGCCATGGCTAGCCGAATCCTTGGGTGCCCTCCATACCAACAACTGTCCCGGGGAGTTTTGTTTATTTATTTGCAATTTTAAGCATGGGACTAGGCATCCCGATTACCAGCCCCTCTCGTGCAAGGACGAGTGAATAAACACTCATTATGAGAATAACCCGCTCAGCATGGAAGATACTAACCGCCCCCTATCGCTCCATGAGCGGTACAGGCACACAAAATAGATGTTCATTTGAATATTTAGAGGTGGCACATGCAAATTTACTTGGAATGGCAGAGTAATACCGCATATAGGTAGATATAATGGACTCATCTGGAATAACTTTGGTTTAAGGATTTTGATGCACAAGCAGTATTCCCGCTTAGTATAGGTGAAGGCTAGCAAATAGGTTGAGAAGCGACCAACTATAGAGCGAAAACAGTCATAAACATGCGTTCTGAATAATCAACATTGAATACTAGCATGAGTAGGATACAAACACCATGAACATAAATGTCATGGAGGCTATGTTGGTTTTGAATCAACTACATGCGTGAACATGTGCCAAGTCAAGCTACTCGAAACATTCAGAGGAGGATACCATATCATCATACTCCATCACAATCATTTTAATGCATGTTGACACCCAAGATAAATCATTATCCATTCCTAGCTTCTTAAGCATGGCATGAGCAACTATAATTTCTAATTGTCATCATAAACATGTTTAATCATAATATGCTGAATCATGGATACCGAGTTAAACATATTTACAAAAACAAAAACAAGTTGAGTTCATACCCGATTTTCCTTGCCGCAGTCACTTTATCAAATTTCGTCATTATTGCCTTTCACTTGCACGACCGAATGATATGAAAATAATTATAGTGCAAGAGTGCTATGGACTAAGCTAGAATCTGCAAACATTTCATTCAAAGGAGAAGACAATGTAATATGGGTTGTTTGTTAGATCAACAATAATGCATATGAGAGCCACTCAACATTTTCATCGTGGTCTTCTCCTCACAATGACTCAATGAAAGAAAATAATTTCAGAGAAACGCACTGAAATATTTTTGGAGTTTTTGATTTTTCTTGAAGAAAGCAAATTAAAGAAGGAAAAACAAAAATGAGAAAAACTATTTACACGGGAAAGCTCCCAACAAGCAAAAGAAGAACGGGAAATATTTTTGGGTTTTCTTTTAATGCTACAACTAATTTAAACTAGAAAGAAAAACCGAAAAGAAGCGAGAAATATTTTTGGATTTTCTCAAAGTTTTTCAAACACACAAGAAGAAAGCGAGAAAATAAAACTAACATGGATTATACAATGAAAAAGGATGAACACCGACAACTGGAATAAAATGTGTAAATATGAATGTAATGTCGGTGGGAAATACGTACTCCCCGAAGCTTAGGCTTTCGCCTAGCTTGGTAATCACCATCCGTAGTAGCCATCCGGTCCCATGTGAAAGTGCTAAGGCGGTGGCACCTGAGCGTCCCACTCCTGGACCTCATTCTCTGCCGCTGCCAACGTGTTCCGGTAAGCAACGATGTCCTGTAGTAGGATGGTGTATCCGTTCCTAGCATGAGAGTGAAACAAAGCAGGTGCAGGCAACGGAATAATATCACAAGTTTCCTCGCAAAAAACCAAGTTATAACGAATATGGTGATGAGGCTCAGGAGCATCCATAAAGTGGTGGTCCTCCATCGACTGGTGATCTACATAAACTCTGGGCAACAAGTGATCATGGGGGCGTATATGAACATTAAAGCATCTCGCTAGGCGAGTAGTATAAACACCACCATGAAATTTTCCCTTCATCCTGTTAGTGTGCAGGCGGCGTGCAACGATAGCACCAATGCTATAAGTGTTATCATTGTGAAGTGCACGACTTAAAATGGCAAGGTCAGGGGCACATAGTGTACCACCTTGCTCTCTAGCGGCCAGACATTTCCTTATGAATAAAGCAAAGTAACACACATAAGGGAATTGCAAACTAGTGGCTCCGGCTTTCAACATGCCCCTTTCCCCACCCATAGTTAAAGTACAGAGGAAACCCTTTGTAGGGTTGAAAGTATGTCTAGAGGGGGGATGATTGTACTACTTGACCAAATAAAAATCTTTCCTTTTCCCAATTTTAGTTGTAGGCAGATTTTAGCAATTAAAACAAGTCAAGTAATCAACCTACACATGCAATTCTAAGAGTACAATAGCGGAATGTAAAACATTGCATATGAAGGTAAAGGGAAGGGTTTGGAGAAGGCAAACGCAATGGAGACACGAAGATTTTTGGCATGGTTCCGATAGGTAGTGCTATTGTACATCCACGTTGATGGAGACTTCAACCCACGAAGGGTAATGGTTGCGTGAGTCCACGGAGGGTTCCACCCATGAAGGGTCCACAAAGAAGCAACCTTGTCTATCCGACCATGGCCATCGCCCACGAAGGACTTGCCTCACTCGGGTAGATCTTCATGAAGTAGGTGATCTCCTTGCCCTTACAAACTTCTTGGTTCAACTCCACATCATGTCGGAGGCTCCCAAGCGACACCTAACCAATCTAGGAGACACCACTCTCCAAAAGGTAATAGATGGTGTCGTGGTTTTTTCACGGCAGATGTCCTCGTGAAAGGACTTAGTCGTGAGGCCATCGCCGCTAGGTGATTGCTTGAACGGGGTTGATCAGAACCGAGAGGCAAGGGTTTACCCATGTTCGGCCCCTCGCTGTGGAGGTAAAAGCCTACTCCTACTTGATTGATATTGATGATGATGATCTCTATTACAAGGGTGGAACTTGGCTAACCTAGTACTCGAGAGCTTGTAACTTAGTCCTTTCCGCCTCAGGGGCTCCCTTTATATAGGTTGAGACCCTGGGCTTACAACAGAGTTCGGGTCGCATTGCGACCCGTGTACTAATATACTTCCTACTTATCTTATTCTCTAAGTAAGGAAAACTCCATGTGGCGACTTGTACTTCTGGGCCATCAAGCCACCGTCTTCAAGTGCTAGGCCCTAAGCCAGCCCACTCTATGAGCTGCCCAGCTGGCCTTGATATCTTGACGCCTTGGCCCATCTTGAGTCTTGATCATAAGTCGCCATTTGAATGACCCGGCCCCTCATGGCGGGTCATATCGTGGGGTTATATCCCCAACATTAGCCCCCAGATTGATTTGAATTTATTCATGTCAATCTTATAACCTCATAAACATTTTGAGTCTCCTTCCTTTTCTTGGAAACGCTTCATCGCCGGGTTAAGGATTCCGGCTTATGATAATTCACCCTTGGTTTTTCAAGTCCCCAATATTATGACATCATCTTCCAGATTTTCTGGAACTGATGTATGACATCATAACGAATCTTTGAGTTTATCTGTGGAGGCCGAAAATCGAGGCGTCCATTACTCAAAAAGTTACTATGCTTCCTCTTTTGCGCTTCTCCTCTTTTTTCCTTATAAATATACCCGAGGGGTTTCTTTTCTCACTTTTACCTTTCCATCCCCTCGCGTCTTCTTCCTCTCGCTGCTTCGCGAACCGAGCTCAGCCGCCGCACGACCTCGAGCGCTCCGGCGATGTCAACGGCCTCATCGACCCTGCGCGCGCTGCCGTCGACACCATCCATGATCAGTTGAAGGCTTCCGCCGCATCTAGGTAAGTTGTAACACATCTCCAGATCTACATTAACCCTGCAGCAGTTCATTAGTGTTCTTCGTGGTTCATTGGTTCTCCATTGATGCCGCTGTTTAGATCTAGTTTCCCATGATGTCCTTATAGAAATAGAGCGGCACTAGTCTCAACTTCATTTTTGCATCTAGGAGCTTCATATCCCCTTTAGAATCCATAAGTAAGACGACCACTGTTTCCACTACTCCTCTTAGGTTTAGCGATTTTTTTGCTTTTTAGACTGTTTTGTAGATCCGTAATTGTAGATACCTCAGCGGAAAACTATTTGTTCAACACTTAGCCGAAAATCAGAATAGTCCTCATCTTAAGATAAGCCGCCTCAACTCTGGCCGGATCATTTTTGCGTATAACCCACTTGCTTAGCCGTCTTATTTAACCATAGCTTTCTATATCTCTGCCTCCTTATGACATAGATCACCAGGCGAGTTATTGTTAGAAAATGATCCGTCATTTATGCTTCTGCAGCTCTTAATCTTTGGGCGACTCATTATGTCAAAAACTACGACTTGCAACTGGGTAAAGTCGAAAGTCACCAAACTTGTACTTAATAACCTTGTGACTCAAGGTCTCCTGCCGGCTCAAAATGTCATTGGTTGGCGAGTTCCAGAAGGAGAGAACCCACCTCAGCTTGATCAAGCAGAGGTTTTTGTTTTTGCGGATCATATCCAGAGGGGATTTATGCCACCTGGCTCAAAATTCTTTAGGGATTTCCTTCACTTTTTTTAACCTTCACCCTCAGGACCTTGGTCCAAACTCGATAATCAACTTGTGTCAATTTCAAGTATTCTGCGAGGTCTATCTCTAGATAGAGCCGAATGTTATTCTTCTTCGAGAGTTTTTCTATATCAATCATCTAACGGAGTGCGCAGATGGTCCCAGTGTTGAGCTTGGCGGTGTATCGTTGCAAAGACAGAAAAATTGTCCTTTTCCAGAGGCTAAATTGGTGAGTCACCCTAAAGGATGGACTTCAACATGGTTCTACTGCAAAAACATCGCCCCTGATGACGAGAACCCCCTGCCCAGTTACAGGCTAGATCATCTCAATGCACACCATATTTATCCGGGTTGGGGTACTAATGAAGAGCGCCAAGACATCACCCCCCTTTATTCTAAGATAAGGGCCCTGAAAGCAAACGGCCTCACCAGAGTTGACTTTGTCCGGTGTTGGATCAAATGGCGGATTCAACATTAAGTCGCCGAACTGCCTTGATGTACAATTACGCAGTCAAATGACATTCAACGCATCAGTGAAGTTGATATGACTGAAGGTGAAGTCAACAAAGCTGTGAAGAAGCTGCTGAACGAGCCTCAGGAGAAATGCAATAAAACTTGCATTGCTCCTTTTTGTTCGAAGAACCCTGCACCTTCGGTAAGTATCTTTGTATTGTTCTAACTTATTTTCTGTTTCAATTTACTCATCATAACACTGATGTCCGTCTCATCACAATTGCAGGCAACTGGTGTCTTCTGGAGAAGGAGAGAAATTCGCAAACCGAAAACCGTCCCCAAGCTAAGAAGGAATAAGCCGGCCGTTGCAAATGAGCCGGTAATTGGAGACGAGCTGGTAGTTGAAGACGAGTTGCCAGCGGCTGACGATGAGTCGGAGGTAGAACTTGACTCCCTCGGCCATCTTTTTATTGAACTTTCTGACGCCTCTAATTCTCAGGATGACACTGAGGCGAGTCGAGCTAGCGATGCTGAGGTAATTTCAATTTCTTTCGGCTCAGAAAACTGTTATGCAAAGAAAATAAGACGAGTTGTTCAGAAAGGAAAGTTTTCTCACCTTGACGCTCATTTGGATCCAAACTTTCTTTTGAAGAAAGCACAACATGAAGGTACCTCAAGACGCCAAACCCAGAGCGGCTCTGGAGAGCTAGTTGCCAAGTTATCTAACGCACCAGGCGCTCGTAAGCGACGCATAGAGGTGTAGCATAGTCCAACCTTATCTCTTCCAAAAGTCGGCCTTATAAGGTAGCCTCTTAACCCTTCGGATTCGAATTATCAGGCGTCACCGCCATCCTCTGGAGGTTCAACTAATACTCAGCTGCCGCCCTTTGTCATCAAGCCAGGGTGAGCATATAAAGTAGTGCCTATATCTTCATCATCATTTCTTTTACTTAGACATATCCATCGTGATTGCAGAGCCCATGCCAAGAAAAGGAAAAGTGGTGAGTCATCTATCGCTGTCAATGAAACTCAAGATCTTCAGTAGGGTAACCCGAAAATTCCAGTTACTCAAACAAACTTTTATAACCCGGAGCCGGCTCAGGAGCTAGTTATAACGAATATGCCGCCAACTGTTGAAGAAGCCCTTATTGATGATCAGGCCAAGCCAGACGAGCCGGCTGACCATCTTCAGCCGCCAAGCCTGACTCATGCTCCAAGCCCTCATTAGGAAGCTGAAAAATCTAACCAAATGATAGTTGACTCTGAGGTGGTTATTACTGGAGTAGATCAAGGTGCTGCTGATGCCTCAACTAGCTTGGCCAAGATCCCAGCCAAGGATGAACCTGCTTGTGAGGACAAAGGAAAAGCAAAATTGGAGCTGCCTGGCTTTGATACTATGACTAGTGAAGACCTTCATCATTAATTTCTGACCCGGCTATCTGAAAGCCGAGACATGGAAGCTAACATAGTCAATATGTTAAGGAAGAAACATGAGGTATGCAATAACTCGCCTTTACCATGTTATATACCCATATGCTTAGCCCCCAAGGTCCGGCTCATCTTCATTAGATGAATCAGGTCTTCAAAATAGAAAATTGTTTAACCTGTAGCCCCCAAGGGCCAGCTCATCGTCATGACATGAGTCGGGTCTTTAAAATAGAAAATTGTTTAACCTGTAGCCCCCAAGGGTTGGCTCATCATCATGAGATGAGTCGGATATTTAAAATAGAAAATTGTTTAACCTGTAGCCCCCAAGGGCCGGTTCATCATCATGAGATGAGTCGGGTCTTTAAAATAGAAAATTGTTTAACCTGTAGCCCGCAAGGGCCGACTCATCTTCTTGAAATGAGTCGGATTTGTTAGATATTGAATCTTTGAAAAGCAATCTGTAGCCCTCAAGGGCCGGCTCGTCTTCTTCAAATGAGCCGGGTCTTTTGATAATTATGATAAAAGTAATATGCATTAGCCCCCAAGTGTCAAATAGTCTGCTTGCAGCTGCTTGGGACTTGTAAAAATAAGTGAAATCTGCTTTCTGTAGCTCCCAGTCTCCAGGTCATGAATTCTTGATGACTCGGGACTAAAATGACTTGTAACTAAAATGCTTATCTTGCTTTTCAGGAGACGTTGAGGACAACCGAGTCACAATTGGCCAGGTTGAAAAAAGATTTTGATGCTGAACAATCTTTGCAAAACAAGGTAGAAACAAGTCTGCAATCTTTAGTTGAAAGCTTGAGAAAGTCAAGGCGGCTCTTGAGAAGGAACAAGCCGCCTTCGAGACTGAGAAGGCCACCTTAATTAAGCGTGCCGAAGATGCAGAAAGCCAACTTAAGCCAATCTCTGAAGAGCTGGACGGCTTGAAGCGTCACATTGCTCAAATGACACAAGCTATCTTTGGTATGGGATTTCTGTAAATATGTATGGATAACTTCGCCTAGAGACTCACATATATGAATAACGCGCTTGACATCTTATATGTTGAAATATATGCAGGTCCCAGAAGTCAGAATCTCCAACAAGATAATTTTATGAAATTAAAGGCCGTATACACATTCCTTGAGAGATTGTACTCTGGAAGCTTGCTTACCATCATGTCCGTTCACGGGGAAAAGAGCCGCCACGTTTCATTAGAGATGTTTTGAAGATACTCTCAACCATCCCCAAACAGATTGAAGAGATGAAAAAATCAGCCGCCCGAGCAGGGGCAATGACATCTTTAGTCCGGGCCAAAGCATATGTGCCAGATATGGATCCTTTAGAGATGGCTGGCGGGTTCCCTCAATTCAAAGATGATGGCACAGAATTTTCAGCAGCAGATTATGCCCGTTGTGCAAAGGAGACTCATGTGTTGGCGAGTCAGCTGGTTGAAGAGCTTGATTTGAAGAAATACCAGGCGGCTTATGATGAAGACAACACGTGGGTTCAACCACCAACCTTTGAGACCTTTGACTTGACTCCAGAACATCGTAAGCATACCTTTCCCCTGATGTCGACCCCTCACCTATCATGCATGATGACATCGTCTTCCAAGCCTTAACCAGTATTGACTGGAATCTGGACAACCTTGAGATCAGGGACATAGAAGAGTCGGCGCAGGATGACCCGGAGGCGTCAACAGCTAGAGGTCATCAAGGGGAAGCTAACCCGGAGAGCCACAACCTGGAGGGTATAGGTGCCGACTTGTAGGAGTGATAACTCCAAAAACTTTCGGCGACTTATTTGAGCCGTTGTGTGGCTATGTAATAGGATAGTAAAAACTTTGACGTCTGTGGTGCCTTTGTGCATCTTTTGATACCTTGAAAGCAGAAGTATTATGACTGGTGTGGTTCTTCTCTTAACCTGCCCAGCGCATTTATGAAATCTCAACTTTTGTGAAATATGGCAAGGCACTGTTGTATGAGCCGCCAATTGCAATTCCTTGTGTGGATTGATTCAAACATAAGGAGTAGCATAACATGGTGTCTTATAGACCCGACGACTCATGGTCGTAATGAAACTCTAGGATCAGGATGAACCAGTGTATTAACGACCCGGCAACTCATGGCCAATTGATGATCAACAGAGATAAACCTGTAAAAACAGATAGTGTGTAGAACAGATAAGTTAAACAAATACATATAAATAGTAAGTCGGCTTTCGAGGTTTGACAAAAAGACCGACTTTCGAGGCTCGAGTCTTGCTTCAATGAAGCCAGCGTAATAGCCTATGGTTTGTCCTAGCTTTCTGTAGGCCGGCTCTCACATGACTTAAGCCGGCGTTTTAACCTTGACAAGTTTAGGGTCATAATAGATTGACTGTCAAGAGTACGCCGGGTCATCTTGGCAGATGAGCATCAAGCAGGCAGGTTTAACTATGATATTATGGCATATGCCGAGTCAAGAGGGTTATTATGAGTTAAACTCATTGAGTTGGAAGCCCCCAAATGACCTATGATCAAAGAATAAAGACTCATACACAATATTTTGGATGAAACGACAAAGACCCCAAGTTTCGGGGGTGTCGTCTTTATTATCATTGATCATAAAAAGCTATATACACTGATGTATGTACAAGGGTTGGATCTAGTGGCTCTAAGTGTAATAAGGACGGAGATGAGCAATGTTCCAAGGCCTGTTGATCTCCTCCTCGGATGTACGTGACTTCTTGTGTTCATGTATGTCAATCAGATAATATGACCCGTTGTTGAGGTTTTTGCTGATGACGAAAGGCCCTTCCCAAGGAGGTGAAAGCTTATGCATACCTGTTTGATCTTGAATCAAATGAAGCACTAAGTCGCCCTCCTGGAAAGTACGGCTACGAACTCTACGGCTGTGATAGCGATGTAGGTCTTGTTGATAAATTGTTGATCGTGATACCGCAAAGTCACGTTCCTCCTCCAAAGCATCAAGGGAATCTTGTCGAGCCTTCTCATTGTCTGCTTCAACATAAGCCGCCACTCTGGGAGAATCATGACGAATATCACTCGGGAGTACTGCTTCAGCACCATAAACCATAAAGAAAGGTGTATAACCAGTTGATCTGTTGGGGGTGGTCTGTATGCTCCAGAGGACAGAAGGAAGCTCCTTGACCCAACAACCCGGAGTACTCTCAAGAGGAACCATAAGTCTAGGCTTGATGCTGTGTAAAATCTCCTAGTTAGCATGTTCTGCTTGGCCATTGGACTGAGGGTGTGCCACAGAGGCCACGTCAAGCTTGATATGCTCTTGCTGACAGAATTTCTTCATGGCTCCTTTGGACAAGTTAGTCCCATTATCAGTGATGATGCTGTGTGGATAACCAAAATGAAACATCAACTTCTTCACAAACTTGACTGCTGTTTTTGCATCACAATTACTGATAGGTTCTGCTTCAACCCACTTGGTGAACTTATCAACAGCCACAAGAAGATGTGTTTTCTTGTCCTTGGATCATTTGAACGGACCAACCATATCAAGACCCCAGACTGCAAAGGGCCAAGTGATGGGAATCATCCGAAGTTCTTGAGCCGGCACATGAGCCTGTCGTGCAAACTTCTGACATCCATCACACTTGCGCACGATGTCTTCAGCATCTGCATGAGCCGTGAGCCAATAAAAACCTTGTCAAAAAGCCTTTGCAACCAATGATCTTGAGTCGGCATGGTGACCACAGTCGCCGGAGTGAATCTCATTAAGGATCTCGTGACCCTCCTCAGGGAAGACACAATGTTGAAAAACACCAGTGATGCTTCATCTGTGTAACTCGCCATGAAAAATAGTCATGGATTTTGAACGGCGAACGATCTGACGAGTGAGAAGTTCATCCTTAGGGAGCTCGCTTTGAGTCAGATAAGTCAAATAAGGTACCGTCCAGTCAGGGGTAGCATGAAGAGCCGCCACCCGTTGTGCTTCTGGGTCAGGTATAGCCAGATCTTCCTCAGATGGCAATTTGACAGAAGGGTTATGAAGGACATCAAGGAAAACATTAGGAGGGACCGGCTTACGTTGAGATCCGAGTCATGATAAAGCACCAGCCGCCTCGTTGAGCCGCCTGTCAATGTGATCCACTTGATAACCCTTAAAATGACCTGCAATGTTAGTCACCGCCTGCCGATAAGCCGCCATGAGGGGGTCTTTGGAATCCCACTTTCCAGAAACTTGCTGAGTAACCAAATCTGAGTAGCCCAAACATCTGACCCGGTTGAGATTCATCTCCTTTGCCATCCGAAGACCATGGAGGAGAGCTTCATACTCAGCTGCATTGTTAGTACAAGGAAACATTATCCCAAGACATAACAAAATTTATCACCTCCTGGGGAAGATAAAATAACTCCAACCCCCGAGCCCCCCAACTGTCTGGAACCATCAAAATGAATTGTCCAATAAGTTTTATCTGGCCTCTCTTCGGGAACCTAAAGTTCAGTCCAATCATTGATGAAATCCACTAGTGCTTGGGACTTGATGGTTGTACGAGGTACATACTTCAGATGATGTGGCACAAGCTCAATTGCCCACCTAGCAATCCTTCTTATGGCTTCCCTATTTTGGATAATGTCTCCCAACGGGGCAGAGCTAACTGCTACTTCTTGAGCTTGCGTTGGTTTTTCCCTTGAAGAGGAAAGGGTGATGCAACAAAGTAGAGATAAGTATTTCCCTCAGTTTGAGAACCAAGGTATCAATCCAGTAGGAGACAACGCACAAATCACCGAATACCTGCACAAACAATCAAACAACTTGCACCCAACGTGATAAAGGGGTTGTCAATCCCTTCACGGTTACTCGCAATAAGTGAGATCTGATAGATATAGATGAAACTAAATAAAAGATAAAGTAAATATTTTTGGTATTTTTGGTTTATAGATCGGATAGTAAAATATTGCAAAATAGTAGATCAGAAACTTATATGATGGAAAATAGACCCAGGGGCCATAGGTTTCACTAGAGGCTTCTCTCAAGATAGCAAATAATACGGTGGGTGAACAAATTACTGCCGAGCAATTGATAAAAAAGAAAAGTTATGACGATATCTAAGGCAATGATCATGAATATAGGCATCACGTCCGTGTCAAGTAGACCGAAATGATTCTGCATCTACTACTATTACTCCACAAATCGACCGACTCCTGCCTGCATCTAGAGTATTAAGTTCATGAAGAACAGTGTAACGCATTAAGTAAGATGACATGATGTAGAGGAATAAACTCAAGCAATATGATGTAAACCCCATCTTTTTATCCTCGATGGCAACAATACAATACGTGCCTTGCTGCCCCTACTGTCACTGGGAAAGGACACCGCAAGATTGAACCCAAAGCTAAGCACTTCTCCCATTGCAAGAAAAACCAATCTAGTTGGCCAAACCAAACCGATAGTTCGAAGAGAATTACAAAGATATCAAATCATGCATAAATGAATTCAGAGAAGATTCAAATAATATTCATAGATAATCTGATGATAAATCCACAATTCATCGGATCTCGGCAAACACACCGCAAAAAAGTATTACATCGAATAGATCTCCAAGAACATCAAGGAGAACATGGTATTGAGAATCAAAGAGAGAGAAGAAGCCATCTAGCTACTAGCTATGGACCCGTAGGTCTGAGATAAACTACTCACGCTTCATCGGAAGGGCAATAGGGTTGACGTAGAAGCCCTCCATGATTGAATCCCCCTCCGGCAGGGTGCCGAAAAAGGTCCCTAGATGGGATCTCACGGGTACAGAAGGTTGCGGCGGTGGAAAAGTGTTTTCGTGGATGCTTCTGGTGGTTTGGGAATATATGTGAATATATATCCGAAAGAATTAGGTCAGGAGGGTCACGGGGGGCCCACAAGGCAGGGGGCGCGCCCTACCCCCTGGGCGCGCCCTCCACCCTTGTGGCCGCCTCGTGGCTCCTCCGACTTCATCTCCAAGTCTCCTGGGTGTCTTCTGGTCCAAGAAAAATCATCGCGAAGATTTTATTACGTTTGGTATTCCTTCTCCATGAAGCTAAAAAACAAAGAAAAAACAGAAACTGGCACTAGGCTCTAGGTTAATAGGTTAGTCCCAAAAATAATATAAAATAGCATATTAATGCATATAAAACATCCAAAACAGATAATATAATAGCATGGAACAATCAAAAGTTATAGATACGTTGGAGACGTATCAAGCATCCCCAAGCTTAATTCCTACTCGTCCTCGAGTAGGTAAATGATAAAAACAGAATTTTTGATGTGGAATGCTACCTAACATACTTATCCATGTAATTTTCTTTATTGTGGCATGAATGCTCAGATCCATAAGATTCAAAACAAAAGTTTAATATTGACATAAAAATAATAATACTTCAAGCATACTAACAAGGCAATTATGTCTTCTCAAAATAACATGGCCAAAGAAAGCTTATCCCTACAAAATCATATAGTCTGGCTATGCTCCATCTTCATCACACAAAATATTCAAATCATGCACAACCCCGATGACAAGCCAAGCAATTGTTTCATACTTTTGATGTTCTCAAACTTTTTCAACTTTCACGCAATACATGAGCGTGAGCCATGGACATAGAACTATAGGTGGAATAAAATATGGTGGTTGTGGAGAAGACAAAAAGAAGGAGATAGTCTCACATCAACTAGGTGTATCAACGGGCTATGGAAATGCCCATCAATAGATATCAATGTGAGTGAGTAGGGATTGCCATGCAATGGATGCACTAGAGCTATAAGTTTATGAAAGCTCAAAAGAAAACTAAGTGGGTGTGCATCCAACTCGCTTGCTCATGAAGACCTAGGGCAATTTGAGGAAGCCCATCATTGGAATATACAAGCCAAGTTCTATAATGAAAAATTCCCACTAGTATATAAAAGTGACAACATAGGAGACTCTCTATCATGAAGATCATGGTGCTACTTTGAAGCACAAGTGTGGTAAAAGGATAGTAACATTGTCCCTTCTCTCTTTTCTCTCATTTTTTTAATTGGGCCTTCTCATTTTTTTTGGCCTCTTTTTTTTGTCCGGAGTCTCATCCCGACTTGTGGGGGAATCATAGTCTCCATCATCCTTTCCTCACATGGGACAATGCTCTAATAATGAAGATCATCACACTTTTATTTACTTACAACTCAAAAATTACAACTCGATACTTAGAACAAACTATGACTCTATATGAATGCCTCCGGCGGTGTACCGGGATGTGCAATGAATCAAGAGTGACATGTATGAAAGAATTATGAACGGTGGCTTTGCCACAAATACGATGTCAACTACATGATCATGCAAAGCAATATGACAATGATGAAGCATGTCATAATAAATGGAATGGTGGAAAGTTGCATGGCAATATATCTCGAAATGGCTATGGAAATGCCATAATAGGTAGGCATGGTGGCTGTTTTGAGGAAGGTATATGGTGGGTGTATGGTACCGGCGAAAGTTGCGCGGCACTAGAGAGGCTAGCAATGGTGGAAAGGTGAGAGTGCGTATAATCCATGGACTCAACATTAGTCATAAAGAACTCACATACTTATTGCAAAAATCTATTAGTTATCAAAACGAAGTACTACGCGCATGCTCCTAGGGGGATAGATTGGTAGGAAAAGACCATCGCTCGTCCCCGACCGCCACTCATAAGGAAGACAATCAATAAATAAATCATGCTCCGACTTCATCACATAACGGTTCACCATACGTGCATGCTACGGGAATCACAAACTTTAACACAAGTATTCCTCAAATTCACAATTACTCACTAGCATGACTCTAATATTACCATCTCTATATCTCAAAACAATCATAAGGAATCAAACTTCTCATAGTATTCAATGCACTTTATATGAAAGTTTTTATTATATCCCTCTTGGATGCCTATCATATTAGGACTAAATTCATAACCAAAGCAAATTACCATGCTGTTTAGAGACTCTCAAAATAATATAAGTGAAGCATGAGAGTTCAACAATTTCTATAAAATAAAACCACCACCGTGCTCTAAAAAGATATAAGTGAAGCACTAGAGCAAAATTGCCTAGCTCAAAAGATATAAGTGAAGCACATAGAGTATTCTAATAAATCACGATTCATGCGTGTCCCTCTCAAAAGGTGTGTGCAGCAAGGATGATTGTGGCAAACCAAAAAGCAAAGACTCAAATCATACAAGACGCTCCAAGCAAAACACATATCATGTGGTGAATAAAAATATATCCTCAAGTAAAGTTACCGATAGACGAAGACGAAAGAGGGGATGCCTTCCGGGGCATCTCCAAGCTTAGGCTCTTGGTTGTCCTTGAATATTACCTTGGGGTGCCTTGGGAATCCCCAAGCTTAGGCTCTTTCCACTCCTTATTCCATAGTTCATCAAATCCTTACCCAAAACTTGAAAACTTCAAAACACAAAACTCAACAGAAAATCTCATAAGCTCCGTTAGTATAAGAAAATAAATCGCCACTTTTGGTACTGTTGCGAACTCATTCTTTATTTATATTGGTGTAATATCTACTGTATTACAACTTTTCCATGGTTCATACCCCCCGATACTACCCATAGATTCATCAAAATAAGCAAACAACACAAAGAAAACAGAATCTGTCAAAAACAGAACAGTCTGCGAAGATCCGAATTGTTATAATACTTATGTAACACCAAAAATTCTGAAATATTAGGAAAACAGAGGAAATTTTTATATCAATCTCTTATCAAATAATTCAGGATTTTTCAACGCTCCAGTGAATTATTAAAATTCTGTGACTGGACGCAAAATTTTCTGTTTTTCAGCAAGATCAAATCAACTATCACCGTAAGCCACCCCAAAGGTCTTACTTGGCACAAACACTAATTAAAACACAAAAACACATCTAACCAGAGGCTAGATGAATTATTAAAAGCAAAACAGGAACAAAAAAGCAAAAACAAAAATAAAATTGGGTTGCCTCCCAACAAGCGCTATTGTTTAACGCCCTTAGCTAGGCATAAGAACATGAATAGATCTAGGTATTGTCATCTTTGGTATGCAATCCATAAGTAGCTCTCATAATAGATTCATATGGCAATTTAATTTTATTTCTAGGAAAGTGTTCCATGCCCTTCCTTAATGGAAATTGAAATCTAATGTTTCCTTCTTTCATATCAATAATTGCACCAATCGTTCTAAGGAAAGGTCTACCAAGAATAATAGGACATGTAGGATTGCAATCTATAACAAGAACAATGAAATCTACGGGCACATAATTACTATTTGCAACAATAAGAACATCATTAATCCTTCCCATAGGTTTCTTAATAGTGGAATCCGCAAGATGCAAATTTAAGGAACAATCATCAAATTCACGGAAACCTAACACATCACATAAAGCTTTTGGAATCGTGGAAACACTAGCACCCAAATCACACAAATCATGGCACTCATAATCTTTAATCTTAATATTAATAGTAGGTTCCCACTCATCATAAAGTTTTCTAGGGATAGAAACTTCCAATTCAAGCTTTTCTTCAAAAGATTGCATCATAGCATCAACGATATGTTTAGTAAAAGCTTTATTTTGATTATAAGCATGAGGAGAATTCAACTTGGATTGCAACAAGGAAATACAATCTATTAAAGAACAATTATCATAATTAAATTCCTTGAAATCCAAAAGAGTGGGTTCATTGCTACTTAAAGTTTTGACCTCTCCAATCCCACTTTTATCAATTTTTGCATCAAGATCTAAAAACTCCGAATCATGGGGACGCCTTTTAACTAAAGTTGACTCATCTCCAGTCCCATCTTTATCAAGATTTATATTGGAAAACAAAGATTCAATAGGAGTCACATCAATCACTTTAAGATCTTCATCATTATTTTCACGGAAACTAGAAGAACATGTTCTTACAAACCAATCTTTTTTAGCACGCATCTTAGCGGTTCTTTCTTTGCACTCATCAATGGATGTTCTCATAGATTTTAGAGTTTAATTAATATCATGCTTGGGTGGAATAGATCTAAGTTTCAAAGAATTAACATCAATAGAAATTATATCCACGTTCCTAGCCAAATCATCAATCTTAAGCAATTTTTCTTCAATCAAAGCATTGAAACTCTTTTGCAAAATCATAAATTCTTTAACACTATTCTCAAAATCAGAGGACATCTTATTATAATTTCCATAATAATTATTGTAGGAATTACCATAATTATTAGAGGAATTACTAGGAAACGGCCTAGGATTAAAATTACCTCTATACACATTATTAACAAAATTGTTCCTACCAACAAAATTCACATCCATAGATTCGTTATTATTTTCAATCAAAGTAGACAAAGGCATATCATTAGGATCAAAAGAAGCACTCTTGCTAGCAAAAAATTTCATAAGTTCATCCATCTTTCCACTCAAAACATTAATCTCTTCAATTGCATGCACTTTTTTACTAGTGGAAGATCTTTCGGTGTGCCATTGAGAATAATTAACCATAATATTATCTAGGAGTTTAGTAGCTTCTCCTAAAGTAATTTCCATAAAAGTGCCTCCCGCGGCCGAATCTAAAAGATTTCTAGAAGCAAAATTCAATCCGGCATAAAAAATTTGTATAATCATCCACAAATTCAAACCATGAGTAGGGCAATTTCGTATCATCAATTTCATCCTCTCCCAAGATTGTGCAACATGCTCATGATCAAGTTGCTTAAAATTCATAATATCGTTCCTAAAGGAGATGATCTTAGCGGGAGGAAAATACTTGGAAATAAAAGCATCTTTACACTTATTCCATGAATCAATACTATTTTTAGGCAAAGATGAAAACCAAGTTTTAGCACGATCTCGAAGTTAGAATGGAAATAGCTTCAATTTAACAATATCATTATCCACATCTTTTTTCTTTTGCATATCACACAAATCAACGAAATTGTTTAGATGGGATGCGGCATCTTCACTAGGAAGGCCGGAAAATTGATCTTTCATAACAAGATTCAGCAAAGCGGCATTAATTTCATAAGATTCCGCACTAGTGGCGGGAGCAATCAGAGTACTAATAAAGTCATTGTTATTAGTGTTGGAAAAATCACACAATTTGGTATTGTCTTGAGCCATTGTGACAAAGCAAGCAAGCCAACACATGAGCACACAAAAAGGAAACGAAAAAGATGAACAGAAGAAGGGCGAATAAAAAGGCAAATCTTTTCGAAAATTGTTTTAGAAGTGGGGGAGAGGAAAACGAGAGGCAAATGGCTAAATAATGTAATGCAAGAGATGAGAGTTTATGATGGGTACTTGGTATGTCTTGACTTGGCGTAGATCTCCCCGGCAACGGTGCCAGAAATTCTTCCTGCTACTTCTTGAGCTTGCGTTGATTTTTCCCTTGAATAGGAAAGTGTGATGCAGCAAAGTAGAGATAAGTATTTCCCTTAGTTTGAGAACCAAGGTATCAATTCAGTAGGAGACAACGCACAAATCACCGAATACCTGCACAAACAATCAAACAACTTGCACCCAACGCGATAAAGGGGTTGTCAATCCCTTCACGGTTACTCGCAATAAATGAGATCTGATAGATATAGATGAAACTAAATAAAAGATAAAGTAAATATTTTTGGTTTATAGATCGGAAAGTAAAAGATCGCAAAATAGTAGATCAGAAACTTATATGATGGAAAATAGACCCGGGGGCCATAGGTTTCACTAGAGGCTTCTCTCAAGATAGCAAATAATACGGTGGGTGAACAAATTACTGCCGAGGAATTGATAGAAAAGCGCAAAGTTATGACGATATCTAAGGCAATGATCATGAATGTAGGCATCACGTCTGTGTCAAGTAGACCGAAACGATTCTGCATCTACTACTATTACTCCACACATCGACCGGCTCCTGCCTGCATCTGGAGTATTAAGTTCATGAAGAACAGAGTAACGCATTAAGTAAGATGACAAGATTTAGAGGAATAAACTCAAGCAATATGATGTAAAACCCATATTTTTACCCTCGATGGCAACAATACAATACGTGCCTTGCTGCCCCTACTGTCACTGGGAAAGGACACCGCAAGATTGAACCCAAAGCTAAGCACTTCTCCCATTGTAAGAAAAACCAATCTAGTTGGCCAAACCAAACCAATAGTTCGAAGAGAATTACAAAGATATCAAATCATGCATAAAAGAATTCAGAGAAGATTCAAATAATATTCATAGATAATCTGATCATAAATCCACAATTTATCGGATCTCGGCAAACACACCGCAAAAAAGTATTACATCGAATAGATCTCCAAGAACACCAAGGAGAACATGGTATTGAGAATCAAAGAGAGAGAATAAGCCATCTAGCTACTAGCTATGGACCCGTAGGTCTGAGATAAACTACTCGCGCTTCATCGGAAGGGCAATAGGGTTGATGTAGAAGCCCTCCATGATCGAATCCCCCTCCGGTAGGGTGCCGGAAAAGGTCCCTAGATGGGATCTCACGGGTACAGAAGGTTGCGGCGGTGGAAAAGTGTTTTCGTGGATGCTTCTGGTGGTTTGGGAATATATGTGAATATATAGGCGAAAGAATTAGGTCAGGAGGGTCACGGGGGGCTCACAAGGGTGGGGGGTGTGCCCTACCCCCCTGGGCGCGCCCTCCACCCTTGTGGCCGCCTCGTGGTTCCTCCGACTTCATCTCCAAGTCTCCTAGGTGTCTTCTGGTCCAAGAAAAATCATCGCGAAGATTTTATTCCGTTTGGTATTCCTTCTCCACGAAGCTAAAAACAAGGAAAAACAGAAACTGGCACTGGGCTCTAGGTTAATAGGTTAGTTCCAAAAATAATATAAAATAGCATATTAATGCATATAAAACATCCAAAACAGATAATATAATAGCATGGAATAATAAAAAATTATAGATACGTTGGAGACGTATCACTAACCATAGTTATTGGGTGTTCCAGAAAATAATGCTTCAGTCTGCGACTCGCCATGAAGACCCAGAATACCAGCTTCTACCAATGTGGATGTATCTGTTTGGACTCTATCAAGACTTCGCTGATGTAGTAGACTGGCCTCTGAACAGGATATTCTTTCCCCGCCTCCTTGTGCTCCATGATGACTGCAACACTTACCGCTTTGTTATTGGCAGCAATGTACATGAGCATAGGCTCTTTTCAATAGGAGCAGGCAAGACGTGCGGCTCAGCCAACTGTTTCTTGAGGGCTTTGTCGGGGTAGACAAACAGGGGTGTTTATTTCCCCTGACTTATGCACAAATGAGGAGCCTCCACCCCGGCAGCCAAGGTTTTGACGATGAAATGGCTACACCAACATACAAAGCAAGGCCAAGCCAGAGAAACTGCTCTTTGTGAGATCAAGGAGTGGATCAAGAAGACCAAGTCAACATACAAGACAGCAAGATACCGCCTTGGGGAAGCCTCCCTTGCTGAGAAGGAGAGCTCGGTCAGGTCGAGACTGCCCCTGTTGGGGATATAACCCTGGGGTGTGACCCGCCCAGGAGGGGCCGGGTTACACCATTGGCAACTCAACAAGAGAGGCCCAAATAAGCCCAAGAAGACAAGTATGAAGATGGCTGCTCATGAGGCGGGCCTGGTAGCGGCCCAAGACCCGGACGTATGAACCGCCATGTAATGACTTGCCTTGTAAGGCAAGGTGATTTAGAAACCGAGCTGGTCATGTTGTGTGATCCGGTTCGGACTCTTGTAAGCTGCCAGGTCTCAACCTGTATATATAAAGGTGAGACTCGGCGACGGGTTAGGTCAAGAGACAATTGTTCGATAGCTTGGTCAAGCGTAATCTCTCTCTTGTAATCGAAACTCAAGCAATACAACTAGAAGCAGGACGTAGGCTTTTACCTTGTTGAGAGGGGCCGAACCTGGGTAAACCTTGTGTCCTTTGTCCCGCTCAACCCCTTCGAGCTAACCTACGCTCGATGGCTCCACACCTAAGTCCTTTCACAAGGGCATCTGCCGTGTTAAGTCCACGACAGTTGGCGCCCACCGTGGGGCCAGAGCACAGTGGTTTCGAGTTCTTGAAGGGCAATTTCTCAGGGATCAAAGGATACGTCGTGGGCCGGATGACCAAGAGTCACCGCGGCAAGATCTACATCGACGACGCTGGATGGGGCCCCAAGGCCGACTCAATCGAGTACGGATACCGGTTCCCCTTTGGCGGAATCCACGTCTTCATCGGCAAGATCGGCGAGAGGGCCTGAGCCGGATGCCTCCACCGACCTCATCGAGACGGCTCGGCGCGCACAACCCGCCAGGGGTCAACCTGGCCGGAAGCATGTCTTCTTCGGCTTTGTTCATGGGGCGGACCTTGGGGAAGAATTTGTATCTAGTGGAGAGACAGCCATCTATTCAGGTGATGAGTCCTCGACTGGAGAAACCGAATCAATCTATCAGCTGCAAGACGTCGGGCTTGGGGGCTATTTCGATGGTCATAGCATTCCGAACCCTTATGAGCCGCCAAGAAGGGCTGCTATCATTATGGCTGGCATGCAACCGGCTCTGAATTCATCAACAGCTGCGGCCATGACATTCGGGTCAACTGCTGCTGCGATAGCTGGAGCAAGCGGTTCAGTTCGACCACCGGCTCAAGTTTTATCTGAGCTCTTGGGTACTTTGACGGCTCTGTTAGCTACGAAGGTGACCCCGGCAAATCAAGTACAGCATAATGCGGAGGTGGCGAAGGTGCGAGATGAGGTAGCCAAAGCCCAAGATGATCTTAATGCAGAGAATGCCAGGATGGCAACAGAGCGGGCTTCATTGGAGGCCGAGTCACAGCGGATAAAAGCAGAGGCTTTTCGTCTGAATTTGGACCAGAACGCGTCCAATGTTGTTCTTCGAAGGAGGCATCAGAGCCGTTTGCCTTCATAGTTTGAGGGGCGGAATCTTTTTAACACTCCTGGGGTAGGAACAAGTAACCCGCCCGGCGTAACCCGGGCTGCTAAGGCGCCAGGAACCGGGGCGGCGGCTCAACCTCGTGTGCCAGACCTGCCCCATAGGGACCAGACCCCTCCTCAGTGGGTCCCAACACCCTCGGGCCATTATTCTAACCCGGTGGACAACATGATAGCGGCGGCTACACGGCTGGCGGCTATCCCGATCAAAGGCGAGTCTCCGGTTACGATAGAGACCCGAAACACGGTGGAGCTTCTTCGAACGGCTGTAGCACAACAGGCGGCTTATTCGTACAGTCATGAGCGCGTCCACTCAACTCCCCGCCCGAGTCGAAGCTACAGCCAGCGCATTGAGTCGCCGGCGGTTTCTAGCAGTGAGCGGCATCGTAGCCCGCCTCGTCATAATGAACCGCCCCGTGGGCATAACCCGCCCCGTGATGATCATAATGCTCAGGCCCTTGTGGATCAGGCTAGAGCCCATCATGAGGTGGAGTTGGCAGCTCAGTTGGGGGCTCATCAGCATTTTCAGTTAAACCCTTCGGCGTCTGTGGAGGCTGGGACGATTTCTAGATCAGTAGGGGTGCCATGTCTAGTGCCGACTCTACGCAATGAACGTCTGCCCAAGGATTTTAAGGGTCCTCGTAAGGTGCCTAACTACACAGCTGATCTTCCACCCGAGGCTTGGATTGAAAGCTACGAACTGGCTATGGAGATGCTGGATGTCAATGATGTTGTATGTGCCAAGTACTTCACAATGATGTTGGACGGACCGGCTCGTACCTGGTTGAAAGGATTACCCGCCAACTCTATCAATTCATGGGCTGAATTGAAGGCACGCTTCATTCAGAACTTTAAGGGAACATGTAAGCAGCCTATGTCGATTATTGACCTGAACAACTGTGTGCAGCGGGAGGATGAGTCGGCCCACCATTGGGTTCGCCGGGTCTTGGCTATTATCCACTCATCCGATAGCATTGCGGCAGACTCTGCAGTTTTGATTCTGGAGAAGAATTGTCACTTTACCCCCCTCAAGCAGAAGCTTGGGCGGCTTAAGCGTCACTGTAGTGACATGGGGGAGCTCATGGCGGCTGTTATCAATTATGCCGACTCTGACACCACCAAAGATCCTGGATCTAATGATGGAAAGTCCAACAAGGGAAAGAAGAATGGTAATGGTAAAAGCCAGCAGCAGAACGTGGCCGGGCATAATGGTCACAACCAGGGTAATGGTGGTAAGCATAGACACCCCGAAGGTGGGTTAGATCTTGTAGCTAACACCAACGCTGGGTATAAAAGCCAACGCCGTGGTAAGTCGGGCTTTGGAGGACCAAGATTTAATCTTGAGGCAATGTTGAACGAACCTTGCCCAAAACACAGCCTGCCCAATAAGCCATCGGCTCATGCTTGGAAGGATTGTTTCATTATGAAAGAATATAAGAATTTCGGTGTCCATCCAGATCATGGTAAAAATAATGGCCCGCCTGGCGGGTCAGGGTCCGGCTCGCATGGGCCCGGTTTTGGTGGTGGCGGCTCAAGTTCTGGGTATCAAGGACAGGGCAACCAGGGTGGCTATAACCAACAGCCTGGCCAGGGTAACCAGCAACATCAGTTGGGATACCAGAGCAATCCGAAGCAGCTTAACAGTGGCCAGTATCATGTTTTCACCACAAGTCTTTGCAAAAGAGATCAGAAGGTTCATAAGCGTGCAATCAGTACAGTTGAGCCGGCGGTACCTCAATACTTGCGATGGTCAGAGCACCCAGTCACATGGAGTAGAGCGGATCACCCGCCCCGGGTTGACAATCTGGGTCAGCTAGCATTGGTGGTAGCCCCTCAAGTTGGGGGTTACAAATTCACTAAAGTCCTCATGGATGGTGGAAGCAGCATCAATATCCTTTATTATGATACCTTTCACCAAATGAATTTGACTGATAAAGATCTTAAGCTATCCTCTACAGTCTTTCATGGCATGGTACCTGGTAAGTCGGCATATCCAGTTGGTAAGATTGCCTTGGAAGTGGCTTTTGGTGATGATTATGATTACAGGGCAGAGACGTTGTGGTTTGAGGTGGTTAAAATAAAGAGACCTTATCATGCCTTGTTTGGACGCCCGGCTTATGCTAAATTTATGGCACGACCTTGCTATGTTTATTTACAGCTTAAGATGCCAGGACATAAGGGTACCATTACAGTCCATGGTAATCAAAAAATTGCTTTGGAATGCGAGGAAGGAGATACTGCCTATGCTGAGTCAGCTTGTGCTACTGAGGAGCTTAAGTTTTATAAGGATAATGTTGACCCGGCTGATATGACCCCTTTGAAGAAGCCCACCACGGAGCAAGACCCTCTGTTAAAGTTTAAGTCGGCTGATGATACTAAGCAGGTTGACTTCGTCCCTGGCGACTCATCTCAGCAGTTCACAATAGGGGCTAATATGGATCCTAAATAGGAAAGCACGCTCATCGAGTTCATCCGTGAGAATCGGGACATCTTTGCATGGAAACCTTCTGACATGCCGGGTGTACCAAGAGAATTCGCTGAGCACACTCTTAATGTTGATCCTAAATTTAAGCCGGTCAAACAGTTCCTTCGTCGTTTCAATGAAGAGCGGCATAAGGCTATTGGAGAAGAGGTGGCCTGGCTCTTGGCGGCTGGGTTCATCATTGAAGTCTTTCACCCTGAGTGGTTGGCTAACCCGGTGTTGGTACTTAAGAAAAATGGCACCTGGCGTATGTGTGTTGATTACACTGATCTTAACAAAGCTTGTCCAGCTGATCCATTTGCTCTCCCTCGCATTGACCAGATTATTGATGCTACGGCGGGTTGTGAGAGTTTATGTTTTCTTGATGCTTATTCTGGTTATCATCAGATCAAAATGGCAGTTAAAGACCAAGAGAAGACGGCTTTCATTACACCTTTTGGAGCTTTCTGCTATGTCTCTATGCCTTTTGGGCTCAAGAGTGCCCAGGCGACTTATCAACGCTGTGTTTAGAATTGTTTTCACGGCCAGATTGGGCGCAATGTTCATGCTTATGTGGATGATATTGTGGTCAAGTCCAGGAAGAAGGAGACACTCTTGGATGATCTCAGGGAGACTTTTGACAATCTTCGGGTTTATAAGATGACGCTTAACCCGGCCAAGTGTGTTTTTGGTGTGCCTGCAGGCAAACTCTTGGGTTTTCTGGTTTCAGAGAGAGGAATTGAAGCTAACCCGGAGAAGATTAAGGCTATTACTTCCTTGGCTAAGCCGGCATGTGTCAATGACGTCCAGCGCCTGGCGGGTCGTATTGCAGCTTTAAGCCGGTTCATAAGCCGCCTGGGAGAGAAGGCTATTCCCTTATATCAGATGATGAAGAAAACAGACCATTTTGTCTGGAGTGATGATGCTGATAAGGCGTTTGAGACGCTCAAGAAGCAGTTGGCTGAGCCGCCTGTTCTTGCCGCTCCTGTGGAGAAGGAGCCCTTACTGTTGTATGTGGCGGCTAACAGTAAAGCAGTCAGTGTGGCAATTGTTGTGGAGCATAAGGAGGCGGGTAAGGAATACCCAGTCCAGCGGCTGGCTTATTATGTCAGTGAGGTGTTGATTGAATCAAAGCAACGATACCCACATTGGCAGAAGTTGGTATATGGAGTGTTCATGGCGAGTCATATGCTGAAGCATTATTTTCTTGGTCATCCTATTACTGTGGTTAGCTCTGCCCCTTTAGGAGATATAATTCAAAACAGGGAAGCCACAGGCCGGGTTGCTAAGTGGGCCATAGAACTTGGACCTCATGGTTTGAAATATGTACCAAGAACGGCTATTAAGTCTCAGGCTCTAGTGGATTTCATCAATGACTGGACAGAATTGCAGACACCCGAGGAGAAGCCTGATAACACATATTGGACAGTTCACTTTGATGGGTCCAGGCAGCTAGAAGGCTCGGGGCTGGGGTCATATTGACTTCCCCACGAGGTGACAAGTTTTGCTATGTTTTGAGGCTGATGTTTCCTTGTACTAACAATGCAGCTGAATATGAGGCTTTACTCCACGGCCTTCGTATGGCCAAAGAGATGAACTTGAGCCGGGTCAGATGTTTTGGTGATTCAGACCTGGTGGCTCAGCAAGTTTCAGGCACATGGGACTCCAGGGACCCGCTCATGGCGGCTTATCGTCGGGCGGTTGATAACATCGCTGGTCACTTCAAGGGTTATCAGGTGGAGCACCTCGATCGAAGGAAGAATGAGGCGGCTGATGCTTTAAGACGGCTTGGTTCTCAACGTAAGCCGGTGCCTCCCAATGTGTTTCTTGATGCCTTACACAATCCCTTGGTCAAATTACCATCCGAGGAGGATTTGGCTATTCCTGACCCGGAGGCAGAATTGGTGGCGGCTCTCCATGCTATTCCAGATTGGACTCTACCTTACCTGGCTTATATGACCCGGGGTGAGTTACCTAAGGATGAGACCTCAGCAAGACAGATAACCCGACGGTCTAAGTCTATGACTATTGTCAATGGCGAGTTACACCGATGCAGTGTAACATGTGTGTTCCAGCGTTGTGTTTCTCCCGAAGAGGGCCGTGAGATCTTGCGTGAGATTCATGAAGGTGATTGTGGTCATCACGCTGGCTCAAAATCTTTGGTGGCCAAGGCTTTTCATCATGGGTTTTATTGGCTGACGGCTCATGCTGATGCAGAGGATATCGTTAGTAAATGTGATGGCTGTTAGAAGTTTTCTCGACGGTCTCATGTGCCGGCTCAAGAGTTGAGGATGATTCCAATTACTTGGCCATTCGCAGTCTGGGGGCTTGATATGGTAGGCCCTTTCAAATGGTCTAAAGATAAGAAAACCCACCTCTTGGTGGTGGTTGGCAAATTTACAAAGTGGGTTGAAGCAGAGCCGGTCAGCAAATGTGATGCGGCAACTGCAGTTCAATTTGTTAAAAAACCGATCTTCCGTTTTGGTTACCCTCACAGTATCATCACTGATAATGGCACCAATCTGTCTAAGGGTGCTATGAAGGAGTTCTGTCAATGAGAACATATTTGTCTTGATGTTTCTTCTGTGGCTCACCCACAGTCTAATGGTCAAGCTGAGAGGGCTAACCAAGAAATTTTGAGAGGCATAAAACCACGGCTTATGGTTCCCTTGAAGCGAACGCCGGGTTGTTGGGTTGAGGAGTTACCTTCAGTACTCTGGAGTATCAATACCACCCCCAACAGGTCAACACGCTACATGCCTTTCTTCATGGTCTACGGGCAGAGGCGGTTCTTCCAAGTGACATCCGCCATGACTCGCCTCGTGTGGCAGCTTATGTTGAAGCTGATAATGAGATAGCACGTCAAGACGCACTTGATGCTTTGGATGAGGAGCGTGACCTTGCGGCGGCTTGTTCGGCGATATATCAACAAGACCTGCGTCGCTATCATAGCAGCAGAGTCAAGACCCGGATGTTTCAAGAAGGCGACTTGTGCTCCGGTTGATCCAAGATCAAACAGATATGCACAAATTATCCCCACCTTGGGAAGGGCCCTTTGTGGTCAGCAAGGACCTAAATAACGGGTCATATTACCTCATTGACATACGAGAACACAAGGATTCACGCAAGTCGGAGGAGGAGACCCGCCGGCCCTGGAATATTGCTCATCTACGACCTTATTACACCTGAGCCACCGGCTCTCATCATTGTACATACATTTATCAGTGTATATATATTATGATCAATATAATAAAGCCGGCATCCCTGATAATTCAGTTCCTCTGTCGTTTCATCTCTGAGTATTTGAGTCTTTAATATTTGTTCATAAGGTCACTTGGGGGCTTCCAACCCATCGGGTTTAGCTTTTATACCCTCTTGACCAGGCGTGGACGCCGAATCCCGAGTTATCCTGCCTGTTTGCAACTTGCTACTTTGCCAGGTAATCCTGAGTGACCTGCCGAACTCTTAACAATCAATCTTTTTCAAGACCCTGAACTCGTTAAGGTTAAATCGGCAGTTTTTATCACAGGAGGGTCGGCTTACAGTGAGCTAGGATTAACTCCAAGGCTGTGCGGCCTATGAAAGCACATGGCTTTGCTAGCCTATTTATCTAGCTGTGCTTTGGTGAGCCGGCCAGACAATTCTTTGAGATTTTTTCTGAATCTTTCTTTCGACTCTTTTGGATTTGTGTCCCCTAAAGATTTTTCCTGCTAAGTGCGTTTTTTCGACAATCCGGGTCATGTAGCCCTGATTGTATGCCTCATATTTGAGGAATTTTGGGTTTGGTAACCCGCCCTGGCTATGGACTTTAAGTCGCCAGCAGGCTTTATCGAAGTCAGGTGCTTGCGAATCTTTGGCGATGTAAGCCGACAGTATAAGTCAATTTTACAGGTATGTTTTCCTGGTTATACGAGTATGCAAGGTTTGGTAACCCGCCCTGGCTTTTGATGTTAAGTCGCCAGTATGTTAGTCTTTTTTGTACTCACATAAGACTATATTATGTTTGGATAGTTACCCGCCCTGGCTTTTGACGTTGAGTCACCAGGGCATATGTTATTTACACTTTGTGCAGGACATGCAAATTTTTCAATGGAAATGTAAATACCAGCATGACCTATATAAGAAAATATATCAGGCGGGTCAAAAAGATCAAGTTGGTGGTTCAAAAATATGGATCCGCATGCACAAAGGCATGATATGGCGAATCATTATTTTAAACTAGCCTATTACAAGGCTATCATGAGCCCATAAGTTTGGAGCAAAATGTTTCCTGAAAGAGCACCCTTATACTTTCGCTTGAAAGTCGCCGGGTTTATCACTGATTTCCTTCATGGCGAGTTGATGACCCTGGATCATCCCGCGCCGGCTCTTCTTCTTCTTCCTCGATCATCTGAAGATCAGCCGCGGTCCAGTCGATGCCGGTTAAAGCTTCGAAAGTGGCTTCATCATCAAGTATAACAGAATGATCAATGTCAGAAGCGAAGATTTGCTTACGCCGGGGAGGGATAAGGTTGACAACATCATGAGCAGGTGGCTTAACCCTCTGTTGTCCATGTCGTAAGCCGGAGTATAATGATCTAGATTTAGATCTTCAATCAGTTTGCAAGCAACGGGTCGCATCTCTTTGACGCACTTGTTGAAATCTTGCTCCTTGAAAGCAGACCCGTCGTCCTTGAACTGTGGGCAACCGGTCGCTATCTCTTCCGGGTCAAGTTTGTTTGCCCATGCCTTGGCTCGACCTAGAGCACAAATGGCTCCGGCTTGGGCGGCTGACAGTTTATATTCCGCGACTTGAGCTGGTGCTGTTGAAAGTTGCTCCGACACGGTCTTGATCTGCTTTGGCGGTCTTCTTCCACCTGATAGGGCCACAAGACTTCACAAAGTTCCAGCATATAGCTGCTCAGTCAATGAATACACCGACTTGAGCTTCATCAACATATTTTCGCCAAGACTGGCGCTCCTGGAGCCTATTCATCAGTTGTCACGACAGTTAAACAATGGACACTAGAATTGCAAGGCGGCTTAAAGTACTATTCAAACAGATGTTCAAGTGTATGAATCTTACCAAAGATGGCGGCTGTCATATGGGTGATATGTCGTTATAAACCGGAAAGCTCTTCAGCAACAGGCTGAAGTTGTGATTCTGCCTCTTCGGCGCGCTTGACTAAGCTCGCCTTTTTAGTATCAAAGGCGGCTCTCTCTGTTGCGAATTTTGCCTTGAGCTGCTCATTCTCCTTCAAGGCAAATTGGAATTTCGACTCAGCTTTCACAGTCTCTGCCTCTTGATGCTTAATCTTTTTTGCTAGCTTGCCCAGTTTCGCTTCACTCAAAGTTAAAGCTTCCTGAGGAAAGGATTGGTAATAAACAAGATCATTATTCCAAATTTTCTCTACAAATACTACAAGTCCCAAGCACATTGCAAGCAATATGCTTGGCACTTGGGGGCTAATGTAGGTCATTTTGTTTAAGTCCTGGCTCAACTTTTCAGTTTAAGCTGGCCCTTGGGGGCTACATATGTGATTTTATTTACAACAGCAACTGCAAGTCCCGGCTCAACTTTTCAGTTTAAGCCGGCCCTTGGGGGCTACATATTTGAATATTAAAGAATAAGTTGGCTATGAGAGGGCACAGGTTGAAGATAATTCTTAAGTCTACATCATACTCTACTATTTCCTATCCTCTAGACTTGGCGGCTATATGGTTACATATGGAAAGGAGTTAGCAACATACCTCGTAGCGTTCCTTCATAAGGTTTACTAAACCGGCCTCTAGTTCACGGCTAGTATGAAGGCGGTTTAAGTAGCCCGCATGGATATCACTTGCGCTGAAGCCAGTATAGCTCTCCAGGTCCAAATTCAATTTGCCTTTGTCGGCGGCTGGCGGTTCTTCCTTGGCGCTGTGTTTGGCCAAGACAGTGGGATTACCCGGCTCTATGTAGCTTGTACCAGTAATGATAACATCATCAGCAGCCTTGTCAGAGGGGGCCTCGTCAGTAAGTTTGACAGGACTGGGCGGCTTCGGGCTTGGCGGATTATGGGTGATGGCAGGGTCAGCGTCAATGTTCATCGGATCGACGGTTGTGGTGTCAGCCTATGGCGGCGGATCATTGGCGGGTTCTTCTGGGTCTTGAGTTAAAACCTCAGGACCCTCTGGTATTTGCTTCTCCGGCTCAGCAATTTTGGGGTCTTTTGAAGAAGCTCCTACTTTTAATTTCTTGCCTGCCTTTGCTATGCCTCTGTGACAAAAATACAAGAGTATGAGTATATATTATGACTCATGGAGAAACAAGTGCAAGTATTTACCCAGGGGCGACTCTGAAGACAGGCATATGGGTTCCGGTAGACTCGCCGGATGATGAATGAGACGTTCCCTAATAGTTTGAATCAGAAGAGTTAAGTGGTTCACGAATGAAACCCGCCTTTGGAAAGGAGAGGGACGGATTGTGAGGTACCTCATTCCGGCGCATTCGAGGTGCAGGTGTGTTGGATAAATCGGTGGCAAGGTCACCACCACCACTGCTCCTGGTTGCACGCTTCGCCTCGTGTTGCTGTTTCTTCAAAATAAAGTCGGGATCCAAGTAAGCTAAAGGGTGAGAAAATCTTACTTTTCGGGTCACCTGCCGAATTTTCTGTCTTGGCAAGGGCTCTGAGTCGAAGGAAATTATAGTTACCTCTGCGGCGTTTGCATGGCTGGTCTCTGCATCGTCCTGAGAGGAGTCAGCGTCAATAAGTTGCATAAATAGGAAGCCAAGAGAATCAAGTTCTACCTCCGACTCGTGGTCAAGGGCAAACAAGTCTTCAACATCCTGTTTCTTTCCTTTGGGCTTTTTTGGAGCCTTGGACTTTGCTCTGGTCTTTTTGGCCGGCTTATCCTGTAGTTTCTTGGCCCAGAAGGGAGAATCAGCCCGAAAGCACAAATGACAATGAGAAGATAGGCGGTTGATACGTCTCCAACGTATCTATAATTTTTTAATGTTCCATGCTGTTATATTATCATTCTTGGATTTTTTACAATCATTTTATAATCATTTTTTGGGACTAACCTATTGACATAGTGCCCAGTGCCAGTTGCTATTTTCTGCTTGTTTTTTACATCGCAGGAAATCAATACCAAACGGAGTCCATATGCAGCGAAACTTTTTGGAGATTTTTTTGGACCAGAAGACATCCGGTGGGCCAAAGAAGTACCGAAGAGGGGGCCCGAGGTGAGCACAAGACACCGGGGCGCGCCTGGGCTCCCCAGGCGTGCCCTGGTGGGTTGTGCCCATCTCGGAGACCTCCCGGACCGCCGCTTTGCTCTATAAATACCCCAACATTCCAGAAACCCTAGGGGAGTCGACGAAAATCAATTCCAGCCGTCGCAAGTTCTAGAAACCACAGATCCAATCTAGACACCATCACGGAGGGGTTCATCATCCTCATTGGTGCCTCTTCAATGATGCGTGAGTAGTTCAATGTAGACCTACGGGTCCGTAGTTAGTAGCTAGATGGCTTTCTCTCTCTCATTTGATTCTTAATACAATGGTCTCTTGGAGATCTATTTGATGCAACTCTTTTTGCGGTGTGTTTGTTGGGATCCGATGAACTTTAGTTTATGATCAGATCTATGCTTTTATCCATGAAAGTTATTTGAGTCTTCTTTGATCTCTTATATGCATGATTGCTTATAGCCTCGTATTTCTTCTCCGATATTTGGGTTTTGTTTGGCCAACTTGATCTATTTATCTTGCAATGGGAAGAGGTGCTTTGTGATGGGTTCGATCTTACGGTGCTTGATCCTAGTGACAGAAGGGGAAACAACACGTATGTATCGTTGCTATTAAGGATAACAAGATGGGGTCTATTTCTACATAAATAGATCTTGTCTACATCATGTCATCGTTCTTATTGCATTACTCCGTTTTTCCATGAACTTAATACACTAGATGCATGCTGGATAGCGGTTGATGTGTGGAGTAGTAGTAGTAGATGCAGGAGGAGTCGGTCTACTAATCTTGGGCGTGATGCCTATATAATGATCATTGCCTGGATATCATCATGATTATTTGAAGTTCTATCAATTGCCCAACAGTAATTTGTTTACCCACCGTTTGCTATTTTCTTCGAGAGAAGCCACTAGTGAAAACTACGGCCCCCGGGTCTCTTCTTTAATATATTTGCCTTCAAGATCTATTTTGCTATTCGCTCTTTTATTTATTTGCAACTTTTATTTTCAGATCTATTAATCCAAAAATACAAAAATACCTTGCTGCAGTTTTTACTTATTTATTTTATCTCGCGTTCCCGCGAGATCTATTTATCCAATCTACTACAATTTTACCTATCCTTTTACCCGTGAGGGATTGACAACCCCTCTCTTACGTCGGGTTGCAAGTATTTGTTCTTTGTGTGCAGGAGCTGTTTACATGGTGTTGCGTGGTTCTCCTACTGGTTCGATAACCTTGGTCTCATCACTGAGGGAAATACCTACCGTTGCTGTGCTGCATCATCCCTTCCTCTTTGGGAAAATACCGACGTAGTTCAAGCAAACATCAAAAGGAATTTCTGGCGCCGTTGCCGGGGAGACATCATCAACATCAACCAGGTTCCTAATCACAAATCTCATCTCCTTGCAATTTACATTATTTTCCATTTGCCTCTTGTTTTCCTCTCCCCCACTTCACAAAAATTTGCCGTTTTATTCGCCCTCTTTTTCGTTCGCCGTTTTCTCGTCAGATCTGTTTTTGAGTGCAATCTTGTTGTGTAGTCACAATGACTCAAGAGAACACCAAGTTGTGTGATTTCTCAAATACCAACAACAATGATTTTATTAGCACTCCAATTGCTCCTCCCGCCACTAGCGCGGAGTCTTGTGATATTAATGCCGCTTTGTTGAATCTTGTTATGAAAGATCAATTTTCCGGTACTCCTAATGAGGATGCCGCGTCCCATCTTAACACATTCGTGGATTTATGCGATATGCAAAAGAAAAAAGATGTGGACAATAATATTGTGAAGTTGAAATTATTTCCGTTTTCTTTGCGAGACCGTGCAAAAATTTGGTTTTCTTCTTTGCCTCGCAATAGTATTGATTCTTGGAATAAGTGCAAAGATGCTTTTATCACTAAGTATTTTCCGCCCGCAAAAATTATTTCCCTTAGAACCTAGATTATGAATTTCAAGCAACTTGAGCATGAGCATGTTGCAAAATCTTGGGAAAGGATGAGAATGATGCTAAGGAATTGCCCAACTCATGGGTTAAATCTTTGGATGATCATACAAATTTTTTATGCGGGATTGAATTTTGTTTCTCGTAATCTTTTAGATTCTGCCGCGGGGGTACTTTTATGGAAATTACTTTGGGTGAAGCCACCAAATTGCTTGATAATATCATGGCAAATTATTCGCAATGGCATACCGAAAGAGCTCCTACTAGTAAAAAAGTCAATTTGGTAGAAGAAATAAATTCTTTGAGTGAAAAAGTTGATGCTCTTATGAAGTTGGTTGCTAATAAAAATGCTCCTATTGATTTTAATGATATGCCTTTGTCTACTTTGATTGAGCAAAATAGTGATGCCATAGATGTGAACTTTATTTCGCGAAACAATTATAATAACAATGCTTATAGAGGTA